>CM034150.1:724495357-725130077 GCA_019776745.2 Taxus chinensis
GAAGGAAGTTGATCAATCTCTCTTTCTCTGAAGATTAAGATATCCTGCGATGTTAAAATGAAAAGGGCTCCACCATCACCTGGTTGTTGATCCTGCACTTGCTAATGGGGGTGTAGATTTATGGGATAATTTTCTTTTGAAAAGGAAAATTTGGGAGGAGAACTTATTAGGTGATGTTATATCTTTAATCAAGAAACGATGTAATGTTGACGGAATACCATGGACGCGTTAAGTAAGCTATATTGGCGTGCTAGTCATTTAAGGCTATAATTGGAATAGGCGATCCAACATCTGCAATGGGTCCCACAATACCTATTGTGGAGCAATTGGTATTTATACATTTTCCATCCACGGATAGGGCTCTGATGAGGTCTGACACGAAGAAGCACCTTTGTGCCTATTTGAATTTGAACTGCGGTCTTTCCTTTGCCTCTGTCTGCATTTTTCTATTCTCGGTGTGAATTTCTCTGAGTATCTTTGCGGGGTAGTTGGTGTGTTTAGATGAAGGTAATTTTGCTACTCCATGGAGCCTGTAATCCAATGCTAGGCCCAAGAGGAGGACCCTGGCATTGATCCTATCTGAGGAGGAAGGGGAGTCATTTTATTTTCTACCATATAATGCCTGAAAATATAGAATGCCATGCCATATAGGAGTTGGTTAGAAAATTTTTGGTATGTGGTAGGAAAGATTTGAAGAAGAGTCAAACATTTGTAAAAGCACGAGGAAGCTAATTCTTGACCCCAATCACGTCACATTGGGTAGAGAAATGTATTTGACATGGCACATGGGTTGATTGCACCCTAATATGTCTATCCATCTGTCATCAGGGTGAGTAAGCTTTATTCTCCAAAATTAGAGCATGCAGGTCCTGGAGGAGCATAGTTGCATCAGTGGTACATTATAATATTTATTCTTTGACAAAGGGTCACGGTCGTAAATGGTCTGCACCTGGAATTAGAGGTTGTAATCTAGAGAATCTCATCAAGATTTAGTACTTTCGACTGCAGTAGCCATGGTAGTGATGCTCAAATGTTGCGTGGATCCGTCCTCCTCGATGAAAAGTAAAGGGGGCTGAGATGTGGAGATTATCGAGGAGGTATCGCCGAGGGGTCAGAAGGATTAATCGATCTTGTTGAGTCTTTGTCCGAGATAATACACGTGTTTAATGAATAATCTATCTATGGATTATATTTTTTGATTTTTAGTTTGAATTGATGGTTTGAATATAGAAGTGCATATAAACAGGATGTATCCATGGGTGTATTTATGCTAAGTACAACAATTTCCCATGAATTTTTGTATGTATGAGCATGATAATGTGCGTAAATAATTTACAAGAGTCCATGATGAAATATATTACCAGGGACTCATTCCTCATGTATATTTTTTGTAGACTAGGGCCTTCTCCCTAAGTATCAATAGAAATAAATAATACAAAATCATTTTTTTGCGTAGACACATTATGTGTATGAGAATATGTATTTCATATAATTCTAAACTATTTTTTCTTTGGACTTTAAAGATTTGTTTTTTGAATCTAAAAGGACCAACAAATATATAGTGAGAGTCATCAATCACCCTGATATGGAGCAACATACACTGAGGTAAATAACGATATTTGACCCCACATCCCAAGCCACCTACAATAGTGACTGAAGCCAAATGAGCTAATCTTTCAAGCTTGAACTCTACACATGCTCCCCACTTTCTCCTCTAGTTTTATGTAACATCATTGATTAATATTAATAATATTTAATATGTTTCTATAATATAAAAGGTAATAAGATTACGGTAAGTAATAATGGATTCATATGTACCAAATGTTAGCAAGTTATCCTCTATTGCATCTTTCATCCATTTTTGTCTTAATTTATATATATATACAATTTGATATTGTAATAAGAAGTAGGAGAGAATAGATTCATTTTGCTTAATAATCTTTTTTTGTAGATTTGTAATCATTTCTAAAATGGAATTACAAGTTAGCATTGGAAATTAATTTCTTTATTAACCAAGAAAAAAGACAATTGTCAATTGAGTTCTAGGAGATGATCTTTTTTAATTTTTTTTTGCAAGTAAAAGATCACTAATACTTAAGTTCTCTCCATTTCAACATACAAATTTTAAAACATCTTTCAAGCACTATAGAGGATAAACAAATATGATCCTTTTAGTAATTCATAAAAGTCGTGGAATACATAAAGAAGTAGCATTTTTTTTTTATAACTACAATTTAAAAGCCATTCGCGCAAACCAATACAACCAAGATTTCTCCATGAATCTTACAAATGTGAACTAATAAATTTTTAATAGTTTTTTTTTTAAAACTAGAGTCAAACATACTTTCATTATCCAAACTTGCTTCACTAAAGATTCTTTCCTTCCCACATACATCACAACTATGATAATGAAAATCAATACAACTCGTATTTCAATATTTCTTTTAAAACATAACCAATTTACAATCTTCCACTTTGAGTGGGAAACAAAAAGGCTTTTCTCAAGAAGGAAACTCTTCAAGGACTCCAAAAAAAAACTTTCAAGCTCCTCACACCAACAAGAAGGCTCCATCATGATTTTTTTGATTCACTGAACAAAATGGGTTTTCAGATACACTCTCCACTCAACAAAGATACCCAATGGAGAAGAGAAGACATCTTCTCCATTGGCCTTTGACAACCTTATCTTCAACGGTTGAAGATCTCAACTCATGGAAACTACTATCTTCCGTAATACATAACAAATCACTTCACATTCATTCCATTTTCACACAAACACAATAACAACTCAACAAGAAGAATACAATCAAAACAACAATATAACAAAGTTTATCGGAGAAAGAAAAAAGAGTAAGACCTATGAGGAGGCCACTTGTGCCTCCCAATGGGAATGAGTGCCCACCTAAAAGCCTCCAATACAAACAAAATTTCCCCTATCAACTCTTATGCCTCCCTCAAGTACTTTACCTCCATACACTCTTATGCCTCCATACAAAAACGTTGAATGGATCCCTCATAATAGGAACAAGAAGAAATGCAAGCACGCCTCATACTAGATGGGGAACAGCCCAAACTCCCTCCACAAGAAAGTGATCTCCTATGCCTCCCTTGTAAAAATCCCCATAGTTTCCTGGGACTCCAAACTTAGGCATTCTACCCATACCCAACAAGCACTA
Source organism: Taxus chinensis (assembly GCA_019776745.2). Classification (NCBI taxonomy): domain Eukaryota; kingdom Viridiplantae; phylum Streptophyta; class Pinopsida; order Cupressales; family Taxaceae; genus Taxus; species Taxus chinensis. The sequence goes on from CM034150.1 coordinate 724,498,534, forward strand.
TCAAAGAGATCGAACAACATGCAACACAATATATACACACATACCATAAAACAAATAGAAACACATTTAAACTAAGGTGAAGCTCCTACCTTTCCATGGTGATATTTTTTCTATGAATTTTGAAGCTTCTCCAAAGATCAAGCAAGCATCCACAAAGCTCCAAAAATGCTTCACAACTCTCTCAAAATCCTCCCACTCTCCAAAAATTCAAGAGACTAAAAATGATCATTAACCCCAAAACCAGAAACAAGAATTCAATAAATAGAGAAATGAGAGGGAGGGATGATGTGGCTCCAAGTAGGATGCCACCTTATTTCCTCTCCACTCCACATCACTTGGTCAACCTAGGCATATTCCAATGCACAATTAATAAGTGGTTGGAGGAATGATAAGAACCTTACACACTCCATACAAGTCTCCACTCCCCCAAAGGACAAAATTAAATATTTGAAAGAAAGTGCAATTAGGGCATTTTACCTTTTTATCCCCCAAAAAAACCTAAAAGAGCATAAATTTGACCCCCAACCCATAGGTAGGTTGGGATGGCCATTTAAGAGGTGTGGGACAAGTTTGACTTATTCCCACAAATCTTCCAAATTTGACCTCTAAGGCCAAATTCGAGTTTCCCATGAGGGGTAGTGTGTATCTACACTCAAAAAACTCAAACACACATCACTCAACACAAAATCCAAGACTAAATCAATAATAAATGAGCTCCTTTTTGGTCACATCTTTAATTAGTTTAGGAAAAATTCAAATTAGCTTACTTAAGACACTACATGTCCCTGAATAATAAAGGGGTAAGCACAAATTCAAAAATATTAATAATAAAAAAAATAATTTTCACTACTAAGGAAAACACATACTAACATAATAGAAAGGGAAAAATTAAAACAAAGCAACACATGACCCCTAGGTCACAATTTCTCTTAACCAATAGTTCTAACAAACACACAATTACATGTTGCCATGGTGACCCTAGTTGAATTCATCTCGAATTCCGATGTGGTTGGTCTCCACTCTCCTAATGTTGTTGTGAATATAATATACCTACAAAACAAAGGATACCTCCTTCAGCCTCGTGGCTGTATTAAAAAATTCATGTCAAATATGCAATATAAATCTAAAATTAACTATATACGAATTAATATCATCTATGCAAATATGATATCACTTACAATTTCTAACACATTTCTATTCCACATTTCATTTATTCAATTGTCAAGATCTACTCAATATGACTAAATATATCACATGTCAAAAGTATATCAATATCAACATCAAATGTCTCCAGTAGTCCATAAGCATCATATAAGAATCAAATCAATAATAGTTTAGTACCTCTGATATGTACTACCATGCTAAATCAAAGAAACTATAATGTATCCATAAGTGCAGACAAAATTATCTAATAATTAAAAAGGTGTTGAAGGGAAGTGGGCACTACAATATGGCCCTTCCAAAAAAATACTTAAGTCAAATTTTAGAAGATGCATGTGTGTATATACGTTCCTAATCACAATCATGCTATATAAAGTTATTTCCACAAGAGAAATGAGACAATTCTAAAGGAACCACTATAGGTGAAATTTTGAACAAACACATGTAGCCTAGTTGTAGAGAAAAAAAGGGTCCCATGTTATGTGTTCTTCAAACATTTATATTCAACTAATAAAAATATGATTGTAATAAAATTTCACCATGAAAAAATGATTTGTTGTGGGAAATGCTTGTGAGCGAATGTATATTATAGTGGGTAGTTATTGTACATTGTCATTGTTGGACATGTGGCCTCAATGTATATATGGTGTTATCATGTTGTCTATGCGGGTCAAAATTTTGTGTAAGTGTCTTATGTGATGTTAAGTTTATCTATTGGAGTCCATGTGGTGTTGTGTAGTGACCACTCAAACAAAAAAAAAATATTTGGATAATTTTACTATTGTATTTGTGTGTCAATTTTTGGGCGTTACACAAAATCCCCCTCTCCTTTAAAAATTTAATGGACGTGGCCAACGAGGATAATGTTGAAAAATTCAAGGCACGTGCAACTATTTTGGTTGGTGGTTGCGTGGGACAGGGTCCTATGGTAAATGTTACCAAATAATGGCTCAACATTGGAAAGAATACATCCGATGTAGATATGAACTCTACTTAAAAAGTTTATTTTGTGGGAAACGTTATTAATGATTAAATTTTTGAGCAGCTCCATAATTATTTGGTGTGAACAACAATGGAAACAGATCCCCTTACTAAGCCAGGTGCGGGTAAAGTACATATCTCAGTTAGAAAAGGAGGAGAAGAAGGTTGGAAAAAATTTAAAGAATTAAATTCCGTACTTTCTATGTCACCCCACGAGAGTGACTAGGAGTCATATTACTAATGCAAAAGCCTAGTTATTTCTTGTTTTATATTCAATTCTACGTTTTCCTATGGTTTTTATTTTGTTTTTGGCCGTCCCTAGATTGGATGTTTAAGTTGTTTCTTTTTTCGTCCCTTGTTGTCCCTTGAAATTTTCACTTCCATATCAGGATGGTAGAGCCTTGTCCGTAACATGGAAGGGACCCTGGAAAACCCCTCCATTTACCAATTATTAAAAAAACTATAGTTTATTTTACATTTTAATTTATTTTCAAAAAAATATGGATTTTCTACGAGGAAGGGTAGGATATGTTAATTATCTACGTAATTATTATAACTATATTTAAATTATGAAACATCTACAATACCTAAAAATCAATGAATGGAATTTTCATAGAGATGACACAATTGTTCTACAATTATTCCAAATCGTGAAAAACTGTGATAAAAAAGATTTATATGTCGTATTGTACTATTCGACCATAAATGTGAAGTGTATGTTTCAGAAGGATATGAACATGCTTAATAAGTTGAGTTAATTGCTCGAGTATTACCACATTCTAACATGCATAATATTTCTCCCAATTGTTAATGTTGCATTTAGAAATCACCCTCTATCATTATATTAAGCATGTATGAAGTATATTTTTATAGAATCTAAGGACATAAAATAATGTATAATAAACATTTAGATGATATGAGAGATCATTTTTGGCTATCGTGCATCGAATAAGTGGTCAAGAAAATAAAGAAAAATGAATAACTAAAATTCATAACCAATTTGGATTATTATATAAAATTTATATGCTTTAATAACCACTTAAACGGAGGCTAGGAGAGAAATAAATGGATTAAACAATACTTTTTAATTGTGTATGCAACATATAAAATAACATGGGTATAAATATATAATTGCTGATCCATGTGAAGCCATCCACCCCTATTCTCCTGAGTTAGATTCCTAGTAACTTTTAATGCATCACTACATATATCATTACATAATGCATTTTCTATGAAATTCCAAATAATACTATGTCACACAACATCATTAATTGAAGTATTTGTGTGAATCCAATTGCATAATGTAGCTTTTTCATAGTATACCAAGGAATATGGCATACAAAATCAGCACATTGTGTATTTTAACAGAACACATTGCATCATGCACCTTTATTGAAACACTAAGTCGATACATGTTATATAGCTTAGAATAAAACATTGCTCACTTATCCTAATAAGTGTAAAGTGCATATGTTGCAAGGGATTAAATATTTTGGGGTTAAGAGGAATCCATCCGATTCTCATGCTAATATTCTTTTAGATTTAATATCAATAAATTTTAACACAAATTCATAGCGCATAGTACCATACACCATATATCGCACCTCGTGGAAGTAAAAAAACTTGCAATAAAATGTCGAACATGTAAATAAAGTTTTATGTAAAACCTCTAAAACTCACACGTCCACATACACACTTTGAACCATGAGATACCAAGTAAAATTAAACATTAATCTAAAGGTCACGAGTCATACACAGATTTTCATCTAATTCAACTTCCGTAATGATTATTTAATCCTCTCAAATTATATATATAACATGTAAATAAATTTTTATGTAAAACCTCTAAAACTCACATGTCCACATACACACTTTGAACCATGAGATACCAGGTAAAATTAAACATTAATCTAAAGGTCACGAGTCATACATAGATTTTAAACTAATTCAACTTCCGTAACGATTATTTAATCCTCTCAAATTATATATATATATGACATGTAAATAAAGTTTTATGTAAAACCTCTAAAACTCACATGTCCACATACACACTTTCAACCATGAGATACCAGGTAAAACTAAACATTAATTTAAAGGTCATGAGTCATACATAGATTTTAAACTAATTCAACTTCCGTAATGATTATTTAATCCTCTAAAATTATATATAACATGTAAATAAAGTTTTATGTAAAACCTCTAAAACTCACACGTCCACATACACACTTTGAACCATGAGATACCAGGTAAAATTAAACATTAATCTAAAGGTCACGAGTCATACATAGATTTTAAACTAATTCAACTTCCATAACAATTATTTAATCCTCTCAAATTATATATATATATAAGCTGGATTAATGGAAAATTATAAATGATAATAATCCATTCATTTCATTACCCACGGCATGTAGAGTGGGGCATTTGCATGTTGCCTAGGGGTACATCCCTAGCCTAAATTTTAAGGGATGACCCTATGGTGAACTGGTGGGGAACTTAGCCTAAAGAACCAACAACCTAGGTTCAAACCCAGCCCCCATGATTTCATATCCTAATTTACCCGTGGCATGTGGAGTGTGGTATTTGCATGTCGCCTATGGGGTACATCCCTAGCCTAAATTTTGTGTCGATGGGGTGGGAGTTGTGTGATCAAGTCACATGGTTGTGTACCTGCCCACCTATGTTCAAATCTCGTTGAGGCACGATCCTCCTTGGAGGTGGTTTCACTGCTAGAGGCAGCATATTTGCTCATGCTGACACTGGTGGTTATTCCTCACTGTTGACCTTTGTGGCTCCTCCTCATTGCTGAAACGGGTGGCTCTTCCTCTCGTTGTTGATGCTAGTGGCTTCTGAATCATTGTTGATGTTGGTGGATCCTCCTCTCGTTGCTGATACTAGTGGCTACTCCACTCACTGTTGATGCTCCTCTTGCTGCTAACACTGGTGGCTACTCCGCTTGCTGCTGATACTAGTGGTTGCTCCTCTCGTTTCTGATGCTGGTGGTTGTTCATCTCGCTTCAATCAATTATAGTTTTCCCACTCATTGCGGTCATTGTCGTTGTTTGTTGCATCTTCACTATGGTTTCATCGTTTGCTTCAATTGGGTTCCTAATATATTTTACAATTAATTGTAAATATTCTTCAGATTTTCTATGTTGACAAAATATGTCAGTCTTAAATGAAGTAGTTGAGATTACACACAAATCCCAACACTCCCCCCTAATCTTAACTACCATGCTACTACACCTATACATTCCCTAAGATACACAAACATATCCTTTGGTAAAGGCTTCGTGAGAATGTCGGCAAACTGGTCTTCAGACCTACAAACTTCTAGATATATCTCGCCATTGTTGACGAGCTCCCTGATGAAGTGATATCTAGTGTCGATGTGCTTGCTCTTCTTGTGGAACACATGATTCTTTGACAATGCAATCATTGAATTGTTGTCACAGAATATCTTAGTTGCTTCTTCTTGATAGTGTTCCAAATCTACTAGAACTCTCCTCATCCATACTGCCTGACAGGTTGTTGTTGTGGCTGCTACATATTCTACTTCTGCGGATGAGAGAGTGACAATGGGCTACTTCTTGGATGCCCATGAGACTCCACCTGAACCAAAATTAAATACATAACCAGATGTGCTTTTTTTGTCATCAATTCTACCTGCATAATCATTGTCTATGTATCTGATTAATCTGAAATCATCAAATGGTGCATACCAAATTCCATAATTTGTAGTTCTGGAAACATATCTTAGTATTCTCTTTCCTGCAAGCCAGTGTGATTCTTTGGGAGTTATCCATGAACCTTGAGATTATACTTACTCCATACATGATATCTGGCCTTGTTGTCATCAAGTACATCAGACTTCCAACAAGTCTTTTGTACATTGTTGGATCAACATTGGATCCCTTATCTTCTTTGCTTAATTTGAGGCCCATAGCAACTGGTGTTGTTTGCTAGATTGCATTTCAGCATATTGAACCTCTTCAACACATCATTTACATACTTGGACTGACATATGTATATGCCTTCTTCAGATTGAGTCACTTCTATGCCCAAAAAATATTTCATCAACCCTAAATCTGTCATTTCGAATTATCGCTTCTTCATGGCTGACTTAAACAAGTCAATAGACATATTTCCAGTGAATATGAGATCATCAACATATAAAAAAACTATCAGAATATGACCTCTATTGTTCATCTTGATGTATAGGGTTGGCTCACTGCTACTTCTGTTGAATCCATTATGTAGAAAATATGAATCTATTCTTGTTGTACCAAGCTCTCGGAGCTTGCTTTAGACCATACAAGGCCTTTTTCAGTCTACAAAATTTATGCTCTTGTCCATGTACTTCATATCCAGGTGGTTGTTGAACATAAACTTCTTCTTCCAGAAAACCATTTAAGAATGTTGACTTGACATCCATTTGATATAATTTCCAGTTATTCTAAGCTGATATGGCTAAGACAATTCTAATTGTGTCAAGTCTAGCCACTGGTGCAAAAGTTTCATTATAATCAATTTGAGCTGTTGTGAGAATCCCTTTGCTACTAACCTTGCCTTGTGCTTTTCCACATTTCCATCTTCATTGAATTTGGTCTTATAGACCCACTTAACACCAATAACATCTTTTCCTTCTAGCAGATTTAAGTCCCAAGTTTGATTATTTTCAATAGTATCCATTTCTTCATCCATAGATTTTATCCATTCTTCATTTTCTACAGCATCTTCAAAATAGATAGGATCACCTTCTGAAAACAATGCAAAATCAGAATATAGCTCTTCATCTCTCATTTTGATCATATATCTCCCTACTTCTTGTCTTCTTGGAAGCATTTCTGAAATGAGATTTGAGCTCTGCCAATGTTGGATTAGATGAGTCACTATTTTGTGGAGATAGTTCCTGCATGCCTTGAGGGTTCACCATGCTGAAAATTTGTTCTAGGTATCCATATTGTCAGTGGAGTAGGTGTCCTGAAATTATCTCTTGAATGAGTTCTTTCTGTGAGTTATTGGTGCATTCTGAGGAGTTACTATTGCACTCTACCTCGCGGACTAGAGTTTTTGCTGGAGTGAGCCCTTGTGGAGCTGGTTGATTGACCTGTGCACCATTTCCTTCAACTTCATATTCATCATGAGATACCTCTACAGAGATACATGTCTCTTTATCAATACTTCCATCCCAGGCTTCATTTCTATAAAATCAACATCTCTGCTAATAATAGCCTTGTTGGTGATGGGATTATACAGCTTATAAGCCTTTGATTGCTCACTGTAACCAACAAAAATACATTTCTCACCTCTATCATCCAGTTTCTTTCTCAATTCTGTAGGTACTAGTGCATACGCCACACATCCAAATACTCTTAAGTGTGTGATGTTTGTTTCCTTCCGCTCCATGCTTCCTGAGGAACCTTGTCCATGACACTCTTTGTTGGGCACCTGTTAGATAGGTAGGCTACACATGCAACTGCTTCTACCCAATACTCATTTGGAAAGTTTTTTTCCTTCAGTAGACTCCTGGCCATGTCCATGAGATTCCTATTCTTTCTTTCTGCTACATCGTTCTGCTGAGGTGTATACCTGGTTGTCAACTGCTTATGTGTATCCCATTTACCTTGAGAAAATTTAAAAATTCATTTGAAATATATTTACCACCTCTATCTGATCTAAGAACTTTGATAAAATGACCACTCTACTTTTCTACAAGGGCCTTGAATTCCTTAAAAATCTCAAAAGCATTTGATTTGTGCTTCAGGAAGTATACCCATGTCTTTATGCTGAAATCATCGATGAAGGTTCAGAAAGTAAGTGCTTCTGCCTATTGAGGGTGTTTGCATAGGTCCACATATGTCTGTATAGACAATTTAGAGGGGCTCCTGAGCTCTATATGCCTTTCCAACTAGAAAAAATTCCTTGTGCTGCTTCACCAGAATGCAACTTTGACATGGCATTTTAGGTGGCTCAATCAATGGTATTCCATTCACCATATTCTTCTTGTGGAGAAAATTTATGCCATTAAAATGTAAATGTCCAAGCCTTAAATGCCAAAGCCAGGCCTGATTTTCTTGATTGACTTGGAGTGCAAATGGAGATGTCATGCTTGGAAATCCTCTTTCAGTGAGGTCTTGACATTCCATAGGTGATTTAGATTTAGCACCCGGCTAGCTTTAAAAAACTCCTTGAAAATTTTTTTCTCCATTCATGGGTGGTTGAGAGTTAGCACTCCGCTAACTTGAAAAACTTCCTCCAAAAAATTTTATTCACATTTTCCTTTGAAAATTTCTAGCACCCGCTAGGCTTGAGGAACACCCTTGAGAAAATTTTTGAATTTCTTGGCTTGGAGGAAGCCTTGCCCGCTAGGACGCCTCCTTGAAAAAAAAATCTTCTTCTTTTCTTGGAAGAACCCTAATGCCCTGCTAGGGTTGAGGAACCGCTCTTGAAAAAAATTGTTTTTTTTTTTCTTTTTCTTAGGCTTGAGGAATGAGACAAAAAGTATCCATATTTTTTTAGAGCTAGCGACTGCTAGGCTTGAGACTCTCCTTCACTGAGATCTCCATGAATCCATACAAGAATATGAGCTAGTGACCGCTAGGCTCATGTCACTTTGTATTTTCAATGGAAACATTTTGTTTCTTGTCATTTCCACCTTGGCTATCAACCTATTGCTTGGATTTCGATCCAAAATAACACATTCTCCTTTCTCAAAATACACTTTGTAGCCTTTCTGTATCAACTAGCCTATACTCATGAGGTTGTGTTTCAACCCAGGGACATAATAGACATCAGGAATGAACTTCTTTTCTCCTTGTTTTGTCTTAATATTTATGGTCCCTTTTCCATTTACTGAAACTTTGTTGTCATTTCCCAGTTTTACCTCTGACTGGACAGATTTGTCCATGCTAGAAAACAATTCTTTTGAACTTGTCATGTGGTTACTACAACCAGAATCCAAAAACCATACATCTTTTGTGCTCTCTTGAGCAACATGACAAGTTAAAAACATAGAACTATTATTTGAACTTCCAGAATTACATTCTTTTGAAAAATTTGCACTTTTGTTTGCTTAAATCATATTGTCTTTTTCTACATTCAAATCATAATGCCCATACTTTTTGCAATAATGACATTGAATATTAGATTTGTCATACCTTTCTTCATGTGACTAGGTTATGAGAGGAACTTCTGCTTCTGCCTCTACTTGAAAATTCGCTTGAGCTAGATTTGGAGTTGTCTCGATCATTTGAATATGGAGTTCGACCTCCTGCTTGCATTAAATCTTCCTCTTCCCTCTGTGCGCAGATCTTCCCTACCTCTACTAACTGAAACTTGGCTCTTAAAGGCATGCTCCAAAGAGGAATTTCCAGATATGTTAAGTCTTTGTTCATGGGATAACAAAGATCCCATTAGCTCATCTACTGAGAGTGAGTCAAATCCTTGGACTCTTCAATGGCAACAACAATGGAGTCAAACTTGGTTGGTAGACTCCTAAGGATTTTTTCTATAATATTTTGGTCTTCTAAGGTCTCTCCATGTGACCTGATCTTATTTACTACTCCCATCACATGGTAAAAAATGAATCAACACTATCAGACTCTTTCATTTGAATATTTTCAAAATCTCTCCTCAACAAAAATTTTGGCAAGTTTTACCTTGTTGGTGCCTTGATAGGTAGTTTCTAAAATATCCCAAGCTTTCTTAGACCTAGTGGTTGCGACCACTCTAGAAAATATTGACATGTCCAGACCTTGCTGGATAAAAACTAAGGCTTTTGCATCCCTTTTTCTATTTTCTTTAAGAAGATCCTTGTCTTCCTGTGACAAAGCATTATATGCAGCTTGATTTGGGTTTAGGAAGCCATTTTCAACAAGCTCCCAAGTATCTTGACTACAGAAAAGGGTTTTCATTCTAATAGCCCAATAATCATAGTTTTTGCCATTAAAAATGGGGATTTGGGTCTGTAAAATACTACTGCTATTTCCAGCCATGGCCATAAACAAAAAACATAGATTTAAACTAGAAAATGCATAGATTTTTAAAAGACAGAAAATGCGACCTGTGGGAAAACGTGAGGAGCACCTTCGCTGGTCCAAAATCACATGCCCAAATTTAAGATTTTCACCCTGTGAGGATTTTCAATATCCTGAGGTTTTTTGAACCTCTGATACCAGATGTGGGTTTAGGGATGTAAAGGATAAACAAAAATATGCAAAATAAGTAGTTTCTATTAGAATTTTGGCAGAGCTTCGCTGCTCAAGTTCTTCATTACAAAATGTATACAAGTGCCTCATATTTATAGAGGTCTTTCATAACTAGAAAACTTCATGAGCAAGTCTAAGCATTAAATGTTGTTGGGTGGGAGAGAAGATTTTACAATTAATTGCAAATATTCTCCAAATTTTCCTTGTTGACAAAATTGTTCAGTCTTAAATGAAGTAGTTGAGATTACACACAAATCCCAAATTTATTAGAATTTTAGAGCTATAAACGTTACTATTTTCTACACTAATATATATATATATATATATATATATATATATATATATATATACATTCTAAAAAATCAATACATACTATTTTGGATTTTTTTTTTTTTGTGTGTTGTGGGGTGGGGCATACTATTATCCTTTGACCTTGGCTGTATTTTTTATTGGGAACATATGTTGCTACACATTGTTACTAAACAAGATAAATGTAGTCGGAGTTATGGAGCAATTAAAGAGGAGTTAAGAAATTGCAATATGACCATCCATGTTTGGCAGTTGGCATAGTATTTATTTTGACGCTGAATATGCCATATGGCATGGAGTATTGTTGTAATAGCATAATTCAATCAAAATAGCTAGTTCTACTAGATAACTCTTACTTTTGGAGTAATTTTTCAAAAAAAAATTTAGGAATTACAAACTATTTTATAAAAAATTTAACAACAATTTTTATTAATATAATCTCCGTCTTTCGTGAAAATAGTGAAAAATATGTGTTAATGAAAAACTCTATATTTTTTGGGCTTTTAGAATAGTATATACAAGCATTGGAAAATTATAATTGCACTTATTTTGTAAAAAAGTGTTTGGAAATCATACACTTTGCAGCAATGAATAAGCAAAAATTTGAATAACAAAATAATGATTTAGAGAGATAGAGATCAAATAAATACATAAAATATCAAACATGTAAGGAACGAACACCAGATTTATGTGGTAAAACCCCAACTGAGTGTATAGGAATCTCCACAAAAATAAATACACTTAATTGATGAAGTTCAGTTAGAATTCCTCCTCCTAAAAATAGATTCGAAAAATGTCATTAGGATTTTGCTTCTTAGAAAAATAATTCGGTTGAATACGTCTTTTTAGAAACCAGGGATTGACTCCTTAATTTTTGTTTCATGGGTTCTGCCCCCGAACCCCTTCTGGGAGGGCTCCATAACATGTCATTGTCCCCCAAACCCCCTACAATCAAAGTAGGGGACAAGCCCCTACGATCAAAGTGAGCTCCAAACTACACCGCAAAGGGATCCAAAATGTAACTTTATTGTAACATATCTAACAAAATAACCGGTTCAGAGTTGTAAAAATATTCAATTCCTTAATTTTTTAGTTTTGAATTCCATAACCAATGCCTCTAGAGCCCAACAAAAATATTATCACATATCTAACTAAACGATCAGTTCAAAGTTGTAAAAATATTCAATTCCTTATTTTTTTGGGTATTGGATTTCATAACCAATGCCTCTAGAGCCCAACAGAAACTATAATAGTACATTTTGGAAAAAGAAAAAAGCGAGTGCATTATCTAAGAGTGGGTTCAATTCCTTTAGTACATTGAATGAAGTAATAAGAGAATGGACCATAAACCCTAATAGATGTACAAAATATGGACACCATGAAAACAATAGAATATACGAAGATACATGAGCGTAATCGTATATGCCAACAGAATCGACAATCAGCACGAATTGTCTATAAATCTCAGAAGTATAGTTTTTCACCCATGAAAGGTGAATTAAGAAACAACAAACCAAATCATAACTTAATAATTTGATTTTGATAATAAACTGCAAAGTGCTTTTAACCTGGTACTAATATATGGAGTGCGGCAGCCGTGGTGTGGGGATTGCTTGCAACTCTGTACGCTTCTTCAACACCACTCCAAACAAGTCGCTCATGTCCATTTCCTCGCCACTTACTCCACCATGAAGAGTCCAGTCAAATGAATGCACCACTGAAGCCAAAATCAAGTTAACCATCTTATCAGCCAAATGAAGCCCTACGCAAATTCTTCTTCCTGATCCAAATGGTATAAACTCGAAATCTTGTCCCTTGAAGTCTATTTTTCTCCTTTCACCCTCAAGAAATCTCTCTGGAATGAAATTTAAGGGCTCCTTCCAGATTGCAGGGTCCCTCCCAATTGCCCAAACATTAACCCACACCTGGGTGTGTTTAGGGATCCCAAATCCAGCGACTTCACACGAACTGTCGGCTCTGTGAGGGATCATAAAAGGAGCAGCTGGATGCAGCCGAAGCACTTCTTTCACCACCGCATGGAGATAAGGGAGACGGTCTATGTCAGATTCTTCCACTCTTCTGTTGCGACCCACAACCTCGTCCAGTTCTGATTGGACCAGTTTCATTATGTGAGGGCGGTGAATCAGTTCTGCCATCGCCCATTCCACTGTCGCAGCAGTGGTGTCACTGCCCGCCATCAACAGCTCCTGCAGATCACAAACAACACCCAATCAATCTTATATTGTGACAGGATACGAAATATTAGAAAGTTTAGCACTTACAAAAATTAGAGCTCTGATTTCTGTTAGAGTGAGATCATCGCCTCTCAATTCGAGGAGGATGTCCAGAAAATCCTTGTCTCTCTCTCTTTCGTGGCCCGCCTCCTTTCTGTTTCTACTCTCCAGGCGATTGCTGATAAAACGGTCTAGAAATTCATGAGCTCGTTTTAAATATAGGGTCAAATCACGGCTCACGCCCTCAAGATCCAGGAACCCTAACCATGGATAAAAATCGGCCAAATGGGGCTTTTCTGCAAGCTTCACCCATGACGTAAGCGCGTTGATGAGCTCGAGAGACTCGGGATTGTTGGGATCGAATAACTTTGTGCTTAACATCATATTACTTAAAAGATTCATAACCGAGCGCATCATCGTTTCCGCAATGTTCAAACTCTTTCCCTCCGCCTCGAAAATCAATCGAATCATTTGGAATATTGGAATTCTTCGTAGATGTTGTAAAGCTTGGACTTTCTTGGGAGACAATAGCTCCGTGGTGGAAACACGCCTGAGATTCCGCCAGTAGGGGCCGTATTGACTCCATGCCATGGAGGTCTTGTGATAAGAGCGTGCCTTCGCCGCTTGTATGAGTGTCCGTCCGGCAAATATGTGGTCGTGAGTTTTGAGAACCTGCTTTGCCATGGCAGCGGAAGAAACCACCACTGTTGTTTTCATTCCAAGAGAGAGCGTCATGAGCGGACCATATTTGAGAGAAAGGGCACAAAGTGATTCATTGGGTTTTTCCCCTGGCAGAAAGAGGTTTCCCACAAGTGGCCAAGCAGGTGGTCCAGGTGGAAGTGGAAGAGGTTTGTTCATCCTCCTCCATATTAAGGACAAAAACCCCAAAACACAGGTAGCCAAGAGAGAGAACCAGTACATATATTGGCTATCCATCAGTATTTGGGAGAAAAATCCAACCAACACAGAAAACCAGGACATATATTTAGTTTTTACATGTTAGAAATAACATTGGGATAGCGTAATTTCCATCTAAACAGGTCATATTTATTAAGCTGACAGACGTTTCTTCCCCATGCAAGCACATCACACCAATATCTCTATACGGCAGTGATACCATTATAGGGCCCTGCCATAGTACAAGGGCTGTATCACGTATATAAGAGCCAAATAACTTTTCCTTGTTTTGGTTTTTAGTGATCTTTAGACAATAAACCGTCTTATTATAAAGATGCAGACGAGGCAACTCGGAAAAAGATAACAATAAAAAAACCAAAATGCCTATGAATTTTATGGTCAGACTGAACAGGTGTCTTTATACACTCCGAAAGGGATAAAACTAGTAATTGCTTGTACACAATGCAATATGAATGCATGTTATTTGATTTAGAGGGATATTTTTTACTTATATGTTATTTGATTTAGAGGGATAGTTATTACTTTTGTAGTTGATGTTGATAATGGGTGTGATTGATAGTGTAAGTGTAGAAATATAAATGAAGCTTTACATTTAAAGGTTCTACCTGTACATTTCAAATTCATACATATACAGTTGCAAATCTTATATCATGAGTGCTAACATTTTGCGAAATATTTTATTTCAACTAAATATGAATATATGAATGCTTCCTTACATTTGCAGTTTTTATATCATGAGTGGTAGCCTTTTGTGGCCAATTTTTTTGGCACAAAACATGAATACATTTGATACCGCTTTCCACACTCACAAATAAAACATGACAAAAGATCTACACCCAAAAACAAAGGTTGAAACTGTTGATACTGAAGTTGCACAGCTGAATACCTTTAGTTGCTTATTAGTACAGTTTATTTTACTTGCAAGATGTGCCTGTGTATGTGTGAGAGAGGGGGGCAAATAGAGGACATTCTCTTCTGTAATTGTAAAGATGAAACAAGACAAAAAAAAAGAACCTAACCTCCACAGATAAAGAGCCAAGTTTTGTGGGTGTGATATTACAATAGTTAGGAATTTTAGAAGAAATAATTCTCACCAACACGAGTAATTTTTCTAAATCATGCTACAAGAAGCATAGTACCCTTGAATCATTATTCATTGGAGTAAAGAAGAACGACCGATAGATAAAATAGGGGTGATGAGTTACCCTTTCTTGAACATGTATAAAATGGTTGTTTTACTAGCTCTGTCAAACCCCACCAACAAATGCGCATCTCCTTCTTGGAAAACTACTGTTGAAAAAGATTGGTTAAGGTCAGAATCATCTTAAGAACTGCCTAGGCATCATAATCATCATCAAAGATCATAATTTTTTATTAGAGAAAAGAAATTGAGATTCGACTATGCCTAAGTCTAAATTTGTTGTTTGAAGCATTGTTCCAAACCATATGTTTTGGGATCATTGGCTCTACTACATTTTTCGCCAAAAGCATTGATAATATTCTCAAGACACCCTTTTCTTCAGTGATAGCTCTACTGGTGTAATGACTCACTGATCGTAAGGGTTTGCATTGTTCCTTGAGAACACTTTTCATTATTGAGGATTATAATTTATAGAGAAATGGATAGTCTAGGTGTATTTATACAATTTATCAGGGGAAGTACCTATTATCCCAAATGTGCCCCCTACTCATTTTGTGGCTAACTCCTTCACATCTTTCCTTCTCTTGTGCCTTAGTCAGAATATTTTGTTTTCCACGCACTCAAAACCTTCTGGAAATGGCACCATTGGATAGACCTCTTTCTCAGCTTTCCAGAAAGGTAAAGTTTTCCTCCTAACTCCACGTATTTTTCAAGTTATGGCTCAGCGGAGTTTTGGTGGGAAATTTTCCCCTAGAAGGCCCGCAGCCAATCAGGAGCTGCCACATGTCCAAGGGCGAAAAAACACCAAGCGACCCGAAGGAAAAAATGGTCAGGAAGGGCCCGCGCCCAATCAAAATGTGCCATGTGGCACCTGGAGTGGTGGAGCGCGGGAAAAATTTGAAAAAAATTCCAAAGACCAAACGGGTAAAAATTCAAACTTTTTGCCCGCCGATCCGATTTTGGCCTATTTTTGCCCTAAAACTTCAAATCACCATAACTTTTGATCCAGAGCTCGGATTTTCACATTCTTTATATCAATGGAAAGATGGTGAAATTCTATATAAGATTCCATGGTCAATTTTGAATTTTGGTTCAGTTTGGAGGGAGAAAATCAAAAAACTCTTCTGGTATGCACCCATGGATAGAACTAACGTTTCAACAACCAATTTTAATGCGAAATGGGTTGCATTTTTCTCCAGCATGGTCAAAAATGTCGGGGGATGGGTTTTTCAGGTCACCCATGTTGTTTTTAATGCATTTTGGTCAATGGGGAATGGCTCCCACATTTTTTCACGTTTTCTCTCTCCTGGGTTCGACCCATGCATTGTAAAAAGCCAGATTTGGCTCATTTTTCAAAGGGGAACACTTTTTTTGCACAGCAAGCTTCTGTTTTCATCTTCAGCAAGTGATTTTAGAAGTACCAGACCTTCCAGGGATTGTAACAGGCCTTTTTTGCCTCTTTGGTGTTGGAATGCAAGGATTTTGATGTTGAAAATCACAATGCAAGCTCTGTGAATGCTTTATGTCCTTTGCATGTGTTGTTTGTTTCATTTCAAACCTTTTATTATAGCTTATCAACCTGTGCATGATTTTTTATGCTGCAATTTCTGATTTGTGTCTATTTGCATGAGTAAAAATGTTCACCACTCCTTTGGTGCATCACCATCATTAGTTTAGTTTCAATTTTTGCATTTCTTATCCCTGTCTCCTTGCAATCTAGGATAAAATTAGGATCTGAACCTCTGCAGTTGTGCAAATAAAAGATGTAATTAGAGGAATTTGAGGAACTATCCTCTAATCTGGAGATTCCTCTCTCATTTTACAAGTCCCACACTTGGAGAGAGGTTTCAATGTTGTGCAATCACACTGGATGCCTGAAATATCAACTTAGAACCCTGATTTACATCCAGGGGTGTTGCTGATTTGCAACAATAGTTTTGGCACGCCCGGTGGGACCTTAGAGGTCTCATTTTTACTGCAGCGAAGTTGATGTGCATCTTCTGTAATTTACTTGCTTCAAAAGAGCTATAAATTGCACATCTGGCGACTCCAAGGAGAAGAATCAACTGGTTTCAGCAGTGCAGCCCGGAAAACTCATGAGAAGAATCACTACAAGGTTAAGAGCTGGAGAAGAAGAGGTGTTGTTTGAATATCTGCAGTTATCTCCAAGAGTAAGGCAAAGTGGGAGGAGAATCCAAAGGTCTCCATCTCCACCAAACAGAACTCTCTCAACTCTTCCACCTGGTAGGCCTTTCATTCAATCAACAAGGGTTCTAAGACCAATTAGAATGGTGCAACCACCGAATCCGTATGTCAATTTCATAGGAAGCAGCCCACTTGCCCTCAATGCACAACATCTAATTCCAATTGTAGCCTTGAAGAACATTCCATACTTCACTGGAGAGAATCAGACTACTCCTGGTGATCATGTTAAAGACATTGCCAACCTTTGTGCAATTCATGAAATCAATGAGATGCAAGTGGCTGTCAAATTGTTGGCATCTTCATTCAAGGGGAAAGCATTGCAATGGTTTAGAAGTCTTGCCTCAGGTTCTATTCAGAATTGGAATCAGCTATGTATAGCCCTCCATGAGCAGTTTGGGGAAAAGGGAGACAACTTGTCCCTTTTGGAGCAGCTGACAACTATCAAAAGAGCTCCCAATGAGCAGCTGACTAATTTTAATTCCAGATTTCCAAGGACTTGGTAGAGAATTCCAGTGGCAGTCAGGTCAACAACATAAGGTGCTTTTCTTTACTATCTCAAAGCTCTAAATTCTGATATTTCTATGTTGATTCAGTCCATGGGAGGCATAACTATCCCTATGGCTTATAGCATTGCCATTAGGGCTGAAAATTGTTTGATCCAAGCTGGAAAACTTGCCCCTAGACCTCCCATGCCATTGTTTCCAAGTTTAGAGAGCCCAAACACTAATCAAGCACCTAATTTGGCTCCTTCTCCCACTCCTAGAAATCAGAGTTCAAATGAAGCTTCTACTTCATCTCCAAGTGCCCCAAACGAGCTTCAAGAAGTCATGAAGCAATTGTAAAATTTAGGTAATGAGCTGGTTACTCTTAAGAGGCAACAAGCCCAAAGTTTTAGACCTTCCTTCTAGCCTCAAGCTCAGCCTAACAGGTAGCCATATCAACCTCATAGACCACCCAATCCAGCTGCAAATCTAAATCAAGCAAGGCCTTCTGCCAACAGACCATTTCAGCCCTATAATCCAAATGCTATATCTGCCTCTAAGGCATTGGTGCCAACATAAAACAACGTTGCTCAGGAGTATGATTGGTGTTTTCCATACAATGAACCTCACAAAAAATATATGTGCTTCAACGGTGCCTTGAATCAAGCATTAATGGTGAAAAATACTGGTGTGGAGGGTGAGGGCAGTCAAGGAAACAACCAACAACAAGAAACATTCCAATAGCAATCAGCCCCAAATGAAACCACACTTGTGAACTGGAAGGCAGAGGATTTTTGTGGCATGAATCAGACGGTATCTCAAGGTGTTGCAACCAACACAAGGTCAAAAAGAAGGAATTTGGGTGAAGAGCAGCCATTAGCTCCAACCAATCTCACAACCCTCCATGGCTCCACAAATGGTTGGCAAGCAAAATCTAATTTCAAATGCACAAGGGCAGCCAAGAACAGCTCCTAAACCAACTCAAATACCAGTTGTTGCTGCCCACATGCAAGGAGTGAATGTGCCAACCAAGGGACAGAAACGAGATCCTTCATCACCATTCACTATTATTGATCAGATGAAGAAGACAAATGTAAATATATCAATGTGGGAATCCCTATCTATCCCAGGCCAAAGAGATTTGCTACAAGATGCCATGAAAGACTGGCCAAATTTGAATTAGAAAGTTTAGATGCAAGAGAAAGTGCTCACAAATGCTACCCAGCCTGAAGGGGAATCATGGAGGACAACAAGGTAAAATGTTGAAGCCCCCTCCTTTCTATGTTTCATTAATCATTGGAAATCAGTTAGTGCACAATTGCATGATAGATTTCGGGACAAGTAGCTCAGTGATGCCCAAGACAAATAGCTGATGAACTAGGGCTCCAATATGAAACCATATCCAAAGGGGTAGTGCAGATGGATGGGACAGCAATAACAATAGTTGGAGTGATTAGAAACTTGAGTCTTACCTTGCATGCATGTCCAAATGTTGTTGTCTTACAAGATGTATCAGTTATAGACCTTCCACCACTCTTTGCCCTATGCTTGTCAAGGGACTTCGCAGCCAAGATTGGAGGATATTTGTCTACTGATTAGTCACACATGCTATTCAGAATGAGGTATGGAACCAAAGCTACAATCAGGTCTGAACCTATTGCAAACTTCCACATTGAGCCCTACATTCCAAGTCAGATCAATGCCAATTATTCAGCATTTGATCAAGAAGATCACCCAAGCACTGATGAAGTTGACACCAAGGTTGGAAGCATCCCGGATCTAACTCTTGATGAATGGGAAAACAAGGTACATTCTTTTGATCCTTATCAAGAAGTAGAAGAATCTGAGCTAGGGTTCTATTGCATACATGAAGAAGATCAAGCCCATTCCTGGCATCACCAAGCCAAACCATAAGGATGAAAATGAGGTATGGCAGCTATTTTTTGATGGATCAAGGATTAGAAAAGGTGCAGGAGGTGGAGCCATGCTTGTTTCACCTCAAGGAGTAAAGTACTATTCAGAATTTAGATTTCAGTTTGCATGCTCCAATAACACTGCTGAATATGAAGCCTTGGTGCAAAGGGATGCATTGGGCAATAAAGAGAGGAATAAAGAACTTGCAAGTCTTTAGTGATAGTGAATTGATTGTAAATCAGGTCAAGGGACAACATATTGCCAAGAATGTTCTACTTAAGTGCTACAAGAATAGGGTGTGGGACCTCATTGAATATTTTGAGGTTTTTGGCATCAAATCCATTCCTAGGAAAGAGAACCAAGCTGCTGACAGGATTGCAGCAGTAGCGGCAGCCTTTGACATTGTGGAAAGCATTCAACAGGACAAGGTACAGCCAAACATCCATGTGATTTTGAGGCCTTCAGTGCCGGATAACAATGTCAGTTGGCAAGTGTTTGAAAATGACCAGCAAATCATCCATTTCTTACAAGAAGAAGTTGAGTTCTCAGCTAAAAATTAGGAAAAATTGGAAGACCAGTATGGTGACCAAGTGGTACAACTGAGAACTAGCAAGCTGCCCAAGGGACTTATCACTTTGGATTCCATTTTTAATCCCAATGATCAATTTAGGAAAGAGAAAGTAAACATTCAGGTCAAGAGAGAAGATTCAGTATCCATCTTGGTGGAAGAGAACAAACCATTGCAAATTAGAAAGATGACAACTGAACAAGAAAGGTATGAGTTCATACAGCTATGTCAAGAGTTCCCTGATGTGTTTTCTTGGAGCTATGAAGATTTGAAAGGTTTCAATCCCAGGTTAGCTCAACACACCATTGAGTTGGATCCAAATACTAAGCCCATTAGGTGGAAAAAAAGGCCAGTCAATCCACACATGGAACCTCTCATGAGGAAGGAATTGAATAAGTTGATTGAGTCAAGAATCATATTCCCAATCAATCATTCTAGTTGGGTTTCCAACTTAGTTCCAGTCAGAAAGAAGAGTGGAGAGATCAGATTGTGCGTTGACCCCTTCAAAGATTTGAATAGAGCATCTCTCAAGGACCATTACCCACTTCCTTATATGGAGCAGATTTTACAAGTTGTTGCTGGCTCCAAAAGGTTTTCACTACTTGATGGCTACTCAGGGTATAATCAGATTATGGTTAAGGAAGAAGATCAGTTCAAGACAACCTTCACAACCAAATGGGGAACTTATGCATACAGGAAAATGCCATTTGGGCTGTCCCACACTAGTGCTACCTTCCAAAGCGCAATGGACATGGCGTTCAAAGGTTTGATTAACAACGTGGTGCTGATATACCTTGATGATATCACTATTTTTTCAAAGAATGCAATAGACCACCTCTCTCATTTGAGACAAGTCTTCCAAAGGTGTAGGAGATTTGGAGTGTCTTTGAATCCTAAGAAGTGTATCTTCCTAGCACGTGAAGGAAAGCTCCTTGGCCATATTGTCTCCAAAGAAGGATTAGCAATTGATGTAGAGAGGGTTGAAGCCATAAGAGCACTACCATTGCCAAGCCACAAGAAGGCCCTTCAGAGTTTCTTGGGGAGAATAAACTTTGTTCGGAGGTTTGTCCCAGATTTTGCAGCCCTTGTCAAACCTATCACCAAAATGTTAAAGAAAAGCATTGCTTTGAAGTGGACAACAGAAGGCAAGGAGAGTTTTGAAGCAATCAAATAAGCCATCTCTCAAGCACCAACTCTCATCAACCCGGACTTCTCCAAGGATTTCATCCTCTATGCCTTTGGAGGTAATGATACTATTTCTACCATTTTGGTACAGCAGAACAAGGAAAACAATGAGTAGCCAATTGCTTTCTTCAGCCAGAGCCTAGATGACTATGAGGTGAGGTATTTGTTTATTGAGAAGCATGCACTTGCAATAATCAGAAGCTTGAAGAAATTCAAGCATTTAGTCTCAAACAACAAGGTCCAGTCGTTGGTCTCTCATTCTGGGGTTAAAGACTTCCTCCTCAACAAGGATTTGAATGAGAAAAGGGTAGGTTGGATCACTCGTGTCATGGAGTATGACATTGAGATCAAGGTCACCCAGCTGGTAAGAGGAAAAGGATTGTGTGAGCGGCTGATTTTGGGGAACCAAAAAGAAGTATGCAATGAAGAAGAGGATGTTTTGATAGTTCAAGACAGCCATGAGCCAAGTGGCACTCAAGAAGAAAATAATGTTGTCCCCACTCCTTGCTGAAACCAAGGTATAATACACTTCCTAATCACAGGCCTATGCCCTCTGGAGATGAACAAGACCCAAAGAAGACACTTCAGATTGCAGGCTGTCCCATATGCCATTGTTGATGGAGTTTTGTTTAAGAAAGATGTGAATGGAGTGCTGCTGAGATGCATTAGCAAAAATCAGATTCATAGGGTGTTGGAAGAGTTCCATGGTGGACCAACTGGTGGTCATTTTGTACTGAGAGTGACAGCTCTAAAAATTATGAAGGCTGGTTATTATTGGCCCAAGATTTTCAGTGATTGCTTTACATGGATCAAGATGTGTAAGAATTGTGCATCCTTCACAGGTAAAGAGAGGCTTGATGCCCTTCCATTGCATCCAATTTCAGTTGACCAGCCATTTATGCAATGGGGTTTGGACTTCATTGGAGTCATTAATCCCAATTCAAGCCAAGGGCATAAGTGGATTTTGACAGCCACAGACTACTTCACCAAGTGGACTGAAGCAGTAACACTCAAGGAAGCAAATGAGTTTAGCATCTTAGACTTCTATGAGGGGATAGTAACCAGATTTGGCATACCTACTACAATAATCTCAGATAATGCATTATCATTCATTGGATCCAAGGTGACTGAGTGGGCTATCAAGAACGGGATCTACCTAAGTACTTCATCAAACTACTACCCTCAGGGAAATGGCTAGGATGAATCTACAAACAAGAACTTGTTGAGGATCATTAGGAGGACTCTTGATGAGAATCAGAGGTCTTGGCATACCAAACTGAAATCAACCTTATGGGCTGATAGGATAACTCCCAAGAGATCCACAGGTAACTCTCCATTCAGGCTTGTTTATGGAAGAGAGGCAATTTTGCCCATGTCTCTTGAGTTGCCAACATTGGAACTCATGAAGCAGTTAGAGTTGCTAGAGTTTGGGCCCATGGAGGTGAGATATGCAGAGTTGATGGAGCTCTAAGAGATCAGAGATCAGGCATCCCAAGCAATGGAGAAGGATCAAGCTTTGATCAAGAAGACCTTTGATAGGAAGGCCAAGAGTAGATCTTTCCAAGTTGGAGATCTAGTGTTAAAATGGGATGCAGATAGAGCAAAACCGGGAAGGCATTCAAAATTTTATGCCATTTGGGGTGGCCCATACATGGTCACAAAGTGTAAGGACAACAATGCCTTCCAATTGTCTTCATTGGATGGCGAAGAACTGCAGATTCCAGTCAATGGAATCTATCTCAAGCATTGCTTCTAAAGGGAAATTCTCCACCTTGTAAATATTATCTTAGGTTTCCATTCCTTTAAGTGTTTGTGCACATTGTTTTTTTGTAGGTTGTTTTGCTTTCCCTAAGTGCTTTGGCACATCTTGTTGTTCCTGGGAATGTGTTGCAGGCCTTGCTCCATCAAGTGATTTTTCATGTTCCTCTTTGCAACGTTCTAGTCAGTTGGGGTATTAAACAGAGAATCAAGTGAATCCATGCCCAATGGATTGCTTCAGGAAACTGGTAACTTCATCTAGTAGGCAGATGACCCCTCTGAGTCGCAAAAAATTGTTATCCCAAATGTGCCACCTAGTCATTTTGTGGCTAACTCCTTTACATCTTTCCTTCTCTTGTGCCTCAGTCAGAATATTTTGTTTTCTAGGCACTCAACACCTTCTAGAAATGGCACCATTGGATAGATCTCTTTAAATTTTTCCTCCTAACTCCACGTATTTTTCAAGTTATGGCTCAGTGGAGTTTTGGTGGGAAATTTTTCACTAGAAGGCCCGCTGCCAATCAGGTGCTGCCACGTGTCCAAGGGCGAAAAAACACCAAGCGACCCAAAGGAAAAAATGGTCAGGAAGGGCCCGCACCCAATCAGAACATGCCATGTGGCACTTGGAGTGGTAGAGCACGGGGAAAATTTGAAAAATGTTCCAAAGACCAAACGGGTAAAAATTCAAATTTTTTGCCCGTCGATCTGATTTTGGCCTATTTTTTCCCTAAAACTTCAAATCACCATAACTTTCGATCCAGAGCTCAGATTTTCACGTTCTTTATGTCAATGGAAAGCTAGTGGAATTATATATAATATTCCATGGTCAATTTTGAATTTTAGTTCAGTTTGGAGGGAGAAAATAAAAAAATGCTTCTGGTACGCACCCATGGACATAACTGACGTTTCAACAACCAATTTTAATGCAAAATGGGTTGCATTATTCTCCAACATGGTCAAAAATGTCAGGGCATGGGTTTGTAAGGACCTTCATGCTATTTTTAATGCATTTTGGTCAATGGGGAATGGCTCCCATGTTTTTTCATGTTTTCTCTCTCCTGGGCTTGACCCATGCACTGTAAAAGCCAGATTTGGCTCATTTTTCAAAGGGTGGAACATTTTTTTGCACAGCAAGCTTCTGTTGTCACCTTCAGCAAGTGATTTTTTGCAAGGATCAGACCTTTTCAGTGATTTTAATAGTTTTTGGCCTCTTTGGTGTTGGAATGCAAGGATTTCGATGTTGAAAATCACAATACAGGTTCTGTGAATGCTTTCATTCGTTTGTATATGTTGTTTGTTTCATTTCAAACCTTTGATTACAGCTTATCAACATGTGCATGATGTTTTATGTTGCAATTTCTGATTTGTGTCTATTTGCATGAGCAAAAATGTTCACCACTCCTTTGGTGTATCACCCTTATTAGTTTAGTTTCAATTTTTGCATCTCTTATCCCTGTCTCCTTGCAATCTAGGATAAAATTAGGATCTGAACCTCTGCAGTTGTGCAAATAATAGATCTAATTAGAGGAGTTTGAGGAACCAACCTCTAATCTGGAGATTCCTCTCTCATTTTTACAAGTCCCACAGTTAGAGAGAGGTTTTAATGTTGTGCAATCACACTAGATGCCTAAAACATCAATTTAGAAACCTGATTTGCATCCAGGGGTGCTGTTGATTTGCAACAAAAGTTACCATAACTAACTAAGACTTACCCAAACCCTAAAAATTGATGCCTACATTCCCTCTAACCACATTTCTACATTCTCACAAGAAGCTCCTAGTCTAATCCGTGGGATAAGGATAAGAGATCCAAGGAAATCAAGAAGATCTCCCCAGTTTGGTAAACCTAGGAAATATCACCTTGATCGACGTCGATTATCCCTAACCATCGCCGGTTAAGATGGACTGCCTTCGGTTACCCCTTTTAACCCCAAAAAAACTTTATTCTCAAGGTTGGAACTTGAACCTAGAAGTTGGGAGCAAGAAATTTGACGAGCAAGAATGAGATCTCAAAAAGATAACACATCTTCAGAGAGCCAATTCCAACAAGAACTCACATCCAAGGAGGGAGATTTAGCATCTTCTCCTACACAACCATCTCAACCACATTCAGATCTATCTAAGCAAAAGAGGAGTGTGCATGCAGCCCATGCAGAATATTTTCTTCAGTTGGTGATCACTTGTAGCCTCCAAACCCATCATCAACACCTCCATCGTTCACACACAAATTTTCAGAAATGAAATCCAAGTAAGTATAACATCATACTTTCCTGGTTATTTCATCTCATCATTACTTTATCACCCATTGTTTATCTTGATCCTTATTGACCATCTCCAACACTTTTCACCTCCGTAAACCCAACAAAACTTTACCAAAAACCTACACCAGCCACCCATTACCTTGTTCCGACAAACCGAAATCCTTTGTGCAATCACAAAGAGGACCAAAAACCCCATTCTGTGACATTCCCAGATATCATAGTAACTAATTCCGGTTATACCTAACCGCAGTCAGTCACCCCTGATCAATGTTGATCTCTGTGTTTTCCCACACAGCCTTAAATAGAGACCTATCCACTCCATTTTACCTCACCCTCATGCCCCTGTGACCTACCTGAGACCTTTATCAAACCTACAGAACCCAGAACCAACCATTTGACTTGTGGATTCTATTCTAGCTTAGCCTGTTAGATTAGATCTATTTCTTATTGTGTTTTTAAGTGAGATACCTAAATATTTTTAAAATAACAATAGGATTTACTTTTTTTACAGCATTAATTTGTTTAAAACAATGGATTGACAACCATCTAGGAAGTATCATAGTTCCCGGATCTAGCTTACACTAGGCAGTTCATTGCCCATATTGTTTAATTCTTTCTGGTGGTCTTTTTTTCATTACAGGTAGTTCCTCCTAGCCAAAAGGAAGCTCTCACAGTCAGCTGTGGATTTAGAAGTCATACACACGCAACAACCCATCAACCAAGATTTAAACAGGTATTCCTCCTACACCCGTTACCCTATCTATTTCATTCATTCCTAGGAAAAAATTGTGTGTTTGTTTCCCTTTTAAAAAGTGTACACACTAATTTTCTTCCCTGGTAATCCACTCCTTTCAATTTTCTCTAAAGGAAACTTTTCTTTTGGTGTATTTAAAAAGAAATTTTTCTTCATGTTTTCTGCATTTTAGTGAAAGAGCATCCCTCTTCCTTTTCATCTTATTGTGTCATCCAATTTCATATTTTCAATTTGGGTTTAAAAACAATTGCATCTCATTCTGATTTTTTGCATTAGCTCACATTAATTGAGGGAAACCTATACACTAGAAGCCATTACCAGCTGATGGTTGACAAATTAATCGTATAAAAGCACTTCTATCCTTTTCTCTTTCTCTGAGTCTTACCAAACTACACAAAAATTCAAATACATACATTATTAAACAACATCTTACGTGGAAGAAGTTGTATGTGATCACACAATCACATAACAGTGGGCACCTAGCTTACTACTCTATCGAGTCACACTTCAGAGTGTAGCCCAACACCACCATAACAAACCTGAAACCTCACCCTTTAGATCTCCTTCTTTGTAGGAAGCCATCCTCACCAAAAACTCTATTTCACAATTCATGTGTCAGTCCCTAAATAGCATAATCTGAATAAACGTAATAGAATAGGCATTCTGGGAATGTTCTTTCTTAGTTTTTTGTTTGATTTACGTTTTAAGGTGAGAGCTTTCAATCATTATTTTTGTTTTTCCTCGCAAACTTCCAATCATAGTCAGTGTATTTTGACTTCTTCTAAGTGTGTCTGGACCACATCTATATCATTCTCAAACTTTTTGGTTTGATTCCACATCAAATTCTAATTCACAACCACTTTTTCTCATCATTGTTTCAATCTCACAGTAACCGTCATCGGTTACCTTTGACCGCCATCGGTTAAACTCAATCGACATCAGTTCCAGGTCCTTTTGCTAACCTATTCAAAAGGACATTTTCACTTCACTTTCTTCCACTTTCCACAGTCTTTGTCACTGTCACCTTTTCCATTGACATTTTACACATCCCCATATTTGGCATACTTGTCATATTTTGTCTTTTTCCCCACTAATTACTCATTGCCTATTTCCCACAACAACCAGAAGTGGTTACCCCTAACCGATGTCAGTTTCCCCTAACTAGCATCAGTTAACTTGTTTCACATTCCACTCACCATTTGTTACATCATCCATTCTCTTTTATCACCATATTCACCTATTCCTGCTGCTCTCTATACCATTTACAAAGAAGCAACCCCACCTGATCAGTACTGGTTCACATGTTACTGACCCGAAGACAAATGAACGCCATCGTGTTCCATGCTAGTTGCCAACCACTCCCACCTAGTCCTTCACCACCCTCTATTTTATCACCAGCCATGGATCCCATCCAGCCTACCAATATTGCTATCATAGATGAGGAGTTCACACAACTCCTTGACCAGAACCCTGTTGCCTTACAGTTTTACCTCTCCCATTCATCCACTCGAGATGCCTCGGGTCAGTTGATATAAGAAATGCCCATATCTATCCCCCCAACACTCACACCCACTTCTACGTCAGCCCCATTTGCCTCCGTGTTGCCTGCTTCCACTTTACCCCCAGTTATTTCATAGTTAGGTCCTATACCTGCTATGACTGTCGTGTCCGTTACCCCTGTAGCACCCATTACATCTACCATACCCTCGGCGACTACCCCAAACACAACCTCATCTACCCCTAATGTCTCATACATACCCATAGCTACGTTCCCACCTCCAGTGTTGGTGACCACTACCTCATTTCATAAAGTACTTCTTTCCATTCCACAATTACTAGTCCCTATTGCCACTAGGGTTACCACGACCCTTCCTCCCCCATATATGTACTACCAACAACCACCTGTTTCATCTATTGTTCATTTCGGGTATGTACCCCTTATTTCATTTCCTTCTTCTCCACCAACTTATATGGCAGCCCCATACACTGGAATGCCCCACCCATTATAAACCCAAAACCAACCTCCTCATGCTATAGGAGGCATCCAATCATCACAACCCACCAATGACCTAATTAGATTGATGATGGATAAGATGCAAACACTGGAGGCATCAGTTTATGGCTCCCACAACACTCTCACTTATGATGAGATTTGTAACGAGCCTATTCACCCATCCATTCATACCCTGTGCATTGGGAAATGCCTAAATTCAACCACTTCAATAGTAAGGAAGACCCACAACAACATTTGTGCTCATTTAAACATGGATGTTATTTGATTTCTCATGATGATGCCTTACTTTTGAGAACTTTTCCCATGTCCCTCACTAGACCTGCATTAGATTGATATAGTGGGTTACCAAAACACTCCATATTTTCAATCAATTAGGTAGCCCAAGCTTTCCTGGATCATTTTTCTTTCAACATCGCCAAGAAAGTTACCATGACTGATCTATATTCCACATGTCATTATGAGGATGAAGCTATTGCATATTTTTTCGCTCGCTAGCGCAGCTTGATCAATCAACTTACCTTTCATCTACCATAAACTAAACTCATCGACCTCTTCACATGAGCTTTTTCTAGACATATCTCCCCGACCTTGTAGGTCCAAACTTTCAAAACATTTGATGAGGCATTTACTATGGCACGAAATTTAGAGATTCGGGCCATTAAAGAGAAGAAAATCCAATTACAAAATAACATTTTGACATTAAAGTTGAATGAAACCTCTTCTTCTTCCAAACCACCAACCAATTATTCAAAGGCTAAAGGTACCGCTAATACAGTGGTACTCAAGTCTGGCCTAGCTCATCCATCCAATCAAGCCACACCCTCATCTAATTTATCACCTATTTAGTCTTTTCGATTCAAACAAGAGCAGCAAAAAATATACCCCAATTGGGGAAACTGACTCTTCTATTTTAGAAAAACTGATCAAAGTTGGCACCATCACCCTTCCACCCATAAAACCACACACTCGTTTTGACCCTGCTCGCCCCATGCCCACGTGGTATAGGGAACAATATTTCTATAACTATCACCGAGTGAAGGGTCATAGTGACGGTAAATGCATCACTTTTAAGAATATTGTCCACGAAATGCTCGAGAAAGGTGAGTTGACTGTGAATAATCCCAATGCTGCCCCTAACCAAAATTTAGAAATTTTTAAAAAACCATTTCCCAATCATGCCCCTTCATCCAATGAACCTGATGAGACATCCACTCACAACACCCATACCTGGGAGGTGCACGCAATATTTAACGAGGTACATGTTGCATCTCAATTACCTCACATCCCCTCTATAGAGGAAATCCTAGCCCAAATTCCTCCTTCCACATCTAGACCAACTGTCATTGTTCCTTCACCAATAGAAGAACACCCTTCATCTCCTATAGAGGAGTCTTCTGCTGACATTAAGACCATCTCACCCCTGGCCTCTCCACTCAGTGAACCTT
This sequence comes from Taxus chinensis, assembly GCA_019776745.2. Lineage (NCBI taxonomy): Eukaryota > Viridiplantae > Streptophyta > Pinopsida > Cupressales > Taxaceae > Taxus > Taxus chinensis. The sequence goes on from CM034150.1 coordinate 724,528,074, forward strand.
TACCTACCATACCTCCTCCAAACATAGAGGAGCACCCATTACCTCCACCCACAGAGGAGCACCTATCAGTTCCTCCACTCATAAAGGAGTTCCCATCATCTCCTCCACCCATCATAGACCCAGTGGAGATAACTTTACCTTGTGTTGAACATTATTCATCTACTACCCAACATCCAATAGACCTACTTTCAGCTCTCTTACCCACAGAAGCTAAAGTTGGCTGATTCCCCGTCTCTAAGATGCATTTTATAGGAATTCCCATTAGGTCTTCACCAACTCCACCCAAAAATGTGCCATTCTTGCATTTGGTTGATCACTTAGATTATGTGGATAGAGATTTGTTACGGGGGGGGCTCTTACTCCCTGTCTCAACACAAATGCATAAATCCCTTGATGATACCTCCACTATCTACCCAAACATATTTCCACCCATTAAACCAAACACAACCACTATTGTCATAGCCCCTTCCACGATACCCAGTTGCACTCACACCACACCCTTACCCATAACCCAACCTATGCCTAAACCCAAACCCATACCCAAAACAGTTACCTCCACTAAACCTATTACCACTTTAGGGGTCACCCCGACCACCAGCCTTACTCATCCACCTATTAAATTCGATTTAGTTGCATTCTCCAATGTTAAAACCACACCTACTCTGAAACCCAAGCTAAAGAAACAAACTCATCAACTTCATACCCCTACTACACCAATCACACCCACACTTCTCCCATCTGGCTTAAGACCTTAGCTGCCCAACAGGGTCAAGCACCCCTCACCCATTCATAACCCAATAACACAACCACCCATTCCTACCTCACAAATCGTTAACCTACCCAGGCACACAACACGAATCATATCCTCACTTATAGTCTCTTTACCACCAATACCTCTGATACCTTCAGCCATTTCTTAACTACCCACTACAGTTCAGTCACTGTCCCTCACACCCCAAGCACAACCTGTGTCATCTACCTTCACAGCACCCCTGTTATCCCCGTGGGTAACTCACCCTCTTCCTCCATCTAGTTTTACTTCTATACCTCATATGCTCACATTACCTTTACCCAAGAAGGTGCACCCTAAAAAAAAAACCCCACTACCCCACAAAAAGGTAGTCAAAACAAAACCACACCCTCCTACCCATCCATCTACTATACCCCTACCCAAATGAACCTGACCGATACATCAAACCACACCGGTGCCTAAATCCATAGAGTGAACCCTTCCTAAAATTCCAAAAAAATTCCCCGATAACCAACCACACCTACACCCAAACCCACATTTACTTCCCATTGTGATCCACTAGCAGGGTCTTATTCCAAAATTTTAACCAACCTCCTCGATACTTCTGTTATCACATTACCACCACTTCAACCTTATGACCCCCTCAAACCAAATCCAAAGGGGTTTAATGATACCAAAATATATGCATACCATCATGTGCTAGGGCATGATATGGAGAACTGTAAGGCCTTGAAAATTTTCCTTATCCAATTGTGTCCACCAGAAACCAACTTTGATGACAATGACCTTCTTGACAAAAACCCTGCTTCACCTACACCCATTCCCACATTACCCACTCAAAAACCACAACCTCCACCCTCACAGGTCCCATAACCACACACAAAATTTGAAAGTAACATGGTTCGCATAAGAGAACTTGCCACACCACCACCCAAATGTCACTGCGCCTAACTAACCTCATAGAGCTTTTCTCCTCCGTAGGTTTTTTCCCTTTATGTCATCATACAACTTACCCTACACCATCTCCATTTGACAAATTCCCTCAAATCAACATAGTACATGTTACCACACGTGCGTAGAAGGGTAAAGAAAAGGCAGTTGATCCACCGACCAATTCTATACCCAACATACCATCTGCACCCATACCTAAGATAACTATCCGTGACCCCACATACCCCATTTATAATGGTGTCACACATCGCACCATGCTCAAAAAATTACACCAATATCCATTCAAAATGTCCTTATATGACCTCATCCAAACCTTGGAATCCCATCGCCAAGCCCTCATGGAGGTTCTTCATTCTATCGATGTTTTACCCAATGACCCTACACCCCTAGCCTCCATTATCACACCCCATCATGTAGCCTCCCTTACCAAATTACCACCTTCATCCTCTCCTCACCTTGTTCACCAAGTAGCCTCTCTCAGCTTCTCAGAGATAGAGATCGTGCCATACCAAAATGATGTCCCAGACCCAGCCCTCTTCATCTCTTTACACATTGATGACATATGGTTACGCCGTGTGATGATTGATGGAGGCACTAGCATTAACATCATTTCATCCCATGCATTTTCTCAAATGTGCATACCTGACAATTCCATGCACAAACATCCGGTCATGTCGCATTCATTCAATGATGCTATCACCTCCACATAAGGCAATGTCATCCTTCACATTCGCATGGGCCCCCACACTGCTCCAGAATTGTTTTATGTTTTGGAGGGGGAATTCTAATATAACTTGTTGCTTTGTAGACCCTAGATCTGTGTCATGGGTTGCGTTCCTTCCACTTTACATCATTGTGTAAAGTTTGAACACGAGGGACACACTTATACCATTCTAGCTAACCCATCACCTTTCAAAACATGCAACATGCTTAACCAACCCAACAATGTACTCATACCGGTTAAGTCGTCTACTTCCGTAACCAATACCATTTCACCTACACCTACACCCACAACTACTAGTACAGCTACTGCTGTAACCTCCATAGTTGACCCATTACCTGCCCAATCCATTAACACCCCGCCTCTGCATTGACCTCTGACACATCTTTTATACCAGCTACCCACATACCAAACACTGATCCCTTAGAAGGTGTTTTTCAATGCCTCATTCTAGGGGAATACCACCTATATAGCGTCAACACATCCCTTACTCCACATGAGTATGGAAGCCTTCACCAACACCCTCGCTATGATCACCATATAGGAGAATGCCTCTTTTATGGTCCTCCTCATCTTCGTACTAGTCTCACCTATGGGGGACTTGATAGTACCACCTACACACCTGAACCACCATCACAACCCCACTCATTTTCCACTAACTTCAAATCAATTACCAATCATTGTTTTTCCCACACCTTCCTACACCGCTGTGCATGGAAGGGTTTTGGTTTTGGCTTCTACGAGCAAGGTTTCCACACCATTATTCCATGTACCATCCACAAATATAATGACCATAGTGGTATTAGCTTCCCCAAACCTCCTACCAAATAGGACCGCATTGAACTCATTGCAGATCCTAGCCCTTCTCCACCTTCATCACCACTCTCACTCGATGGAGTTAATGGATCCTGAATCTATCTATCCTAACTTTTTTTTTTTCATAAACACTGTTTCCTTGGGGCCTCTTACTTATCAACACAAAGGCGATGCCCCTTCCACTCTTCTATTCCTGTATCCTGAGATGATTGATGATGATACACGAACCACTAACGTCATTTAATGTCAAGATGATGAATCCATACTCACCTACTTTGGTGCAGAAGACTCATATATTCATTGGTCGTTACCCTCTGAGATGCAAACCATGTTAAATGAATCGACTATTGAGATCAAAATTCATACTCAGGATGACCCGCACATCCTAAAGATCAGACAATCTTTATATGTTGCTGAACAGGAAGCCATCACTTCCTTTCTCTCAAGATCATAACCACGCTTTCGCTTGATCTTATGTAGACATGCCCGGTATTGACCCCACAATAGTGGTCTACAATATCATAACCATTCCCATGATGCCAAACATTATTAAACAAAAGATGAGGAAAATACACCCTCGCATTTCCCTTCTCATCAAAGAATAACTTCAACGCCTTCTTTCTGTTTCCTTAATCTTACCCATTGATTATCCACTTTGGATTTCTAACATTGTCCCTGTCACTAAAGCAACAGGGGGACTCTACATTTACACGAGACTTCCATTACCTCAACCTCGCCTACCTAAAAGATGACTTTCCCTTTCCTAGTATTGATCAACTGGTGGACTTTACCGCGGGTCATGAGATGCTCTCACTCATGGATGGTTTTCTCGGGTTATAACCAAATTTTACTTTCCCCAGAAGATCAGCACAAAACTACATTCATTACTCCTTGCGGGACCTTCTACTATCAATTCATGCCTTTTGGCCTTAAAAACGTTGGTGCTACATATCAGTGTGCTATGACTTACATCTTCCATGATATCATGCATCGCATATTGGAAGACTATGTGGATGATCTCTTGGGTAAATCTAAATGCCGCGTTGAGCACCTCACTGTCCTCAAAACCATCTTTGATCGCCTCATTAAATATTACATCCACCTTCAACCTAAAAAGTGTGTCTTCACGGTCCTCTCAGGAAAGATCCTGGGATTCATCGTTTCCTTATGTGGTATAGAATTTTACCCAGCTAAAGTCAAGGCCGTTCTAGAAATGCCTCCACCCACTAACCTTAAACAACTTCGTATCTTGCAAGGTAAATTGCAATCCATTCACCATTTTATTTCACAATTATCAGATCGGTGTCAACCATTTCATCATCTGCTTAGGAAGTACATCTCTTTCAAATGGGATGATGACTGCCACAAATATTTTTAGGCCCTAAAACACTACCTTCTCCAACCACCCATACTCATTCCACCTAAAGACGATCAACCTTTTTACCTATACATATCAGCTACCGATCATTCCTTGGGATCCATGCTCACTCATTATGATGAAAAACACAGGGAGCAAGTGGTTTACTACATAAACCATACTCTTTTGGACTATGAAAGCTGATACAACCATCCAGAAAATCTTTTCTTAGCCTTAGTTTTTGTTGCCACCAAACTCCGCCATTACCTACTCAACCACAAAACTTATGTTGGGACCAACACCAACCCTTTTACACTTCATGTACACCAAACCCTATCAAAATCAATGTGTTGTGCATTGGATCATGCTTTTAACTGACCTTGACCTTGAATTCATTCATCAAAAGTCCATCAAGGGCTAGGCTATCCCTGACCAATTGGCTGATGCACCCATTTCCGGGGACCAACCCTCTAATTTTGACTTCCTTGATGAATCCATTACTACTCTTTCCATGGATGAACTCCCTTACCAAATGACATTATTCTTTGATAGGTTCCAAGTGTCAGTGTGGGGGTGGATCTAGTGTTATCCTTGTCCCTCTGGATGGAGAACCCATGCCTTTGTCTTTCAAGCTAGACTTTGAATGCACCAACAATATTACCGAGTATGAAGCGCTCATCCTCGATCTCCAAACCACCTATCCCTTCGATGTTAAATCAATTCAAATTTTTGGTGATTCACAATTGGTCATAAACCAAGTCAATGGTATGTACCAATGTCATAATGAGATACTTCAAAACTATAAACATCATGTAGATATACTTTTGACCACCTTTGATTATTACACCCTTCAGTCCATCCCACGGTCAACTAACAAATTTGTAGACACTATGGCCTGTTTAGCTTCCCAAATACCTGCTTCCCCTACCAATTAAAAAATATTTTTCACTGTACAATGCCTCCATTCACCTTCTTATTTACCTCACATGATGTTTACTCAATCGGAACTGACACCCCTGACCTGAGTGACCTTTGGTATAAATAATACTCCGACTACCTTTCCCACTCCATCTTACCTCCTGATCTCACCCGTAATAGACAACATTCCTTCCTTAAGAAGGTCTCCCATTTCGTTATCCTATGGGCGACTCCTCTATAAGCGCGGCTTTGATGATATTCTCTTACGATGCCTCGCAAGTTCTAAAATTCCTTACACCATCAATGAATTTCATGATGGCATCTGTGGAGGCCACTTTAGTGGCCTTGCTGTTGCTAAGCGTATTCTTCGCCTAGGCTATTACTGGCCGACCCTTAATCATGATTATTGCGACTATGTCAAATGCTGCATGAAATGTCAACAACATTCCAACCTTCATCATACACCCAATCATGCCTTACAGGTCACTTGTGACTGTTGTTACAAATCAGCAACACCCCTTGGATGTTGATCAGATTTCTAGTTTGATCATACTAGCATCTAGTGTAATTGCACAACATTGAATCCTCTTCCTGAGTGTGGGACTTGGAAAAATGGAAGAGAAATATCTAGATTAAAGGCTGGTTCCTCAACTCCTCTGATTAGCTATTTTACTTGCACAATTACAGAGTTTTAAACTCTAAATCTACTCTAAATTTCAAAGGGACAAGGATAGAAAATGCAAAAAGAAAGAACTAAAACTAATGCTAATAGGTGATGCACCAAAGGAGTGGTGAGCATTTTTTACTTCTGCAAATTGACACAGTTCATAAAATGCAACAAAAACAACATGCACAAACTGATAGCTATAATGAAGTGTTAGAAATTAGGCAAACAACACCAGTAGACGATAAAAACTAATCACAGGGCCTGTATTGTTATTTTAACATCAAAATCACTTGCATTCAAACACCTAAAAGGCAAAAATACAGTTGTAGTTTCTAGAAAAGGTCTGTTATTCCACTAAATCACTTCCAAGGTGAAAAGGGGAGCTTGCCATACACAAAAAATGTTCAACCCTTTGAAAAATGAGCCAAATCTGGCTTTTACAGTGCAAGGGACGAGCCCAGGAGAGAGAAACGTGGGAAAACATGGAAGGGATTCAACCATTGACCAAAATTCCATCAAAACAGCATGGGTGACCTGAAAAACCCGTTCCCTGACATTTTTAACCATGCTGGGAGAGAATGCAAGCCATTCTTGATTAAAATCCGTGGTTGAAACATCATTTCTGTTCATGACCACATGATAGAAGAATTTTTTGATTTTCTCTCTCCAAACTCAACCAAAATGCAAAATTTACCCCTTAATCGTTTAGAGAATTTCACCATCTTTCCATTGATATAAAGAACATGAAAAACCAAGCTCTGGATCGAAAGATATGGCGATTTGAAGTTTTAGGGCAAAACGGGGCCAAATCGGGTCACTTTGATATTTTTGGCCTAGACACGTGGCGAGTTCTGATTGGCTGTGGGCCTTCTAGGGGAAAATTTCCCAAAAAAAATCAACCGAGCCATAACTTGAAAAATACATGAGTTAGGAGGAAAACTTTACCTTTCTGGAAAGCTAAGAAAGATCTTTATCCAATGGTGCCATTTCCAGAAGGTTTTGACTGCCTAAAAAGCAAAATTTTGTGACTGAGGCACAAGAGAGGGAATAATGAGAGGAGTTAGCCACAAAATGAGCACGGGGCACATTTTGGATAACAATTTTGGTGACTCAGAGGGGTCATTTACCTGCTGGATGAAGTTACCAGTTGCCTGAAGCATCCATTGGGCATGGAGTCATGAGTTGTAGCCTGCAAACTGATCTGAACTTTGGAAACCTCCTCTCTGAGCCACTTGGAAACCCACTGAAATGGACTGCGCAAGAGCAAAACCAGCACCACAAATACTATGTACAAAAATAAAGGGTCATACATGCTCCAAAATGGAACATGCAGAGTGTGCACAAGCACTTCTTTTACTGAAAGCAAAACTACCTATCCTACTCTAACTGGAAGCAAAAGTGGGCTAAACAAACCCTGCAACTGGTTGTGCAAAATAGCTTCCTTTCTTCAAAATTGGCAACCATGCAACTGATTTGGCATTGAACATGGCTGATTGGATGAATGGAAAATCAACAAGAAGCTGGTCTTCCACCCAAATCATCAAGGTATCAGGTGAAGGCAAATTCAATACCTCTTTTAGTTGTTCTGCATTTGGATTGGAGAGGTATGACAGCTGATCCTTGGTTCTTTGTAGCTTATCCTCATGCTTAGGATCAAGCATGACTGATTATGACTTCTCCTTTGGTTCCAATGAAGCCAGATACCTGATTGGGCAAGGTATGGTCCTTTGAGTATACCCATTGCCCTAATTTTCAACTCCAAAAATGGCATCTTCTTGTAGACCTTCTTGGGTGGGTGATGTGGAAGCAATGTTAGGACTTTTCTGCCCTTTATCTTCCTCCAATGAAGAACATGAAAGATTAAAATCTTCCAATCTTGGTTCCAAAGAGCTGCTATAAGATGCAAGCTGCTGCAAATGAATGCTCTCCTTCATGACAGTAGGCTCAAGTATTTGGGGCATGGAAGATGAAAGAGAGAATGGTGGAAACTCAACCGGTTCTTCTTCATCAAAATAGTCCTCCAAATCTGACAGATACACTACCTCATGGTTGTCCTGATGCAAATGCTCAACTTCCTCCATAGTGTCCTCTTGATCTGTAACTTGATCATCATGGTTTCTTTCATCCTCCAACATTGAGTTTGAAAGATCAAACTTTTCTTCAGCACTAGAACACGAGAGGGATGAAGTAGAAAGAAGAACTGAAGGTTCTCCTGTAGCCTACCTTGTGTTCAAAGCCCTTCGATCTGTAATTTTCTCCTCCACAACTAGAATGTGCTCCTCTTCTTTTGGATTTGGAGCAGCTTCTCCCTCTTCTACTACTTGAAGACAATCTTGTTCTTGATAGAACTCTTCCTCTAGCACGAAGTTCATTAAGTCAAACTCTTCGATCTGCTACTCTAGAGGACAAGTTGGGACTGTAGAATCTTCTTTAGATCTTTCTTCCTCCATGGCTGATTGTGTAACTTGAATTGAATCAGCATTCTCTTCAAATAGAATGCTAACATGGAAACTACTTTCTGAGCAAACTGATTGCTGATCTGCTTCTTCTTTTTGCTCTTCTCTTCCTACATCAAATTCAGTCCTAACCACCACTTGTTTTCCAACTCCAACCTTTTCTAAAGGCTTAACCATCAAGGGGATCTTTTTCATCCCAAATTTAAGAGCCCAACTCTTCAGACTTTGAATTTCTTCATCCTTGTTTGGCTCTTCTTTCTACTGCTGTTTTCCTTGATTGGCATTCTGATTTTTATCCTCCCAACATGGATTTGGGAATGCAAGAGGAGAAGTGGATTGTAACTCAATTGATTTTGCAATTTTTTGTGGTGGTAGAGGAGGTAGGAACTCTTGTTTCTTTGGAGGGAATGGTTGTTTGGAAGGGAAAAGGACATAAGAATTGAGATGGGGTGGAAGACTAGGGAATGGAGAAATGGATTCAACACTTGGGACAGCAGATGGAGAGTTTAAAACTTTATAGTGCTAAGATAAAACAGATTGGGAAAGAGGGAGAGAAAACGCATGAGATGGTGTGCTTACCTATTGACAAGGTTGTTGAATACTCCTCTCATACACCTTTATTCCTGCAGTCCACTTTGCAAGCAATGGTAGTGTTGTAATCATGAAGTCTAGCTTCTCTTGAGGGCTGTAATGCCTTGGAAAAGGTCCCACCCATGGACAAGGTGCTCTACAACCGATTCTAAATGCTTTCATTTGTGCTTGAGCCCTGGATTGCACCATGTTTACCTCCATCTTTTGGATTTGTTCCAGCAGATCTGCATTTTCTTCTTGACTGCCCTCACAACCAGCATACCCTTGTGCTTGACATGCTTCATATCCAAACTGACTTTGGCACTGCTGCTCATATGGGTAGACATGCTGATTTTGAATTTGATCAAAATGCTGATTTGGAGGATTTGTAAAACATGTTGGAGGTGTGATATACTGCTATTGTAAATGTGAATTCCATGATGGAAATGAAGTCATGATTGCACAACTTCATGGAATGGAAAAGAATGAAAATGATGGAAACAAGAATGGATGGAAATGAATGGAAAACAGGTCTGCAACTTAGAGAATGAGTTGTTTACCAGATGGAGTCGCTAGATGTGCTTTTGAAAGTGCCTCCAAAAGGTTGGATCTTTAATAGGAACACACCAACATATCAAAGATAAAGTGGAAGACCTCTAAGGTCCCACCCGGCGTGCCAAAACTGTTGTTGCAAATCAGTAGCGCCACCTGGATGTTGATCAGATTTCTAGTTTGATCATACTAGCATCCAGTGTGATTGCACAACATTGAATCCTCTTCCCAAGTGTGGGACTTGCAAAAATGGAAGAGAAATATCCAGATTAGAGGCTGGTTGCTCAACTCCTCTGATCAGCTATTTTACTTGCACAATTGCAGAGGTTTAAACTCCTAAATCTACTCTCAATTTCAGAGGGACAAGGATAGAAAATGCAAAAAGAAAGAACTAAAACTAATGCTAATAGGTGATGCACCAAAGGAGTGGTGAGAATTTTTTACTTCTGAAAATTGACACAGTTCATAAAATGCAACAAAAACAACATGCACAAACTGATAGCTGTAATGAAGTGTTAGAAATTAGGCAAACAACACTAGCAGAGGATAAAAACTAATGACAGGGCCTGTATTGTTATTTTAACATCAAAATCACTTGCATTCAAACACCTAAAAGGAAAAAATACAGTTGCAATTTCTAGAAAAGGCCTGTTATTCCACTAAATCACTTCCAAGGTGAAAAAGGGAGCTTTCCATTAACAAAAAAGTTCAACCCTTTGAAAAAAGAGCCAAATCTGGCTTTTACAGTGCAAGGGACGAGCCCAGAAGAGAGAACATGGGAAAACATGGAAGGGATTCAACCATTGACCAAAATGCCATCAAAATAGCATGGGTGACCTGATAGACCCATTCCCTAACATTTTTAACCATGCTGGGAGAGAATGCAAGCCATTCTTCATTAAAATCCGTGGTTGAAACGTCATTTCTGTTCATGACCACGTGCTAGAAGAAATTTTTGATTTTATCTCTCCAAAATCAACCAAAATAAAAAATTGACCCCAAAATCTTGTAGATAATTTCACCAGCTTTCCATTGATATAAAGAACGTGAAAAACCAAGCTCTGGATCAAAAGATATGGCGATTTGAAGTTTTAGGGCAAAACAGGGCCAAATCGGGTCGCTTTGATATTTTTGGCCTAGACATGTGGCGAGTTTTGATTGGCTGCGGGCCTTCTAGGGGAAAATTTCCCACAAAAACTCCGCCGAGCCATAACTTGAAAAATACATGAGTTAGGAGGAAAACTTTACCTTTCTAGAAAGCTAAGAAAGAGCTCTATCCAATGGTGCCATTTCCAGAAGGTTTTGAGTGCCTGAAAAGCAAAATTTTGTGACTGAGGCACAAGAGAGGGAAGAATGAGAGGAGTTAGCCACAAAATGAGCAGGGGGCACATTTTGGATAACAGTGACCTTTGGCCCTTTTCTCAATGGGGTTTAGATCTTTTCAGAGAAATCAATCCTCATTCTTACCAATGCCATCAATGGATCATAACTGGTACCGAATACTACACAAAATGGGTAGAAGCCATACCACTTATCTCCACAAATCTGAGAAAATATGTGAGTTCATTAACCATCACATCATTTGTCGCTTTGGCATCCCTCATCACCTCATCACTGATAATGGAAAACAATTCAAAAACAAAACACTGCAAAAACTTTGTGACGCCTTCGACATTCAGTTTAGTTTCTCCTCACCTTATTACCCACAAACCAATGACCAAGTTGAATCCACTAACAAAACCCTCAACAAAATTCTCATGAAGGTAGTTAATGATACTGGGAAGGATTGGCATACACACATTACTTTTTCCCTATGGGCATACCGCACTAATATTCGTACCTCTACTGTAGTCACACCCTTTTCTTTGGTCTACGGTACAAAGGTTGTTCTACCTCTCGAATTCTAGATCCCCTCACTCCGCATTTCTCTCCATGACATGCTTACTAATGATGACTTTTGTCGGGACCGCTTAGCATAACTAGAGTTATTAGACAAACGTCATCTTAACGCTCTGGATCACATTCAAGTTTACCAGTAACGTATCAAACATGCTTATGAAAAACATGTTCATGAACGAACCTTCCAAGTCAGTGAATTTGTCTTAAAAGATAATCAACACGTAACCAAAGTAGAGAAAAGCAAACAGGGAAAATTTGCTCCTAATTAGCTTGGACCATACATCATAACTCATACCTATGGATCAGGTGCCTATCATTTGTCATCGCTTGAGGGTAAACCTGAACCTGAGCCCCTTAACGCATTACATCTTTGACCATTCTACTATTGACCTCTAGTCCTACATCACTATTTATCTAGTTCATGCTCATCCCTTGAGCACAATTTAATTTTTCCACACCTCATCTCCAACGACTAAACAAGGATCATGTGATTGCCTATCACCCCCTTTGCCTTTTCTTAAATATGTGCACCATGGCTCTGCACATGGCATGACTCTCATGGATACTTTTCATCTTCTTTTAGATGAGATCCCATGGTCGTTCACCATTGCCTTATCAACAAGATCCAAATGCTTCGTTATAGTCTTGTCCATGACTTAAAAGCCAAAAAAAAACACAAAAAGATGAATCTCTCAGAAGGAAATCTTCCAAAATGTGGATCAACTCCTTGAGTCAAACTTGCAATATAACAAATGAATCCCTCAAAAGGACATCTTCTACCCTTAATTGTTGCTATAAGTAGATTGCTCCCTCGAAGGATAGCTATAAAAAGTTCACAACTCTCTACATAGTTTTTCCAAAAAGAAGACTATTGTTTCTCAAAAATCAAAATTCAGAAGCGTCCCGCATCGATCAACTTCACGAAGACCTCAAGGAGACATATACTCATCCCATGTAGACTTCCCGCATCGATCATTCTATCTACAAAAGCCAAAAATAAAAAATAAAAATAAAATAAAAAAATAAAAAATATATAAGCTTTTTCGTCATGGACTTGCTTATTGTCATCTTGGTTCTATTTCCCAAGGCATTCTACTTCCCATTTTATGACCCAATTACCTACACCTCTCTACCCGTTGTCTTTTCACTTCATACCTCAAGGGACCTGCTGAACCTACAACATTTGGTGATCATGTGACTCTTCATCACTCTTATAATTATCAATCCTATAATGTCTTTGGGGTCTTACGTTCATTTACCCCATCTATAGATGTGTTTTCTACGTTTTGATCCTCACCAATTGGGTGGATTTTCTTGCCCCCTCTTATCTTTTCTCTTCTTCATCACCTTTTGATCTTCTTACACAGGACTTAGTCCTCGATGCTTACCTTTTGGGGTCATCCTCCCCCTTCACTATGGCCGCCCTCACCTGCAACATTTTTTACTATCATTCACCTCCACCTATTAAACCCAAACCTATAACATGCCTACAAACCTACCAACTCATTTTCATCTTCTTCCCTAGCTAATGGGAGAACTACATCGGTTTGAGGTCCCTTTTCACTGGGACTATGTAGGCAGCACTTCCAGGGCATGGGGCCCTGGAAGGTTAGCTTGGCCACTCGTTACCCTAACCATTTTTCCCACATTTTACCTAATTTCCTGTTCATATAAAAAAACCTCGACATCCAAACCATATATCACATAACTTTTACCACTTATATTATTTCACATTTTCATACATAACTAACATTTTACACTATCTCATACATTTATATTACCATTTGTTATCCATGCCTAAACCGACCTGACTCAATCCATGCCTAAACTGACTTGAATTGATCCATGCCTATCACTTGACTCAATCCATGCCTGAACTGACCTGACTCGATCCATGCCTATGACCTGACTTTATCATGCCTAGCTCATCTATTTTCCATCCATATCATAGTAAAGTAAAACTCATGCACATCACATCAGCATCACATGACTATCATCTATTTCCTCATATATACATGTGTGTATCAATACAATGTACATCTGTATCACATAAATGTGTATCTCCAAAATAATCATCATCAGCTTGCAAGTTGTTATCTAATACAAAAATGTCTTTAACTCGCAGGCCAGTATCATGTACCAAAAAAAAATACAATATCTCTTCAGCATGCAGGCTGGTCTCATATATCATAGATATAAAAATGACTCGACATGCAGGCCAGTCCACAGTAGATCACTGTGTCTCTCCCAACCCCTCTGTTGCACCTGTCTGGGGTCTGGCACCTACCTCACCTCCCACTAGATGGCCCGACATCTGAAGCTAACCCCCGTGCCCTAATAGATGACCTATGCTCTCTCCTTTGGGCTACCAGACCACCTACACTCTCAGAACTATACATGCAAGATTGTGTCTACTCACTCGATACTTTCTGTGGTGGTCTCATCACACCATCTACTAATATCTACATCTTGAGATTCTTCTCTTGTACTTGTTCCTGAGGCTCTCACCTCTCGGCCTATACCTATGACCCTTGCCTCCCAACTGTCCCTAACTAACCCTACCTCTGTATGGCCCACCACTGGCTGTATGCCACTGTAACCCCCGCATCATCTGTGTGGCAGTCCACGGGTTCCTCCTCCTCCCCTATCAACTCTACTAGATGGGTTGGAGAAAAAGGTCTCTCCACCTCCTATCTCATATACTGTGGAAAGGGCGGGGGCACATACTGCACTAAACCAAACTGTCACCTCTCTCAGTTGACAGGTATCATCTCGTGCTCCTGTCGACACTAAAATTTTCCTCTGTAATTTCTATTTCATTAATGTATGTATTAGGAATAGGATGTTGTTAAGTATAATTAGTAGTAGCATTCGATAGAAGATAACAGCGCTGTCAGTACGGTGCTGCCAATAATGTATTAGTACGGTAATATTCAAAAGTACAATAAGGAATGTTGCGGTAAAAAGTAAATAGTTGTCGTAAGTGGTCCAGTAATGTTAAAATGTCAAAGTTGGGGTAAGTAGAGAAGTAGGGTCTACATGATTAGGAATTAGAAACTATTATATTGTTAATAAGGACAAGGAGTGAGGTCATAAATATTTTGTGTATTTTATTTGTAAAAAGTCTAAAAATGTGGAACCCATGTAAAATGATAAGGTTTATCTTATCTTAAAAGATAAGCTTACATGTACAGATAAGAGTTAAGGTATGGAATATGATTCGTCAGAGTGGATTTCTTATCCTATCTTAGAGATAAGATGGATAAGCCTGGAAGTTCTATAAATAGAGAGTCCACCCCCCTCATTTAGCATAGAAGGAAGTAGTGAGAAATATTGTATGAAGTGTGTAAAGGAAGCCATCAGTTTAAAGGTGTGTTGAAGAAGTTATTAAGAGGTGTAATTGTAAAGTTTCTCCCATAGTCTTGGTAAAAGGCAAGTGAAGTCAATAACACTTGAAGTACCTCATGGGTGAGATTGTAACAATTTCATGTTAATATTATAATTTACTTTGATATTTCAGATTTTTCATCATTCCTGTCTTATCATAGTCGATGGTATTCTTGTGTTATGTTGTTGTTGTGTTTCCAGATTACATCCACCAAATTAAAGGCTGTGCATTAGTAAATAATCATAACACGAGGAGTTCCCGGTGAATAATTATCATAGTGCCGGATTAGTGATGACATTTTGGTTTCATTGCCGGGACCATTCCTCGTAGGTAGATTTTCTGGAGAGATATTCCCACTTAGTCAAAAATCAATTGGAGGGTAACCTTGTTTTTACTATGCATAGTAGTTACCATGGTAAAGTCATTTTTGCCATGAATAGTAGTTACCATGGTAAAGTCATTTTTGCTGTGAATAGTATTTGCCATTGTAAAGTCACTTTTTACCGTGAATATTATTTACCGCAGTAACTTCACTTTTTACCGTGAATAGTGTTTACCACAGTAAATTCAGTTTTTACTGCAGTAAGTCAAGTTTTACCATAGTTTACCATGGTCATTTCTATTTTACTGTAGAAAGGTGTAAAATCACTTTCTAGTATAGTGATTCCAATTATTTGTGCACATAAGTCTTGTTGATTGTACTTGTGAATTGGTATTTCACGGTGGTTACTTTTGAAAATGGGAAAGATTCTTGTTTTTTCAGCTCAATCTAATGAAGATGATTCTTCTTTCATTCAAGAGTTTAAACGATCTTGTATTTGTAATGGCCTCATAAGAAGGGAAAAATGAACTGAATTTTTTCCTAACTTTTTGGATGGTTCAACACTTAGGTGGTTTGAAACACTAGGTGATAATGTGAAAAATTCATGGGATTTATTAACTGAAAGTTTTCTTGAAGAATTTGGTGAACAACAGAAATATGCAGATCTCATGATCGATATCACAAAGCTATCCCAAGGAGAGAAAGAGAAGATAAGGGATTATCATGCTCGTGTTCTAGAGCTAAGGAGGAAGCTCGACGCCCAAATCTGAAAGGAAGGATTAGCGGATGGGTTGATGAATGGCGTGGATAATCTCCTATGTAAGCACTTCATTCTTGGGATGAAGCCAAAGATCAGACAACGAGTGAAGTATGACCTCCCAGCTACCATTGAACAAGCAAAGCAGATTGCAAGAAGGCAAGAAGAAAGCATGGAAGAGGATCCCAAAGAAATTGTTGCTAAAGTAGAGCCTACACCAACATCTTTGGTCCAGAATCCACAACCACTCCCGGTGAGCACAAATATTTCTCCTAGTACATCTATTGAGTATGAAGATCTGCTCAAAAAGATGGGTCAGTTAACTATTAATCTTCTTCAAGGAAAAGAATTTAGTACTTAGGGAGGAGATAGAGGTCCAAAAAGAAATATTTCTGAAGTTGTATGTTATGGTTGTTATAAAAAGGGTCATTATAAGTATAATTGTCTAGATAGAGCTTCTACATCTGGTAAAGGAGACAATGATAAAGGAAAAGCACCTGTGAATTCTTTTGATGTAGTAGATAAGAGCAGAAATAATGAAGTAGATGTGTTTATAACAAAAAGAAAGAAAGAAAAAGATAATCAAGATGGAAATGATCCTAAGAAGATGAAAGGAGAAACTAGTAAGAAACATAGGAGAAGAAAGTTGGGTGTGCAGGATTTTCTGATTTCACAGGGGCAAGGACCATACTCCATCTTGGAAGATCTGTCTAAAAGGCCTGTAAATATTACATATGGTCAACTCTTGGCTATGTCTTCTGAGAAGAGGCGGGAGTTACGAAGTGGACTCAATGCTCGACGAAGGAAGGAGGTTGAGGTCCCTATTTTGGAGGTAGAGGTGGATCCCTATGCTCCACAAGCTGAGGTATTATGTAATGGTATTTCAATTCCTGATGTCTTAGTTGATGGAGGTGCTGCAGTTAATGTAATGACCAAGTTTATAATGAATATGTTGGGTTTAAAAATTGATCACCCTTCAACACTTATGTTAAGGTCATTAAATAAAGGAAAAACTAAACCAGAAGGTGTAGTTTCAAATGTGGCAATATCTGTTATGGGTGTTGTATGTATGGTAGACTTTCAAGTGATGAAAAATGGTACTGTTGCGTACCCAATGCTGCTGGGAAGACCATGGCTAAGGAGAGTTTATGCAAGAAACTATTGGAATGAAGGCTTCATGACACTTGGACATGGTAGAGAGAGGGTGAAAATAAACGTGATCCCTCGGCATCATAAGGTAGAACCTGTCGATTCAAGTGATGAAACTGATGATTGGACATCCTCTGATTACTCTAGTACCAGTGAAGTGGACACTGAAGATGAAGAAAGTGAGGTTGATGTTTCAGTCATGGATATCCTTCCAATCACACCAACTCATGATCCCATAAAATTATCTGAAGAAGAAGTTGATGATCGTCTCCAACAAATAAATATTGGTGATACTGTGATGGAGAGTGAGAAGGAATCCTACCTCCATCTCTTTCAAAGGTACATACACATATTCACTTCAGAATACAAGGAACTCTGTCAAGTAAGTTGGGTAGAACATTCTATTGAGTTGGTAGATGGTGCTAAGCCCATAAAGCAAATGCCATATAGAATGAATCCTAATTTTTCCAAGACTATAAAAGAAGAAATAGATAAGTTGCTTGATGCAGGATTCATATTTGCTGTGGATAATTCAGAATGGGTTTCTCCCATTGTGATCTCAATAAAAAAGAATGGGAAGCTACGCATTTGTGTTGATTACAGGAAGCTCAATAAGGCAACAAAGAAGGATCATTACCCTCTTCCATTTTCAGATCAGATCTTGGACGAAGTAGCTAGCCAGGAGTGCTATAGTTTTGCTGATGGATATAGCGGCTACAACCAAGTTCGTATAGCAGAGAAAGATCAGCTGAAGACCACGTTCACCACTCCTTGGGGAACGTTTTCTTATAGAGTTATGCCTTTTGGGTTGTGTAATGCTCCAACAACATTCCAGCGTTTGATGAATAGGGTGTTCGAACCCTACATTGGGACCTTCATCAGAGTATTTCTGGATGATTTTTACATCTATGGGAGCAAGTTGGACCACCTGCACCAGATGGAGACAACATTTCAAAGGTTAGATGAAGCACAAGCCTCACTAAACCCTACAAAGTGTGTCTTTGGATGTTCTAAAGGTGTTTTGTTAGGGCATTGTATCCAGAGATGGTATTGGTACTGATCCTGATAAAGTTTCAAAAATCAAAGATTTACCATTTCCTATGAATAGAAGTAAGTTGAGATCATTTTTAGGCCATGTGGGTTACTATAGAAGGTTCATCAAGAATTTCTCAAAGATTACACAGCCACTAACCCAGTTCTTGAAGAAGGATGTTACTTATGAACCAGGAAATAAAGCACATGAAGCTTTTGAACAACTGAAGGAAGCCTTGGTGTCTTCACCTGTTCTAAAGAATCCAGATTGGAGCAAGCCATTCATTGTGTACACTGATGCCTCAGATGCAGCACTAGGAAGTACTCTGAGCCAAAAGGATGAAAATGGGAATGAACATCCAGTTTACTTTGGGAGCAGACAAATGAGTAGTGCTGAGGTAAATTATACTGTAACTAAAAAAGAGGCTCTGGCTATCATTTTTGCTGTAAAGAAGTTTAGGAATTACTTGCTAGGGCAAAAATTTCTAGTTGTAACAGATCATCAGGCTCTAAAATATATTGTAAATAAGCCTAACCCATCAGGGAGGATAGCAAGATGGATAATTTTTCTACAAGAATTTGAATTTGATATTATAGATAGGCCAGGAAAGAAGCATGTCAATGCAGATGCACTCTCTCGAGCCTATGATGGTTTAGGATCATCTTGTGATGATGATGATTTCCCCGATGCAGCATTGTTATCCCTTGACACAATCCCTAGTGAATACATAGATATTTGGAATTATCTGAATGAATTCAAGTTTCCTGATGGTGCCAATGCAAAGACTAAGAGAAAGATTACTCAAGCCAGTCATCCATATTCTATTCTGCATGGAGTATTATTTCGAATAGGACCTGATGGACAGTACAAGAGGGTAGTTGGACGTGATCAAGGGAAGGAACTGCTAGAAGAATTCCACAATGGTACATGTGGAGGGCACTTCTCTGGACAACTTACAACAAGAAGGATCTTGGATGCAGGTTATCACTGGCCCACTCTTTTTAAAGATTGTTATAATTATTGTAAGACATGTGATATTTTTCAAACACATGGTAACCGTAAGACTTCATCAGCTCCATTATGTCCTATTCTTCCACTTGGTCCCTTTGAAAAGTGGGGAATAGACATTGTAGGTCCACTTCCAACTACCTCATACCAAAATAAGTATATTGTAGTTGCCACAGATTATTTAACCAAGTGGGTTGAAGCTAGGCCATTGAAAACAACTTCCATGGATGAAGTGGCAAGGTTCATATATGAACGCATTGTCACCAGATTTGGTTGTCCATTAGAAATTGTAACAGATCAAGGAAGCCACTTCATTAATGAGGTGGTAGAAGCCCTAGTCAATAAGTTTTCTATTAAGCATAGGAAGGCAACACCATACAAGCCAAGCACAAATGGACAGGTGGAATGAACAAATTTTGTGTTGTGTCAAATTCTAGCAAAAGATGCAGCCTTGCAGGTACATAAATGGGATAAAAAGATTCATCCAGCATTGTGGGCATATAGGGCAACATCAAAGTCAGCAACAGGATACTCCCCATTTCAGTTGGCTTATGGCATTGATCCAGTTCTTCCTATTGAGTTTGATATTCCCACGGTCAGAGTAATGGAAAATTAAAGAATGGATGAAAGTGATTCAGTAAAAGAAAGGTTGGTACATCTTCATTTGATAGAGGAAATGAAGGAAATAGCTAAGGATACAAGCTATAAGAAGAAAATGAAGCAGAAGGAATACTTTGATCAAAATATCCGGTGGTCTCCATTTCATGTGAATGACTTGGTTCTAGTATATGATTCCAGATATAAAAAAAGAAGACAGAGAAAATTTCTTCCAAAATGGATGGGGCCCTACAAAATAGCAGCTATGCATGAAAATGGTACGTACCAACTGGAGGAATTGGATGGCACTCCCATTACAAAATGGGTCAACTACGACAAGTTGAAGATTTTCCAAGCACTAGAATAGCCTACTCCGAGGACGGAGTAGAAGCTAGGAAGGGGGAAGATGTCGACACTAAAATTTTCCTCCGTAATTTCTATTTCATTAATGTATGTATTAGGAATAGGATGTTGTTAAGTATAATTAGTAGTAGCGTTTGATAGAAGATAATGGCGCTGCCAGTACGACGCTACCAATAATGTATAGTACGGACAATAGTCAAAAGTACAATAGGAATGTTGTGGTAAAAATTAAATAGTTGTCGTAAGTGGTCCAGTAATGTTTAAAATCTCAAAGTTTGGGTAATTAGAGAAGTAGGGTCTACATGATTAGGAATTAGAAATACTATATTGGTAATAAGGACAAGGAGTGAGGTCATAAATAATTTTTTGTATTTTATTTGTAAAAATGTCTAAAAATGTGGAACCCATGTAAAATGATAAGGTTTATCTTATCTTAAAAGATAAGCTTACATGTACAGATAAGAGTTAAGGTATGGAATATGATTCGTCAGAGTGGATTTCTTTATCCTATCTTAGAGATAAGATGGATAAGCCTGGAAGTTCTATAAATAGAGAGGCCACCCCCCTCATTTAGCATAGAAGGAAGTAGTGAGAAATATTGTATGAAGTGTGTAAAGGAAACAATCAGTTTAAAGGTGTGTTGAAGAAGCCATTAAGAGGTGTAATTGTAAAGTTTCTCCCATAGTCTTGGTAAAAGGAAAGTTAAGTCAATAACACTTGAAGTACCTCATGGGTGAGATTGTAACAATTTCATGTTAATATTATAATTTACTTTGATATTTCAGATTTTTCATCATTCCTTCTTATCATAGTCGATGGTATTCTTGTGTTATGTTTGTTGTTGTGTTTCCAGATTACATCCACCAAACTAAAGGCTGTGCAATTAGTAAAATAATCATAGCACAAGGAGTTCCCGGTGAAGAATTATCATAGGGCCGGATTGGTGATGACACTCCCTGGCATGGCATCCCTCTATCCACCTTTGTAATTATAGTCCCTCCAACTCTACATACATCCCTTTGTAAGAGGGATAAGTCACATAGGGTCTCACGACTATATCTCCACTGGACAGGATCTTTAGTCGTTGTCTATAATATGTTATGTCGTATGTAGCCCGGGATCTCTGTACACTGCCTTCCGGCACCCATCACCTGCAACCAACTTGAATGAATCTCTACTCAAATGCATCTACCCGAGGCAGGCCTATCAGTCATACACACATAATGTGCTCATAGGCCCAACAATGAAGAATAAAAATGCAACATAGACTATATCTCTACAATTTCCCATAGGCCCACAAATCTCTATATAACTGCACTAAGAATGTCGGTGCCCATACAAAACTGGTATGATCAATCATCATGTCCCGAAGAACACCCATCAACAACCATGGGAATCTCCCACCCTCTGAATCAGGAAATTCATAGCACCTGATCGCCTTCATCATCAACACTATCAGCCTCATCTCCTCAAGATTGGCAACATATACCTCTCTGTAACTCAGATCGGCGCTATGGTAATGCAACTCACCTACTCTCTCTCCAAATATCTCATTTATACACCTTTCCGTGACCTCGGATGTCACTGAGTACACCTGGTCTCCACTAATTGGTAGTCTCAATATCCTATATATATCCTCTAGGGTGGTGGTCATCTCCCCTATCGGTAAGTGGAAGGTGTTAGTCGCCGAATCCCATCTCTAGATAAGTGCAACCATAAAACTCTACTCTCTCACAACCTTCCCATAACGGTGGATCCCAATTAGGCTGACATCATCAATGTGGCCCCACTCCTTGAAATTCACCTATCCATGTACCTCTTGCAATATAAGCAGCTCCTGGTCCCTCATCCGCAGCTCATCCCGGGCCTGCATCTAACCAACACTATGTATTAATACGACTTCCTAGCTTACCCTGTGTTTACCCCCAAAGCACCTATTCTTCTCAATACCCCTCTACCCTAATCCTTACCGAACCCACCCTCAACCCATCCCCTCTCTCTCTTATCCATACCTTTACATGTCTTACCCTCCTCATTGACTATCCATTTCAACTACCTAACCCATTTTTTCTCATTACTGGCCCCATTTCCTTCTTTTCAAACCAACTTCGATTACCCATAACCACCACTACTAGCCTTTAACCACCATCAGTCACTTTTTTTCATGATTTATGTCACTTCTACATGATCGACGTTGACCTACAGTGACCACCACCGGTCATTATGCTGCCAAACGGTGCCGAAACCCCCAGCCCAATTTTTTCAATTTTGACCAAATAAACCTAACTACCCAACCACACCTATGTCAACCTTCCCTACTTCCCTTCCCACTCCTATTGACCAACATTCCAACCTCCCCCACCCCAATTATATCCAATTTACCTCGTAATCCAAAATTTAAAACCTCTCCCCACATTTTTATTACAACCCATATTTTACCCTACTTAATTAATCAAATCATTAAGAAATGGTGTAGAGCTTACCTCATCCCTCTACCAACATCGTGGAGGTATATCTAGCCACTATACAGGTGGACCACCCGACCCCTCTCCTACCTTTTCCATCCTCAACTAAACAACCAATCCTCAACCACACGAATCGTGCCACCTACTCTCACGGTCCCACCTCTCACTCACCCACTCTCACCTATGTGGCTTGCCAACCAAGCTATCTTATGTACTCTCTTGTCTTTTTCCTCTTTTCTCTCTTCTTGTCATTTTCTACTTTTCCACATGCAGAAATGAATTTTAAAATGTGGGTTTTCTACTTTTTATACCCTACCCGACTCGGTCGACGTCAGTTACCCATTGGCTGATGCCGGTCTTCTACCCTAGACTACCGTCCTTAGTTATCCTACACCGTCATCGGTTCATTACAACTGATTTCGGTTACCTTGCGTACTCATTACCCTCACCTTTACCTCATTTTCCTTACCTCCCTTTTCTTTTGCCCTGCATACACCTACCTAGACCACTTTACCTTCACCTCTGGCCCTACACCCTATTTAACCTCCCCACATCCACTGTTGACACCTTATTATTTTACCCCTACCTCGGCCTTACCCGTGTTGTGATCTCAATATTTAGACATGGACCATCGCTAGTGACCTTTGACCTCATGTGTTCACTATACCTTGCAGCATTTTTACTTGTGTTGTTGACCTAATGACCTTACCTAGCCAATTGCCATCACTGTTTATCTTGACCCTACCTTTGGTGTACCGGAACATACCTAAATGTTCCTACACCTAACCTACATTTTGTTTCCTAACCTTATCCTATACCTTGGATACCGGATTCACTTCACCCTTGTTTAGATAAACCTATCGACCTTAGACGATGTAGATTTTTCCTACTCTTTAGCCTAGTAGCGTGCTATAGTTTATACATGTGTGTGCATTTAACTACTGCTACCGTTGAACTTGACCCGTTACCTATATTTCCCGAGTAGACCTTTCACCATCTTCTCCTACACCCACTTCCCTTTTCCTCACATTTACCTTTTATCAAACCACTCACCGCTTCAGTCGGCCGCTTTGTCAGTTCCTGGTTTGAGGGGGATCACCTTCACCCCCACATGGGGCAACCAACCTTATTTTTGTTAGCATCGTTTATCAATACAATCTAAGCAACAAAAGGGGCAAAATGTAAACACTAAAATTAGGTCACACTCCCCTTGGTCCCTCGACAAATAAGCACTCTTCATCACATTCACCTAGCCATGCCCCCCTTCACCTCACTAGTATTAATTTAATTAGATTAATTCATTATCCTCACCATATTTATTATTTAAATATTTTAATTTAGATAATATCCACAAAAACACTTCACCCAGACACCTCATCAAGCTAACTCACCTTAAAACCTATTCTTAGTAAGTTACCATAACTAACTAAGACTTACCCAAACCCTAAAAATCAATGCCTACATTCCCTCTAACCACATTCCCACATGCTCACAAGAAGCTCCCATTCTAATCCGTGGGATAATGATAAGAGATCCAAGGAAATCAAGAGGATCTCCCCAGTTTGGTAAACCTAGGAAATATCACCTTGACCGACATCGGTTATCCCTAACTGTCACTGTTTAAGCCAGACTGCCGTCAATTACCCCTTTTAACCCCCAAAAAGCTTTATTCTCAAGGTTGGAACTTGAACCTAGAAGTTGGGAACAAGAAATTTGATGAGCAAGAACGAGATCTCAAAAATATAATGCATCTTCAGAGAGCCAACTCCAGCAAGAACTCACATCCAACGAGGGAGATTGAGCATCTTCTCCTGCACAACCATCTCAGCAAAATTTGGATCTATCTAAGCAAAAGAGGAGTGTGAATGCAGCCCATGCAGAAGATTTTCTTCATTTGGTGATCACTTACAACCTCCAAACCCATCATCAACACCTCCATCCTTCACACACAGACTTTCAGAAACGAGATCCAAGTAAGTATAACATCATACTTTACTAGTTATTTCATCTCATCATTACTTTTTCACCCATTGTTTATCTTGCTCCTTATTGACCATCTCCAACACTTTTCAACTCCGTAAACCCAACAAAACTTTTCTAAAAACCTACACCAGTCACCCATTACATCGTCCTAACAAACCAAAATCCTTTTTGCAATCACAAAGAGGACCAAAACCCCGTTTTGGGACATTCCCAGATCTCACAATAACCGGCACCAGCTATACCTAACCACGGTTGGTCACCACTGACCGACGCCGGTCTATGTGTTTTCCCACACATCCTTAAATAGAGACCTATCCACTCCATTTTACCTCACCCTCACTCACCTGTGACCTACCCAAGACCTTTATCAGACCTACAGAACCTAGAACCAACCATTTGATCTGTGGATTCTATTCTAGCTTAGCCTGTTAGATTAGATCTATTTCTTATTGTGTTTTTATGTGAGATACCTAAATCATTTTAAAATAACAATAGGATTTACTTTGTTTACAACATTAATTTGTTTAAAAGAGCGGACTGACAGCCATCTAGGAAGTATCATACTTCTTGGATCTAGCTTACGCTAGGTAGTTCACTGCCTATATCATTTAATTCTTTCTGGTGGTCTTGTTTTCATTACAGGTAGTTCTTCCTAGCCAAAAGAAAGCTCTCACGGTCAGCTATGGATTCAAAATTCATACGCATGCAACAATCCATCAACCGACATTTGAAAAGGTATTCCTCCTACACCCATTACCCTATCTGTTTCGTCAACCATTCAAAGAAACAGTCTAAGAAAAAGGTGAAATAGTCATTATTCCCTTCATTTAATCAACTCATGGTTACTGTCATTAAAACCAGGGGTGTTTCTAAAGCTATAGGAAACAAGAGAAATCTCACAGAACTAGTAATTGATGATAGATATTTATTATTTTTATTTTCTGGGGGGTTTTTTAAGTATCTTAATATTTCTTAGACAAAGCCTTATTAAAGCTAAACTATAAGAAACTTGTTGAAATAAAAACACATTTTTGAAATGAAAAAATCTTGTAGAATTGAACACACTGCTGGAAATTTAAAAACTTTGTAGAATGAAACAAACTGCTAGAAATAAAAAAACTTTGCGGAATTTTTTAAAATGCTTTTAAGGAAATAAGAACATAAACTAGAACACCTGCAGGAATGATAAACAACTTATGTAACAGATTTTAATTTATGAATCAAAAGTATGAACAGAACTACTGAATAACATATTTATACAAATTACATGAAGATATAAATACCAATTAAACAAAGGATCTTGTTTCTTGAAGGAGTGGGCCCTTGCTCCACCTTGAATCAGGATTTAACATAGTATGATGCTCTCAAAATTAAATGGCTATCTTATTATTGAATTGTTTTGTCTTACAAAATTTGACTATGTATATGTCTGTATATCTATATCATCCTCCATTTATCTATCTTCATTTCTCTATATATATTTCTCTATCTGAAGATGCATTTGCAATCATGAGTGTTCAATATTTTTCTCTCCACATACTATTTCTAGTGAAACTGAATGATGCCCAAATTAGATATGAAATTTATAAAACTAGTTGGACATATAGTTGTTGGTCTTACATAAGTATTTATAGAGTGTAAAGAACTGACAATTTGTTGGTCTTTTCTTGATTGGAGGGCCCATTAATTGCTCTATAACTGAATTTTGATAGTGTTGGTACCCAAATTTATTCTCCCTCAATGTTTGAGCAGCATCACAGGTTTAGCGGGAAGCTTAGAGATAGATAGATCATAATGAGTCATCTTGTAGTAAAGGATGGAATATAATTGGCCCTTTGTCACTCAGATGTGGAGAAATGGATAGCACCCATAAGAGGATTTGATCTATCCTCACTACTTTATGGTTGTGCATTTCAACCAAGGTGAGAGAACCCTTTTTATAGCCTGTTGTTTTTGGAGGAGATGGAGATATCCTTTCTTATGAAGTTGTTAAAGAGACCTTGAAGAAAATATGATCAATGTAGCAAAATCTAACTCTCACGAGTTGTCACTCTAGATAGTGGAGATATTTTCTAGACAAAGTTCATGCCACTAAATACATTTGAAATCCTGATTGTTTCTGCATGTTTTGGTAACATAAATTATGCATTTGTACACATATAGGACAAACAGGGGTAGAAGAGGTAGGATTGGATGTTTTTAAAGAATTTTTGGTGGGAGGTGAGGCAGGATGAACTTGATTTGACAGATCTTTGATATATTCAACAAAATGGAAGGATAAACCAAAAAAATGCCACATAATAGCTAAAATGTTTCTTTAACTAGAATATGTGCTTCAATGGAGGCCTAAATTAGCAAATTTTCACACAATCTATGAGATTATAACATGAAGGCTTGAGTTAAAGAACCCAAAAAAGCATCAAAATCTAAGATCAATCATGCCTGAGGTATACCTAGAGGCTTACAGACAATCTCTGTCAATAGATGAATGAAGAGTGATTTTAAATCGTTTATTTCATTCCTAGATGAAATCTCTTTTGAGACATGAAATTATAGATGCCACTAAACTATCATAAGGATTGAGAAATATGTGATTAAGAAATATTTTAATATAAGATTGCAATAGGAACAAGAAAAACTATTTGCAGACATTCAAAAATGAAACAGACACATTTTGCTCAAGATCAACATAGAATAACACGATTTTGATTAAATTTATTAGCAAGGGAAAGTTTATAGAACAATCTCAGAGCTTGTCAATGGTTGTACACTTGCAACCACCTTAACACAATCAAACTTAATACAAAAGAGATAACCAAGTTTCTAAGATGGCTTCTCAAAAAGACAGGCTTTGTCAAATTTTCCTTTAACACTCCCACCATTTACACGATAAAATCATGCAATTATAACATTTTCCACAGATTTTTCCTCCCCAAAAACCTAAACATTGAGAGCACCAGTTTTTTCCATGGTCTCGATCATGATTCCAAGAATCAAATATGTAAAAATCTATCAGGTACTCAAGGGAGCATATCTCTTCAAATATCTCTAGCATTCAACTCCTCCTTCTAGTAGATCACTTTTTCTTCAACTCGCCAACCATTCCATCCCTAATCTATCAAATCTAGTTCTTTGCATGCTCAGGAGAAGAAAAATGGAAGATCGGATTGAGCCTAATAGCTAGATTATTTTAATGGTGAAAGACATCTCCAAATCTCCCCCACCAAACTTAGATATCAAAATTAACTCCCCTCTCTATTTGGCATGAAGTAAATACCAAGAAATCATGAAGACTCGCACTTCCAGGAGCTTATTGGTAAAATGGGGGGAAAATCATATTCAAACACACAGTTTTCGTTGATCTTCTCTTTGAATTTGGTTCGTCCACATGGAAGGTTCAATTTAAAATGGGTTTGAGGGTTTCCTTTTGAATTTTTACAACTTTTTGAAAAAAAGAAAAAAATACCATTTTTCTCCGCACCTCCGCCCTTGAGAAATAAGCCTGACACATGCCCTAAGGTGGGTCCTAAAGGAACCACGAAAAAATTCTGCTATTTGACCTCATTTTTAGAAAAGGGAAAATTTTCCAAGTTTTCCCCATAACTCCACCCTTGAGAAATGCTTCTAATGTGGGTCCCAATGGAACCACACTTCCTTTTATGCTTTTAGCTCCTTTCTCCTAAAAGGAAAATTTTCCAAATTTCCCTTGAGAGTCTACACCTCTATTGTTGACTTTGAAACAAACTTTGAATGATCCTTTATCGGGTTTGCGGGCCATTTTTTATATATTAACCCTTTTGAGAATAAGGGGGAAAAATTATAAGTTGCCCTTGATGGTCCACTTCCCCACCCCTTTTGACTTTTCAAACTACCATGCGTCACAATGGCGCACCTTGAGATGGTCCCCAAAATTTGAGACCCTAAAAGAGTGTGGGCTCACCACATGTTTTGGCTTGGAAAAATTTGTTTGAAGGCTTGAATCTTAGTGGAAGATGCCGTGTGTTAGAGTCTGAGGCAATCTCCTTTTACCATTGAAAGGTTCAAGCAAAATGAAAAGTGAGTGGAGGTCTCCAAGTGTCCTCTTTGTGCTTATTTAAAATGAAAATAAAGGGCCAGTCCCCAAACATGCACGGTTCCTCCACATGTCCCAGACCTCCCAAAAACATTTTGAAAAAAGACTAAGTATGGGAAGACCCGAAGGAAACCTCCAAGTGTCTCCATGGTGTAATTTCAAAATGGTTCCCAAGTTTGAGACCTTGAATGAGCGCAGGCTCACAACATGTCCCTGTCTCACCAAACTGTATTAGCTGCATAAAAATTTTTCTATGTCCGGGAAAAGTAGTGGAAACCTCCATGTGTCCTCCCGGCTCTACTCCAAGGCCAAACCAAAAAGTAGATCTTTAAATGAGTGTCATTCCTCCACGTGGACAAATATTTAAGTTGAGGAAATTCATAAAATTTCTAAAGTACCTGTAGACACCAAATTCGTGTCTTACGACCCCTTGTGACCCGCATCCCATTTCGTAACCTAACCTCATTACCTAAACCTTACACAATTATTTATTAATTACCTCATAATTGATAAATCCACATCGCCTTACCCGCCACCTCACTTGGCCACCTCACCATGACCTAGCCCTAACCCTAAACTAACCTAATTAGGACCCATGACTTGGTCTAGACTCACATCCATAACTAATGCCTCCTTACTCGCACCCAAAGCCGACCTTCTAGCCACTTGACCAAGCCCGCAATTAATCTCTCGTGAGAAAAGCAGGGAAGGTGGGCTATTTTACTAAAAATAGCCTACTTTTTCCTTACCGATGCCGGTTCCTGCTCGACCGCCGTCGGTTACGTAACCGCCATCGGTTCCCTGTAAATGGGCTTCCCAAACCAAAACAACGGATCGGAATTTCATTTTGGAGATCAGTCGAAGGATTTTTGAATCAAAGGAGAGTCCAAAGCGATTAGCAAAGTCCAGAACTTCACTTGACCAAGCAGAGACGAGTGAAGAAACCAGAAGAGTTGGCAGCCAAGGAGATCAACTTGCATCTTTGTCAAAAACCAGTAAGTCACATCTTGCATGTCCTCTGTTATAACATTTCTTATGCTTCTTGGATCTCAGCGCTCCTAAATCCATTTCTGAATCCATTATCCAACGTACCATTGCCTCTAACTATCATTCTTTAGTTTCTAACCATCCCATTTCCTAATACTATCGAAAAACCAGCCATTACAAACACCACAACCAGCCCAGAAGATCCTAGAACCCACCGGTATCGGTTATCAGTAACCGCCATCGGTTATAGGTAACCGACATCGGTTCCTTGTTCAGCCAAGCAATTTAATTGATATTTTATAGTCTTTTGTGTTAATTCACGTTAGCAGGGAAACTGACCACCTTCGAAAGGAAGTTTTACATTTCCTGGGCCCAAGGCAGTTTCCTCATTTATTGTTTAATCAAATCTTGTGGTCTTGTGTTCTTATTTGCAGGTAGTCCTTCCCAGACAAAAAGGAGTTCTCCGCAGACAACCTGATCTTTCTCTACAGTACGCGCACATCATCTCGACATTCTACAGGTATTCCTCCTAACCCTAACCTTATCTGTTTCTAAAAGGAACGAAGCATTTTCCTAGTGAAACATTTTGGCACGCCCGGTGGGACCCATTTTGGGTTTTTCTTTATTTCTTTCTTGCTTTCATTATAGGGAGCATACTTGCTGTTTTCTTCTTCTAAAAATATTCACGAGGTATTTTTTTTATTTTGGTAAAGGAACTTGCTTTGTTTTTGTGTCTTGCATTAGTGAAAGCCATCTCTTTTGCTTCATCAAATATAATTTTCGATTTGGGTTTTAAAACACATGCATTGCATTCCTGCCTGTTGTTTTTCAATTCTAGCGAACATAGATTAAGTAACAGGTCGTACACGTGGGGGTGATATCCACGGTATTGACAGGAAATTAACCTTAGTTTCACTGCACAACACATACCGAATCACTTCACAATTAACACAACAGCTCAAACATCCCCCCTTTTCCGCGGTATTCCTCCGCCCGATTTAGGTAGCCTTATAAGCCAAAACAAACTTGACATTTCCCCTAGGTCTTGTTGTTTAGAATTCTGACATCATCTTATGTCTAAAGGCATAAGCCCACAATAACTAAAATTAACCCTAGGGTTAGTCTCTAGATTTGCGTGTGCCTCTTGCTTGTTTTCAAATCCTGTTTTCTCTGTCATACTTTGTCTTCTGTGATCAATAAATTGATAAATATACTCAATGTTGCTAAAAATCAAATTAGCAGCCCTTTGTATCTTCTTATCCTAGATTTTTGACACCGGCATCGGTTAAGAGACCGATGACGTTTTCCCTGTGACCGACACCGGTTAGTAAACCGATATCGGTTACTGTCTCCATCAGCCCCTGACAAACCAGCAACTTGCCAAATTCATCATTTTGAGGTTTTTTTTGTTCTTGATAGATTGAAACTTTACTATGAACTGCTTTCCATGGTTGTTATCACTTGAAAGCAAGCCGCCGCCATGGTTTCACACGCTTGCTCTGTTTCTTTGCCTGAATCACCCCCTTCACCTTCTGTGGGGAATCCTACTAATACCAGTGAGGTTCCTAAAATTCCGGTGGGAGATAAGGACTTTGCCAAGTTTCTGGATGCTAATTCCAGCACTGTACAATACTATTTGTCTCATACCCCTGACCGTACACCTGATGGTCAGCTCCTTGTAGGTATGCCTATCAGTATAGCTGCTCATTTGGCTCCCACTCCACCTGGTAATACCGCCTTGATTCCTGCATCTCTAGCCCCGTCTCCCAATCTAACAGCTGCAGAGGTTCATACCACCCCGATTAGCTTTCCTTTTGTTAATCTTGGACCCCACGTATCGTTACCACCAACTGCCCCTACCTCATCTCTTTTGCAGACTGCTCCATTCATGACTTGCTCTCTGCCACCTATCCACACGAGCTTTCCTTCTCAAGCTCCGCCTACCTTTTCATTCCCATACACGTATCCAGTAACCTCAACACCTTATATGGGACATCCCTATTCTGGTGCACCATCATCTCATCCAACCACTGATTTCATCAAACAAATGATGGATTAAATGCAAAATCTGGAGGCTTTGGTTTTGGGAAGTCGTAGCGCCTTGACATACGAACAAGTTTGTCGGGAGCCCATTCACCCTTCTGTCCCCCTTCATTCATATCCTCCTCAATGGGAGTTGCCGAAATTTACTCGTTTTAATAGTAAGGAGGATCCTCAACAACACTTGCGATCATTTAGACATGCTTGTTATTTGATTGCCCATAATGACGCCTTGTTACTCCGCACCTTCCCTATGTCCTTATCAGGACCCGCCTTGGAGTGGTACAGTGCTTTAACCTAGCACTCGATCTTCTCTTTTAACCAAATAGCCCAATCTTTCTTGGATCATTTCTCCATTAACATTGCTAAGAAAGTATCTATCACCGACCTTTATGCCATCCGACAATTCGAAGACGAATCTATCGCAGATTTCGTGGGACGATGGCGCAGCCTTATCAACCAACTTACATATGCCTTGCCTCAAACCGAACTTATCAAACTATTTACGCGGGCTTGTGCTAAGCACATCTCCCCTACCCTCCAAATTCAAACTTTCCGTACATTCGACGAGGCCTTTACTATGGCTCGAAAACTAAAAATTCGAGCCTTAGAGGAAGAGAAATTGCGGTTGCGCAACAAGAACTCCACTTTTAGAACTCCTGATTCTACCAATAAACCAAATACCACCACTCCTCACGCGTCCACCTCTTCTAAATCAAAAGGAGCTGTCCAGCGGTGATGGTCAAATCCCAACCACCGTCCAATACTCCACCAAAAAACACTTATAAATACAAAGCCGAGCCCATCAACTACACTCCCTTGGGAGAAACCTATGGTGTGATATTGGAGAAATTGCTCAAAGCTGGGGCTATCACCTTGCCCCCTATCAAACCTCACTCTGGGTTTGACTCCACCCGTGCAATACCTTCCTGGTACAAAAGAAAATGACTTTTGTAACTTTCCACCGCGTAAAAGGACATAGTCATGAAAACTGCAAGATGTTGAAAAACATAGTGCAGGAAATGGTTGACGCAGGGGATATAACACTCGATAATCCTAACGCCCCTGCTAACCGAAATCTGAAAATTTTCAACAAGCCATTCCCGAATCACTCGTCCAGCAGCAACGTGAACCAAGATATCTTAGCTGAGGAGAGTGTTCATGAGATCCCATGCAGTCTTCGATTCTCAACCAAAAGCCTCTATTGAAAATTTTTTAAATCAAGCCTCTCCACCAACACAGGAGTTTGAATCTCCTTCACCACCATCAAGCCAAAGTGAAATTATTCCTTTACCCATAGAAGAGTTAACTGCCCGGACTTCTCTTCTCATCAACGAGTCTTCTTACACCACATCCCTACAAGACTGTGAGCGGATGCTATCTAATTTATCTATTTCCCAAACGTCCCCTTCTACCACTCTTGCTACACAAGAGGAAGGCTCACCACTCCTTTTGACATCCTTAGACGAGAAAATCTCTTACACTGACATCACTAAATTCTTTAGCCATGACAAACCCTCTCCAACATGCCCTTCTGCCTATTAGTCCCTCATCACCTAAATCTTTTTAACGACCAGTTGACCTCTTAACATCTATGGATACAGCGCCTCATCTACCCCCTGTATCACTCCCATAGTGGACTGGAATCACAACCCACCTTTCTTCCATACCAAAGTTCATATTCACACGTGAGGACTGTCATTCCGCAGAAGATAGACAGGCCCTATGGGAACATCTGAGCAGGCCATGTTCTACTCAAATGCAAATGACCAATCCCGATGCCTCTACCATATACCTGAAGTGCCTACAAAGCTTAAAATGCCCATGTTCTCACCTTCACCCCCCTCACCTCTACCGAATGCCCTTCCACTTCTATTAACTTAGCCAAATCTTCCCCTACGCTTGGGACCTCACCAATGCCCAGTCTAACACACCCGCCTAAGCGACTCGATTTATCCAAAAATAAACCCGCCCCGCCACCTAGAAGACGAACGCAATCCGTGCCTCTATCACAATTAAAAACCCTCATCGTCACACACCCACCTTCCATATTGGGACCATCATCCCTCCACCTTACACCAATATATCATACCTCCTTTGTTTTCTTCAAAACGATCTACGCCTTCTACACCTATACAGAGATCAAAGGGTATCACAACATTGTTACCCCCGCGTATCCGGTCCAACCTATCAACCCTAAACCAATCCCATCATCAAAGGATTTATTTTCTGTCACTCCCCCTTTCTGCGTGGTTGTTTCCCGCTACCACGCCATCTATAGCCTCATCATCTAACCACCCGAACGTAACTTCTGTGTCAAAGAAACCACGTTTAGTGAAAACATGTGTCAGCACCCCTCGGCTAAACCACCACCTGTACGAACCAACCACGACCCCAAACATTACCCACAACCCGCTCACACCAACACACCCTCATCCGATTTTGACCCCCTCAAAGGATCTTACGCAAAAATCCTTGCTATGTTGGTGGAGAATGCGACCATTTCCCTACCTCCACTTAGACCTTATGACCCGTCTAAACCCCGACCTATGGGTTACGATGAGTCTAAAATCTGTGCTTATCACCGCACACCAGGACATGATGTGGAGGGATGCAAAGCTCTAAAAACCATCTTTCGTCAGTCACCTCTCCTGGATAGAAAGATTAAGAAAGACAACTTACGAAGGGAGAGACCTCTAGCGTCAATTCCCCTCTACTATATCATCTATCCCTGCCTCACCAAGATCTATCATTATTACAAACCCCACCTCTTGAAGACCATGAATTATCC
Source organism: Taxus chinensis (assembly GCA_019776745.2). Classification (NCBI taxonomy): domain Eukaryota; kingdom Viridiplantae; phylum Streptophyta; class Pinopsida; order Cupressales; family Taxaceae; genus Taxus; species Taxus chinensis. The sequence goes on from CM034150.1 coordinate 724,562,687, forward strand.
CACCATCTTCCTCATCTCAGATCTACGAGATTAATATGATTAGTGTCGCTACTCGAGGACAGAAAAACAATGGGAAAGCGAAAGAAAACACACCTGCGGCATCTCTTTCTCCTTAAACCATCCCGATTACCCCACCACCTAAAGTGGTTATTCGCGGACCCGCCTATCCCGTCTCTAATGGAGTTGCCCACCAAACCATGATCAACACAGCTTCATCAATCGCCCGTAAAAAATGACACTATATGATCTCATTAGACTTCTGAATCTCATCGACAAGCTCTCGTTGAGATCCTTCAAGGGATAGAGGTTTTACCCAACGAAACCCTGCCCGTTGCCTCCATTCTAACACCCAATCACGTTGCCTCTCTCCACCAAACAATCCATCTCCCCCACACTTCTGTCTCAAAACAACAAGCCACTGCAGTTAGTTTCTCGGAAGATGAAATTATCGACTTTGGTGCAGAAGACCCTGACCCTGCCCTTTTCATTTCCGCTTACGTCCGAGAAATTCGAGTACGTCGGGTTATGATTGATGGGGGGTGCTAGCCTAAACATCATCTCTTCAAAAGCCTTCCAACAAATGAACATCCCTTCTAGTTGCATGTGTGCCAACCCCATCATGTTACGGTCATTCAATGATGCTATTACTTCTACCTTAGGCACCGTGATCCTCAACATTCGCGTAGGCCCCACGTACTTTACCCGAACTCTGCTACGTCCCTTGAAGGAGAGTTTCCAATATACTATATTGCTAGTCGTCCTTGGATTCAGCCATGGGATGCTTTTCCCTCAACATTAGCATCGTATGCATAAAATTTGAGTACGAGGGGAAGTCCTTCCAACTGTAAAAGCTGATCCTCCCCCGCACCCCATTTCAAACTTGGCAATATGTTAACTGCCAAAACGCTATTCTTATAACCAATAGACAACCATACATTCAACAACCCCACCATCCTCTCAATGTACCCAACCATCCACCTCAACTTCACCACGCCTTCACAACTGATGAAACCACCGTCACAACAAACCACTTCTCTTCCGACAGCTAACAGCCCACCCTCCGACCCCTAGTAGATTTTTTTCATCGCCTCACGCTGGGGGAGTACCGCCTATAGAACTTTAGTTCTTTCCCTACCCCGCAGAGGACGGACAATTACACAAACAGCACATCCCACTAACTAACCGTCTCGTGGGGGAGGTAATCTCTTACGGACCACCCCATTGTCGCACTAACCTAACGTATGGGGGTGTTGACGCATCCTCCATTACCCATGAACCTCCTCTTGGGGTGGTTCCCTTCCAATCCAATTTTCAATACCTGACAAATCGTCGCTTCACTCTCACCTTCTTGACTCGCTGTGCGTGGAAAGGCTTTGGTTTTGGCCTTTACGAACAAGGCCGACATACACTCATTCCCGTGACCACACGCAAACATAATGATCGAAGTGGTCTCGGTTTTTTCGAAACACCTACACAGGAGACACCTCCTATCAGCTGTATCCTGGAAGAAGAAGATGTTGCCCCCACCGAACCATCATCACCCACTTTGCCATCATCACCCACAAAATCGATGGACCCTGAATCTATCCCTCCTAACTTTTTTTTTTCATAAATACCATCTTCATAGGTCCTCTCACTTATCAACGTGATAATGAGGACCCATCTTCCATTCCCCTTCTATATCCAGACATGATCGAAGAAGATTCGCCTTCGATTAATGTTGTTGAGTGCCAGGATGACGACTCCATCCTCACTTACCTTGGGGCGGACGACTCCTATCTTCAATGTGCCTTACCATCTGAAACTCAAACCATGCTGAACGAATCTACTATAGAAATCAAACATCCACACGGAGGAAGATCCTCACATAGTGAAGATCGGACAATCCCTTAACACATCAGAACAAGCCGCCTTTACTACCTTTCTCCGTGCTCGCAACCAAGCTTTCGCATGGTCTTTACGCTGACATGCCAGGAATTGATCCTACCATTGCCGTCCATAACATCACCCTAAACCCCGATTCCAACCAGTCAAACAGAAATTGAGAAAAATGCATCCACGCATTGCTCTCTTGGTCAAAGAGGAGCTCCAACGACTCCTTTCTGTTTCCTTCATTCTGCCTATTGACTATCCTCAATGGATTTCTTTCTAACATCGTACCTGTCACGAAAGCGACGGGGGGACTTCGGATATGCCATGATTTCCAGGCTCTTAACCTCGCTTTTCCCTACGGTGACTCCCCCCCTCCCAAGTATTGACCAACTTGTTGATCTCACTACTGCGGGTCATGAAATCTTTCTCTCTCATGGAATGGCTTTCATGAATCACAACCAAATTTTTGGTTGCCCTAGCCGTCAACCCAAAACCGCCTTCATAACTCCTTGGGAACCTTCTGTATCATCCGTGTCATGCCATTTGGCCTTAATAGGCGGGCTACACCTATCATCGGGCTATGTACCTACTTTTCTGACAATTATGTCACACTATCCTTGAAGACTATGTCGACTATCTTCTCGGGCAAGTCTAAACCATCGTATGAACCCTCGATGTTTAAAACCATATTTTTTTGATCGCTTGTTACAATATTCCTAATCCGCCTTCAACGAAGAAATGTGTCTTTGGTGTTCTTTTCGGGAAAACGTCTTGGCTTTAATTGTCTCTTTGTGTGGCATTGAGGTCGTCCATGAAAGTAAAAGCATCTTAAGAAATACCCCCACCCCAAAACCCTCAACAATTTGCGTGAGTTTGCAGGGTAACTTCAATCCATCCGCCGTTCATCTCCCAACCTCTCGGATTGATGTCACCTTTTCATCACCTCTAAAAAGGGACGTTGCCCTTTCATGGATTAGGAGTGTCACCAAGCCTTCGAAGCTCTTCAAAACGTATCTCTGCAGCCTACGCCGTGCTTATCCACCCCAGACGACCGCCCTTTCTACCTTATCTTCTTTCCCGCCACTGACCATCCTAAGGAGCTATGCTCCCATACGAGACTTGGCACGCCGGAGCCAGGCCGTCATTATATAAGTATAACCCTCGTGGAGTTCCGGACTAGGTATACAACACATGTAAAAAAAAATTTTTTTTTTTTTTGTGCCAGCCCTATCAATTCGTCGCACCAAACGCCGACATTACCACCTCCTGAATCACAAAACTTTCGTGCAAACACCAACACAGACCCATTCATTAATGTACGAACCCACACCTAAACCAACGCATCGCTCGATGGCTCATGCTCCTCGCCGACCTTGACCTTGAGTTTTGTACAACAGAAATCAATCAAAGGACAAACTCTTGCAGACCAACTTGCGGAGGCCCCTTACCTGGGGAACAATTTACCAATTTTTACCTTCCCCGACGAACTCAATCGCCACTCTTTCGCTCGGAGAAGAGTCGTATCAACTGACCCTCTTCTTCGATGGATCTAAGTGCCAGCGCGGCGGAGGAGCCGGCGTTGTTCTCATCCCTCGTGACGCTGAACCTATGCCTCTTTCATTCCGGCTTGATTTCCCCTGCACTAATAATACAGCGGAATACGAGGCCCTTGTTCTGGTCTCCAAGTTTGCGATTACACTTAGGCATTAAATCTATCCATATCTTTGGTGACTCTCAATTGGTAGTCAATCAAGTTATGGGCATCTACCAATGTAAAAATGAGGAACTTCAAAAATACAAACACCACGTGGAATCACTTCTAGCCTTATTTACTCACTATTCTATCCAAACCATTCCCCGCTCCACTAACAAATTTGTGGATACTATGGCTTGCTTAGCCTCGCAAATTCCTGCCGCACCAACTGACTCTGAATTATTCGTTGTGGTCCAGCAACTTTTTGCACCATCCTATTCAACCCCGGTAGTTTGCATGATAAATACTGTGTCTACTAATTCACAGGATACCTGGTACCACCAATTTCACGACTACCTTACAATCTCTGTTCTCCCACCTGACCTTACTAGTAACGGAAAAACGTTTGCTTTTCTCAAAAGTGTTTCGCGTTATGTTGTCATGGGAGGACTCCTCTATAAACGTGGCTTTGATGGCATCCTCCTTCGCTGTCTGACCAACGCTGAGGCCACTCATACCATCCAACAAGTACACGATGGGATTTGTGGTGGACATTTTAGTGGCCTTGCCGTGGCTAAACGAATCCTTCGCCTGGTTTATTATTGCCTACTCTCAATAACGACTGCTACGAATATGTTAAGCGCTGTGTCATGTGTCAACAACATGCCAATCTTCAACATACTCCTAGCCACCCGCTACAATTCGCTCGTGATCTTTGGCCTTTTCTCACAATGGGGTTTAGACCTTATTGGTGAGATTCACCCGACCTCTTCACAACGTCACCGTTGGATAATCACAGCGACCGAATATTACACAAAATGGGTGGAGGCCATTCCACTCATTTCAATCAAAAAAGAAAAAAATTGTCGAATTCATTAACCATCACATTATCTGTCGTTTTGGTATTCCTCATCGCCTACTAACAGATAATGGTAAATCTTTCAAAACAAGTTGTTACAAGACCTTTGTGACAAACTTTGGTATCAAACTTAGTTTCTCATCACCTTACTATCCGTACAGGCCAATGGTCAAGGCTGAATCTTCTAATAAAAACACTAACCAAAATCCTCATGAAAGTTGTCAATGAATCTGGAAGAAATTGGCACGATCACATTCCCTTTGCCCTTTGGGCTTATCGTACTAGCATTCGTACCTCTACTAATGCCACACCTTTTTCTTTGGTATACGGTACCGAGGCTGTTTTGCCTCTCGAAATACAAATACCCTCCCTTAGAATATCTCTTTAGGATATTCTCACCAACGATGATTTCCGTCAAGAGCGGTTAGCCCAATTGGAGCTTCTTGACGAACGCCGTCTTACAGCTCTCGATCACCTTCAAATTTATCAAAAACGCATCAAGCGTACTTATGATAAGCGACTTCATGAGCGTACCTTTAAGGTTGGTGATCTTGTCCTCAAAGAGAATCAACATGTCAACCAAACTAGAAAAGAGCAAACGTGGAAAATTTGCTCCCAATTGGATTGGGCCTTATATAATCACTCACACCTATGGATCAGGCACTTATCGTTTAGCTTCGCTTAATGGTAAACCTGAGCCTGAACCCCTTAATGCCTTGCATCTTCGACCATTCTACTTGCTGAAATTAGTGTTATATCACTTCTTATCTACCTACTGCTCGTCCCTTGAGCTCATTTACCGCTACATACACTTTTGTTTTCTATATCCTCCGAATAAAATCAAAATCACTTCGCACCTCCCCTTGATGATGCCTTCCCCTCTTTAGTCTAGTCCATGACTTCAAAGTATTAAAATAAGCCGTATTCTAAGGGATTTTCTTGAGTCAAACTTCCTACTAAACTAGATGCTTCATGCCAAAAGAACATCTAGTCATCTAAATTAAATATAGACCTGCTCCCTCGAAGGACAGCTATATGCCAAACTATTGCTGCTATTCTATAATAGACTGCTCCCCTGAAGGACAGCTATGCACTAAAATCATCTCTGCTACTATAAATAGACTGCTCCCCCGAAGGACAGCTATACACAGTCAGCCTTATCAGAAGCTTCTCGCATTGATCAGCTTCGTGAAGACCTCAAGAATAAAACAATCAATATCCCTTGTAGACTTCCCGCATCGATCAGTCTATATTCAATAAAATAAAAGCCTCATTCAAAAGAAATTTTTGGGGTCATGGACTTGTCTATTTAGGGTAGGTTCTCTTTCGTTGTAACAAGTTCTTTGTACCTCAGCTATATCATCCACCTCACCTCACCATTTGTTTCAATTCAAGGGACGTAACGTACGCCTGATATATTGTGATCATACAACTCTTTTCACTATGGACTTCTCGTCTATGCACGACACTTAGGGCTTCAGGCTCGTTCTACGTTGTGTGGTTGTTTTAGCTTCTTTCACCTACGAGCACTCTTCCCACTTTGCCTCGCATCTAGGATTGTGTGTTGATCTTAATCAGGACATATTCCCTACTACTTGGGTATGCTAACTTTGCTTTACCTATACCTTTTACAACAACATTATCCAATTATTACCAACACAACAACATTACCTTTACTAATCTTAATATTTTACAACCAACAATTGCCTAAAACCATACCAAATTGCCTAAATTCACCCCTCCCTGATCCTAAGGGAGAACTACATCGGTCTGAGGCCCCTCCTTGCTTTGTGCAATGGGCTATGTAGGCAGCACTTCGGAGACATGGGGTCTCCCAAGGTTAGCTCGACCATCCCCTACCATAACCTATCATGTGTGGTAAATATAAATATTTTTGTGTATTTCTATTTAATCACATTCCTCTTTATCCTTTTTCAAAACACCGAAAGTCAAAATGACAAACATTCTTATTATTATAACTCAAATCAACATACATATCTTTTTATTTAGATGTTCAACAAATACATCTTCTCTATCATCGACACGCAGGTCGGCACTCTTATTTATTCTTATACCTTGCTAACATTTATTTAGACCCTCACGCCTCATCCCGAACTAGGTGATGATCGTGATCGTCGACCCCTCTCGCCGGGCCTCTCTGTCCTCAAAGGTACCACGGCTATTGGTACCACCACACTGATCTGCCAATCTCTCTCTGTAACATATGAATACGCCCTCTCGCATGGAGGAGACTCCAGCCTCTAGTCTCGCCGCCCGTGACTCCGCAACCACTAACAATCTTCTTGTCTCATTCACCTGCGTTTGGAGCTGCTGAACCAAACGCTGCAGCCACGATCCCTCTCTGCTGTAATCACCAGCTATGTCAGGGCGATCACGTACACCTCGCAGTTCTGCTACCCACCATAATCTATAGGCCTCTGTCATTCCTGCATCCATTACCCTGCGATCGGCTTGCTACCTCTTCGGCCCTTCTGGAGGTGTTGGCCGGGGGTGGTGAGAATGCCTGCCTCGGCATCGATCCTCATATATGGTCTATAAGCCTGTGGTATGTCCTGCACAAATCCAAATTGTCGCCGCACGCGATCTATAGGAATCCTCTCATATTCACCTGGCCTGTGCCCGCGATCCACCTCAATCGCTCTACACCCCTCTCAACTCCTCAGCTATGTCTCTCGTTACCATATAGTTCCCGTAGGGCCTCCAACAGATATCCGCAACCCGTCACCTCTCCCATACCTGCCTGTAATACTCAATGTCACCCGGCACGGCCTGAGATCTTGCCTCTTGTTCTGTCTGGACCCATCGTCGGAATCCCAACCTCTGTACTCCGGTCTCTCCTGCCTGGATGGATCGCCTATTGGTCGCACACAAACAATGTGCTCATAGGCCCAACAGTGTAATAAGTATGAGCAATCCAACGTTGTCCTGTGATTTCACCTACAAGCCCAATAAACCCCTGTATAGCTCCGCCAAATATGCAGGTGCCCATGCAAAAGTCACGTTCCTTTCTATCATCTCCCAAATAACACACATCAATGCCTTTGGAAATCTTCCCCTTCTGCCCTCGGTAACGCATAATACCCTACCGCTATCATTAAATCAAATCACTGCTAACCTTGTCTCCTCAGGGTGTGCTGCATACATTACCCCCATATGTGAATGACAAACCTCGCTGTGTTAAGTCTCGTGCATATGGACCAAACACTTCTGTTATCGCTGCCCCGCCCCGCGCTAGGTAGTGCCTGATATACTGGTTCTCCTGTAATAGGGAGTCTCAAAATACGAAACACATCTTCCAATGTTACTGTCATTTCACCTGTTGGCAGATAGAAGGTATTTGTCTCGGGATTCCATCTCTCAATCAACGCCTGTAACATACCATGGTTCCGTGCGATTCGTGAATAATATTGAATCCCACTTAACCCCAAACGATTTATCAACATCCATTCCGCTGGTGTTACATCCGCTCGGATTCGTGACAACAGCGCTGGCACACTATCATTCATCCTCAACCCTGCCTCTGCCTGCATACACCAAAACAACAAACAACCATTCAATCCATTCAGGGTTTTTTCAAAACATTCTGGAAATTCCTCCAGTAACCGGTATCGGTTATACATAACCGGTATCGGTTCAGTAACCGATACCGGTTCTCCCTAACCGCTACCGGCACTGTCAATTACATACATCTTCCCTAAAAACAACCACCTACGACAATAAATTGATCGTTTATTCCTTTTTATATACACAGACATACCCAAAAACCCTTGACTGATACCTACCCCATAACACCTACCTCATCTATACCCCTGGCTATCATGTTTTCTTTCTCATATCTACCCACCTACTCTCCCCATCTTATTCACAAAACATGCAGTAATCAAATCAAACAAACAAACCGTTTACCTCTGGGGTTGCAGCCAGCTTGGGTGGCCCTTGTCTTCCCTCTTGTCCCTGCCACTGCTGGATGCTTCTCCTCGTTCTGCCATGATCACCACCCTTTTCAAACCCTTGTCTTTCTGCACCTTCTCAAATCTCAGATCAAATTCACTTTCCTTGTCTCTTTTCTCCTTCTCACCCAAATCTCTCATGCAAATACCTGTCTCAGTCGTCAAAAAGAGTCGCGTTCGCGTATTTAACCTCTTGCATGGCTCTAAAATTAAAACTTAAGTTGCCACCCTAGCTTTCTATTTTTAGAAAAACTCATACCTAAATAACCGGTATCGGTCGTTACTTAACCGATATCGGTCATGGAGATACCGACATCGGTTACCTAACCGATACCGGTTACACACCTTCCTTTTTTTGAAAACAGGGTTCTTTTCTTCATTTCTCACCTAAATTTTTGTCGCGCCCGCCTCTTTGCCTGCATCCACAACACAATTTACCACATTTGTTCATCCACCACACATAGCATTACAATTTCATTAACATCATTTATTTATACAAATACACAAACCATCAACTACGGATATCAAGAAACTATATCAATCTATACATCATTTGGATCCAACTCATCAGTTACATATATCACAATGTCACAAAACCACCAACATTCATCACATCACATAACTGACATTCATATATACGTACAAAAAAAAAAAACATCAGCATCATCCATCTATCAACATGTCAATTAAACTCATCACACATTCTATATATTACAGCCATTAACCAAATATTTAAACACATTTTGAACACTGCATATGGATCAAAACATCGTCTCTATATATATACAAATTTTCAAAAATACAATGTGCCCTACATCGGGGCCTCTGTGATCTCATAACATACCAAAGCCGGCACGCAGGCCGCAATACCTACCAAAAAATCTCGACTCGGCTCGCAGGCCGGTCTCTCATATCAAAAATATATACTCGGCTCGCAGGCCGGTACCAAATATACAACCCGTACTCGGCTCGCAGGCCGTATATAATAAATAATGAATCAAAACAATGAATAAGTGTAGGCACGCAGGCCTCTATCAATACAACCGGTTCGTAGACCGGTGCCCATGTCCCTATACAAAAAACCATGTCGGGGATCTATCAGCTCTCCCCACCACCCTCGGCACCTCTCCCCGCTGTCCCTGTGGTGCTTCTCGCCTCCTGCCCGTCACGGACATGCCAGCTGTGGCTGCCCCTCCCTGAGATCTCTGGCTGTGAGAGGTCTCTGCCCTATGCGCTGCATACGCCTGATACTCGACTCCGGTACTATCAAGAATATCCTGATAATATCGGGCCTCTGCTCTAACCTCCATATAGCGATCTCGCGCCACTGAAGGAACTGGGGCTGGTCCCCTGGCACCTAACACAAATATCCCCTGAGCACTGTACCTGCACCTATGGCTGTGGTGCTGGTGGAGGTGCTGTGCCTGTGCTAGTACCTGCACCTGTGGCCATGGTGGTATCTGGGGCTGTGGATGTGCTGCTGCTGGTGGGTACGGCTGCCTGTACCTGTACCTGCACCTGTGGCTGTGCTGGTGGTGCTGGTGGTGGTGCTGCCTGTGCCTGTACCTGAGCCTGGGCTAGCTGCCCCTGTAAGACCCCTATCTGTGCCTGTGCTATAGCTAGCCAACTGTCTTTGTAATAGCTGCACCTGACCCCGAGCTGATCTCTCTCTGCCGTAACTGCAGCCAAGTCTGGCTGTGCAGGCGGTACTATCCTGGCTGCTCTCTGCCCAGCCCACCACACCCTGTATGCTCCCGTGCACCCGCATCATCCACACCCTCACCTGCTGGTCTCTCCGCTGCCCAATCTGGATCCAAAGGCTGTGGCGCTGGTAGTGGGGCCTCTACATCATCCCTCCTGTACTGAGGGAAGGGAGGTGGGCTCGTCCTGTCGCAGCCCCATCTGCCTGCGTACCCTCTCTAGGGGTATCCGCTCGTACTCTCCCGGCCTCCGTCCTTGCTATCCAGAATGTATACTGGATCAGGCGCAGCTGTACGCGGGCTCCTCTGCCAGGCTGGTGACCTCTGTAGGGTCTCCATACAATGTCTACTGCTGTAAGGCCCTCTAGCAAGTGTCTATAATAGACCACATCCCGACCTGCAACAACTACTCGTGGCTGGCCCACGACCCCCAACCACCTCTGAAAAGCCATATCGGTATACGACCTGTGGCCCTGGCTGCTGGGGGTAAGCCCTACTGGCCTGATGCATACGATGTGCTCGTATGCCCAACAGTGCAACAAAAATGTAGAAACAAATACCAAATCGCCTCCTCCGGCGATAGCCCCATAACTCCCTGTATAATTGCACCAGATACACTGGTGCCCATGGCAAAACAGGTGTGCTCCTCCACCATCTCCAGCAGCACCCCCATCAATGCCCGTGGGAAGCGGCCTCCCTCTGAATCCGGGAGGGCGAAGCAGGTGATCCCTATCATCATCAACACGGAAAGCCGTGTCTCATGTCTGTGTGCACGGTACATGTCACCATATCCATGCTCGCGCTTATGGGATATAGGTAAGAAGCGCTGGGCTGCATCCCCAAAAAAACCTGCAGTATGCTATCCATGGCAGTCTCTGAAATCTACCTGGAAACGGCCTCTCCCTCGATCGGTAGCCGCAGGATGCGATACACATCCTCTAATGTGACGGTCATCTCCCCGGTCGGCAGATGGAACACATTGGCCACCGGATCCCATCTCTCGATGAGGGCGACCATTAGGCTGTGATCTCTCTCTATCGCTCTGTACCTCTGGACCCCGCCGAGTCCCACCTCACGCATGATGGCCCAATGAGCCGCAGATATGTGTGGCCTCATCCGCACTCAATAGTGGAGGCATCCTATCACGCATCGTCAATTGCTGACGTGCCTGCAAAACCAACCACATCCTTAGACCCACTCTTTATTACAACATCTACTTTACCATCTAAACACCCTTTTGTAACCCCAAAATCTAAACCCCACACCTACCCTTCTCACCCCCCCACCAACCACCACCCGACCGAAACCCAAAACCAAAAACCCAACCCCAACCAACCACTCCCCACAACCCAACCCCCAACTCCATCCCAAACCCCAACACCCTAAAACCCAAACCCAACACAAACCAACCTAAAACCCCAACCCAAAAAACCCCACCAAAAGCCAACCCAACCCACCTTCAAACCTAAAACCATAAACCCCAAAAAATATCCCAACTCCACCCACACCCCAACCACGCCAACCCAACCCACCTTCAAACCTAAACCCTAAACTCTAAACCCAACCCCCACAAGCCACACATACAACCACACCTTCAAACCTAAACCCTACACCCTAAACCCCACCCAAACCCGGTCACCCAGTGACCCCATCGGTCCACCCCCACGCTACCCCAACCCCCCTTCAACGGCCCCCAAAACCCAAACCCACCTAAACCTAATCCCCCACCCAAACATAAACACCCAAACCCACCGCCACCAAACCCTAACCCCCCCCCCTACCCCTCCCTTTTCCCACTAAACCCTAAACCCTAAACCCATTCTCCTAAAAAACACCAAATCCCCTCCCAAACACCCCCCAACCTAATAATAACCATTCAAAGGCCGATACGCGAAATGCGAGTTTTACGAACCCCCAATTCAACGTCGTCAACCCTATGCTTTTGCGACCAGATGCCGGTCGCCTATTGACCGGCATCGGTCACTGTCTTCCTGCCGAGCCGAACCCCCGCGCGGCCCCCAAACACCATTTTTCACCTATTCCTCCTCATTACCCAATTTACCCATCTACCCACCAAACACCCCCAAATTTTACACACCTAGCCGCCTTACCAAATATCTTACCTATCAATGGACACCCTCTCTCTTTTTCTTTTTATTACGTCTTTTACTCATATTTCCTGTGAAAAAAAATTTCCTACCCAAACCCCCAATCTCACTTAATACAACCAAATGCATAAAATAAAGAGTTTAGAACCTACCGGTACGACGACACGTCGTCGTGGTGGGATGGGGGTGGTGGCGGTCCAGCTGGTCCAGCCCCTCCAGCTCCTCCTGCCTGTGCCATGGCTCCAATCCTGATCTGCTGGGTCCCCGGCCAATCACCTGCTGCCTCCTCAACTATTCGTTGCCCACTATCAACTCTCTCACCAATCAATAGCTCCACCTCACTCAATACCCCTCCAAATCAACTCTCCCGACGTCAGACAAGTCATTTGGATTGCAAATAACAAAAAGTGACAATGACAAGGCCGTATTTTTCTTTTTATAGGTTTTTCGACCTTAACCGATGTCGGTTTCTTTTTTGGCCCTAAGAAGAACCGGTATCGGGCCTTAACCTATCGGTCACGCAGAATCGACATCGGTTTTGATACCCAACTTTCACCCCATTCTTTGCCCTTATTTCTCCTTGCCTCGATTTTCACCAAAATATCGCCTCTATCCTACCTATTTGGCTACGCAACATTTGTCACCTGTATTACGGTCCAGCCCGACCCTAAGGCCTCAACCTACCCCATTTGGCCCCCCGACCAAGGCCTTGCCCTCGCTAATTGGGGCCCGACCCCTAAGGCCTCAACCTACCTATTCGGCTAGACCCAAGGCCTCAACCTACCTATTCGGCCCGACCCAAGGCCTCAAACCTACCCATTTGGCCCGACCCAAGGCCTTTCACCTACGCTATTTGGCCCGACCAAAGGCCGCCACCCAACAAGGCCTTGGCCCAACCCAAGGGCGACCCAACCAACTTGGCCCGACCCACCCGACTTCCATACCTTACCCAAATCAACACCATACACTTTTATCCACCCATCCGGTAGTTTTGGTTCAATCGAGCTCACCTGTTTGTTTTTTAGCATGATTAGGGTCCTTGACTTGATCTGTCGACCAACTTTGCCTAGACCTAGACCGTGACGTTTATCTCAACCAAACCAACCATTGGTACTGCCGAACATGCCTAAACATTCCTGTACCTTACCCTGTTATATACCCTGGAGCTACTTCCTATGCCTTGGATACCAGGATTATATCACCCTTGTTTGGATAAACTATCGACCTTTGCCTATACATCGCTGGTTTGCTCGTCAAATCATATACCCTAGTCGTACTGTTGCATTTCAACATGCGTCTGCTTCCTCGGACCTACCCCCACCACCTTACCATCTCTCTACAACATGTACCCTTTATCAACCCTATCCCTGATTTCCCGTTCACTCAATCTTGCTAGATTGAGGGGGATTACCGATATCCTTAACATAAGAAAACACTTCATATTATTGTCGCGCAGCTTTACAAACAAGCTACACGACAATAAGGGGCTAATGTAGACACCAAATCGTGTCTTACGACCCCTTGTGACCCGCATCCCATTTTGCAACCTAACCTCATTACCTAAACCTTACACAATTATTTATTAATTACCTCATAATTGATAAATCCACATCACCTTACCCGCCACCTCACTTTGGCCACCTCACATGACCTAGCCCTAACCCTAAAACTAACCTAATTAGGACCCATGACTTGGTCTAGACTCACATCCATAACTAATGCCCCTTACTCGCACCCAAATCCGACCTTTAGCCACTTGACCAAGCCCGCAACTGATCTCTCGGGGAAAGAAAAGCAGGAAGGTGGGCTATTTTACTAAAAATAGCCTACTTTTTCCTTACCGATGCCGGTTCCTGCTCGACCGCCGTCGGTTACGTAACCGCAATCGGTTCCCTGTAAATGGGCTTCCCAAACCAAAACAACGGATCGGAATTTCATTTTGGAGATTAGTCGAAGGATTTTTGAATCAAAGGAGAGTCCAAAGCGATTAGCAGAGTCCAGAACTTCACTTGACCAAGCAAAGACGAGTGAAGAAACCAGAAGTGTTGTGGCAGCCAAGGAGATCAACTTGCATCTTCTTCGTCAAAAACCAGTAAGTCACATCTTGCATGTCCTCTGTTATAAACATTTCTTATGCTTCTTGGATCTCAGCGCTCCTAAATCCATTTCTGAATCCATTATCCAAAACCATTGACGTACCATTCCTGCTGAGCTACGTCCAACCAAAAGAGGCCACATTTCCTGTTGATGTAAGGATGCAAATTTGACTAGGAGAAACACTTTTCAAACCATAAAATGCATAAAAATGACCACATGAACCTGGAGATGAAATTTTCTCAAAGGATAGAGAATTCAAAAGCATTATAAACCTCAAATACATTTCTCTGAGCCAAATCCATTCATTTTTCTCAAGTATTTAGGGAATAAACGACAAGGATAGCAAATCCCAACTGTGGAAAATAGAAAGAACAAGAGAGCCTGAATTTTGTACACCCAAATATGGGAACAAGGAAATGATTTTTGTTTTATACAGGATATTTGGTCTAAGAAAGGACTGATCACGAAAACAAAAGGAAAGTAGGGACCTCTCAGGCACAACACAAGGAGATAATCTATGGTAGGGGCCATAAATTGATAGATTTTTAATGGAAAAATGGGGTGAAACTATTTTGAGCACCAACATTGGCTTCGACTCGGGAATGGGCACTCCCTGTGAGTGCCACAAGAACAAAGGTAGACCAAGTGCCAAAAATACTCATTGGGGAAAGGATTCAGCTTGCAAAGCACAAAACCAGAACCATCTCCCAAAAATGAATAGAGAAACCAACAAAAATAGGTCAACAGGGACCAAAAAGGAGCAAAAACACAAACGGTGGGAAACAAACCAGCAAACTATACACTATACAAATGATGCCGACCTTGATTTAAAGATAAAAATTAAGGAAAATCTTTAAGTGCCTGCCATCTTGGATATGACCATGACAAAAGGTTCTGATATGTTTTCATCAACTTGAAATATACCTCTTTATATTCTTTATTTAGTTTGTAAACCATCCATGTTCTCTGAAGCTCCTTCGTTGTGTTTAGGTTAAATTATTTAACATTTTTCAAGGATGAATCATAGACCAAATTCCCAGAAAAAATAGCATACTTAGGAGCTTTGTTTTCAACACTTTCATACTCCCTGAAATCCATAAAACTCTCAAAATTGTTAAGATCAACATATGCTTGCAAAAATTCATAAGATGCATTGCTTGGGTCTTCAATCAAGTACATCTTCTTCTCTCCATATAATTTCACCAAGTTGCCTTCAATGGGGATAGTGGCATAAGACATGTCCATTCACACACTACCACCAACACCTGCTACCCACTTTCTTGACAACAACATCCCCCACTTGGCAGGGTAGTAAACAATCACTACCTTGAGTTTTAAGTTCCTTCCACGATAAGATGCAAGTTGCACAACTAGATATTTGACACATCCCAGCACTGGCACCTCTCTAGATTTCATGGTAGTGCACTTCCCATATGCTATTGTTACTTTGATATCTAATTCATTCATGACCTCAAGAGGCATGACATTACATGAAGCTCCAGAATCAAACATACAGTTATGTAAAATCTTGTCTTTGATAACAAGGGTAGTGAAAAATGTATCCACATTCAGCTGGGATTTAACCAAATAAGTTCCTAAATAAACCTCTGGTGGTTCCCCCAGCCCTTCCAACACTTGTGGATTTTCAAATCTGCAATATTAAGGGGAATATCAACCTTGTTTACATCTCTTCCTTGTATGATATCTTCCTCTTTGAATCCTAAATATTCAAAATCCCTCTTCTTGTGCTTAGGGATCCTAAGAAGCTCAACAATTGGGACAAGAATTTTTATTTGACTCAAAACTTGGGCAATGTCATATGGAAAAAATTGGGTAAAGCAGTACTAGGAGAAATATTGAAAAATTCATCAGATGGAATGGGATTCTTTTTAGTTTAGGCATGGGGAGGAACACAAGTTTTTCTTGGGGAAACAAGCTCTCTATCAGATGCATTTTTATTTGGGGTTTCTTTGTTAAGAAATGGAAATTTTGACTTACCTTGTGGCCCCTTAGCAGCTTTAGTTCTGGTATTGTGCTCCTTTTCTTGGGAAACTACAACATTCATTAATAGTTGCTTATCTTCTTTTGAAGGAACTCCTCCATCACACTTTTCAATCATTAATTCCCTCAAGTATTCAAAATCATTAGTGGGAAATTCAAAATATTGTATAATGTCTACTTCTAAAGTATGAGAGGGAGGAAGAAGAGGTACTGGATGGATGCAATCCCAAAAAATAGTAGAAGTTCTAGCACTTATTACCTCAGTTGAATTTACTTCCCTTTGCAAACTTGCAGGGATCTCCATCATATAAGCATCATCATCAATTTCATCATTTGTTGCTTCTTTAACTTCTTTCTCCTGAACACATGGAGCATGAGGCATAAAACACCTATCACACCAAATAATCACATTTGTCTCCTTCACAACATCAACTCTAGCAGTCAAAGGATCAATTACCATTCTATTTTCCCGAGCTTGGGACTGTCTATTTCTAAATCCAATAGGTCCCTTTCCTCTGCCGTCAGATCTTTGGTGATTTGTGAACCTGTCTTGGCCTTACTACTTGTGTTGACCTTGTGAGCTCTACCCAATTCCTTTTTCTACCCAGGTTAATTTGTATGATATTTCTTTGACAGCCCCAGCCAACGTTTCCACAACTTCCTCCAAATCAGTAGCCTTTCTTGTCTAAGGTTTTTCTGGGTTAATAGGTTTTACACCCCCCTTTTTGGATGCTTTCCAATTTCCTTGATGTGATTCTCAATTTGCAGGGCCATAATGAATGCCTATCTCAAATTAGCAGGGGTTTTATCTCTCAAGTAATATGCAGCCTTTTTATCAAATGCATCTAAATATTTGATCAAATTGATTCATCACATGGCCTCAAGCTAACAGGAAATATACTCAAGGTCTTGTTAAACCTTTTGTTGAAATCATGTACATACTCATTAGGATTCTTCTTGATATTTTCAAATTCTGATAGAAGAAACCTAGGGTCAGTCCTATCACCATATTTCAATCTAAATGCACTATTCATATCAGTCCAAGAATCAATAGAGTTATCTGGAAAATCCTTATACCAGTCCCTTGTATCCTCTTCCAAAGTGTGAACAAACAATTTGATGTATACATCTTCAAACTCAATCTCAAAGTATTCCATCATGTTGATAAAAAGCTTTAAATGTTGATCACTAGTTATAACATTATTTCCCTAGAACTTTGGTAGTCTTCTCCTTACATCTTGAGGAACTAAATTTGGATAACCAGCCATAGCCACAAAATTTATAGGTCCAAAGGTATTTACAAAAAATGGAGGTCTGGGTGGGGGATATGCCATGTTGATTCGAGGAGGTGACCTTAGGGGAGAGACAAACTGATAAGGGGTAGGGATTTTTTTAAATACAAGAGTATAGCTTTCAAAATGGATGTCCCTTAAAGGCTTTATTTCCTGGAAAACCCTATTAAATTCTGAAAAGATAGGGGCAAAATGAGAAGAAAACATTTTAAAATCAAATGAAAGCCCTTCTCCAGTTGGAGAATGCAATTCCACAAAGAGGCTACCTGATTCAGAATCACTTGAATGGAAGTCTTCAATGATAGGTCGGTCACTCTTAGTAATAGGGATCTCTCTTCTTGACTGTTGATCTCCCACAACTCTCCAAGATCTTCTTCCTTTTGATTTTTTTCTATCTCTGGAAATAGTTTCCTAGCAGGATCCTTAGAGAAGAAAGATATTCTTCCTTCCAGTTTTGCAAATATTAGTAACAAATCTTACTTTCAAAAAGTTTGAAGAAACTGGTCTTTATAAAAACCAAATCAACAGGGAGTTGCCACTAAGGATTTCCACCTTAGTTGTGTAATTGCACTAAAATCTAATCTGTCTAATGTCTATCAATACTAGTAACTAGAAATGGAAAGATCTGACTCTTCTTTACTCAGATTTATCAATAAAATTAGTGCAATAAATGTAGAAAATGGAAATATTATACATAAAATTTGTAACTTTGAAACTTCTCATAGGCGTAAACACAAGATGATGCCTAAAAAGATGTATTAGCACTTTGAGCATGCAAGAAGTGTTTCCCAGGGTCTGAATATGAATTGCAATCAATATGTCCCCAGCAGCGGCGCCAGTAAGGTGTTGGTACCTATATGTACACAAAATTTTAGGGTACTGCACCACCAAAAAGATGTTACACGTGCCCCAATGATGATACAGGTCTCCTTGCAAGGTGTTCAGGATCTAGAAAAGCTCACCAAGTATATGTTTGTATCCCATATGCCTCACCTGGCCTCTGCATTCTTTGTTCTACCCTCTGCCCCCCTTTTTCCTTAAATTTTGGTCTTAAGTGACAAGACCACCTCCTTGCATAGGGCAGTGGTCCTGTGCACGTTTTCCAGAAATTTCCAATGATCACGTCAAATGTAAAATTTCAATTTCTATCTGCATTTTTTAGCTAATTTCCTTTGCATTTATGTTTTAGCTTCCTTGTGTATAGTGTTTTCACTTTTTTTAATGGTAAAAGAGTTCCATTCCAAGTTACCTTCTAGTGAATGCATTTTCTATAAATAGCCAACTTGTTTTCAAACAAATGACCCCTTTCCTTCTCTGTTTAATCATTCAGTCTTTTGAGTTTCTTTCTTAGAATTCTAATAGTTTCATGTTTTGCATCCATTGTTGGTCTTCCTTTGCTATTTAGAGGTCATTCAATCTTCTTGTTTCATTATTACTTCATTGTTGTTCCATACAAGTCAGTTTAGAATAAGATAGTTTCATTTTTAGATTGGAATCCATTCAGAGTTGCAAGTTTTGTTTAATCAAAAGGATAGTTTCTAAAACTCTCAGCACATTTGTGTTGTATTTCCGCAATAAATCCCACTAGGAATTGCATAGTCAAGCTCTGTTCACTTGCACTATCTCCCTCTTACTCGCACTGTATTTGGTCTATATCCAAAGCTGCCATTGTTCGAGTGCCTTATTCTACTGATGTTATCATATACATGATTTTCTAGATTTAAGAGAACATGAAGGAACGAGGAGATCACACTGAGGGGACGAAGTCACACACAATTGGATTTACCACTATTCTGTAAACTCCAGGTTTGAGCTATCAAATTTCTAGTTACAATCTATCAAATAGAGTAGTAAATTATTTTATTTCAGTCAAATCTCACTCTCGATATCACTAGGGAAGATGTGGGGATTGATAGTTTCTGAGAAAATGTGATTCATTCCTCACTTCTAAGGTAGGATCGAGAGTCTTTCAATTTAAAACAATTAGTTTCTTAGATATTTAGGATAAATTCACAACTGCTCATGCAAATAGCCACACTAGGCTACCTTGTTTGTTTTAAATTTTTTTACTATATGAGTTTTCAATTTTCTAAATATTTAGAATAGCCACTCTTTTACTTTCGTTAAAATACTTCATCGAAAATACAAAAATAAAATAATGCATGCATAGTGTAGATACATCTTTCATAATTAGTTTATTAGTTTTAGTCATTTTACATTACAATCATGGGACCTAGAGAGCCTAGAGAATACATATTTGAACCAATAGTGCCTCAACCAAATCTACCCACAACACTAGCTAATATAGATCAATACCATAGGATACAGGTCTTTCGAGCAACAGTAAACCTACAAGCAATTAGTGAACAACTAAGAGAGTTAAATATTGAAGATGACAAGGCATACACATTTTGTTCAAATCATCCTAACTATATACTGCCTTGATAGGATATCCGTATGACTGTACAAGGACTCGAAAGAGAACAAGTATTTGGATGTGATCCTCTAGTTCCACAACCCAACGTAGGAGACCTCCTCGTCGACATGGATACTAGCTTACGCATTCAAGTTGCCAGAACACCTGTAAGGTATTCTAAGAAAATTACACAACTTCTAGTTCTAAACATAGAGTTTGAAAAATTTTATGATTATTGGATAATCGGAAGGAGAGATTAACTCTTCACATGACCATAGGAAGTCCGACACAACCATGAACTTATGGTTATGATCCACATGTCCCACAACCCAACGGGCCTACTAATCAATCAGATATTGATGTTGGTTTATGAACACTTGTATTTAATTCCTCACCACTTCCACTAAATATTATTTCATAATTATTCTTACTAAACATAGTAGCCAATCAAGCTAAGGATTTCTAGACTAGACCAGAGAATCATCCATAAAACCCTAGAGAATCCACTACACCTCCCATCACCATTTTTCATGACCTTGTCTAGAAATATACACGAAGCTCACACAGGTCACTTCCCACGTATCCAACAGCCAATAAAGAGGATCTCAGTAGAGCTCGACATTTATTGGAGCCTCCAAATAGCTATGATATCTGAACAATCCATTACACCAATTTAGGTTAGGAGGGCCTTCTTCGCCATAGATTCGCAGATTCCATTATTACGTATTGAGGATATAAGATTTCCCAACTAGTTTGTTTGTATCCATATATATTCCACATTCACTGGCTATCTCGGCACGACCTTGGGAGGTCGGGTACGAGGAAGAGTTACTTGTAGATTCCCATGCTCGCATGTCACTTTTCCATTGTACAAAACTGGTGAACCCGATGTGAAATAAATAACTATTTCATCTTATCTACCTAATTAGCCTTCACATTATCTTCACCACAAAATTGGTGAACCCAACGTGAAAAAAAACAACAGTTTCATCTTATCTACCTCATTAGCCTTCCCGTCAGCTTCACCACAAAACTGGTGAACCCAATGTGAAACAAACAACGGTTTCATCTTATCTAACTCATTAGCCTTCACATTAGCTTCACCAAAAAACTGGTGGACCTGACGTGAAATAAACAACTATTTCATCTTATCTACCTCATTAGCCTTCACATTAGCTTCACCACAAAACTGGTGAACCCGATGTGAAACAAACAATTGTTTCATCTTATCTACCTCATTAGCCTTCACATCAACTTCACCACAAAATTGGTGAACCCAACATGAAACAAAAAATTATTTCCCTTTTATATTCATTTCTTTCATCCACCTTTGCTCTTTCCCATTATTCTACGGGTATTCATATACCCCCCAAATATGTTAGGATACGAAACATATGGTAGACCTCTCTCAGGTCTTGAAGCAAGTTATAGTCAAACAAATACACTACCATCAGCCTCGCTTTCCACATGAGCTGATAACTATTTGAGTAATTACTCGTCGTCTCAAACTCCCCTCCAAAGAACTAGCTCCAGTTCTTCATTTCGAATTAAGGAGTTGGATCAGCTTGCTCAAACACAACAACCAGAGCCCTCAAGCTCTAACAATATGATGTTTACTGGAGAATCCATTTCATCTCCTCGGGTCTTATTTAGACCAAAAATTAGTAGATAGTCAGATCGACTCCCAGTTTTGGATGAGGAGTACTTATCATGCTATGCTAGAAGTGAACAAAACTTCCAAAACATGTACCCACCTATAGGGAGTTTGCAAATACAATCTGATACCCTACTCCAAGAAAATACCCCCATTCCTCCACCTATGAGAAATTCCCTTGGTGAAGCTTGGCAAGGTAATGATCAATTCATAGCAGGGTATCATACCCCTTTATAACCTCAAGGTATAAAACAAACTCCATTAAGGAAAAAAATTGTGTCTTCGCCAATAGAAGTCATTTCAGCCTTAGTTGAGAAGGTTAGCGGACTGGAACATCCTCAAGGAAACCAAAATTCATATTTTGGGCAAGTAGGAATCCCTAACCATCCACATCACCCCAGTCATGTTGACCTCCTTACAGGAACAGGCATGTTAGGAATGCCTCCTTAGCATCTGTATAATTACCCACAACAAACACTAACTAAGACCACATTTTCAAATGCCACTCCAGTTAAAAATATAATACCTCCCGGCTTGGCACCAAACAATCCATACTAGAACAATGCTCCTCCCTACTTAAAAATTTATTCAAAATCGCCACAAGGAGATATATTATCTTCTCCTAAGATGTTCGTTCAACCACAGGGATTCCCTTATGTCGCTGCAAATACATATGTTATGCCATATCAACAACCCATTCCACCTCCACCCCCTCAGCAAGCACCATCGATGGTCAAGGCCTATGTGATAGGAACTTATTCAGAATATTTAAAAGATCCCCTAGACTTCACCATACGAAGCATTATGCTTCCAAGACCTCTTCCTGACTTAACCAAATATAAATGGGAAGGAGATCCACATGCACACATTAAGGCCTATGCCACAGCCATATAGGAATTACTCCCTTGGGAATGGGTTTTTGCTAAGATATTCCCTAAAACCTTAGAGGGTATTGCCCTTGATTGGTATTATAGAATACTTGAAGCCTCAATACACTCATTTAAACAACTCATGTTAGAGTTCATCAAAGATTTTGATATGAACAAATTGTTAAGAATAGAAATCAGGGAATTCTTACATATTAAACAAGAACATAATGAATCCACTACTCATTTTATTCAAAGATGGCGTACAGTTCTCTACTCATCAACAAGTGCTCCAAAAATGGATCAAATGGAACTATACGATTTATTCCTCCATTCTCTCAACAGAGAGATAAAGGAAGAAGTCTAGAAGTTCCCACTAAGAACTTACGATGAAGTACACGAGAGTGCTCTCCGAATTGACCAAGCAGTGATAGATAGTGGTCGTAAGACATATGGGACAAATGGGAAATTAACCACTCCCAATAAAAAAGCACCACGGCATATCCTAACACCAGGAACGCTAATCAAGGACCTAAGATCCTTAATAAGAACTATGGAGTTACAATAGATGGATTAAAATACCAAACTAAAAGAG
This sequence comes from Taxus chinensis, assembly GCA_019776745.2. Classification (NCBI taxonomy): domain Eukaryota; kingdom Viridiplantae; phylum Streptophyta; class Pinopsida; order Cupressales; family Taxaceae; genus Taxus; species Taxus chinensis. Next base: position 724,585,811 of record CM034150.1, read on the forward strand.
AAAATGTTGTAAACATTTCGCCACCTGTTAATAATCAGTGAAATAACAATTTTACTCCAACAATCAACATGGTGGATTTTAATCGTCCACCATGACCACAAAAACAACAACAAAAAAATGAATACGACGACAAATCCAAACACAAGGTCCAAATCAAAATCCAACTAGATATCAGAGTCAAAACCAAAGTCAACAACCTCAAAATTTTGACTCTAACAACCAACAACCTTATTAGAATTTTGGGCCACAACAGGTTTTAAATCAACAACCTTGAAATTATAATCCCAATTTGTATTGTGGCTTCCACAAGATTCAAGGCCACGATACTAGGACTTGTCGTGACTACAATAAATTCATGCAGCGCTTACCAGAAAATCAAAAACAACTCTTTATAGATATGTTTTTAGCAAATTCTTTATTACCCATGCCAAACACTTATACAAGGGCAGTTTCCCCTCAAAATGCACCCCTCAAGATCTTTAATGATCCACTCCCAAACCATTCTAACAATAACAGGCAAGATCCTAGTGGAACAAACAAGGGTTTTATAACAAGAAACAATGATCATGAAGCCTCAACTTCATTAAATCCACCAGTTGCACCCCAACTAGGAACTCGATCCCAAACTAAGATAGTTGGTCTAGTAGAGTTAGACACCGAGCTACCCATAGAAACCATAACAAGAACACGGGATTATTCTTCTCAACCAACTCCAAGTTATCCATTAGAACTAGACAATAATAAAAAAACGTTCGTAAAACCCATAGGAACCTATGATTTAATTAATGACTTAACTAAAACCTTCTCTCACATCTCCTTTTTGGATTTATTAAAGAACTCTCTCACCCATAGGGCTGCCCTCTTAGAAGCGTTAGGCCTTGGTCATTTAATCAACATCACTCCTCCTCTAGAAACATAATTAAACCATGTAGACTTTGACATCTACCCTCTAAGGAAGCCAGATAGGGACACTAATTTTATATTTGATATAAGCAAAATACCAATAGACGCTGAGATTGCATGAAGATGCCACCCAACTTTACATTACAAGTATGGTTTTATAATAATTATGTTAAACACGCAATGATTGATGATGGGGAAACAGTTAACATAGTCCCCTTCGCTTTTCTTCAAAAGTTAGGATATGGAGAGACAAACTGTTCCACAACACGAAATACACTAAGAGGTTATGATAGCCTATAGGCCACTTCAATTGGAACCATAGTTTTACCAGTCACTTTAGGACCTAAGAAGGTCCTCACCTAATTTTATATTATAGATCAAGAAACCAACTATAATATGATCCTCGGTGAGCCATGGATACACCGCATGAAGGAAATACCTTCCACGTTATTCCAAGAAATAAGATTTCTACTCTTAGGAAAAATATTTGTGACACAAGGTGACCCAAAACCCTTCGATATACACCTAGATGATTTGAAGAAAAGACCAGGCGTTCACTCCGAGTTTGAACTCCCAAAAAATCAACTTATGAACCCAATTAATTCAAAACCAAAAGAGAAGTTTATACCCACCACAGAATTGGAAATTACAATCTAGCTGAGGACATTCAAGTACTCAAAAATGATACCAACGTCATAGAAACAATTTCACTAGGGACTACTACAAAATTTTTTGAGTTTGCTAGAGAAAGACTTACCTATTCTCCTACCATTTGATTCTATGGGTATGGGATGCACCCTGGGAATTACTTCTCTTCCATTAGATGCATTTTTATGGTAGAAGTAACCGAAGCAAACGAAATAGATACAAAAAATACCCCAACATCCATTTTTCCAAGCAAATATTGGACTCTTCCACTTCGATGGAGCTAGATGTCACTTTGGAGTTGGGATAGGAGTGATATTTACTTCACCTAAGGGAAATATCCTTCCTTTCACCTTTAAATTAAACTTTGAATGTACAAACAATGAGGTTGAGTATGAAGCTCTCCTCTTTGGCCTCATCCTAGCCAAAAGAATGGGTGTTGATAACATTAGAGTGTTAGGAGACTTGCAACTAGTTGAAAACTGAGTCTGTGAGGTATATCAAACTAGGGCTGAACATTTACAACTCGAAAAAATGGCGGTATAAGATCTATGCAAAGGATTCAACTTCATATCAATTGAAGCAATCCCACAAGAGCAGAACCTTCTCGCAGAATCAATAGCAACCTCAACTTTCCATTTCACTCCAAACAGTGAGTTGGAAGATACAAAATTTCACAGTATCACTTCGTATTGAACCATTAGTGTGTAAAATACCAAAAAACCCCACTCCTGACTCATGGAGAAGCTGAGGATGAATTTTCTATCGTGGATCACTTTGATGATGATAAAGTCACTCTCAAATATCTAAATTCCTGTGCGGAGCTACACCTTGCTTACCACATAGTGGATCTTTCCCTAATACCACATTCCTCTTCCTATTTTGGAAATCCCATGGTAGATACTCCTCCATAAAAGGATCTCGATATATATGAGATAGAAGACAGAGAAAGCTTGGAACTACCTCTAGCCCCACCTAAATTTGAAGAAGGTAACACTTTTTTAATAGAAGAAACCATTGACATAAACATTGGAACGGAGGACAAACCAAAAATTTTGAAGTTGGGATCCTCATTAACTCTGGAGGAGATATAAATACACACCCAAATCCTCAAAGAACATCAAAGGCCTTTGTATTTAACTATAAAGAAATTATGGGCATTGTACCACACATCACGGGTACATAACCTTGTCACTAAACTAGATGCAAAACAAATTAAACAAAATTCAAGACCAATGAAGCCAAAAGTGGCCCTCATGGTAAAAGAGGAAGTAATAAAACTTCTCCAAGTGGGATTCACCAAACCCGTTGACTATTCACAATGGGTATCTAATATCATCCCTGTTCTCAAAAAGAAAGGGAAGATACGCATTTGCATAGATTTTCAGGATATTAACAAAGCTTGTCCCAAGGATGACTTCCTGTTACCATCCATTGACGTTATTTTTGATGCAATAACTAGATTTGAACTATTTTCCCTCATGGATGGGTTCTCAGGGTATAATCAGATTAAAATATCTAAATAGGATCAAGCTAAAAATACATTCATAACTCCCTAGGGAACTTATTGTTATGTTGTCATGCCATTCAGTCTTAAGAACACCAGTGCTACATATCAATGCAGGCAACGACATACATATTCCATGATCTTATCCATAAAATTGTGGAATCCTATGTGGATGACTTATTGGCCAAGGCTAAGAAGCACTGTGATCATCCATAAGTACTTTGTATCATCGTCCCACGATTAATTGAATATGGCATCACATTAAACCCAGAGAAGTGCTTGTTTGGTGTGATAGGAGATAACTTCTAGGCTACATTATATATTTATGAGAGATTGATGTCGATCTAGCCAAAATCCAGAGATGTTCTCAAAATGATTCCACCATCAGACGAGTTTGGAATCAGGTCATTTCTTGGGAAACTTGGTGTAATCCGAAGGTTCATCCCAGATTTAAACTTTTTTCCATTCATACAATCAATAATCTATTAAAGAAAGATTATAAACATTGATTGGACTGAAGAATGCAATGAGGCCTTCAAAGCATCTAAACACTTCTTGGTTGTCTCCACCCATGCTAATGCCTCCCAAATCAAGACCACCCTTTGATCCTATACTCATAAGCTACTCATGTCTCGCTAGCTTACATGCTGGCTTAAGAAGACAATGATAAACGAGAACATTCAGTCTATTTCATTAGCCGAACATTGCTCAATTATGAAACATGTTATACACAAGCAGAGAGAGAATGCCTTGCTATATTCTTTGCAAAAAAACATTTAAGACATTACATGTTAAACCAAGAAACAAGGGTCATTGTAAAGACAGATCATCTACAAACATTCCTCACGCAAGGGTCTTTATCTAAAAAGGATGGGAATTTCATAACCTTAATGGGAAAATTTGAGTTAACATTTGTAAACCAAAAATTTGTTAAGGGAAAAATCGTTGTAGATTGGTTAGCTGATAATCCATTAGATGGAGGAAATCTGGTAAATCTAGACTTTCATGATGAGTGTATATAATTTGTCAAAAACCATGGCCCCCATCTCTACATGTCCCTGGTACACTGATATCATCAATTTTATCATGGACCACACATACTCGGAAAGTACCACATCACAAAAAAGAAGGTGGTTACGCATTATCACCGCTAAATATGTTGTTTTAGAACAAGTATTATATCGTAAAGCCTTTGATGACATGCTTCTAAGATGCATTGACATAGAAGAATCCAAGAAGATTCTTTATGAATCCCACAGTGGGATATGTGGAGGCCACTTCAGTGTTCACGCCACTGCTCGTAAAATACATCAGATGGGCTATTTTTGGCCCACTCTCGAACATGACGTAGTAGATTTTGCACGTAAGTGCCACAAATGTCAAGAATTCTCTCACGAGATTCACATGCCAGCATAGTCCCTGCAACCAATAACAACCCCGTGGCCCTTCTCCATGTGGGGTCTAGACTTGATAGGGAAATTCTCTTCCTCATCAACCGATGGCCATAATTCAATAATTACAGCCATGGAATATTTTACCAAATGGGTAAAGGCCATGCCTCTCACCACCGTACCAGGTTTGGTAATTGCCAAATTCACTCTGAACCAAATCATTTGCAGGTATGGTGTCCCAAAATTCATTATTCAGATAATGGCACATCCTTTAAAAATTATAAGGTCCATGAGTTTTGTAGCAAATTCAAAATAAACCACCACACAACATCTCTTTACTACCCTCAAGCCAATGGCAAGCTGAAGCAACAAACAAAACATTAAAGGCTATTCTCCTCAAAATAGTCAAGGAGAGCAAGTGAGATTGGCATTTAAAACTATATCCAGCATTGTGGGCCCATCAAACATCAATAAGAACACCAACATGAGCAACCCCTTTCTCGTTGGTATTCGGGGTAGAAGTAGTTCTCCCACTTGAGGTTGAAATACCCAGTCTCTGCATCTCATTACAAGGGATTTTGGATGAAGAAGCTTACAGGGAGGCACGCCTCTCTCAACTGGAAAGCCTTGATGAGGCTAGGCTAAATGCTGAACAATGGAACAGAGCCTATGCTAACTAGATGTGCCAACAATTTAACAAAAAAGTCTATGAGCGAGAAATATATGAGGGAGATCTAGTTCTAAGACTAGAAAACTGGATTGATAAGAAAACCGACGAAGGAAGGAAGTTTTGGCCCAAGTGGTTGTGCCCATACCGAGTCATGGAAGACTATGGAAATGGTTTGTATCTCTTATGCACACTAGAAGGTGAGGAATTCAATGAAACTGTCAATTCCTTGCATCTTAAATGGTTTTACGCATGAGACATCGGAATCACCACATGTTCATTATAGCTACCTACATTGCATTAGTCATCTTGTTGTTTCATTTTGTCCACTCATTTTGTAAAAATTGTAGTCAAGGAACTTACTCTTAAGTAATTGATTACAAATTTCTTAAATTATTGGAAAAAGCATTCAAATCACATCTCCTCAAGCATCATCAACTTTGACAAACAAGTATTGACAAAAACCATACCAAGGCTTGCATACTTGGTTTTGCTCTTCCTTTCTACTTGGTGAAGTTGTCCTTACTTATGGTCTATTCTAGAAGCTTCTTGGTGTCACATCTATCCCTTTTAAGTCTCTTTCAAAGAAAGGATATCCCAAAGTCATAGATCAGAAGTGTCAAAATCAAATAAAATTAAAATTTCCAAGCAAACAAAATATTTTATTTTACACACTTCTTTGCCCCGCCAACCTTCGGTGATAAGCCTGCATCTCTTACCAGTGGTGTGAGGTTGGGAAAGGAAAGAAGTGCCCTTACTCACCTATATCCTGACTTTGGTGACAAACCCATGTTTCTTACTAGTGGCATGAGGTAGGGTGTGGGAGGTCCATTCACACGATTTAACAAATCTTGGTATTCTAGAAATACAGATCAAATTATTTTAAGAGAAAACAAATGTCTAAATTCCAAAGAGATCAAATCCTCAAAAATCAGATTTTATCAACCAGGTTGCCATTTATAAATCTAAGTCTAGATAAACTAGAAAGTAAGTGGCCTACTGAGCTTGGTCATAGTTATGAGTAGGGTAAGTGTGTAGGTCTAAGTTTGGTTTCTGATACTGGTTTATCTGTCTTTCATCATTCCATTTAGTCAACTCATACAATTTGTGCCCTTCCCAAATCTTTGTGTAGAGCCCTCGCATCTTACTAGTTGCATGGAGTTGGAAATGGGAAAAGTTCATCTCTTTATAACTATATGTTCATCACTTTTTTCCAAAACAAGAAGAAGCAATGAATATTTCCCAAAGAATTCAAAAGATCAGTACTACAATATGTTTATATCATCTCATACCAGCATTTACAAAAATAAATAAAAAGAGAAGCATTTTGTTCAGTATTTGTTATCATTTATCATCCATTGCATGCAAATTATAAACAAACCACAGTAAAATCTAGATATAAGATCTGGATCCAAAAGAGGTACATATATATATATCAGGTTTTATATACAATGCTTTCATGCACTAGGCATGGTCAAAATGCTCAATGAGCCTGAAAAGTACAAAAACACTCATATAATTATCCAACAAAACACTACAAAAATGGCCTCTCAACCCCTATGGGATCCCTTAGAGGGCACACAACCATGTCTAGGACTCTAGCTACGCCGGAACTCTGAATGCACTGAGGGCTCACGGTCATGGCCAGTAGCTGCCATCTCACTATGAGAATGACTCCTCCTCATCAAGCGCTTAGCCATCCTATATCTAGCTACCTCAGCACGGAGAGAAGTCATGATCCTTTCCACCTACCAGACAGGGGCAAAAACATCGGTATGCCTACAGGTTGCTGAAGGCTCTCCCACGTCCTCAAAAATCTTAGCTCGAGTCTTCTCTGAGGGGAAAAACAAGGTATCCGCACATACTTGGTGAATCAAGTCTCGCCACTCATCAGAAGTCAATGTAAATAAAAGAGAAAACAAGTTAGAAAGTTGTCCAAAATAAAACCAAAGATAAACGAAACAACAAAAGGAAATAAAAACTAAAAAATTCTAACTAATGAAAAGTCGAGAAAAGAGTAGTAACTCACTCAGATCTCCAGGCCTCCAGGAAGGGTCTCTAGGATCCGCGCCTACCACCGATGTTGCCGCTGATTGTTGTCCCTCTCCCACATCTGAAGCAATGTGATGGCCTGCGATAGACTCACCATCTCCCCCTAAATCTTGAGAAGGAAAATCCTTTAAAATCAAAGTCACCTTCTCTGCGCTTCGCTCCGCCCTCTCACCCCGTAAGATATCATGAGTATCATGCCACTCAGAATCGCTGTCATCCTCCTCACCTGTCCCACTGGCTATGGTATCTGTCTCCTCTGTCTCTCCCCCAGTGAACTCCTCAGACTCGGAGTCCACGTTAATGGGCTCATTTTTTCTATGGGTAGGACCGGTGGCAATCTGAAGTAAAGGTGCCCGAGGAGCACTGGCTACCCCTCGAGCACTGTAGTGCCCACCTTCCTTGGACATTATTTAGATACTGATCCTGACACTATCGATCATATTTTTGACATTATTATGTTTTGATGTAGTATGATGTGTATATACTAGATCATGGATTTTGATGGACATTATTATGTTTTTCTTAGTATGATGGTTAGATGTTAGACTATGGATTAATATTGATCTGGATTCAGTTATTATGCTTGATGATCATTGAGACATTATTATTATTATATGGATGATGATATACTAGTTGACATGGACAGGTTATTGATGTTGATTTTAGACATGTGACATTGATATTATGAATAGCTCTAGTATAGAGATCTATTGGATGATGATATAGTTGCAAATTGAATTTAAATGATAAATGCTAAATTCTTGATATTGTTGTGATTTGGATTTAATAATTGTATGTTGCTTATATCATTTGGATGTTCTGATATGGCCAGAAGGCCGAAGGAGGTGTTTTACATTTTGCAGGCTAAAAATCACAACAATGTCGGGGGACTAGAGACTAACCATATTAGAATTCATTGTGAGATCAACAAGGTCACCATGGCAACTATGTTTGTTTTGTGAGTTGTGTTTTGTTAGGACTCCCCATGGGGGGGATTTCCACTATTGTGACCATGGGATATATGTGTTTTAATTATGTGTTCCCTTTTTATTTATTGTTTTATGTATTTTATTTGTAATTTACTCTTTATTTTAACTATTCTAATGTGATAGTTTAATGTGAGAAGTCATATAGATAAATTTTAATTAAATAATTGAGATGAGGGATGTAAATAATTAATGTTACTATCTTGAGTAATAATTAAATTTGATTTATATATAGTATAACCATGTGATAAATAAATAAACCTTATGTCAAAAGATGGTAATAAATGAATGTCATAGATATTAATACATTTTTAAAGAGTGTGTAGGTTACCATGTAAGGATGTGTAAGAATTTGTAAGAGGTTGTAAGGAATATTTTGGAAGGTCAAACACTCCATCCCTCTTGAAATTTGAATTTTATCTTGGAAGACAAAATTGGAGGCTTTTGGGACAAGTTACACTTGTCCCACACCTCTCAAAATCTTCCACCAACCATGACTATAGTTTTGAAGTCAAAATCAAATTATTTTATTGGATTTTGACATAATTTTGTGTAGAATTGATTACACTTGTCTTAAAAATTTTAAATGCATCCCCTTTGGAGTATGGGTTGAGTTTATGTTGGTAAGTAACTTTGTCATTCACATTTATTGCGATTTTATTGTATTTGATGTTGATTGCATTTTGGGATGAGGAAAATGAGGTGGCATCCCACTTGGAATCCACGTCATCCTCTTCCACCCTCTCCTTTAAAAATTTGAATTACTCCTCATTTTGAGGTTGTCGAAAGTTTGTGATTTCACTCTTGGGTCGAATTTCTCTTGCATATTGGAGCTTGCTTTGTGGATGAAGTGGAATTACTTGTGTATGCATTCCTCTTGCTGATTTGGGACTGGTTTTTGTGGAACAAAGAATCTGCTGTTTTGGAAACAAATCTCCGTAATGGAGAGGTAGGCTCTTGCCTCTTTTCTTTTATTTGTTGTTTTTTTCCTTCTTTCTTGCATGAAAAATATTGAATGGTTTTGTGTTTGCATTCTTATATGGATGGGTAGTATGCTTAGGGCATGGTGTAGAGAGGAGACTATGAGCTTTAATTAGAGGAGGGATAAGGGATTTTCCATTGGCACTTGGTTTCTGTGGAGGGAAGCTTGGTTTGGGATCCACCAAGGAAAATAATATGCTTGCATTTCTTACTTTGGGGAGGGGGGGGGGGGCATAAGGGATAAATTTAGAGGAGGGATAAGGAGGGGTTAAGGAGGGATCAGGTTTATGGGATGGTTATGTTTTTTTTTAGTGGTTTGTTTTAGGTGGATGCCCAAATCCAACATGGTAGGCATAAGGAGACCTGCATAGATCTTACTCTTGTTTGGCTTGCTTGGAAGAAGCCTTTGTTTTGATTGAAATTGTTTTTTTTATTTGAGAACTACATCTTATTGCTTTGTGTTCTTTGTGAAATATGAGTGTTTCTTGTATGTGAAAGAAACCTTGTTGCCATTTGTTGTTTCATCATGCTCCATTTCTATATGGCTAGGGCTCGGGGGCCAATGAGGAAATATGGCTTCTCTTTACCCATTTGGTATCTTGGTTGGGTGGAGAGCGTTGCCTTTCCCCCTTCCTTGTTGTGATTAAAAGATAAAAGATGAAGAAATCAGCATGTTGCTGTTTGGAGCTTGGAGAAATCAATTTTTGACAGTCTTCCTTTCTTGAACAAATGTCGTTGTATCCTTTCCCACTTTTAGTGGATGAGTGTATTGATATTTTTTGGCTGGATATTTTGTCAAACCAAAATATGAGGTTCAACCACAGTACATGGGATTAAATCCCTCCTCAAAGATAGGTGAGGCTACCTGTTTATTGCTAATCTAAAACACGGTAAACAATATATATAGTATTCACACTAATCTAACCATTGGGGGTTGGAATGAAATCCCGAAATTCACATTCATAAATTCAAGGGTATTTCTTTCGTAAATGAACTGGGTCAGAAACTGTTACAATGAAAGAAGTGGCAATAGAAAGGAAATGGGAGAAACGTATTTTCTTTCGAGTAAACACAGAGCACGAAATAATCATATGAGTTTTAGATCACAAATATAATGTCCAAAATAATTAGAAAAACTAAGATGTTATGCAAAGAATAGCTTAAGATCATGAACATAAGAACACTGTCTTAAGTAAGATATATTCCACAACACAAAGTCTGTAAAACGATATCAATTCCTATTCTTCAAAATGATTGAATGAAAACACAAAGTTTTTCTTCTTTCCAATAGCCCCTAAATATTCCAAAAAATCTCGACCCTTTTGGAATGCACAACATCCCTTATTTATAACAAAAGGAATTAGAGATAAAACAGGACAGATCCTAAAAAGTAGCATTTTAACTGGAGTTCAGTTTTGCATGACTCTCACGCAGGAGATCAAGTCAAAACATGATTAAAAATATGACGAAACATAAATGAAAAAGACATGTCAATTTCAAGATTGAAATGACATGACACATTGGGATTTAGTCTGAATCATCATCCTTTGCTGCTTCCTCTTTTCCTTCCTCCTGCTGAGACTGTTTGCTCTGAAATTCCTAGAACTTTCGAATTATGCCTTGCATTTCGTTCTCATCAGGTGCAGTGGAATGATCATTCCAAATTTCACAGGTTTCATGAACATCGCTGGCAGTGCCGGGAAGCTTTTTCAATCCTTTGCTGAGTTTTCTTAAGGCCTCCAAAGAATGCTCAATCTTTACCAACCGGTCCATCTTTTCAAGATCAAATCTGAGCATTGATTCATGCTGAACAGACTCTTGGAATTGTTTGAAGAGATCATCCGCTGATAGTATACCTGAATTTCCTACTGACACCTTTGAACAAATCTTCAGCAACTCTTCTTCTAAATCACTTTTCCCATCAATCAGTTTATCCCTTGATTCTCTCAACTTAGCGCAAGCTTCGTTGAGAATCTTCACCCTGAATCTGATGGCCTTGGTCAGCTGGAAATGCTTATCCGTATGAGGGAGAATACCTTCTTCAACCAAGAGATGTGATGGTATTTGCTTTAACACTTGGAGAGCTTCATAAGTCAAATCAAGCTATCCAATTTCTTGAGAATTCTCCTCATCCATCTTTTCTCCATATTTCTGAATGTCTCCCACAGATTGATGAACTTTCACGATGCCTTGTATTACTTCCTTTCCCTGTTGGAGCAACCTTTGGACCCATTCATCAACCACCCTTCCTTGTTTAGCAATCTTCTCAATTGTAGGCACTAATGAGAAATCAAATCCGACAGGAACAGAAGAAGGTGGTATGGATTCAAGGGGTTTTGAGAATTTAAGCAAAACCTCTGTCAACTGCTCCACTTTTCTCTTAAGTTCATCTCTGCTGTCCTTTATTTCTTTCAACTTTTGGCACAGGACATTTATGGAATCCTTTGCATCTTGTTGCGCCCCTTCTGCTGTTACTTTCCCTAGAGCCACCCTGGTTACCTGATAATCAGAAGCTGTTATATCCTCTCTAGTTTTTTCAGCCGAAGGAGTGGCAATCTCTATAAACTTATCTCCTGAAGCATCCACCAAAACCCTCGAAACTGTTTTGGGTTTCTTGGCTGATTTTACAGAAGAAGCCTTGAGTGAGCTGAAATCAAAGGCTGGTAGGGGTACCATCACTTTCCTCTTCCTCAGAGTTTGCTCAAGTAACCATTGTGGCATATCAGAGGAAACTGCCCCCGTCGTAGTAACTGGTATTCTACTCTCAAGAGGGGAAGATTCTACCATTGGAGGAGGAACAGTTTTTAATATGGTAGTAGATTCAATGAATAGAGGCACAGGTTGTGGGGGAGTGTTGGTGATCACTTGGGTTCCAGCAGAGAGGGGTGAGAGCCCAGAGAAAATACTGGCCATGGTTGCAGAAGTGGATGGAGAATGAGGAGGTAGAAGTGGTTATGAGGGAGGAGGTGCAGATTCAGACTCCAAAGCCTTGACTGCAAGAGATAAGGCCTCTCCAGTTGAGCAATCAGCAAATGGTGAAGACAGAAGCTGGCTCCCTCCTTCTTCCAAATTAATTTCTCCTATTTCTGGTGGTGTTGGTGATTCTGGCACATTCACCGTTTCTACAGGAGAGACAATTGAAGAGATTTCTCTTTCTTTCCTCTTTTTGACAATCTTGACCTTTATAGGCGCCTTAGAAGACTTTCTGTCCTTTTCCTTTTTGGAGGGCCCCGCCTCTAAAATAGCCAACTTTGAAAACTTATCATCTTTAAAATTCATTCCCCAAGAGGAGAGCCATGCTTTGGTGTGAGCAAGAATTAGAGCCGACCTATCTGTAATAGAGGCTTTTTCGATGGCTGACCAATCAATAGGTGGGAAAACATATTGATCCTCCTTTAATCCATCATAGGAAAGATCTAACACACTTTCATTGTCAGTTGTACCCTCTGGTAAATCAGCAAGCTCCAGTGTTTGAATCTCAGCAATAGTTAGTCTGCTATGATCCTTTCTGCGAATAGCAACCTCATTACGCAGATCCACCCAAATATCCTCTATATTTGGCCTGTGCAAATGTTGGGTTCCATATGCCCTGAGCACTCCTCGGATATCAAAACCATCTCGAGGCTTCATATGCTTCTTTAATTTGTCCTAAAGTTCATGGACAACATTTTTTGCCTTTACTACCATCGAGCAAGTGTATCTCCCAATAGAAATCGGGAAGGATACAGCAGCCTTATGTTTGCTTTGTTGGAATTTATGAAAATCCAACAGCTGCCTAACCAATTCCATTAATATTAATCTATCCCCTGGATATCGAGGCAGGCGAAAAGGATCTCCCGAGTACATGGCCACCTGAAGGTATGTAAACTTCTTGAATTGTACGAAGATACATCCCCATTTAGAAACTTCTGCCCAAGCCTCATCTGAGACTCTCGTCTTCTTCAGCTCAGGATTTATCTTGCAGATATTCTCATAGAAAAAGGCATCATTTACCCTCCTGAAATGATCTTTTGACCCCTTCTTTTTCAATTGAGGGAAGTATTGATAAACCTGATTCACCGTTCTGCTTCCCTTAGTATCCAGCCCAGGATAGTTCCTCTTCCCGGCTGCTGCATATGTGACATATGATGACATATAAAATTTCCCAGTTGACAAGACCATTGTCATTTGGGAATCAATCTCATTGCTAATGAGAGTACCCCAGTCAATCCCCTGCTGATTATCCTTGATGATGATCATAAATTGATACATCCATCCTTGAAATACGTTTGATTCGGGAAAACCAAAGACCCGACTCAGCAGGGTGATGATATCATTGATTTCTTGGATGAAATCACTCCTGGGGACAGTCCTTGGAAATCTGGACACAGCTGGCTTGGCCTTGACCAAGAACTTCTTGTTCACATGCTTGATACAGTCCTGATCATTGTCCCAGGTTTTCTAAGCTGACTTCATGTCCAACTCTCCATACTCGTCAAAATTAGGCAATTTGAGGAGATCATCAAAATAACCTCCATCCAATTTGATGACTACCTCACCATCCTGACTCCTCACAGAACGAGAAGCCGAGTGATAACTGGATGCGCAAGCCAAAATGAATTCTGGACATTGGGCGGACATGGGAAAACCCACTGCGAGAGGCAAGCCACTGTCAGCTATAGCTTTCATCCATGGAGTTGGGGAGGAACTCCTCACCCTACTCCAGAAGTCTTCCATGTCTATATTTCCAAGTTCTGTGTCTCGGATATCATAGTTACAATCAATGTATGATGGAGATTCTGGCTTCTTGAATTTGTATTTCATTCTGCCAGAATTTTTTTCCTTTTCCTGAGATGGACCAGGGTCCGACATGAATAACGTTGCAGGAGGAAAGGTTCGAAACTCACGAGGTGTTGGCCACACTGAAAATCCCGATCTGCCAAATATGTTGGAACTTCTGAAAAACCCGACACACTTGATACTATAGGAACTTTGGGAAAGTCTGACACTCACCATTGATGTCGGAACTGGAAGAAAACCTGACACTTGCTGAGGATGTTGGAACTTTGAGAAAGCCCGGTGCGCCAATCCGTCAATACACTTCAGGTCTTCGGATCTGCAAAACAATCTTCAGAACCCAAGAAGAAAAACAGGGTTTTTAGTTGAATTCCAAAACATGTAATCTCCTTCTTTTTTATTATTCATGTTCCATGCATATAATAGAACTTGGAAGAAATAGCACCAAGGGATAGTCTCAAAAGAGATAAACCCTAGAACCTAAAACCCTTCCCAAAACAACGCAGAAAGACAAAGAATAAAAATCATTCGCAACCCAGCAAGAAATTAGGAAGACACCACGTGCAATCGATCCATAAAAACCAAGAACAAAGAAGGAAAAGAGAAATACCTTCAATTGGAGAAATGGAAAACCAAAAACAGGCGATTCAATTGGGCAAAGCGAGCTTTCGAGTTTTGAAATCGGAAGAGCATGCGAAAAATCCACGAATTAAAAATAACTCTAGTAACAATGACGTGGAAATCCGCGTATTTATAAGAAAATTAGCAATTAATACACTTGGGCTCAGCACGTGCCAATTCACCGACAACTCGGCATGAATGCCATGTCAGCATGTTTGAAAGGTCCGAAAACCCGACACGAGGGAACTTAGTGCAATTCGGGTTTCGGGTATCAGAAAGCATGAGGCAAAAAACATGAGGTGTTTAGATGTTACATGGCTCCGAAAACCCGACACAAAGGACTAAGCGGAACTCAGGTATCGGAAAGCATGAGGCGTAAAACATGTTTTAGGTAAGGCATGTTCCGATGCACCGGAGGTCCGAAAACCTGATTTTCACAATATGAGGCGGGTTTCGGGTTTCAGAAGTCATGAGACATAAAGCATGTTCAAAACTTATGTCGAGCTGTTGGTAAAACCTGAAAACCTGAAATTCTCTAAAAGAGGCCATAATGCAAAATCAACTTCAAAAATTTCGTATAGGTTATCTAATCGTTTTGTCGTAAACTTAAAACGGAGATAACAATATTGAAATGTGAACTTTTTATATTGTAATTGGAAGTTGTATATGAATTGAGAAATGTAAATGATATCCTATATTTTGTATTTTGAAATGTGAAGAGTTACTTTCCTTCCTCTGTTTTGGAAAAAGAACATCATATATTTTGTAAGTTTCAAATTGGAATGTAAAGAAACAGTTAAGTTATATATTTTTATTAAAGATCAATGAAATAATTATGTTACTTCCTCAATTGCATTGTTGTATTAGAAATTTAATGATTGTTATATCTTAGAAATTCTATTTTGGAAAGAGAACCTGTATAAAGGAAATGACATAATTTGATCTCTTTGAAATGAGTTGTTAAAATTTAGAAATTAACATTGCATACTGAATATAAGTGTGGTTGAATCAATTGAATGTTTGAGAGAGGAAGTTTATATGTTTTCCATATTTGAATGTTGCACATTAATTTTACAAACTCATGGAAGGAATAATTTTGTTATATGTATAATTCTAGCATTTGAAAATAATGTAATTAACATACAGTTCAGACTTATGAATAAAATTAATATAGGAGACAAATCATTTTATATGTAATAGGTCCTATTGAATCTACATTGAACTCCACATTTAAGAAAACATCTCTAAAACTTTATCAAATTCAATTTCAACTTCATAACCCAACTCCTTGTAAAAAAATTTAAAGTTATATAAATTCCAACTGAATCTCTAAATTGGACCTTGAAAATATACCTGAACTTATCCATGATCACCCCTCCATGTTTAGTTTTCATGTTGAGGAGAAAAGAAATCAAATTGAACCAAACTTAAAAGTTAGGAAAAACTGCCAGTTTTGTAATTAAAAACCCTGCAGATTTTTCTTCAAAATTAACCTCAAAAACTTTATCAAATTTCAGAATTGATAAGTTATATGCAAAGAGGACTCCAATATATTTCTGGAAAGTCCTCATTTTCCCAAAATGGAGTTTCCTATCAAAAGTTATGGCCATTTGAAATTTTACTTCAAAATGGCCATCCCAAAGGAAAAATAAATCAATTTTACTTAATAAAAATTTAATTTTACACTTTGGAAAAATTTCCTAAAAAATTCCACCACCCCACGACCATCTCATCCTATCATAATTTTCCACGTGGCACCTTGGAGGGGTGGACCCTTTTTAAAATTTAACATTTTGAAAATTTGGCCTCGGGAAAATTTTTCTAATTTTCCCCGCAACTCCGCTTCCCCGCACCAATCATGTGCTGACACATGGCAAGGAGGGCGCGCAGGTTAAAATTTAAAATCTTAACTTCTAACCTTTGGGAAAAATTTACATTTTTCCTCTGCAGCCCCGCACACCCGCCGCCAATAGGGTGATGACACGTGTCCACATGGGCGCAGGGGCCCGCGATGTTTTTTTTATTTTTAACTCCTTTGGCGAAAATCAAAATTTACCTCCACCAACCTGTCGACCTGCATCAAATCATGGGATACCATATGGCCCCTTTTTGCATGGTCAGGGGTTCGAAGAAAAAATTTTCCTTTGGAAAAATTTCAGTTTATGTTCGGGGAAATTTTTAAATTTTTCCCCTTAAGCCCACGGACTTCCCAAGGGAAAATTTCCCCTTAAAACTCCACCCGGCCATAACTAGAGTTCTACAAGGAGTTAGGAGGAATTATTTATATGGTTAGAAAGGTGAGAGAATTTCCTATCCAATGAGCATAAATTTAGGAAAGTTTGATAACTCTAGATGTTTGGAAAATCTTGTTTAATTCCTGAGCCTATAAGAGAGCAGGCATGCGGGTGAATTGCTCCCTGAACCTAAGTAAAACATGTAACCCTAAAATTTGAACCTTATGAACTTGTTGTAAGTTGAAAATGGAAACCTTGTGTTGGGTAATTAGAATTTGTTCTAGAACCCGTTAATTCAAACTGATGTCTTACAATTTAGTTGTAAACTCTTCTAATAAAAAAAAAATTATTCCATAAATTTTCCCAGCTAATCTTAGTTGTTTCTTGGTCTCAAGTGGTAGATGAAGCGGGCACTACACTTGGTATCAGAGTGGTGGTTAAAAATTTTGGACCATTGGGCACACTAGAAAATTGAGACTTGAGACTTTCAAACTAGCAAACTTGTAAATTAGAAAACAAAACTATTTGAAAATTGTTCATGATAGTAAAGTTAGAAAACTGCAGAAGGCTTGAAGTAATGAACTAACTCTCACCTTGGTCTATGTAGGAGGCTTAGACAGAGGGAGAGGAACATTCACAGAGACTTAGAGTCACCACCACCACCACCACTAGATCAAGGTTTAGTAGCTATCCTACCATAAATTTTACAAACCCTCCAGGATGTTAATGCTACCCTACGTGAAGGATTAGTAGGAGGAAATTCAAACAGGAATGACAGAGATACTTCTATAGAGGGGCATGCTCCTCCCGCACTCGGCGAGGAGCATGGAGGAGAGAAATTTCATGGAGAGTCAGATATAGTAGAGTCTCCTTCGAGGGGAAATGGTGAATGTATTTCAGGACAGAGAGAGAGGTCTCAGAGCCCTAGGTTCAGGAACAGGTAGGTAGAGAGGCCCAAAGGCCGTCAGACCATAGCTACAGATCACATCAGGGAGATCTTGAAGCTTAGGCTGTCACATTATTCTGGTGACACAGGGGGATTCTAGGCAGAGGCTTGGTTGGTTAGCTTGAGTGGTTACTTCAAGCTTTGTCCTTGTTATAGCAACACAAAATCTCGTGTTGCGATCCACCTACTGAAGGATGGAGCGAGAGTATGGTGGAGGAAAAAGGAGCAGAAGGTCCATATTGATCCAGAGACAGTCACTTGGGAGTTGTTTAAGGAGATATTTAGGAGTAGGTAATTGTCATGGAGATTCATACAGTAGAGGATTGATGAGTTCCATGATCTTTGACAGGCATACCTTACAGTGGAATATTACGAGAGTAGGTTCCTGGACCTACTTCAGTACGTTGATTATATGTAGGATGAGCATGTGCAGATCCACAGGTTCATCTGGGGCCTTAATTTAGATATTGGAGGTGTAGTTTGGATCCATTGCCCACAGACTTTAGCAGAGGTCGTTGAGAAGGCATACATTACAAAGGAGACTTGGGGTAAAACCCAGTAGGCTAGAGACTGTGTCAGGAGCCGTATTCAAAAGTTACAAGATAGTAGATTGAGGGGGTTAGCTCCTCCTCCTTGTGGTGGTCATCATTCTTCGCAGTCATCTTTCAGGCCACAATAGCAGCAACAGCAGTCCCGCCCACCTTTTAGGCCTCCTCAGAGATATGATGCACAAAAAATTTAAAGTATGGGGCCTCCTCCTAGGGGTCCCACTAGGACAAAGGGTGGAGTTAGAGCTCAGTCAGGAGGAGCTCAACGGTAGAGGCCACAACAGACTATAGCTAGATCATTGGGATCCATGACACCTACATCTAGGGCACCTTCTAGAGGTGCTTCTTCTTGGAGAGGCTCAGATGGTTGTTTCAGGTGTGGAGTAGTGGGACACTTTTAGAGATATTGCCCCCAAAACCCTAATAAGGGTAAGGCACCCATCTCAGAGCCTACAATTGGAGACATGGGATGGAGTCACAAAATCTATGCAGTGGTTGAGAACTGCCAGGATGAGCACCAGAGCACGGTCATTGAGACCATAGGTAGTATTAGAGGTGTTCCCACTTCTATATTGTTTGACTCTGGTTCTTCTGATTCATTTATTGCACCATCCTTAGTAGAGTGATGCAGGCTGATGGTTGTTAGACAGGGTCATAGTTGGGATGTCAAGATGGCTTCGGGAGCCAAGGTCTCTATAGACTCCTTAGTAAAGGAGTGTGTTGTTAAATTGGGACCTTTCACCACCATCTCAAATCTCCATATTCTTCCTTTGGGCTAGTATGGGGTCATTTTAGGCATGGATTGTTATCTGCACACAGGGCCAGGATGGATTACTATCACAAGACTACATCTTATGCAAATGATCTTAGAGTTGAGTTAATGATTTCAGGAGTCATGAGACCCGTTTCTATTCACACTATCTCCACTATACAACTCAAGCGGTGTGTGCGGCAGGGTTGTCAGATGTATGCAGTGAAAATCAGTGACAGGACAGAGGATGGGTCTAGTGGGCCATCGCTAGATGACCATCCCATTCTGAAAGAGTTTTCCAATGTATTTCCAAGCGAACTACCGGGGATGCCACCCCCACGTGAGATTGATTTCCATGTTGATCTGGTTCTAGGAGTAGAGCATATCTCATGAGCTCCTTATCAGAGGACCACCCCAGAGCTCTGTGAGCTCAAGTTTCAGCTAGAGGGCCTTTTGGAGAAAGGCCTTATCCATCCTAGTGTATCCCCTTGGGGTGCACCAGTTATTTTTGTGAAGAAGAAGGATGGATCATTGTGGTTGTGCATTGACTACTGTAAGCTGAATAAGGTAACATTCAATAATCGTTATCCCTTACCTCGCATTGATGACTTATTTGATCAAATGAAGGGAGCCATGGTGTTCTCTAAGATTGATCTCAAGTCAAGGTACCATCAGTTGAGGATTACGGAGGTAGAAATTCATAAGATTGCTTTTCGTACGAGGTATGGACACTATGATTTCACAGTGGTGCCCTTTGGTTTGACAAATTCCCCCACAGTATTCATGAGTTTGATGAATGGGGTATTTAGGAACTTTCTAGATCACTTCATGCTCATCTTTCTTGATGATATTTTGATTTACTCATGTATGCGTGAGGAGCATGAGGGGCACCTTCGACAGGTTCTTTAATGTGTTCATGAGCAGCAACTTTACAAAAAATTGGAGAAGTGTGCTTTCTTTCAGTCAGAGATACAGTACTTGGGTCATATCATCTCTAGGGAAGGTATCGCAGTCAATCCTTCCAAGATTAGAGCCATTATGGATTCGCTAGTACCCACTACAGTGACAGAGGTGTGCAATTTCATGGGGTTAGTAGGTTACCATAGGATATTTGTGTAGGACTTCTCTCATATAGCACACCCCATCACTTCCCTTTAGCGGAAAGGGAAGAAGTTTGTTTGGATAGACAGGTGTGAGCAGGACTTCAAGACACTGAAGGAATGTCTCACCATAGCACCCATTCTTGGAGTACTTGATCCACATGGTGAGTTATTTGTTTGTATAGATGCTTCATTAGCAGGCCTTGGAGGTGTTCTTATGTAGGAGGGAAGAGTAGTTTCCTTTGAGTCTCGTAAACTCAAGGATCATGAGCTTGATTATCCAACTCAGAACCTTGAGCTTATGGCAGTAGTGCATGCTTTAGTTTGATGGAGACACTTTCTTCTTGGTAACATATTCACACTCAGGATAGATCATTTGACTCTTCGCCACCTTTTCACACAGCCCAATCTAAACGCTCATCAGAGGTGTTGGATGGAGTTGCTTTGTGAGTATGAAATGGATATAGAGCATGTGAAATGGAAGGATAATGTGGTTTTATATGCTCTCAGTAGATGGAGACATGTGAGTATGGCTACTTCAGTGAGCACGGATTTGTAGAGTAGGATCCTTCAGCAGCTTCCCCTTGATATCTTCTACATTGCAGCTCGAGAAGAGATTGAGTCCCAGAGACCCCTTGAGGGAAATTTTGATGGTTTCTCACTAGAGGAAGATGGTCTTCTCAGGCACAGAGGTCAGATTTATGTTCCTAGAGGCAGAGGCTTGAAGCAGGACATATTGACAGAGGTACATCATGCACCCTATTCAGCCAATCTTGGGATGAAGAAGATGCACGCTACCTTGAGATAGTTATATCTCTAGATAGGACTTCATAGGGATGTGGCTCAGTTCATGTCATGCTGCTTAGAGTGCTAGAAAGTGAAGGCCAAGCATCATCATATAGCTAGCCTTCTCTTTCCTCATGCTATACTGGAGTGGAAATGGGACACCATTTCCATGGATTTCATTTTTGGGTTACCGATGTCGAGATATCACCACGACGCCATCATGGTCACGGTTGATAAATTGAAAAAAGTAGCCAAATTTTCTCTAGTGAAGGCCACATATATAGCTAGTGTAGTGGCATGTGTCTACTTAGATGAGATTGTCAGGTTGTACAGGATTTTGTAGAAGATCATTTGTGACTGCTATCCTTTATACACTTCAAATTTTTAGACTACCATGCAGTATGTTCTCGGGATGAAGATTAACTTCAGCACAACTTATCACCCTGAGACATATGGATGGACCAAGAGGGTGAATCAGATTTTGGAGGACATGCTGAGGATGTATGTGATGGATCACCAGGTGAGATGGGAAGAGTATCTGTACCTTGTGGAGTTGCCTACAATAATAGCTTTCAGAGTTCTATAGGCATGGCTCCTTTTCAGGCCTTGTATGGTAGGGAGTGCAGGACACCCCTTAACTGGGACAGCTTGGAGGATAGAGTATCTCTTGGACCAGCTCTTTTGTAGGACATGGAGAAATAGGTAGTGTTGATTAGGTAGAGATTACAGGACGCATAGGATAGACTAAAAAGTATGCTGATCAGCATATAATTGAGCGTAACTTATATGTGGGCATGAAGGTTTTCCTTCATGTTAGGCCACATAAGATCCTGATCTATTATGGAAAAGGTTCTAAGTTAGCTACTTAGTTTGTTGGACATTTTGAGATCTTGGAGCATATCGACCCATTGGCCTACCGTCTAACATTACTACCCGGCTTGTCTCGCATACATAATGTGTTTCATGTTTCCGTTCTTAAAAGATACATTACAGATCCTTCTCAAGTGCTGGATTGGACATCATTGCAGGTACAGGATCAGGGATAGGTGATGGTGGAGCCCGTCTGTATCATAGATCGCAAGACCCTGGGTCTTCGAGGTAGAGATATTGATCAGGTACGGGTGCAGTGGGAAAGATATGATGAGACTGTAGCCGCTTGGGAGGATGCTACTATTTTTCAAGTGTAGTTTCTGTTGATGTCGAATCACAGCACCCCTGAGTGTCTGCAACTCGATGGGTTGAGACTCTCAGTGTGATTTCATAACATGGAGATTTTCCCAAGTGTGGGACCTTGCGAAATCGGAAAAGCTCTCCGGATGAAGGCCGGTTCCTATTCCTCTGTTCAGATGCACACGTAAAAAATGCAGAGGGTTTACTTGAAACCTAAACTAACTTTCTAAGGAGATAGGGTAAGAATATGCATAAAAATAAACCTAAACTAGCAGAGGTGATGCACCAAGGAATGAAGAACACCTGTCTTTCCAATAAACACAAACCATCAAAATGCAATGCAAGATCATGCACAGATAACAAAAATTACAGTGAAAGATCAAGAGGATGCAAATGAACATAGAGAGGGTTGAGAATCATCCACAGACATGCGATATTTGCTTCAAAGATTGATACAATACACTACAAAATTCCAAGAGGAAAAGTTGTATTACAGTTTTAGATGGGAGGTTTGAAATCCACAAATTCACCTGCCAAAGAGAAGAAGAGAGGGGAAAAACAAGAATGTCCAACCTTTAGAAAGAAGCCCCTCCTTACAATTTATAGGAAGAATGAGAGAGGGAAGAGAGAGGAAATCCAAATATACCCCAACCACCTCTAGGTTGCATTTAATTCATCTCATTATGGTGGTAGGTGAGAACCCTAGCAAACCTAAGAAGTGGCAAACTGTATTTTGCATTTTTAAGAACTTTTTCTCACCCAATTAAAGATATCCAGTTGTAGTTGGATAGAGGACCTCATAAAATTTCTAAAAATTCCAACCTTGCATGAATCCGAGCTCCCTGTGAAAAGTTATGGCCATCTGAATATCTGCGCCAGGGTTTGCTTCCTGTCAACGCTCAGAATGTTGCGCCTCCTGAAGGTGCTCCATAGGCGCATCCATATTCATGTCGACATACCCTTATGTGCTCCAAGGGTGCATCCATTTTCATGTCGACACCTTCTGTCATGTGCCTCTTATCTGCGCCAATGGTGCATCCATTTTCATGTTGACACCTTCTGTCGTGCGCCTCTTACCTACACCAAAGGCACATCCGTTTTCGTGTCGACACCTTCTGTCGTGTGCCTCTTATCTGCGCCAAGGGCACATCTATTTTCATGTCGAAACCTTCTGTCGTGCACCTCTTACCTGTGCCAAGGGCACATCCATTTTTGTGTCGACACCTTGTATCGTGCACCTCTTACCTGTGCCATGGCACAAATTTCTTCGTGTCGAAATTTTATTACCTACGCCAAGGGTTATTGGTGACGCAATAAATATCAGGATTTGATTTTCTCTTATTCCCATATTCTTCTTCTTTTCTATATCTACCTAGGGGGAGAGATATATACAACAATTTGGTGACTCAACGGGATCACCTGCCTGCTAGGTAGAAGATCAGTGGCTTTTTAGCAATCCATTGGGCATGGAGTCATAAGCAATAACCTAAAACCAACCTGATATATGATCTTGAGCCTGATACCACAACTTCTTCTCTGAAAGAACACTGAACTGTAGAAATTCAACCTGAGAGGAACAAAACCTGTGCCGAAGCACTTAGGGAAAATGAAACCTAACTACAACAAGATGATGTGCATACATACTTAGAGGAATTTTAAATCTAGGCTAATATTTACAAGGGTAAACCTTTTCCTTTTAGTAGGAATGTTTAAGATAGATTCCGTTAACCGGAATCGGGAGTCCTTCTCCATCAAATGTAGACAATTGTAAGGCATTACTACTTTTGCATTCTGTGACGATATAGGGGCCACTCCAAATGGCATCAAACTTAGAATGCTTTCCTGGTTTTCCCGATCTGCATCCCATTTCAGGACTAGGTCCCCTTCCTGGAAGGTCCTTGCTCTTGCCTTCTTATCAAACCATCCTTTTACTAACACCTGATCCTTCTCAATCGTCTAAACTACATGCTCTCTGATTTCCTCCAATTCCATCAACTCTGCATACCTGGCCTCCATTGGTTTGAACTTAGACAACTCTAACTGCTTCATGAGCTCCAATGTTGGAAATTCTAATGATATAGGCAATACTACGTCTTTCCCATAGACCAACTTGTAGGGAGAATTACCAGTAGACCTCTTTGGCGTTATTCTGTCAGCCCATAATGCTGATCTTAGCTTGGTATGCCATGTCCTTTGGTTTTCATCTAGATTCCTTCTGATGATCCTTAGCAAATTCTTGTTCATGGAATCTGCCTGTCCATTACCCTGCGGGTAATAATTTGAAGAGGTGCTCAAATAGAGTCCATTCTTGACAAATCATTCTGTAATCTTGGAACCTATGAATGCTAATGCATTGTCTGATATGATAGTGGCCGGCACATCGAACCTGGTCACTATTCCTTCATAAAAGTATAGTATGTTAGACTCATTTGCTTCTTTGAGCACTACTGCTTCGGTCCACTTAGTGAAATAGTCCATTGCCATGAGAATCCACTTGTGGCCTTGGCTTGAGTTAGGATTTATGACCCCAATGAAGTCCAATCCCTACTGCATAAATGGTTGGTCAACCAAAATTGGGTGCAATGGGAGTGTTGCTAGTCTTTCTTTGCCTGTGAAGAGTGCATATTTCTTGCACTTTCTTATCCATGTATAGCAGTCATTGAACACCATGGGCCAATAATACCCTGCCTTCATTATCTTGAGAGCTATTACTCGTGGGGTGAAATTCCTCCAGAATCTCCATCGTGAAAATCTCGTAACACCCTCTCAATTTGACCTGTCCCAATGCACCTCAATAGAACTCCATTGATGTCTTTCTTGAGCAAAGCACCATCAACAAGCACATATGGAATGGCTTGTAATCTAAAGTATCTCCTCTTTGCTTTGCTCATTTCTGGAGGGCATAGGCCTGTCTGTAGGAAGTGTATCATACTCTGAGTCCAACAAGGAGTAGGCACATCATCATTTTCCTGTTCTTGACCACCCTGTAATACCAAGACACTCTCTTTTTCATCACCTGCTTCAACTTGTTGACTCAAGGCTAGTTGTTCACATAATCCCTTTCCATGGACTAGCTTAGTGACCTTAATTTCGATGTCATATTGCATGACACGAGTGATCCATCCTACACATTTCTCATTCAAATCCTTGTTTAGAAGGAAGTCCCTGACTCCCGCATGAGAGACCAATAATTGGATCTTGTTTTTTGAGACTAGGTGCTTGAATTTCTTTAAGCTTCTAATTACTGCAAGGACATGCTTTTCAATGAAAGAGTACCTTGTTTCGTATTCCTCTAGGCCTTGACTGAAGAAAGCAACTGGTTGCTCTAATCCTTCTTTGTTTTGCTCTACCAAGATTGCAGAAATTGTGTCTCCACCACCGAAGGAATACAACATGAAGTCCTTGGAGAATTCTGGATTGACGAGAGTTGGAGCTTGAGATATAGCCTCTTTTATTGCCTCAAATCTTGCCTTGCCTTCAGATTCCCACTTAAATGTCATGCTCTTTTTCAACATCAGTGTTATTGCCTTTACGAGAGCTGCAATGTTTGGAACAAACCTGCGGACAAAATTGATCCTTCCCAAGAAGCTTTGAAGAGCCTTCTTATGACTTGGCAATGTCAATGCTCGAATTGCTTCAACTCTTTCTGGGTCAATCGTCAATCCCTCCTTTGAAACAATATGGCCTAGAAGTTTTCCCTCGTGAGCCAAGAATATGAATTTTTTGGGATTTAATGATACCCCAAATCTTCTACACCTCTGAAATACCTGCCTCAGATGAAAGAGGTGATCCACTACATTTTTGGAGAATACAGTGATGTCATTAAGATATATCAAAACTATTTTATTGATCAACCCCTTGAATGCCATATCCATTTCCCTTTGGAAAGTGGCTCCAGCATTTGATAGTCCAAATGGCATCTTCTTGTAGGCATAGGTGCCCCATTTGGTGGTGAAAGCCATCTTGAACTGGTCATCTTCTTTCACCATTACTTGATTATACCCTGAGTAGCCATCTAGGAGAGAGAATCTCTCTGAACCAGATACTACTTGCAATATTTGTTCCATTGAAGGAAGTGGGTAATGGTCTTTGAGATATGCCCTGTTGAGGTCTCGGAAGTCCATACACAACTTGATTTCTCTGCTCTTCTTTCTGACTGGAACCAATTTTCCAACCCAGCTTGAGTGCTTGATCGGGAATATAATGTTTTCCTCTATTAGCTTACTTAGCTCTTTCTTCATTAGAGGCTCAATGTGAGGGTTGACTAGTCTCTTCTTCTACCTGATGGGCTTAGCATTTGGATCTGATTCTATGGTATGTTATGCCAACTTTGGATTGAATCCTCTCAAGTCTTCATAACTCCAAGCGAAGACATCTAGAAATTCTTGGCAAAGCTATATGAAATCTGATTTCTCTTGTTCAGTGGCCACTTTGCCAATTTGAAGTGTTTTGCCTTCCCCAACCAGAATTGGCTCTGAATCTTCTCTCTTGACCTGTATGTTAGCCTTTTCCTTACGAAACTGGTCGTTAGGGTTGAAGATAGAATCCAATGTTACTAAACCCTTAGGAAGCTTGTTTGTCCGCAGCTGCACTACTTGATCACCGTACTACTACTCTAGTCTGTCTTGATTCCTAGTTGAGAATTCAGCCTCTTCTTGTAAGAAATTGACGATCTGTTGATCATTCTCAAACACCTGCTAGCTTGTGTTATTATCTGGAATTGCTGGCCTCACAATCACATGGATATGTGGATGTGTTTTTTCTCTTTTGACGTTGTCAACCACATCAAACAATGCTCCAGCTGTTGCGAGCCTATCCGCGGCTTCATTTTTCTTCTTGGGTATGGACATGATGTTGAAAGCTTTGAAATCCTCAATGAGGTCCCATACCCTGTTCTTGTAGTTCTTCAGGAGGTCATTCTTTGTAGCATGTTGTCCCCTGACTTGATTGACGATCAGCTCGCTATCCCCGAACACCTGTAAGTTCTTTATGCCCTTTTTCATGGCCCAATGAAGTCTATGAATCAAGGCCTCATATTCAACTGTGTTGTTTGAACAGGAAAATTGGAAATGGAAAGCTGAATAATATTTGATGCCTTGAGGTGAAACAAGCATAGCTCCTCCTCCTGCACCTTGCCTACTCCTTGATCCATCGAAAAATAATTTCCATACCTCATTTTCATCCTTATGGTCTGTTTTTGTGATGCTAGGAATAGGTTGGTTTTCTTCATGTATACAATAGACTCCTAGCTCAGATTCTTCTATTTCTTGGTAGGGATAAAAGGCATGTACCTTGCTTGCCCATTCATCAAGAGTCAAATTTGGGATGCTTCCAACTTTGGTGTCAGCTTCATCTGTGCTTGGATAATATTCTTGGTTAAAAGCTGAATAGTTGGCATTGATTTGGCTTGGAGTATGAGGCTCAATATGAAATTTTGCAATTGGTTCAGATCTGATTGTGACCTTAGTACCATATCTTGTTCTGAACAACATGTGTGACTAGTCAGTAGATAAGTAGCCTCTAATTCTAGCTGTGAAATCCCTTGATAAGCATAGGGAAAATAGTGGTGGCAAATCTATCACTGACACATCTTGCAAAACAGTAACATTGGGGCATGCATGTAGGGTAAGATTCAAAATTTTAATCACTCCCACCGTTTCTACTGCTGTCCCATCCAATTGCACTACCCCCTTTGATATGACTTCATATTGGAGACCCAGTTGATCAGCTATTTGCTTGGGCATGACAGAACTACTTGCCCCAAAATCAATCATGCAATTGTTTACTAATTTATCCCCGATGATCAATGAAACATAGAATGGAGGGGGTTTCAAAACTTTACCTTGTTGTCCTCCATGATTCCCTTCAGGTTGAGCAGCATTTGCGAGGACCTTCTCTTGCATATGGGCCTGCTGGTTCGAAGTTGACCAATTCTTCATGGCAGCTTGTAGAAGATCTCTTTGGCCTGGGATGGATAAAGATTCCCACATTGATATATTCACATTTGTCTTCTTCATTTGATCAATGATGCTAAATGGGGATGAAACATCTCTTTTTTTTCCTTTAGTCTGTGCATTCTTTTCTTGTGCACGGGCAGCAACAGTTGGCATGTGAATTGGTTTAGAAGGTGGTTTGGGCTGTGCTTGCATGTTTGGAGCTGTATTTTGCTTACCAACACCTTGTGGAGTGATGGAAGGTTGTAGATCACTTGGAGCCAATGACTGCCCTTCACCAATATTCCTCTTCTTTGATCTTGTGTTAGCTGCTACACTCTAAGAAATTGTTTGATTCATGCCACAAAAATCCTTAGCTTGCCAACTCGTAAGTGCGGTATCATTTGTAGCTGTGTTTTGTTGAGATGTCCCTTGTTGCTGATTTGTTTCTTGACTCACTTCACCCTCAACGCCAGTATTTTTCACCATCAAGGCTTGGTTCAAAGCACCATTAAAGCACATAGATTGGTTGTGAGGTTCATTACATGGGAAACAACAATCATACTCTTGAGCTATGTTGTTTTGGACTGGCACTAATGCTTTAGAAGCAGATGCAACATTGGGGTTATAGGGCTGAAATGGTCTATTAGTGGGAGGCCTTACTTGGCTTTGATTTGTAGCTGGATTGGGTGGCCTATTGGGCTGGTATGGTGGCCTAGCCTGGTACTGTGCTTGAGGCTGATACAGTCTAGCACTTTGAGCTTACTGTCTTTTGATAGTCACTAGCTCATTTCCAAGGTTCTGCAACTATTTCATAACCTCTTAGAGTTCATTTGAAGCACTAGAGGATGAACTAGAAGTTTCATTTGAACTTTGATTTCTAACAGTGGGAATAGCAGCCAAAGTGGGTGCTTGACTAGTTCTTGGATTTTCTAAGTTTCGATACAAGGGCATGGGAGGCCTAGGAGCTAGCTTACCAGCTTGAATAAGACAGTTTTCAGCCCTAATGGAAATGCTATAAGCAGCAGGTAAGGTTGTGCCTCCCATAGATTGAATTAACATAGAAATATCAGAATTCAAATCTTTAAGATAATATAGAAAAGCACCTTCAGCTGTTGGCCTAACAGCCACTAGAATCCTATCCCAAGACCTTTGAAATCTGAAGTTGAAGTCAGTCAGCTACTCGTTGGGAGCTCTCTTGATAGTTGTCAATTGTTCTAGTAGAGACAAATTATCTCCCTTTTCTCCAAATTGCTCATGGAGGAATATGCATAACTGATTCCAATTTTGGATAGAACCAGCTGCAAGGCTCCTAAACCATTACAATGCCTTCCCTTTGAATGAAGATGCCAGCAATTTGACAGCAACATCCATTTCATTTATCTCATGGATTGCACAAACGTTGGTGATGTCTTTCACATGATCACCAGGAATGGTACGATTTTCTCTAGTGAAAAATGAAATGTTCTTCAATGCTACAATTGGAACTGGATTCTGTGCATGAAGGGAAAGTGGGCTGCTGCCAGTGAAATTGACAAAGGGATTCGGTGTTTGCACCATTCTGATTGGCCTGAGAACCCTTGTTGATTGGATGAAAGGTCTACCAGGTGGAGGTGTAGACAAAGTCCTATTAGGTGGAGAAGGTGATCTTTGTGGTCTTCTTCCTCTCCTTCCTCTGCCTAGTGATAGTTGTAAGTGGACAAATAAACCCTCTTCTTGAGTATCAGACCTGGTTCGAATTCTTCTCATGTACCTGGGAAACCTGTGCTGCTATGCCACTGAATTCTACCCCTTCGGAGTCGCCAAATGTGTTAGATAATGAGCCTGAAAATGTTGGATCTGCCAAGTTACACACCAAACTTGACAATATTGAAAATAGAATTTAAAACTTGAATGACCCAGAAGATACAACTCTTTAATTTGGTTATGGTGGTATTGTTGTGCAGCTACTAATCTCCGAAAGGTACAGGTGAAAAATCAGGTCATGTAAGGTAACTGGGAAAACCCAAAATACCAAAAACCATGAAATTTTGAAAGTCAAAATCCAAAAAATCTAAGAATATCCTTTTGAATATTATCCCCCGATCTATCAACTTGTGAAATTTTGACTTGTTTTGAGCAAGTTAAGCCCTTGAAAATCGATTTCAAAGTTCAGCCTGGAAGGTGAAAAATCTGAAATTGTAAAACCTACAATTTTTTAAGTTTGAATTTCTTGAAATTTCCTTCAAATCTTTGGAATGACCTCTTGGTCACACCAGGCATGCCAAAACTATGGATGTTGAATCAGAGCACCCCTGAGTGTCTGCAACTTGATGGGTTGAGACTCTCAGTGCGATTGCATAACATGGAGCTTTTCCCAAGTGTGGGACCTTACAAAATCGGAAAATCTCTCTGGATGAAGGCTGGTTCTTATTCCTTTGTTTAGATGAACACGTAAAAAATGTGAAGGGTTTACTCGAAACCTAAACTAACTTTCCAAGGAGACAAGGTAAGAAGATGCATAAAAATAAATCTAAACTAACAGAGGTGATGCACCGAGGAATGAAGAACCCCTGTCTTGCCAATAAACACAAACCATCAAAATGCAATGCAAGATCATGTACAGATAACAAAAATTGCAGTGAAATATCAGGAGGATGCAAATGAACATAGAGAGGGTTGAGAATCATCCACAGACATGTGTTATTTGCTTTAAAGATTGATACAATACACTACAAAATGCCAAGAGGCAAAGTTGCATTACAGTTTTAGATGGGAGGTTTGAACTCCAAAAATTCACCTGCTAAAGAGAAGAAGGGAGTGAAAAAACAAGAATGTCTAACTGTTGTTGCAAATCAGCAGCACCCCTGGATGCAAATCAAGGTTCTGAATTGATGTTTTAAGCATCCAGTGTGATTGCACAACATGGAAACCTCTCTCCAAGTGTGGGACTTGTGAAAATGAGATAGGAATATCCAGATTAGAGGCTGGTTCCTCAAACTCCTTTGATTTAGATCTATATTTTACACAACTACAGAGGTTCAGATCATAATCCTACTCTAAATTGCAAGGGGACAGGGATAGAAATGCAAAAATTGAAACTAACTAATGATGGTGATGCACCAAAGGAGTGGTGAAACATTTTTTGCCATGTAAATAGACACAAATTCATGAAATGCAACAAGGGATAACATACACAAGCTGATAGATGTAATTAGGGGTCTTAAAATGAAGTAAAACAATACAAACAGAGGACTGAAAGCATTCACAGAGTTTACACTGTCATTTCCATGTAAAATCTCTTGCATTCCACCCTCAAAGAGGTATAAAACTACTACAATACTTGAAAAAGGTCTGATTCTTGCAACAATCACTTGCTGGAGGTGAAAGAAGAAGTTTTCTATGCCAAAAAATGTTCAACCATCAAGAAATGAGCCAAATCTGGTTTTACAATGCATGGGTCGAGCCCAAGAGAGAGAAAACGTGAAAAACGCATGGGAGCCATCCCTCATTGATGGAAAATGCATTAAAACAACATGGAGGACCTTACAAACCCATACAATGTCATTTTTGACCATATTGGCGAAGAATGAGACCCATTCTGTATTAAATTTGGTTGTTGAAATGTCATTTCTGGCCATGGACACATACCAGAACTATTTTTGAATTTTATCTCTCTAAACTAAACCAAAATTAGAAATTGACCATGGAATCATGTAGAGAATTTTAACATCTTTCAAATGATATAAAGAACACAAAAATCTAAGCTCTAGATCAAAAGATATGATTGTTTGAAGATTTAGGGAAAAAACGGCCCAAAAACGGATCGACAGGAAAAATTTTCAAATTTTACCACTTTTTTGTCTTTGGAAATTTTTTCAAAAATTCTCCATGCTCCGCTGGTTGGATGCCACGTGTCGGGTACTGATTGGCCACACAATTCTCTCTCCTTCCCTTTCCGCGGGTTTTCCTTTGAAAATTTTGACTTTTCTTACACTTTGGAAAAAATTTCATTTTCCCCCCGCGCCCTGCCACTTGGGACACGTGGCATCATTTGGTTCGTCGACAAGGGCACGGGGAAAACCTTTACTTTTAATTTTTTTGTGTGAATCCTTTGCTAAGTTTCCAAATCTCTCCCCAAACTTTGAACCCCCCTACCCATAGGACACGTGTCCTAATCCTATTGGCTCAGGCCAACCCTGCGAAATTTGCGCATTGGAAACTCGACAAAACATAAGTGGAAATTTCACCCTGTCCTCCGCCGCTCTGATCCACAAAGACACGTGGAGGGATGCCATTCGACGTGGGCCGCGCGGGACAATTTTTTCTTTTTAAAATTTTTGGCAAGACTTAGCCAAAATTTCAATTTTAACCCCGACGCCTGCGCCCCTACTTTGGACACGTGTCGTGTTCCTATTGGCCATGGGCCAAAATTCAAATCTTTTCCTTCTCAAACACTTAGCCAATTTTTCATTGCGCCTTCCCCTTGTGACATGTGTCACATTGTGATTGGTTCGCGAGCCCCACGGGAAAAAATTTCCATTTGAACCTTTGACCAAAATACTTGGAAAAATTTCAAATTTGCCTCCGACCCCCGAACTCCTCTGCCACGTGGCAGCTTCCTATTGGCTGCAGGCCTCAAATGGGAAAAATTTCCACAAAAAACTCCACCAAGCCATAACTTGAAAAAATATAAGGAGTTAGGAGGAAAACTTTACCTTTCTGGAAAGCTGAGAGAGAGCTCTATCTGATGGTGCCATTTTCTAGAAAGCCTTTGAGTGCTTTAAAATCAAAAAATTTAGATTGAGGCACAAGAGAGGCAAGAACACAAGGAGTTAGCCACAAAAAATGAGCTGGGGCACATTTTGGATAACACCAACATTTAGAAAGAAGCCCCTCCTTAAAATTTATAGGAAGAATGAGAGAGGGAAGAGAGAGGAAATCCAAATCTACCCCATCCACCTCTAGGGTGCATTTAATTCATCTCATTATGGTGGTAGGTGAGAACCCTAGCAAACCCAAAAAGTGACGAACTGTATTTTACATTTTTAAGAATTCCGAAAATTCCAACCTTGCATGAATCTGAGCTCCCTGTGAAAAGTTATGGCCATCTGAATATCTGTGCGAGGGTCTACTTCTTGTCAGCGCTCAGAATGTTACACCTCCTGAAGGTGTACCATAGGCGCATCCATATTCATGTCAACATACCCGTTACATGTGCCAAGGGCGCATCCATTTTTTTTGTCAACACCTTCTGTCGTGCACCTCTTATCTGCGCCAAGGGCGCATCCATTTTTGTGTCGACACCTTCTGTTGTGTACCTCTTATCTGTGCTAAAGGGCGCATCCATTTTCGTGTCAACACCTTCTGTCGTGTGACTCTTATCTGCGCCAAGGGCACATCCATTTTCGTGTCGACACCTTCTGTCGTGCACCTCTTACCTGCACCAAGGGTGCATCCATTTTCATGTCGACACCTTCTGTCGTGTGCCTCTTACCTATGCCATGGCACAAATTTCTTTGTGTCGAAATTTTCTTACCTGTGCCAAGGGTTGTTGGTGACGCAATAAATATCAGGCTTTGATTTTCTCTGATTTCCATATTCTTCTGCTTGTCTATATCTACCCGGGGGGAAAGATATATACAACATTTTCCACATTTTTTCCAATGACTTCCAGGAGGAAGTCAAGTCTAAGGGGAGGGGGATGTAGTGGCCACCTTCCTTGGACACTATTTAGATACTGATCCTGACACTATTGATCATATTTTGGACATTATTATGTTTTGATGTAGTATGATGTGTATATGCTAGATCATGGATTTCGATGGACATTATTATGTTTTGCTTAGTATGATGGTTAGATGTTAGACTATGGATTAATATTGATCTAGATTCAGTTATTGTGCTTGATGATCATTGAGACATTATTATTATTATGTGGATGATGATATACTAGTTGACATGGACAGGTTATTGATGTTGATTTTAGACATGTGACATTGATATTATGAATAGCTCTAGTATAGAGATCTATTGGATGATGATATAGTTGCAAATTTAATTTAAATGATAAATATTAAATTCTTCATATTGTTATGATTTGGATTTAATAATTATATGTTGTTTATATCATTTGGATGTTCTGATATTGCCATGAGGCTGAAGGAGGTGTTTTTGCATTTTGTAAGTTAAAAATCAAAACAATGTCGGGGGTCTAGAGACTAACCATATTAGAATTCAGTGTGAGATCAAAAAGGTCACCATGGCAACTGTGTTTGTTTTGTGTGTTGTGTTTTGTTAGGACTCCCCATGGGGGGGATTTCCACTATTGTGACCATGGGATATATGTGTTTTAATTATGTGTTCCCTTTTTATTTATTGTTGTATGTATTTTATTTGTAATGTGCTCTTTATTTTAACTATTCTAATTTGATAGTTTAATGTGAGAAGTCATATAGATAAATTTTAATTAAACAATTGGAATGAGGGATGTAAGGAATTAATGTTATTGTATTGAGCAATAATTAAATTTGATTTATATATATTATAACTATGTGATAAATAAATAAAACTTATGTCAAAAGAAGGTAATAAATGAATGTCATAGATATTAATACATTTTGAAAGAGTGTGTAGGTTACCATGTAAGGTTGTGTAAGAATTTGTAAGAGGTTGTAAGGAAGATTTTGGAAGGTCAAACACTCCATCCCTCTTGAAATTCAAATTTGATCTTGGAGGAAAAAATTGGAGGCTTGTGGGACAATTTAAACAAGTCCCACACCTCTCAACATCTTCCACCAACCATGATTATAGTTTTGAAGTCAAAATCAAACTATTTTATTGTATTTTGACATAATTTTGTGTAGAATTGATTTCACTTGTCTTACAAACTTTAAATGCATCCCCTTTGGAGTATGGGTTGAGTTTATGTTGGTAAGTAACTTTATCATTCACATTTATTGCAATTTTATTGTATTTGATGTTGATTGCATTTTGGGATGAGGAAAATGAGGTGGCATCCCACTTGGAATCCACGTCATCCTCTTCCACCCTCTCCTTTAAAAATTTGAATTACTCCTCATTTTGAGGTTGTCGAAAGTTTGTGATTTCACTCTTGGGTCGAATTTCTCTTGCATATTGGAGCTTGCTTTGTGGATGAAGTGGAATTACTTGTGTATGCATTCCTCTTGCTGATTTGGGACTGGTTTTTGTGGAACAAAGAATCTGCTGTTTTGGAAACAAATCTCCGTAATGGAGAGGTAGGCTCTTGCCTCTTTTTTTTTTTTTTTTTCCTCTTTCTTGCATGCACAATATTGAATGGTTTTGTGTTTGCATTCTTAGATGGATGGGTAGTATCCTTATGGCATGGTGTAGAGAGGAGACTATGAGGTTTATTCGGAGGAGGGATAAGGTATTTGCCATTGGCACTTGGTTTTTGTGGAGGGAAGGTTGGTTTGGGATCCACCAAGGAAAATAATATGGTTGCATTTATTACTTTTTTTTAGGGGGGGGGCATAAGGCATAAATTTAGAGGAGGGATAAGGAGGGGTTGAGGAGGGATCAGGTTTTATGGGATGGTTATGTTTTTTTTGGGCAGTTTGTTTTAGGTGGATGCCCAAATCCAACATGGGAGGCATAAGGAGACCTCCAAAGATCTTACTCTTGTTTGGCTTGCTTGGAAGAAGCCTTTGTTTTGATTGAAATTGTTTTTTGTATTTGAGAACTACATCTTATTTATTTTTGTTCTTTGTGAAATATGAGTGTTTCTTGTATGTGAAAGAAGCCGTATTGGCATATGTTGTTTCATCATGCTCCATTTCTATATGATTGGGGCTCGGGGGCCAATGGAGAAATGTGGCTTCTCTTTCCCCACTAGGTATATTGGTTGGGTGGAGAGCGTTGCCTTTCCCCCTTCCTTATTGTGATTAAAAGATAAAAGATGAAGAAATCAGCATGTTGCTATTTGGAGCTTGGAGAAATCAATTTTTGATAGTCTTCCTTTCTTAAACAAATGTCATTGTAACCTTTCCCACTTTTAGTGGATGAGTGTATTGATATTGAAATGTGAACTATTTATATTGTAATTGAAATTCGTATATGAATTGAGAAATGTAAATGATATCCTTTTTATTGTATTTTGAAATGTGAAGAGTTACTTTCCTTCCTCTGTTTTGGAAAAAGAACATCATATAGTTTGTTATTTTCAAATTGGAATGTAAAGAAAGAGTTAAGTTGTATATTGTTATTGGAGATCAATGAAAGAATTATGTTCTTTGCTCAATTGCATTGTTGTATTAGAAATTTAATGATTGTTATATCTTAGAAATTTTGTTTTGGAAAGAGAACCTGTATAAAGGAAATGACAGAATTTGATCTCTTTGAAATGAGTTATTAAAAATTAGAAATTAACATTGTATACTAAATATAAGTGTGGTTGAATCAATTTAATGTTTGAGAGAGGAATTTTATATGTTTTCCATATTTGAATGTTGCACATTAATTTTGTAAACTCTTGGAAGGGAGAATTCTTTTATTTGTATAATTCTGACATTTGAAAATAATGTAATTAACGTACAATTCAGACTTATGAATAAAATTAATAAAAGATACAAATAATTTTAGATGTAATAGGTCCTATTGAATCTACATTGAACTCCACATTTAAGAAAACATCTCTAAAACTTTATCAAATTCAATTTTAACTTCACAACCCAACTCCCTATCAAAAGTTGTAAAGTTATATCAATTCCAACTCAATCTCTAAATTGTAACTTGAAAATATACCTGAACTTATCCATGATCACCCATCCATGTTCAATTTGCATGTTGAGGAGAAAAGAAATCAAATTGAACCAAACTTAAAAGTTAGAAAAAACTACCAGTTTTGTAATTAAAAAACCCTACAAATTATTTCTTAAAAATTGACCTCCAAAACTTTATCAAATTTCAGAATAGATAAATCCTGTGTAAAGAGGACTTTGGGAGATTTTCAAAAAGTCCTTGTTTTCTGAAAATGGAGTTTCCTATCAAAAATTATGGCCATTTGAAGTTTTAATTCAAAATGGCCATCCCAAAGGAAAAATAAATCAATTTAACTTTAAAAAAAATTAATTTTACACTTTGGAAAAATTTCCTTAAAAAGTCTGCCACCCCACCACCCTCTCATCCTATCATAAGTTTCCATGTGGCACGTTGGAGGGGAAAACCCTTTTTAAAATTTGCCCTTGGGAAAATTTTCCCAATTTTCCCTGCAACTTCGCTTCCCTGCACTAATCACGTGCTGAAATGTGGCTGGGAGGGTACACGGGTTAAAATTGAAAATGTTAACATCTAAACTTTGGGAAAATTTTCCATTTTTCCTCCATGGTCCCGCACACCCACCACCAATAAGGTGATGACATGTGGTCCCATGGGTGCACGGGCCCGCGCTGTTCTTTTTTATTTTTAACTCCTTTGGCAAAAATCAAAATTTACCTCCACCGACTCGTCAACCCGCGTCCAATCACGGGAGGCCACGTGGCCCCTTTTTGCATGGTTGGGGGTTTAGAGACAAATTTTTCCTTTGGAAAAATTTGGATTTATGTTCAGGAAAAAATTTTAATTTTTCCCCCTAAGCCCGCGGACTTCCCAAGGGAAAATTTCCCCCTAAAACCCTGCCCGGCCATAACTGGAGTTCTACAAGGAGTTAGGAGGACTTATTTATATGGTTGGAAAGGTGAGAGAATTTCCTATCCAATGAGCATAAATTTAGGAAAGTTTTGATAACTCTAGATGTGTGGAAAATATTGTTGAAGTCCTGATCCTGTTAGAGAGTAGGCATGGGGGTGAATTGCTCCCTGAACCTAAGTAAAACATGTAACCCTAAAATTTGAACCTTATGAAATTGTTATAAGTTGAAAATGGAAACCTTGTGTTGGGTAATTAGAATCTATTCTAGAACCTGTTAATTCAAATTGATGTCTTGCAACTTAGTTGTAAAATATTCTAATAAAAAAATTTATTCCATAATTTTTCCTAGCCAATCTTAGTTGTTTCTTGGTCTCAAGTGGTAGATGAAGCGAGCACTACAAGCACGAACCACCCTCCTAGTTGTGATGGGAATACCAGGAGTAATAATAGTTCAACCCCGGCCTCTAGGATCTCCCTGAGCCTCATGAACATATTTATACACTGGCCCCACTGAAGGAAACATGTCGATGTATAAGAGGATGAACTATTGTGGTACTCTTTCAAAGAGGTGAATCTCTAACTTCCCCGTCCTGTCTACCAGTTGACTAGTAGTGTGGCAAGCAATCAATGTAACAGTCCCCTCTCCCCATAATCCTACTATGGCCTGATAAGGAGTAGCCTCCATGTCTGTAGTGGTCAAAGAGGCCACTAGCTGGTGAGGTGCTCTAAGAACGGTCATCCCTGTCCACCTCGCTACTATGACGAACCAAGGATCCTCTGCCTCTACACCTCTCCCATACAGAGTGATGTGCTCATACACCCAACTCATGACAAGAGTGGGGTGGCTTAGTGACTATCCCTATAGTCAGACCACCCTATATAAATCATGTTAGGTGGTCCCAAGGATGTCTGCTCCCCAAGTGTAAACACGTCCATGACCCTCAATCTGTGTAATGATAGGAGCCTAGCAATACAAGAGAGTATCCCCTCCCTTGTCCCCAATCAATCTTGAAGCAAGGATGACCATGATAGCCTTGCAGAGCACAAGAATATCTGACTCAACAATGGAGTGGACCTTCAACCCCTTCTTCGACCCCATGGAAACAATGACATCCCCCATAAAAGTGGCCCACTAAACCACCTGAGATCTCAACACTTCTGTCTTGAGAGATAGCTGCCTCCCAAGAATCAGGACCCCCAATATGTGATAAACATCCTCCAGGGTGATGGTCCACTCACCCCTAACTCCTAGAAATCAGAAAGTGTTATGATCCGCATCCCAGTATGAAAACAAGTCACGTAATATGTGACTATTAGGTGCAACGTGAGGAACCTATGTGATCCTCCAAATACCGTCCCTCTACAATGTGTCTCGCTTGGTCTGGGTTAGTGCCTCTAACACTTTTGGGAGACAATCACACTCCCTCTCTCGGTTCCATCTAATGTACTCCTCCTTCTACATACACCCAAAAACACGGAAATAGAATAAGTCAGTATCAAAATCCATGACTGGAAAAGCTATCAAAAATATATAAAAATGCTAAAAATACAAAAACAAGTAAGTAATACATCTTCTTTTGCATTCTGTTGTGAACTGTCACCCTGTTGAGAGTGCAGCAGTTCCATAACCACCGCCTTTTAGGGTGACGGTCCCATAACCTCCGCCCTATGTAGGGTGGCGGTCTTGTCCCAAAGCAGTGAATGGCTCGGAAGCCCTAAAAATGCTTTAAAACAAGAAAAATGCACCATTTTAACTAAAATAAAGACCTACCCTATGGGCGCCCCCCCTAGAGACTCATTTAAAACTAGTATTTTTAAAAATAAAACCCCCAAGACAAAGATTTTATCATTTCTACATTTTAGGTTCAAAAATAAAAAATTGAGAAGAACTAAACTGAGACTTCACGGGTCGATGTTCTTCTCTCGGAGGCATGATCACTATCTCACCACGAATGTTTTGACTATACTCTCATCGAAAACCATCACCATGGGTCCCAGAGCTCAAAAAATATCAAATCAATCTGCACGCAAATGAATAGTAAAATGAGTTCATTTTATATGTATATATATAGCTTTCTAAAATTGATTTTGAATGTCTGTCGCAGGGTTAGGAGCATCAACGGAGGTAAGTTCTAAGCGCTGCACGCAAATGGTAAGTCCTCATTTCGTATCAATTTAGTTTTATTTCTCAATTTATTTTATCTAGCTGCACTTGAGTCCCCTTTTCATTTTATAGATAACAAGAGTTTGGATGGTGACTTTCCAACACACGAGCATGTCAGGTATAACCCCTAACTCCCCATTTTGGGACCACCATACTTAGATCCACCATTTTACGCCTCTCCATGGCTAAGACACTTCTCCGAGGGGGCAATATGTACATACCCAAAATTGTAGGGTACTGCACTGCCGGAAAGATGTTACACATGCCCCAATGATGATACAGGTCTCCTCACAAGGTGTTCGAGGATCCAGAAAAGCTCGCCAAGTATACGTTTATATCCTGTATGCTTCACCCGACCCCCGCATGCTTTGTTCTAACCCTCTGCCCCCCTTTTTCTTTACAGTTTTGGTCTTAAGTGATAAGACTACCGCCCTTCCTGGGCAGTGGTCTCGTGACTGCCGCCTAGGATAGGGCAGCAGTCCCGTAACTACCACCCTACACAGGGTGGCGGTCTATGTGTGAATTTTCCAAAAAGTTCCAACAATCACGTCAAACGTATAATTTCAATTTCTATCCGCATTTTTCAGCTACTTTTCTTTGCATTTATGTTTTAGCCGCACTATGTATAGTCTTTTCACTTTGTTTAATGGTAAAATGAGTTCCATTCCAAGTTACCTTCTAGTGAATGCATTTGCTATAAATAGCCAGCTTGTTTTCAAACAAATGGCCACTCTCCTTCTCTATTTAATCATTCAGTCTTTTGAGTTTCTTTCTTAGAATTCAAATAGTTTCATGTTTTTCACCCATTGTTGGTCTTCCTTTGTTGTTTAGAGGGCATTCAATCTTCTTGTTGCATTCTTAGCTTCATTGTTGTTCCATGCAAGTCAGTTTAGAATAAGATAGTTTCATTCTTATATTGGAATCCATTTAGAGTTGTAGGTTTTGTTTAATCAAAAGGATAGTTTCTAAAACTCTCGGTGCATTTGTGTTTTACTCTCGTAATAAATCCCAAATTAGGAAGTACATAGTCAAACTCTGTTCACTTGCACTATCTCTCTCTTACTCGCATTGTATTCGGTCTATATCACAAAGTTGTCATTGTTTGAGTGCCTTATTCTGCTGATGCTATCATATACACACTTTTCTGGATTCAAGAGAACACAAAAGAATGAGGAGATCACACTGAGGGGATGAAGTCACACACAACTGGATTTACCACTGTTGTGTAAACTCCAAGTTTGAGCTATCAAATTTCTCGTTACAACGTATCAGAATAGAGTAGTAAATTATTTTATTTCAGTCAAAGCTCGCTCTCGATATCATCAGTGAAGCTATGGGGATTGAAAGTTTCTAAGAAACTGTGATTCATTCCTCACTTCTAAGGTAGGATCAGAGAGTCTTTTAATTTAAAACAATTAGTTGCTTAGATATTTAGGATAAATTCACAACTGCACATGCAAATAGCCACACTAGGCTACCTTGTTTGTTTTAAATTTTGTTACTATATTAGTTGTCCATTTTCTAAATATATTAGAATAGCCGCTCTTTTAATTTCATTAAAATACTTCATCGAAAATACAAAAATAAAATAATGCATGCATAGTGTAGATACGTGTTTCATAAATAGTTTATTATTTTTAGTCATTTTACATGAGAATCATGGGACGTAGAGATCCTAGAGAATACATAATTGAACCAATAGTGCCTCAACCAAATCTACCCACAACACTAGCTGATATAGATCAAGACCTTAGGATACAGGTCTTTCAAGCAACAAAAAACCTACGAGCAATTAGAGAACAACTAAGAGAGTTAAATATTGAAGACGACAAGGCAGACACATTTTGGTCAAATCATCCTAACTATAGACTTGCCTTGATAGGATATCCATGTATGACTGTACAAGGACTCGAAAGAGAAAAAGTATTTGGTTGCGATCCTCTAGTTCCACAACCCAACGCAGGAGACCTCCTTGTCGATATAGATACTAGCTGACATATTCAAGTTTCCAGAACACTTGTAAGGTATTCTGATAAAATTACACAACTTCTAGTTCTAAACATAGAGGCTGAAAAGGCGTATCATTATTAGATAATCAGAACGAGATATTAACTCTTCACATGACCATAGGAGGTCTGAACACAACCACAAACTTACGGTTGTGATCCATAGGTCCCACAACCTAACGGGCCTACTAATCAATCAGACATTGATGTTGGTTTACAAAAACTAGTATTTAAGTCCTCACCACTTCCACTAGATATTATTTCACAATTCTCCTTACTAAACATAGACAGTCAATCAAGCTACGGATTTCTAGACTATACTAGAGAATCATCCATAAAACCCCAGAGAATCAACTACACCTCCCATCACCATTTTTCATGACCTTGTCTTGTAAATATACATGAAGCTCCCACAGGTCACTTCCCACGTATCCAACAACCAATAAACAAGATATCGGTAGATCTCAGCATTGATTGGAGCCTCTGAATAGCTATTATATCAAAACGATCCATTACACCAATTCAGGTTAGGAGGGCCTTCTTCACATTAGATTCATAGATTCCATTATTGCGTATTGAGGATATAAGATTGCCCAACTAGTTTTTCTGTATCCATATATATTCCACATTCACCGGCCGTCTCAGCATGACCTCGGGAGGTTAGGTACGAGGAAGAGTTACTTGTATATTCCCATTCTCACATGTCACTTTTCCATCGTACAACACCCAAATTGATTCACCTTCAAATTTTGAGCAACATCACACATTTATGAGGAATCTTAGAGATAGATAGATCATAATGATTCATTTTGTAGCTGGGGATGGAATCTAACTGGCCCTTTGTCACTGAGATGTGGAGAAATGGATAACACCCATAAGAGGATTTTATCTATCCTCACTACTTTATGGTTGTTCCTTTCAACCAAGGTGAGAGAACCCTTTTTGTAGCTTGTTGTTTGTGGAGGAGATGGAGATATCCTTCTTTATGAAGTTGTTAAAGATACCTTGAAGAAAATATGATCAATGCAACAAAATCTAACTCTCACGAGTTGTCACTCTAGATAGTGGAGATATTTTCTAGACAAAGTTTAGGCCACTAAAGACATTTGAAATCTTGATTGTTTCTGCATATTTTTTGGTAACAGAAATTATGCATTTGTACACACATAGGACAAACAGGGGTAGTAGACATAGAATTGGATGTTTTTAATGAATTTTTTGTGAGAGGTGAGGAAGGATGGACTTGATTCACCAGATCTTTGAGATCTTCAACAAAATGGAAGGCT
Organism: Taxus chinensis; assembly: GCA_019776745.2. Taxonomy (NCBI): domain Eukaryota; kingdom Viridiplantae; phylum Streptophyta; class Pinopsida; order Cupressales; family Taxaceae; genus Taxus; species Taxus chinensis. The sequence continues at coordinate 724,628,912 of CM034150.1, forward strand.
AAACCAATAGAATGCCATATAATAGGTAAAATGTCTCTTTAACCAGAATATGTGCTTCAATGGAGGCCCAGATTAGCAATTTTGCACACAATATATGAGATTCTAATAGGAAGGCTCAAATTAAAGAACCCAACAAAGCATCAAAATCTAAGATCAATAATGCCTGAGGTACACCTAGAGGCTTACAGACAATCTCTAACAACAGATGAAAGAAGAGTGATTTTAAATCATTTATTTCATTCTCAGATGAAATGTCTTCTGAGATGTGAAATTGAATATGCACTAAACTGACATAAGGATTGAGACCTGTGTGATTTAGAAATATTTTAATACAAGATTGCGATAGGAACATGGAAAACTATTTGCAGACATTCAAAAATGAAACAGACAAATTTTTCTCAAGATCAACACGCAATAACTCGAGTTTGATTAAATTTATCAACAAGGGAAATTTTCTCAAGAAATCTAAGATATTTTCAATAGATGTACACTCACAACCACCTTGACATGATCAAACTTAATACAAAAGAGATAACTAGGTTCCTGAGACTGCTTCTCAAAAAGATAGGCTTTGTCAAATTTTCCTCTTGGGAATTTTCTTCGACCTCTAACACTCCCACCATTTTCATGATAAACTCATGCAATTTATAACATTTTCCATAGATTTTCCTCCCCCAAAACCTAAACATTAAGTGCGCCAGTGTTCACCATGATCACGATCATGATTCCTAGAATCAGATCTGTAAAAAGCTATTAGGTTCTCAAGGGCGTGGATCTCATCAAATATCTCCCACATTCAACTCCTCCTTCTGGTAGATCACTTTTTCTTCGACTCCTCAACCACTTCTGCCCCTAATCTGTCAACTCTGGTTCTTTGCATGCTCAGGAGAAGAAAAATGGAAGATGAGAACAATCCCAATTAGCCATATCTTTTTAATGGAGAAAGACATCTCCAGATCTCCCCCACCAAACTTAGATATCAAAATTAACTCCCCTCTCTGTTTGGCGTGTAGGAAATACCAAGAAATCATGAAGACTTGCACTTCAAGGAGGTTTTCAATAAAATAAGGGGAAAATCATATTCAGACAAACAACTGTCGTTAATCTTCACTTTGAAATGTCAGTTCTGTCCATGGGCACGTACCAGAAGCATTTTTTGATTTTCTCCCTCCAAACTGAACCAAAATTCAAAATTGACCATGGAATCTTGTAGATAATTTTACCATATTTCCATTGATATAAAGAACGTGAAAATCTAAGCTCTGGATCGAAAGTTATGGTGATTTGAAGTTTTAGGGCAAAAACAAGCCAAAATCGGATCGGCGGGCAAAAAGTTTGAATTTTTACCCGTTTGGTCTTTGGAACATTTTTCAAATTTTCCCCATGCTCCACCACTCTAGCTGCCACATGGCATGTTCTGATTGGGCGCGGGACCTTCTTGACCATTTTTGACCTTCGGGTCACTTGGTGTTTTTTTTGCCCTTGGACACGTGGTAGCTCTTGATTGGCTGCGGGCCTTGCAAGGGAAAATTTCCCACAAAAACTCCGCCGAGCCATAACTTGAAAAATATGTGGAGTTAGGAGGAAAAATTTACCTTTCTGGAAAGTTGAGAAATATCTCTATCCAATGGTTTCATTTCCAAAAGGTTTTGAGTGCCTAAAAGGTAAAAATTTATGATTGAGGCACAATAGAAGGAAAGAATGAAAGGGAGTTAGCCACAAAATGAGTAGGGGGCACATTTGGATAACAATTTTGGTGACTCAGAGGGGTCATCTACCTTCTAGATGAATGCTCAGTAGCCTGAAGCAATCCATTAGGCATGGAGTCATGAGTAGTAGCTTGAAAACTGATCTGAACTTTGAAAACTTCCCTTTGAACCGCTTGAATCCCACTGGACATGGAGTTGTTCCCACCAAAATGCCATCAAAACGAACTGTGCAAGAGTGAAACCAGCAGCACCAAAATTATGTACAAACTGAAAATCATACATGCTCCAAATGGAACATGCAGAGTGTGCACAAGCACTTCTTCTACTGAAAGCAAACCTACCTACTCTACTCTAACTGGAAGCAAAGGTGAGCTAAACGAACCCTACAACTGGTTGTGCAAAATAGCTTCCTTTCTTCAAAATTGGCAGCCATGCAAATGATTTGGAGCTGAGTATGGCTGATTGGATGAGTGGAAAATCAATAAGAAATTGGTCTTCTACCCAAATTAGTAAGGTGTCAACTAAAAACAAATCCAATACCTCTTTTAGTTGCTCTGCATTTGGATTAGAGAGGTATGACAGCTGATCCTTGGAACTTTGCAGCTCATCCTCATGCTTAGAAGAAAGCATGACTGGTTGTGGCTTATCCTTTGGCTCCAATGAAGCCAAATACTTGATTGGGAAAGGTCTGATCCATTGAGTATGCCCATAATTCTGATTTTCAACTCCAAGAATGGAGTTCTCTTGTAGACCTTGAATGGATGGTGTGGAAGCAATGGTAGAACCCTTCTGCCCTTTCTCTTCCTCCAATGAAGGACATGAAAGATTAAAATATTCCAATCTTGGTTCCAAAGAGCTTCTATAAGATGCAGGCTGCTGCAAATGAATACTCTCCTCCATGACAGTAGGCTCCTGTGTTTGGAAGATGGATGATGAAAGAGAGAATGGTGGAAACTCAACCGGTTCTTCTTCATCAAAATAGTCCTCCAAATCAGACAGGTAAACTACCTCATTGCTGTCTTGTTGCAAATGTTCAACCTCTCCCATGGCATTCTCTTGATCTACAACTTGATCACCATGGTTTATTTCATCCTCCAACATTGAGTTTGAGGGATCAAACTCTTCTTCAGTACTAGAACTTGAGAGAGATGAAGTAGAGAGAAGAACTGAAGGTTCTTCTATAACCTGCTTTGTGCTCAAAGCCTTTGGATCTGCACTTTTCTCCCCCACAGCTGGAATGTGCTCCTCTTCTTTTGGATTTTGAGCAACTTCTCCTTCCTCTTGTTGTCCCTCATGACTGATTTTTGTAATTTGAATTGGATCAGATTTTCCTTCAAATAGGGTGCCAACATGGACACTATATTCTGAACAAATTGATTGTTGATCTGCAACTCCTTCTTTCTCTTCTTCTATTGTAACAAAATCAGTCATGACCACCATTTGTTCTTTAACTCCAACCTCTTCTAAAGGTTTCATCAGCAAAGGGATCTTCTTCATCCCAAATTTAAGAGCCCAACTCTTCAAAATTTGAATTTCTTCATCCTTGTTTAGCTTCTCTTTTTGCTGTCCTTCATGACTGATTTTTGCAATTTTTTGTGGTGGTGGAGGAGGTAAAACCTCTTGTTTCTTTGGAGGAGAGGGTGTTTCATTTAGCTCTTGTGGAGGGGATGACTGTTTGGAAGGGAAAAGGACAGAAGAATTGAGATGAGGTGGAAGACTATGGGGTGGAGAAATGGATTCAACACTTGGGATGATAGATGGAGAGTTTAAAACTTGACACTATTGAGATAAAATAGATTGGGAAAGAGGAAAAGAAAAGGCATGAGATGGTGTGCTTACCCATTGAAAAGGTTGCTGAATAATCCTCTCATACACCTCTATTCCTTCAATCCACTTTGCAAGAAATGGCAGCGTTGCAATCATGAAGTCAAGATTCTCTTGAGGGTTGTAATGCCTTGGGAAAGGTCCCACCCATGGACAGGGTGCTCCACAACTGATTCCAAATGCTTTCATTTGTGCTTGAGCCCTGGATTACACCATGTTTACCTCCATCTTTTGGATTTTCTCCAATAGACCAGCATCTTGCATCTGATTGTCTTCATTGTATGCACACCCTTGCTCTTGGAAATCTCCATAGCCAAACTGATTTTGGCATTGCTGCTCATATGGGTATGTATGCTGATTTTGAATTTGTTCAAAATGCTGATTTGGAGGATTTAAAAAACATGTTGGAGGTGGGAAACATTGCTGCTATTGTAAATGTGAGTTCCATGATGGAAATGAAGTCATGATTGCACAACTTCATGGAATGGAAAAGAATGAAAGAGATGGAAAGAATAATGGATGGAAATGGAAGAAAAACAGGTCTGCAACTTCAGAAATGGGTTGTTGATCAGATGGAGTCGCCAGATGTGTTTGCAAGTGCCTCCAAAGGCTAAAATCTTCACAGGAACACACCAACGTGAAAAAGATGAAGTGGAAGACCTCTAAGGTCCCACCAGGCATGCCAAAACTGTTGTTACAAATCAGCAACACCCCTGGATGCAAATCAAGGTTCTAAGTTGATGTTTAGGGCATCCAGTGTGATTACACAACATTGAAACCTCTCTCCAAGTGTGGGCTTGCAAGATGAGAGAGGAATCTCCAGATTAGAGGCTGGTTCCTCAAACTCCTCTGATTAGATCTATTATTTGCACAACTGCAGAGGTTTAGATCCTAAGTTTATCCTAATTTGCAAGGAGACAGGGATAAGAAATGCAAACATTAAAACTAAACTGATAAGGGTGATACACCAAAGGAGTGGTGAGCACTTCTTACTCATGCAAATTGAAAAAAATCATAAATTTCAACATAAAACATCATGCACAAGTTGATAATCTGTAATCAAGGGTTTGAAATGAAGCAAACAACACATACAAAGGACTGAAAGCATTCACAGAGCCTGCATTGTGATTTTCAACATCAAAATCCTTGTATTCCAACACCAAAGAGGTAGAAAAAACTGTTACAATCCCTGGAAGGTTTGATACTTACCAAAATCACTTGTTGAAAGTGAAAACAGAAGCTTGCTGTGCAAAAAAAGTGTTCCACTTTGAAAAATGAGCCAAATCTAGCTTTTATAGTGCATGGGTTGAGCCCAGGAGAGAGAAAACATGAAAAAACATGGGAGCCATTCCCCATTGACCAAAATGCATTAAAAAAAGCATGGAGGTCCTTACAAACCCATGCCCTGACATTTTTTACCATGCTGGAGAAGAATGCGACCCATTTTGCATTAAAATTGGTTGTTGAAACGTTAGTTCTGTCCATGGGCACGTACCAAAAGTGTTTTTTGATTTTTTCCCTCCAAACTGAACTAAAATTAAAAATTGACCATGGAATCTTGTAGAGAATTTCACCAGATTTCCATTTATATAAATAACATGAAAATCTGAGCTCTGGATCGAAAGTTATGGCTATTTGAAGTTTTAGGGCAAAAACAGGCCAAAATCAGATCGGCAGGCAAAAAGTTTGAATTTTTACTCGTTTGGTCTTTGGAACATTTTTCAAATTTTCCCTGCGCTCCACCACTCCAGGTGCCACATGGCATGTTATGATTGGGCGCAGTCCCTTCCTGATCATTTTTGACCTTCGAGTCGCTTGGTGTTTTTTTCACCCTTGGACATGTGGCAGCTCCTGATTGGCTGCAAGCTTTGCAAGGGAAAATTTCCCACAAAAACTCTACTGAGCCATAACTTGAAAAATACGTGGAGTTAGGAGGAAAACTTTACCTTTCTGGAAAGTTGAGAAAGAGATCTATCTAATGGTGTCATTTCCGGAAGGTTTTGAGAGCCTAAAAAGTAACAATTTATGACTGAGGCACAATAGAAGGAAAGAATGAAAGGGAGTTAGCCACAAAATGAGCAGGGGGTACATTTGGATAACAGGCACCATGTGTCAGAGTCATAGGAAATTTCCTTTGGCCATTGAAAGGCCCAAACAAAATGCAAAGTGAGCGGAGGCCTCCAAGTGTCATCTTGGAGATTTTTTAAAATGAAACTCAAGGGCTAGTCCCCAAACATGCGCGGTTCTTCCACATGTCCCAGACCTCCCAAATATCTTTTGAAAAAAGACTAAGTATGGAAAGACCCGACGGAAACATCTGAGTGTCTCCATGGTGCAATTTCAAAATAGTGCCCAAGTTTGAGAACTCGAGTGAGTGTGGGCTCACCATGTGTCCCTGTCCCGCCAAACTATATTAGTTGCATAAAAATTTGTCTAATTTTGGGCAAAGCAACATAAACCTCCACGTGTCCTCCTGACGCTACTCCAAGGCCAAACCAGAAATTAGATCTTCAAATGAGCTACATTCCTCCACATGGAAAAATATTTAAGTTGAGGAAATCCATAAAATGTTTGAAGTACCCTGCCAAGCTATGTCCAACCAAAAGAGGCCACATTTCCTGTTGATGCAAGGATGCAAATTTTACCAGGAGAAACGCCCGTCAAACCATAAAATGCAAAAAAATGACCACATGAGCCTGGAGATGAAATTTTCTCCAAGGACAGAGAATTCAAAAGCATTATAAGGCTTAAATGCATTTCTATGAGCCACATTCATTCATTTTTCTCAAGTATTTAAGGAAAAAATGATAAGGACAAAAAATCTTGACTGTGGAAAATGGAAAGAATAAGAGAAAATGAATTATTTACACCCAAATATAGATCTTTTTAGATGAATAAGGGAATGAGGAAACAATTTTGATTTTATGCATGATCTTTAGTCCAAGAAAGGACTGATCATGGCAAAAAAGGAAAGCAGGGACCTCTCAGGCACATCACAGGGAGATAATTTATGGTAGGGGCCGTAAATTGATAGATTTTTAATTGCAAAATAGAGATAAACTATTTTGAGAACCAACAAATAGAATAAAAATATTCCCATTGATTCTGGAACTTTGGAGAATTTCTGGAAAAAAAGGGAAACCTTCTGGAGCTAATTAGGAAAGTTATAGAGCTAACTGGAGGAGTTCCGGAACTAAGTGATAGAGTTTCGGAGCTAAGTGATACAGTTCTAGAGTTAAGTGATGGAGTTCCAGAGCTAAGCTGCATTTTATCCAACTTTCTCAAAAAGGTGTTTGTTGCTTCACACTTCGCTTATATGACCAAATATAACCTGTTTATTCCAAAAATTGAATTTCCACACATTTTTTGTAGGAATTATAGAGTTTTTAGCCATTTGATATAAATCAAACAAAGATGGAAAATTACATTGTAACTTATACTAGATCAAACAAAAGCCACAAAATATAGTCAAACTTGATTAAAAGGAAGTAAAATGAGATCATTCATTGAACATTGATGAGGTATATTTTGGCCTCATCATCCCCCCCACAATTAATTTTTTGTACGTTCTCTTGCAAACTCTATTCTTCAAAACTGAGATCATGAATTCTACATTCTAACTGACTACTCAGGTCAAATGGTTGAAATCGAATGTCACATTGCTTCTATTCAGAAGTGTTGTATCATGATCCTTCCTCTAGATTTTTCTACCAATCCTCAAAATGAGTGGAATCCTGAGGTTCTCTATTCTTCCATGGAGACATGGGTGTAAGAAGTAGAGGAGGCATTTTTCTCATACCCATCCACATACCTCTGTGTTTTTCACAAATTTGAGGAATGACTGTACATAAAGTTATGTCCCTTTCCATACTTTATATTAGATTTGTGGGAGATATCACTTCTCTTCTTATTAATGCTACAGTAAGGAATTCCCATCTCTTCAAGCATCCATCATTAATTTCTTCAAAAAAAATCTCTTCATAAGAGGTGAAGGCATCAATACTTTTTTGCAAGCTGGAAATATAATGTTCTTTAAATCGGATGTCAAAGGTATGGGACCTGAAATGTATAACAAATGCAGATGGATTCCTATAATGATCTCTGATACATAGGCTAGATGAACTAGCTGTTATCCAAAATGTGCCCCTACTCATTTTGTGGCTAACTCCTTGTGTTCTACCTCTCTTGTGCCTCAGTCTCCATTTTTTATTTTTAGGCACTCAAATCTTTCTAAAAATGGAGCAGGAAGGGCCCGTGACCAATCAGAACGTGCCATATGGCACCTGGAGTGGTGGAGCATGGGGAAAATTTGAAATTTTTTCCAAAGACCAAACGGGTAAAAATTCAAACCTTTTGCCCGTCGATCCAATTTTGGCCTGTTTTGCCCTAAATTTTCAAATCACCATATCTTTCGATCCAGAGCTCAAAATTTTGCATTCTTTATATCAATGGAAATCTGGTGAAATTATCTACAATATTACATGGTCACTTTTACATTTTGGTTTATTTTGGAGGGAGAAAATAAAAAAACTCTTCTAGTACTGTCATCACCAATTCGGCACTATGATAATTCTTCACCGGGAACTCCTCGTGCTATGATTATTTACTAATGCACAACCTTTATTTTGGTGGATGTAATCTAGAAACAAAACAACAACCGAACACAAGAATACCATTGACTATGATAAGACAGAATGCCGACAAATCTGAAATATCAAAATAAATTATAATATTAACATGAAACTGTTACAATTTCACCCATGAGATACTTCAACAAGACTATGGGAGAAACTTTACAATTACACCTCTTGATGGCTTCTTCAACACACCTTTAACTGATGGCTTCCTTCGCACACTTCATACAATATTTCTCACTACTTCTTTCTATGCTAAATGAGGGGCTGGCCTCTCTATTTATAGAACTTCCAGGCTTATCCATCCTATCTCTAAGATAGGATAAGAAATCCACTCTGACGAATCATATTCCATACCTTAACTCTTATCTGTACATGTAAGCTTATCTGTTAAGATAAGATAAACCTTATCATTTTACATGGGTTCCACATTTTTAGACTTTTTACATATAAAATACACAAAATATTTATGACCTCACTCCTTGTCCTTATTACCAATATAATATTTCTAATTCCTAATCATGTAGACCCTACTTCTCTAATTACCCAAACTTTGACATTTTAACATTACGGACCACTTACGACAAATATTTACTTTTTACAAACATTCCTATTGTACTTTGACTGTTACCGTACTCCACATTATTGGCGACATCGTACTGACGGTTGCCGTTATCTTCTATCAGACGCTACTACTAATTATACTTAACAACATCCTATTCCTAATACATACATTAATGAAATAGAAATTATGGAGGAAAATTTTAGTGTCGACATCTTCCCCCTTCCTAGCTTCTACTCCGTCCTCGGAGTAGACTATTCTGGTGCTTGGAAAATCTTCAACTTGTCGTGGTTGAACCATTTCGTAATGGGAGTGCCATCCAATTCCTCCAGTCGGTACGTACCATTTTCATGCACAGCTACTATTTTGTAGGGCCCCATCCATTTTGGAAGAAATTTTCTCTGTCTTCTTTTTTTGTATCTAGAATCATATACTAGAACCAAGTCATTCACTTGAAATGGAGACCACCGGATCTTTTGATCAAAGTACTCCTTCTGCTTCATTTTCTTCTTATGGCTTGTATCCTTCGCTATTTCCCTCATTTCTTCTAGCAAATGAAGATGTACCAACCTTTCTTTTACTGAATCATTTTCATCCATCCTTTCATTTTTCATAACTCTCACAGTGGGAATATCAAACTCAATAGGAAGAACTGGATCAATGCCATAGGCCAATTGAAATGGGGAGTATCCTGTTGCTGACTTTGATGTTGCCCTATATGCCCACAATGCTGCATGAATCCTTTTATCCTACTTATGTACCTGCAAGGCTGCATCTTTTGCTAGAATTTGACACAACACAAAATTGGTTCGTTCCACCTGTCCATTTGTACTTGGCTTGTATGTTGTTGCCTTCCTGTGCTTAATAGAAAATTTATTGACTAGGGCTTCTACCACCTCATTAATGAAGTGGATTCCTTGATCTGTTACAATTTCTAATGGACAACCAAATCTGGTGACAATGCGTTCATATATGAACCTTGCCACTTCATCCATGGAAGCTATTTTCAATGGCCTAGCTTCAACCCACTTGGTTAAATAATCTGTGGCAAATACAATATACTTATTTTGACGTGATGTAGTTGGAAGTGGACCTACAATGTCTATTCCCCATTTTTCAAAGGGACCAAGGGGAAGAATAGGACATAATGGAGCTGATGAAGTCTTACGGTTACCATGTGTTTGATAAATATCACATGTCTTACAATAATTATAACAATCTTTAAAAAGAGTGGGCCAGTGATAACCTGCATTCAAGATCCTTCTTGCTGTAAGTTGTCCAGAGAAGTGCGCTCCACATGTACCATTGTGGAATTCTTCTAGCAGCTCCTTTCCTTGATCACATCCAACTGCCCTCTTGTACTGTCCATCAGGTCCTATTCGAAATAATGCTCCATGCAGAATAGAATATAGACGACTGGCTTGAGTAATCTTTCTCTTAGTCTTTGCATCAGCACCATCAGGAAACTTGAATTCATTCAGATAATTCCAAATATCTATGTATTCACTAGGGATTGTGTCAAGGGAGAAAGATGCTGCATCGGGAAAATCATCATCATCACAAGATGATCCTAAACCATCATAGGCTCGAGAGAGTGCATCTGCATTGACATGCTTCTTTCCTGGCCTATTTATAATATCAAATTCAAATTCTTGTAGCAAAATTATCCATATTGCTATCCTCCCTGATGGGTTAGGCTTATTGACAATATATTTTAGAGCCTGATGATCCGTTACAACTATAAATTTCTGCCCTAGCAAGTAATTTCTAAACTTCTTTACAGCAAAAATGATAGCTAGAGCCTCTTTTTTAGTTAGAGTATAGTTTACCTCAGCACTGCTCATTTGTCTGCTCCCAAAGTAAATTGGATGTTCATTCCCATTTTCATCCTTTTGGATCGAAGTACTACCTAGTGCTGTATCTGAGGCATCAGTGTACACAATGAATGGCTTGCTCCAATCTGGATTCTTCAAAACAGGTGAAGACACCAGGGCTTCCTTCAGTTGTCCAAAAGCTTCATGCGCCTTGTTTCTTGGTTCATAAGCAACATCCTTCTTCAAGAACTGGGTTAGTGGCTGTGCAATCTTTGAGAAATTCTTGATGAACCTTCTATAGTAACCCACATGGCCTTAAAATGATCTCAATTTACTTCTATTTATAGGAAATGGTAAATCTTTGATTTTTGAAACTTTATCAGGATCAGATCCAATAACATCTCTGCATACAACATGCCCTAACAAAACGCCTTTAGAACATCCAAAGACACACTTTGTAGGGTTTAGTGAGGCTTGTGCTTCATCTAACCTTTGAAATGTTGTCTCCATCTGGTGCAGGTGGTCCAACTTGCTCCCATAGATGCAAAAATCATCCAGAAATACTTTGATGAAGGTCCCAATGTAGGGTTCGAACACCCTATTCATCAAACGCTGGAATGTTGCTGGAGCATTACACAACCCAAAAGGCATAACTCTATAAGCAAACGTTCCCCAAGGAGTGGTGAACGTGGTCTTCAGCTGATCTTTCTCTGCTATACGAACTTGGTTGTAGCCGCTATATCCATCAGAAAAACTATAGCACTCCTGGCCAGCTACTTCGTCCAAGATCTGATCTGAAAATGGAAGAGGGTAATGATCCTTCTTTGTTGCCTTATTGAGCTTCCTGTAATCAACACAAATGCATAGCTTCCCATTCTTTTTTATTGAGATCATAATGGGAGAAACCCATTCTGAATTCTCCACAGCAAATATGAATCCTGCATCAAGTAACTTATCTATTTCTTCTTTTACAGTCTTGGAAAAATTAGGATTCATTCTATATGGCATTTGCTTTATAGGCTTAGCACCATCTACCAGCTCAATACAATGTTCTACCCAGCTTACTTGACGGAGTTCCTTGTAATCAAAAGTGAATAGGTGTATGTACCTTCGAAAGAGCTGGAGGTAGGATTCCTTCTCACTCTCCATCACAGCATCACCAATCTTTATTTGTTGGAGACGATCATCAACTTCTTCTTCAGATAATTTTATGGGGTCATGAGTTGGTGTGACTGGCAGGATATCCATGACTGAAACATCCACCTCACTTTCTTCATCTTCAGTGTCCACTTCACTGGTACTAGAGTAATCAGAGGATGTCCAATCATCAGTTTCATCACTTGAATCCATAGGTTCTACTTTATGATGTCGAGGGATCACGTTTACCTTCACCCTCTCTCTACCACGTCCAAGTGTCATGAAACCTTCATTCCAGTAGTTTCTTGCATGAACTCTCCTTAGCCATGGTCTTCCCAGCAGCATTGGGTACGCAACAGTACCATTTTTCATCACCTAAAAGTCTACCACACATACAACACCCATAACAGATATTGCCACATTTGAAATTACACCTTCTGGTTTAGTTTTTCCCTTATTTAATGACCTTAACATAAGTGTTGAAGGGCGATCAATTTTTAAACCCAACATATTCATTACAGACTCGGTCATTACATTAACTGCAGCACCTCCATCAACTAAGACATCATGAATTGAAATACCATTACATAATACCTCAGCTTGTGGAGCATAGGGATCTGCCTCTGCCTCCAAAATAGGGACCTCAACCTCCTTCCTTCTTCGAGCATTGAGTCCACCTCGTAACTCCCGCCTCTTCTCAGAAGACATAGCCAAGAGTTGACCATATGTAATATTTACAGGCCTTTTGGACAGATCTTCCAAGATGGAGTATGGTCCTTGCCCTTGTGAAATCAGAAAATCCTGCACACCCAACTTTCTTCTCCTATGTTTCTTACTAGTTTCTTCTTTCATCTTCTTAGGATCATTTCCATCTTGATTATCTTTCTCTTTCTTTCTTTTTGTTACAAACACATCTACTTCATTATTTCTACTCTTATCTACTACATCAAAAGAATTCACAGGTACTTTTCCTTTATCATTATCTCCCTTACCAGATGTAGAAGCTCTATCTGGACAATTATAATTATAATGACCCTTTTTATAACAACCATAACAAACAACTTCAGAAATATTTCTCTTTGGACCTCTATCTCCTCCCTGAGAACTAAATTCCTTTCCTTGAAGAAGATTAATAGTTAACTGACCCATATTTTTGAGCAGATCTTCATACTCAGTAGATGTATTAGGAGAAATATATGTGCTCACCGGGAGTGGTTGTGGATTCAAGACCAAAGGTGCTGGTGTGGGCTCTACTTTAGCAACAATTTCTTTGGGCTCCTCTTCCATGCTTTCTTCTTGCCTTCTTGCAATCTCATTTGCTTGTTCAATGGTAGCTGGACGGTCATACTTCACTCGTTGTCTGATCTCCGGCTTCATCCCAAGAATGAAGTGCTTACAGAGGAGATTATCCGCGCCATTCATCAACCCATCCACTAGTCCTTCCTTCCGGATCTGGGCATCGAGCTTCCTCCTTAGCTCTAGAACACGAGCATGATAATCCCTTATCTTCTCCTTCTCTCCTTGGGATAGCTTTGTGATCTCGATCATGAGATCTGCATATTTCTGTTGTTCACCAAATTCTTCAAGAAAACTTTCAGTTAATAAATCCCATGAATTTTTCACATTATCACCTAGTGTTTCAAACCACCTAAGTGCTGAACCATCCAAAAAGGTAGGAAAAAATTCAGTCTATTGTTCCCTTCTTATAAGGACATTACAAATACAAGATCAGTTAAATTCTTGAATGAAAGAAGAAGCATCTTCATTAGATTGAGCTGAAAAAACAGGAATCTTTCCCATTTTCAAAAGTAACCACCGTGAAATACCAACCCACAAGTACAATTAACAAGACTTATGTGCACAAATAATTGGAATCACTATACTAGAAAGTGACTTTACACCTTTCTACAGTAAAATAGAAATGACCACGGTAAACTATGGTAAAACTTGACTTACTACGGTCAAAACTGACTTTACTGTGGTAAACACTATTCACGGTAAAAAGTGAAGTTACTGCGGTAAATACTATTCACGGTAAAAAGTGACTTTACTGTGGTAATTACTATTCCCAACAAAAAGGACTTTACCAAGGTAACTACTATTCATGGCAAAAATGACTTTAACATGGTAACTACTATTCACGGTAAAAATGACTTTACCATGGTAACTACTATGCACAGTAAAAACAAGGTTACCCTCTAATTGATTTTTGACTAAGTGGGAATATCTCTCCAGAAAATCCACCAACGAGGAATGGTCCCGGCAACAGAAACAAAATGTCATCACCAATCTGGCACTATGATAATTCTTCACCGGGAACTCCTCGTGCTATGATTATTTACTAATGCACAGCCTTTATTTTGGTGGATGTAATCTGGAAACAAAACAACAACCGAACACAAGAATACCATTGACTATGATAAGATAGAATGACGACAAATCTGAAATATCAAAATAAATTATAATATTAACATGAAACTGTTACAATCTCACCCATGAGATACTTCAACAAGACTATGGGAGAAACTTTACAATTACACCTCTTGATGGCTTCTTCAACACACCTTTAACTGATGGCTTGCTTCACACACTTCCTACAATATTTCTCACTACTTCTTTCTATGCTAAATGAGGGGGGTGGCCTCTCTATTTATAGAAATTCCAGGCTTATCCATCCTATCTCTAAGATAGGATAAGAAATCCACTCTGACGAATCATATTCCATACCTTAACTCTTATCTGTACATGTAAGCTTATCTGTTAAGATAAGATAAACCTTATCATTTTACATGGGTTCCACATTTTTAGACTTTTTTACAAATAAAATACAAAAAATATTTATGACCTCACTCCTTGTCCTTATTACCAATATAATATTTCTAATTCCTAATCATGTAGACCCTACTTCTCTAATTACCCAAACTTTGACATTTTAACATTACCAGACCACTTACGACAAATATTTACTTTTTACAACATTCCTATTGTACTTTGACTGTTACCGTACTCCACATTATTGGCGACACCGTACTGACGGCGCCGTTATCTTCTATCAGACGCTACTACTAATTATACTTAACAACGTCCTATTCCTAATACATACATTAATGAAATAGAAATTATGGAGGAAAATTTTAGTGTCGACAGTACGCACCCATGGACAGAACTGACATTTCAACAACCAATTTTAATGCAAAATGGGTCACATTCTTCTCCAGCATGGTCAAAAATGTCAGGGCATGGGTTTGTAAGGACCTCCATGCTGTTTTTAATGCATTTTGGTTAATGGGGAATGGCTCCCACGTTTTTTCAATTGTGTCTCTCTCCTGGACTTGACCCATGCACTGTAAAAGCCAGATTTGGCTCATTTTTCAAACGTTGAACACTTTTTTGCACAAAAAGCTTCTATTTTCACCTTCAGCAAGTGATTTTGGCAAGCATCAGACCTTCCAAGGATTGTAATAGGTTTTTCTGCCTCTTTGGTGTTGGAATACAAGGATTTTGATGTTGATAATCACAATGTAGGCTCTGTGAATGCTTTCAGTCCTTTGTATGTGTTGTTTGCTTCATTTCAAACCCTTGATCACAATTATCAACCTATGCATGATGTTTTATGTTACAATTTCTGAATTGTGTCAATTTTCGTGAGCAAGAAGTGCTCACCACTCCTTTGGTGTATCACCTTTATCAGTTTAGTTTCAATTTTTGCATTTCTTATCCCTGTCTCCTTGCAAATTAAGATAAAATTAGGATCTGAACCTCTGCACTTGTGCAAATAATGGATCTAATCATAGGAGTTTGAGGAACTAGCCTCTAATCTATAGATTCCTCTCTCATCTTGCAAGTCCCACACTTGGAGAGAGGTTTTAATGTTGTGCAATCATGCTGGATGCCCTAAACATCAACTTAGAACCTTGATTTGCATCCAGGGGTGCTGTTGATTTGCAACAACGCTAACCTTTATTAAGTGTTTAGTATCCCTCTCTTTCCAAGCTATTTGATTCTAGAGCACTGAAATAAATTCATTACTCTAACTTTCCCCCATATATAGATTAATCATGAATCATGTATATTTTTCTAACATAAAGTTGCAGAGATAAAATTCACACAAAAGATTTCTCTTCTCAATATTGGCTAAGGAATATGCTGCCATGAATTTTTCTTCATCCTTCAATTCATGCGGAAGGCCATATGAAATCCTCAACAACTGCCAACAGATAAATTGTTCTTCTAGAAAGACATTGTATGCAAAATAAGGTCTTATACATGTGAGTAATTTTTCACTCATCATACAAACCATCTATATTTTGGCCAAACATTTAAATTTTTCTTCCTCAGTCTTATAGAATTTTTCTTCCCATTCTTTCCTTGCCTTCTTCTCTTCTTCCAACTGGATTCTTAGTTCTTGATTTGATATTTTGAACTCATTAAGCTTTCTACATGTATCATCCCATAGTTGTGTGAGTGACCAGTAAAACAACTCTATTTGTAAAATTTGATCCATTGAATGTACTTTTGTCATGGTACTCTGTTCACTAGCTAATTGTAATTCCTTTTATTTTTCCACCATTTTCTGCTTTCCTAATTAAAATTTTTCATTCTTATCTATGAGTTGAGTTTCTGTTGTCCAATAAGCATTTTTCTATGCTCCAATTTTCATTTGAGGAAGTCTAATTCCTCATCTTTCACCCTAATTATAAGTTCTTCCCTAGATAAGAATAGAGCCTATCCAAACTATTGTTTTTATTCTTTCTCTGGGATTTCCTTAGGGAACAAGAATTTTTTTTCCACCAAAGGGAATTTTCCTTTCAATTTCTACGATGCCAATCACTCCTCCTCCTATGATAGTATTGTTGAGTCATCCATCTCCTAAAAATATTTCTCTTCCCTTATTTCATCTTCCCTCTCAAACTCCTCAGTTTTACTTTGTAGAGGAGGAGAAGTTGTCATGTTGCCAAAAATATCAGTAGCTTCTTTCTCTAAATCCTCTTGTGCTTCACCATTTCTTGGAGTTTCCCTAGAATTATTTTGAATTATTTTCCTTTTAAGAGCTTAAACATTTACTGAAGTGGACTTCCTCCTTGAACTTCTTCTGAATTTTGCTTCATGGTCCAGCTTTGGTAAACTATCAATTTCAGAGATAGGAATTAGTTCTCCTAGTAATAATACAGAGGAAGGAGTTTCTTTTAAATAAATGGTAGATTTTACTGCTTTTATCATCCTTTTAGACCTCCTTCTCTTTGGTATTTTAACCCTACTTATTTCCTTCTTTTTCTCATCAGGGGGATTAATTTCTAAGTTAATTTTAGGAGAGAAAGGGGTTGGTATTCCCCTTATGATAATATCAGGAGTTTGTCTGAACTTATTCAGGAATTTTTCCCATGCTTCTTCTCCATTTTTCTTAGAGAGAAAATGATGCTAACATACTAGATGGACTAATACATGGTGCCTACTTGTCCCTACACCCCAAAAATATTTTTGAGTCATTGTTTGGATGGAATCAAAGAGGAAACCAAGGAGGTTTACTATATACTCCTTTTTTGTTTCCCCATGCCTAAAATGTATCAACATTTGAAGGACCTCCCTTCCAACACTCCCATATTGGTCACCACATGTTAGGTACTTTACTACCTTGAATGTTACTTTGTCGAAGGGTTTGGTTAGGCTAGCTCTTCTAACCCCCTTTATGATCTTCTTAGTATTATAAATGTGTTGGGGTTCATATTCAACCTATTGGTATCCAAATTTGTTCTCCCTTTCAAGATGAGCAGCATCACAGATTTGACATGGAGATTAGAGATAGATAGATCATAATGTGTGTCATTTTGTATCTGAGGATGAGATCTAACTGGCCCTTTGTCACTCAGATTTGTGAAGAGATGGATAACACCAGCAAGAGGATTTTACCTGTCCTCTCTACTTTAGGTTGTGCCTCTTCAATCAGGGTGAGAGGACCCGTAGTGTAACCTCTATTTGATGAAGGAGAAGGAGATATCCTTCTTTTGTAAAACTTTCATGAAGAAAACCTTGGGAAAGTATGATCAATACTCCAAAATTTAACTCTCAAGAGTTGTCACTTCTAAAAGATGGAGTTACTTTCAAAAAAAGGCTAAGGTTACTGAAGACATTATGGGATCCTGATTGTTCTACATATTTTACTAAATAGAATTTGTTCCTTTAGTGATAAAATGGGAAAACAAGGGTAGTTCAGGATGGATTCATGATTTTTGAGTAATTTTGGTGGGAGATTAAGCAAGATAAAGTTGATTATACTAGATCTTTGAGATACTTCACAACAATTTGAAAGATAAATGACAGAAAGCTTCAGAATCGCTAAAATATTCCTTTAACTAGAAGGTGTGCATCAACGGAGGCCAAAATTTGCATGGTTTCACAAAATCTCCAAGAATTTAACACGAAGGCTCAAGCTAAAGACTTAGTAAAACATCAATGACCCCTGATTCCTCACACCTAGGATACACTTGAAGGCTTACAGACAATCTTTATCAACAAATGACAGTGAAGTGATTTTAAACTGTTTGTCTCATTGTAGGATGAAGGCTCTTCTTGAAATGAAATTACAAATGCCACTAAACCATCACATGGATGAGATCATGTGTGATTCAGAGGGAATTTAATAAAAGATTGCAATAGGAATAAGAAAAACTACTTTCAGACATTCTAAAATAAAGCAGACACAAATTGCTCTAAGATTGACACAGATTAACTTGGAATTGATTAAATTCATCAACAGGGGAAAGTTTCTGTGAACAGTCTCAGATCTTGTCAATGGCTATACACTTGCAACCAACTGTATGTGATTTAAATTTAAAACACAGGATATTAACAGGTTTCTCAGATTGGTCTCTCTGGAAGACGGGATCTCTCAAATTTTTCTCTTAAGAATTTAGCCCCCGACCTTTTGCAAGAGTATTCTCATTGCATTTATAAATTTCACTCGCTCACTCATCTCAAAATTCCCCCAAAAAGAAAAATATTCGAGGGACCTTTTCTTGGTACCAATTTCTCTCGAAAAGTGACGTTTAAAAAATTTGCTACAAAAATATGCCAGTTGGACAAATCATGAACTGATCACGTTTCTCAAACCCTTGACTAATGACTAGGATGCCATGCCACAACTTTTTGGCAGTCCTAATCATTCTGATTCTTTCATGCAAGAAATACCCATTTTAATAATTTTTCGAAGGCTCTGTACAACTGGATCTGACAAAAAATCATTTTTTCTCTCGAGGCAACACCTTTTTCATCCTTTGCACTTGCAACCTTCATGATTTCATCCTTTTCCCTCTTTTTCCTTTGAAAATCTACCCCGCATCTATCTTCTCTAGTAATTCACATTTTTGCAAGTGCCTGAGCAATTCAAACTTCAAAATATCAATCTTAACAATCCTTGGACTCATAAATTAAGTTCTGAATCCACTCAATGCCACTTTACAGATGAAAATGACAAGGGATTTCATCAAAAAATGATGTAAAATAGTGCATATTCACATCTCCAGTAGTCTTGGAGAAAAAATGGCAGAAAAAGAGACACAAAGCGTAACAACCATTGATTTATCCCCTTCTCTACTTTATATTATAGTCATCCACGTGTTTCGTTGGTGCAACTACAAAGGAGAAGTACAGGGGCAAGTTTCCAAACAAGCGCGGGCCTCCCAGGTGCCCTGAGCCAAAGAAAAATGCCTCTTGGCCTTTGAAAAAGTCTCAGTAAAAAAAAAGGAGCCAACAGAATCCTCCACATGTTTCAATGGCACACTTTGAGATGGTCCTAGAAAGTAAAGACCCCAAACAAGCGCGGGATCACCACGTGTCTCAGTCCAGTAGAGTTGTTAATAAAGTTGAAGGATCAGTGAAGGGCGCCATGTGGTTAGGGTCCAAGATAGTTTTCCTTGGCCATTGAAAAGTGCAAGAAAACACAGAGTGAGAAGAAGCCTCCAAGTGTCCTCCAGGAACTTCTTTAAAATAAAATTTATGGGCTGGTCCCAAAACAGGTACGGTCCCTCCATGTGTCTCAGGCCTTAGAAAATTACTTTGAAAAGTTTAAGTATAGAGTGGGGCTAGTGAAAGCCTCCATGTGTTTCCCAGATGCAACTTTTAAGGTGGGACACTAAGGCTGATACTCAAATGAGTACTGGCCCTCCACGTGTCCATGGTTCACCATATTTGTAATGTTTGCATGAATAAATTGTCTAAATCTTGGCAAGGCAGCGGAAACCTCTATGTATCTCCCCGGCACAACTCCAAGGTCAAACCAAAAGGTGAATTGTCATATGAGCACCGGCCCTCCACGTGGACAAGTTTTGAGTTGAAGCAAGCCTTAGATATTTTAAAGTGCCCCATCGAACCACATCCAACCAAAAAGGGCCACATTTCCACAGATGCTGAGATGTAAATTTGATGGGGAAAAACACACCCGTCAAACTGTAAAATGTAGGATAATCACCATTTGATCCCAGAAATTAATATTTCTTTCAAGACAGAGAATTTGGAAATGATATAAGACCCAAATACGATCTTCTGAGTTGTATACAATCATGTTTCCATAGATATTGGGACAAAAAATGACAGGGAAAATAGAACATGATTGCGAAAAATGGAAGGAAGGGAAAAAACCTGATTTTACACCTAAGTTACAAATGTTTCTCATGGACAAAGGAACAGAAAAAAAAAAATAGATTTAAAGTGATCCTCAACCAAAGGAAGGGACTGATCATGGATACCAAATGGAGGACAGATTTTTCTTGCTTCAATACATGGAGATAGAAAACATGATAGAGCCCACAAACTAAAGAGTTTCAAGGAAAAACAGGGTGAGGTCAAATTAACCATGAACATCAGCTCCCACTTGGCCATGGTCAATCCCTGTGAGTGCCACAAGACAAAAAAGTAGACCAAGTGCCAAAACAAACCATTGGGCAATGAATTCAAAGAATAAGATTACAAAGAAGAACAATAATAACCAAATCCCCCAAGGACGAACTGAGAAACCAACAAAATAGCTGCCAAAGACTAGAACAAACAAAAAATAGAAAAATAAAAAAGTAGAAAGCAAAAAAAAGACTATACACTGTACAAATGGAGTATACCTTGATTCTAAGAAATCCAAGAAGGAAATGTTTAGAATGCCTGCCATTAATAGGAAATTCAAGCAGTTCCCCATTTAATTATTTTAGGAAGAAGGTATTTTCATAAATTTGAATATCAATTGAATAAGGTCCCATCCACAATGCATCAAATTTACCATGCTTGCCCTTATCTTCATGCCTTCTATCCCATAATAGCACAATATCCCCAATGTAAAATCTCATGGAGTCACCTTCTTGTCAAATAACTTCTTCAAATTTTCTCTGAACTTCACATGCCGCTAATGGGATGCCCTTCTTTCTTCGTCTAACTCAATAATATGATTTATTCCAGCATCATATGGACTAACTTCTTGATCTTCAATTTATTAAAAAAACTTAAATGAAGAAAATTTCAAATGAATTTGTAGAAAATATTGATTTCCATTTACCAACTCAAATGGGATTTTACCAGTAGCTCTTTTGAAAGTGATTCTATTATCCCAAACATCAAACTTCAGTTTCTCACCCCACTTTTTTTTTCAGCTGTAAGGTTCTTCTAATGATCTTTTACAAGTTTTTATTGTTGGACTCAGCTTGTCCATTTGCTTGGGTACTATAGTTAGAAGCATATGTCAAATTGATTCCATACTCTTTACACATTGCCACCAAAGGTTTGGCTTTGAAACTCATGGCATTATTAGCAACAATCTTAACTAGCACTCCAAATCTGCATATGATTTGATTCAACATGAAGTCCATAATAACTTGGTGTGTTTCTTTCTTCGTGGGGATTGGTTTCACCCACTTATTGAGATAGTCAGTGGCTACAAGAATCCATTTATGACCAACACTATAAGGATCTAAATGTTTTCCAATGAAATCCATTCCGCAGTGCTTGAATGGGGCTTCAATTGACACAGGTTGCAAAGGAAGGGAGCCTAAAGCTTTCATTATTCCAATAAAATGATGACAAATTTAACATTTCCTAACCAATAGAGTTGTATATTTGAAGAGAGTTGGCCACCAATAACCAGCCCTCAAGATTTTATATCTTATAACTCTTCCAACAAAATGTACGCCACAAACTCCTCCATGGAGATCATCAGTTACCTTTGGGGCTTAACCCTTAGTAATTCATCTTAAGATCACTCCCTCTAGGTTCTTCCAAGATAACCCAAATTAAGTAATGACATATTTTTGAGAGGCTAACTTAAGATCTCTTTTTTTATTTTTACTCAAATGTTCATGGCAGCATAGATGTCTAAGATAATAGATTATATTTTTTTACCATTTATAGCTTACCAATTTTTCAAGGACATCCACCCTTTCTCCTTTAACTTCATTCACCTCAATAGTTTGCAAGTTGCTCTCAACCATAAGATTAGCTGGGCCCGAACCTCTTATCAATTTCTTGGTTTGGATATCCATGTCATAATCCTACAACTTGTTTACCAATTTGCATATTTTTCTTGATACCTCCATCTCTGATAAGATATCTTTCGCCATGTTGTGGGGACCATAAGAAACAAATTTATAGCTCAAGATGTAAGTTCTGAAAACCTTTGTTGCTTTCACCAAGGAAAATTCTTGTTTCTCCATGATGGTGTAATTTAACTCAGCTCCTTGCAATGCCTTACTGAAAAAGGAAATTGGTCTCTCAGCCCCTTCATCATCCTTTTGCAACAAGACAGATGCAATGGTGTTTTCTGAAGAAAAAAATAATATTTGAAAATGCTTCTTGTAATATGTAGGTACTAAAACAGAAACATGTTTTAATGCTTCTTTGATCCCATTTAAAGCTTGAATGAAATCTTCTTCCCATTTGATAACTTGGTCCTTCTTCAACATGCTAGTAATGGGGATGGTCATCTCAGCAAAGTTAGACATAACTCTTCTGAAAAATTTATTTTTCCAAAGAAGGATTGAACTCCCTTCTTAGTTCTCAGAATTAGAACCTTGGTGATGGCTTCCACTCTCTCAGGATCAATCTTGACCCTATCGTTTGATACAATGTGACCAATCAACTTTTCCTTTTGCACTCCAAAATAACACTTCTTGGGATTCAATGATATGACATACTCTCTACACCTTATCAACATTCTCTCCAAGTTTTGAAAGTGATCATTTCTTTTTCTGGAAAACATAGTTACATCAACTTGATAAAAAACAATGAAATCATTAATATAACCAGAAAATACTACATCCATTACTCTTTAGAAAGTTTCTCTAGCATGTATTAAGCCAAACTACATCATGATATGGACGTAAGTTCCCCAAGGAGTGGTAAAGGAAGTATTTATTCTTTTTGAATCCTTCAACAACAACTTTATTATAGCCAGAGAAACCATCCATAGTGGATAACAATTCAGAAGTAGTTACCAATTGTAGAATATTCTCCATGTTTGGCAGAGGTTAATTATATTTCAATGATGCTTTATTCAAGTTCCTAAAATCTATGCACACCCTTATATCACCATTATTTTTTCTGATAGACACTAAATTTCCAACCCAAGATGAGTACCTTATGAGATAAATGATACCTCCATCCCTCAACTTTTTCAATTCTTCTTGCATCTTTAAAGAAAGGAACGGATTGATTGATCAGCCTCTGTTTTTTCCTGAAATGCTTTACATTAGATTTAAGAGGAATTTCATGTTGGAACAAATCTTCCCTATATGCCTTTAACTTAGAGTAAGACCAAGCTAGACAAACTTGATATTTTTTCAACAATTGTACATAGGATTGCTTCTCTTCCTTGCTCAGATTGCTTCCTAACAAGATTTTACGTGGTTTTTCCTTTGTGCCCAGGTCGTGATCTTACACATCTCTTGAAACCAACATACTTCTGTTAATAATGCAATCAGAATTATTAATGTTTGATTCAAGAGCAACCAAACCTCTAGGAATCATGTTTGTCTTCATTTGGATGATGTCTTTGCCAAATAAAGTTTCCATTCTTTCAGGAGCACACACCATTGGTTCCCAATCTCTATTTTGGTCAAAAAAATCTCCTTGGTTCTGTGGAATTAGTTTCACTTGGGCATCGTCATAGAACACTTGCCAATTTTTGAAATTGTCAGGGACAGATGGCCTTGTTAGTATTTCAACATCATACTCACAAAATGGAGATACTATACAAATTCCAAATTTGGATCCTAGGACTGCTAACTTTTCTACAACAAAATTAAACTTTCTATCATGGTACACAATATTAAATTAGTAAGACATTTCAATCAAATCCTAGACTACATGCTTGTATTGTTTCATTCTCTAATTTTAGTAGGAAACAGTTTTCTAATTTGCTTGAAAATCCGTTCTGAATATCCTTTGACAATGATATCCTTTACACCATATTTCAATGCAATTCTCAAACCCAATAACAATGCTTCATATTTAGCAATGTCTTTACTACATTCAAAGTTGATTTAGAAATAAAAATCAAACTCTTCCTGGCCTGGAGAAATTAGAACAATACCGGTACCATTTCAAAACTTGGAACAAGCTCCATCGAATAACAAGGTCCAAGGAAAACATACTTGTTCAAGACATTTACATTGGTCAATCTTGTTCTCTTTACCATTAGCAAATCCAAAAAAGTTATCAACATATACATTAGCATACAACACTTCATAAGAAGCATTATTGGGATCTTCAATGAGGTGCAACATCTTCTTCTCTCCATACAACTTTACAAGGATTCCTTCAATTGGAATGGTGGCAAAAAACATATCCATCTAAAAACTTCCACCAACACTTGCAGCCCACTTTATTGATAATAACATGCCCCATTTGGTAGTGCAATCAACAATAACAACATCAAATTTCAAGTTCTTACTCGGATAATCTGTAAGTTGTACCACCAAACCTTTTTCACACCCTACAATTGACAACTCTCTAGAATCCATTGAATTACACTTCCCATAAGTTGTTGTCACTTTAAAGTTCAATTTATTCATGACTTCAAGAGGAATAACATTCCATGATGCTTAGGAATCAAACATACAATTGTGCAACAGTCTATCCTTAATAATCAGTGTTGTAAAAAATGCATCAACATTTAATTGAGACTCAAAAAAAGATGTTCCCAAGTAAACTTCAGGTGGTTCACGTATCTCCTCCAATGCTAGTGGTTTTTCTAGGATTGTAATGGTTGGAGGAGGAGTTTTTACATTATTTATATTTCTGCCTTGGGTACTCCTATTTTATTCCAATCCCAAATACTAGAAGGACCTCTTCTTGTGCTCATGAATCCTAAGCAATTCAACAATTGGAACCGAAATCTTGATCTGACTTAAGACTTAGGAAATGTCATAAGGAATGTATTTGGGAAAAGCAACATTTTAAGAAATATTGACAAACTCATCGGATGGCACAATATTTTTCACATTTTGGGCATGGGTTGGAACACCAGTTCTACTTGAGACAACAAGGCCTTTGCTAGATGCATCTTTCTTTGGATTTTATTTTCAGACATTGGTGAGAATTGGGGTTTTGGTTTGGCTTGAGGCTTTACTAGACCTTTCACAACTTTACTGCTTTTGTTATACTCTTTTTCTTGGGTAAAAAAAACATTCATTAACCATAGAATAACTATCTATCCTCTTCTAATGGAATTCTGTCATCACCAATCCGGCACTATGATAACTCTTCACCGGGAACTCCTCGTGCTATGATTATTTACTAATGCACAGCCTTTAGTTTTGTGGATGTAAGCTGGAAACACAACAACAACATAACACAAGAATACCATTGACTATGATAAGACAGAATGACGACAAATCTGAAATACCAGAGTAAATTATAATATTAACATGAAACTGTTACAATCTCACCCATGAGGCCTTTGAGTGTTAGTGATTTCACTTGCCTTTCAACAAGACTATGGGAGAAACTTTACAATTACACCTCTTAATGGCTTCTTCAACACACCTTTAACTGATGGCTTCCTTCACACACTTCCTACAATATTTCTCACTACTTCTTTCTATGCTAAATGAGGGGGGTGGCCTCTCTATTTATAGAACTTACAGGCTTATCCATCCTATCTCTAAGATAGGATAAGAAATCCACTCTGAAAAATCATATTCCATACCTTAACTCTTATCTGTACATGTAAGCTTATCTTTTAAGATAAGATAAACCTTATCATTTTACATGGGTTCCACATTTTTAGACTTTTTACAAATAAAATACACAAAATATTTATGACCTCACTCCTTGTCCTTATTACCAATATAATATTTCTAATTCCTAATCATGTAGACCCTACTTCTCTAATTACCCAAACTTTGACATTTTAACATTACCAGACCACTTACGACAAATATTTACTTTTTACAACATTCCTATTGTACTTTGACTGTTACCGTACTCCACATTATTGGCGGCACCATACTGACAGTGCCGTTATCTTCTATTGGACGCTACTACTAATTATACTTAACAACATCCTATTCCTAATACATACATTAATGAAATAGAAATTATGGAGGAAAATTTTAGTGTCGACATCTTCCCCCTTCCTAGCTTCTACTCCGTCCTCGGAGTAGACTATTCTGGTGCTTGGAAAATATTCAACTTGTCGTGGTTGACCCATTTCGTAATGGGAGTGCCATCCAATTCCTCCAGTCGGTACGTACCATTTTCATGCACAACTGCTATTTTGTAGGGCCCCATCCATTTTGGAAGAAATTTTCTCTGTCTTCTTTTTTTGTATCTGGAATCATATACTAGAACCAAGTCATTCACATAAAATGGAGACCACTGGATCTTTTGATCAAAGTATTCCTTCTGCTTCATTTTCTTCTTATAGCTTGTATCCTTAGCTATTTCCCTCATTTCCTCTAGCAAATGAAGATGTACCAACCTTTCTTTTACTGAATCACTTTCATCCATCCTTTCATTTTTCATAACTCTCACAGTGGGAATATCAAACTCAATAGGAAGAACTGGATCAATGCCATAGGCCAACTGAAATGGGGAGTATCCTGTTGCTGACTTTGATGTTGCCCTATATGCCCACAATGCTGCATGAATCCTTTTATCCCATTTATGTACCTGCAAGGCTGCATCTTTTGCTAGAATTTGACACAACACAAAATTTGTTCGTTCCACCTGTCCATTTGTGCTTGGCTTGTATGTTGTTGCCTTCCTGTGCTTAATAGAAAACTTATTGACTAGGGCTTCTACCACCTCATTAATGAAGTGGCTTCCTTGATCTGTTACAATTTCTAATGGACAACCAAATCTGGTGACAATGCGTTCATATATGAACCTTGCCACTTCATCCATGGAAGTTGTTTTCAATGGCCTAGCTTCAACCCACTTGGTTAAATAATCTGTGGCAACTACAATATACTTATTTTGACGTGATGTAGTTGGAAGTGGACCTACAATGTCTATTCCCCACTTTTCAAAGGGACCAAGTGGAAGAATAGGACATAATGGAGCTGATGAAGTCTTACGGTTACCATGTGTTTGACAAATATCACATGTCTTACAATAATTATAACAATCTTTAAAAAGAGTGGGCCAGTGATAACCTGCATCCAAGATCCTTCTTGCTGTAAGTTGTCCAGAGAAGTGCCCTCCACATGTACCATTGTGGAATTCTTCTAGCAGTTCCTTCCCTTGATCACGTCCAACTGCCCTCTTGTACTGTCCATCAGGTCCTATTCGAAATAATGCTCCATGCAGAATAGAATATGGACGACTGGCTTGAGTAATCTTTCTCTTAGTCTTTGCATTGGCACCATCAGGAAACTTGAATTCATTCAGATAATTCCAAATATCTATGTATTCACTAGGGATTGTGTCAAGGGATAACAATGCTGCATCGGGAAAATCATCATCATCACAAGATGATCCTAAACCATCATAGGCTCGAGAGAGTGCATCTGCATTGACATGCTTCTTTCCTGGCCTATCTATAATATCAAATTCAAATTCTTGTAGCAAAATTATCCATCTTGCTATCCTCCCTGATGGGTTAGGCTTATTGACAATATATTTCAGAGCCTGATGATCCGTTACAACTATAAATTTCTGCCCTAGCAAGTAATTTCTAAACTTCTTTACAGCAAAAATGATAGCCAGAGCCTCTTTTTCAGTTACAGTATAGTTTACCTCAGCACTGCTCATTTGTCTGCTCCCAAAGTAAATTGGATGTTCATTCCCATTTTCATCCTTTTGGCTCAAAGTACTACCTAGTGCTGCATCTGAGGCATCAGTGTACACAATGAATGGCTTGCTCCAATCTGGATTCTTCAAAACAGGTGAAGACACCAGGGCTTCCTTTAGTTGTCCAAAAGCTTCATGCGCCTTATTTCCTGGTTCATAAGCAACATCCTTCTTCAAGAACTGGGTTAGTGGCTGTGCAATCTTTGAGAAATTCTTGATGAACCTTCTATAGTAACCCACATGGCCTAAAAATGATCTCAACTTACTTCTATTCATAGGAAATGGTAAATCTTTGATTTTTGAAACTTTATCAGGATCAGTACCAATACCATCTCTGGATACAACATGCCCTAACAAAATGCCTTTAGAACATCCAAAGACACACTTTGTAGGGTTTAGTGAGGCTTGTGCTTCATCTAACCTTTGAAATGTTGTCTCCATCTGGTGCAGGTGGTCCAACTTGCTCCCATAGATGCAAAAATCATCCAGAAATACTCTGATGAAGGTCCCAATGTAGGGTTCGAACACCCTATTCATCAAACGCTGGAATGTTGCTGGAGCATTACACAACCCAAAAGGCATAACTCTATAAGCAAACATTCCCCAAGGAGTGGTGAACGTGGTCTTCAGCTGATCTTTCTCTGCTATACGAACTTGGTTGTAGCCGCTATATCCATCAGCAAAACTATAGCACTCCTGGCCAGCTACTTCGTCCAAGATCTGATCTGAAAATGGAAGAGGGTAATGATCCTTCTTTGTTGCCTTATTGAGCTTCCTATAATCAACACAAATGCGTAGCTTCCCATTCTTTTTTATTGAGATCACAATGGGAGAAACCCATTCTGAATTCTCCACAGCAAATATGAATCCTGCATCAAGTAACTTATCTATTTCTTCTTTTACAGTCTTGGAAAAATTAGGATTCATTCTATATGGCATTTGCTTTATGGGCTTAGCACCATCTACCAGCTCAATACAATGTTCTACCCAACTTACTTGACGGAGTTCCTTGTAATCAAAAGTGAATAGGTGTATGTACCTTCGAAAGAGCTGGAGGTAGGATTCCTTCTCACTCTCCATCACAGCATCACCAATCTTTATTTGTTGGAGACGATCATCAACTTCTTCTTCAGATAATTTTATGGGGTCATGAGTTGGTGTGACTAGAAGGATATCCATGACTGAAACATCCACCTCACTTTCTTCATCTTCAGTGTCCACTTCACTGGTACTAGAGTAATCAGAGGATGTCCAATCATCAGTTTCATCACTTGAATCCACAGGTTCTACTTTATGATGTCGAGGGATCACGTTTATCTTCACCCTCTCTCTACCACGTCCAAGTGTCATGAAACCTTCATTCCAGTAGTTTCTTGCATGAACTCTCCTTAGCCATGGTCTTCCCAGCAGCATTGGGTACGCAACAGTACCATTTTTCATCACCTGAAAGTCTACCACACATACAACACCCATAACAGATATTGCCACATTTGAAACTACACCTTCTGGTTTAGTTTTTCCCTTATTTAATGACCTTAACATAAGTGTTGAAGGGCGATCAATTTTTAAACCCAACATATTCATTACAGACTCGGTCATTACATTAACTGCAGCACCTCCATCAACTAAGACATCATGAATTGAAATACCATTACATAATACCTCAGCTTGTGGAGCATAGGGATCTGCCTCTGCCTCCAAAATAGGGACCTCAACCTCCTTCCTTCTTCGAGCATTGAGTCCACCTCGCAACTCCCGCCTCTTCTCAGAAGACATAGCCAAGAGTTGACCATATGTAATATTTGCAGGCCTTTTGGACAGATCTTCCAAGATGGAGTATGGTCCTTGCCCCTGTGAAATCAGAAAATCCTGCACACCCAACTTTCTTCTCCTATGTTTCTTACTAGTTTCTTCTTTCATCTTCTTAGGATCATTTCCATCTTGATTATCTTTTTCTTTCTTTCTTTTTGTTACAAACACATCTACTTCATTATTTCTACTCTTATCTACTACATCAAAAGAATTCACAGGTGCTTTTCCTTTATCATTATCTCCTTTACCAGATGTAGAAGCTCTATCTGGACAATTATACTTATAATGACCCTTTTTATAACAACCATAACATACAACTTCAGAAATATTTCTTTTTGGACCTCTATCTCCTCCCTGAGAACTAAATTCCTTTCCTTGAAGAAGATTAATAGTTAACTGACCCATCTTTTTGAGCAGATCTTCATACTCAGTAGATGTACTAGGAGAAATATTTGTGCTCACCGGGAGTGGTTGTGGATTCAGGACCAAAGGTGCTGGTGTAGGCTCTACTTTAGCAACAATTTCTTTGGGCTCCTCTTCCATGCTTTCTTCTTGCCTTCTTGCAATCTCCTTTGCTTGTTCAATGGTAGCTGGACGGTCATACTTCACTCGTTGTCTGATCTCTGGCTTCATCCCAAGAATGAAGTGCTTACATAGGAGATTATCCATGCCATTCATCAACCCATCCGCTAATCCTTCCTTCCGGATCTGGGCATCGAGCTTCCTCCTTAGCTCTAGAACACGAGCATGATAATCCCTTATCTTCTCCTTCTCTCCTTGGGATAGCTTTGTGATCTCGATCATGAGATCTGCATATTTCTGTTGTTCACCAAATTCTTCAAGAAAACTTTCAGTTAATAAATCCCATGAATTTTTCACATTATCACCTAGTGTTTCAAACCACCTAAGTGCTGAACCATCCAAAAAGGTAGGAAAAAATTCAGTCCATTGTTCCCTTCTTATAAGGCCATTACAAATACAAGATCGCTTAAACTCTTGAATGAAAGAAGAAGCATCTTCATTAGATTGAGCTGAAAAAACAGGAATCTTTCCCATTTTCAAAAGTAACCACCGTGAAATACCAACTCACAAGTACAATCAACAAGACTTATGTGCACAAATAATTGGAATCACTATACTAGAAAGTGACTTTACACCTTTCTACAGTAAAATAGAAATGACCACGGTAAACTATGGTAAAACTTGACTTACTGCGGTAAAAACTGACTTTACTGTGGTAAACACTATTCACGGTAAAAAGTGAAGTTACTGCGGTAAATACTATTCACGGTAAAAAGTGACTTTACTGCGGTAATTACTATTCCCACAAAAAGGACTTTACCAAGGTAACTACTATTCATGGCAAAAATGACTTTAACATGGTAACTACTATTCACGGTAAAAATGACTTTACCATGGTAACTACTATGCACAGTAAAAACAAGGTTACCCTCCAATTGATTTTTGACTAAGTGGGAATATCTCTCCAGAAAATCCACCAACGAGGAATGGTCCTGGCAACGGAACCAAAATGTCATCACCAATCCGGCACTATGATAATTCTTCACCGGGAACTCCTCGTGCTATGATTATTTACTAATGCACAGCCTTTAGTTTGGTGGATGTAATCTGGAAACAAAACAACAACATAACACAAGAATACCATCGACTATGATAAGACAGAATGATGACAAATCTGAAATATCAAAGTAAATTATAATATTAACATGAAATTGTTACAATCTCACCCATGAGATACTTCAACAAGACTATGGGAGAAACTTTACAATTACACCTCTTGATGGCTTCTTCAACACACCTTTAACTGATGGCTTCCTTCGCACACTTCCTACAATATTTCTCACTACTTCTTTCTATGCTAAATGAGGGGGGTGGCCTCTCTATTTATAGAACTTCCAGGCTTATCCATCTTATCTCTAAGATAGGATAAGAAATCCACTCTGACGAATCATATTCCATACCTTAACTCTTATCTGTACATGTAAGCTTATCTGTTAAGATAAGATAAACCTTATCATTTTACATGGGTTCCACATTTTTAGACTTTTTACAAATAAAATACACAAAATATTTATGACCTCACTCCTTGTCCTTATTACCAATATAATATTTCTAATTCCTAATCATGTAGACCCTACTTCTCTAATTACCCAAACTTTGACATTTTAACATTACCGGACCACTTACGACAAATATTTACTTTTTACAACATTCCTATTGTACTTTGATTGTTACCGTACTCCACATTATTGGCGGCACCGTACTGATGGCGTCGTTATCTTCTATCGGATGCTACTACTAATTACACTTAACAACATCCTATTCCTAATACATACATTAATGAAATAGAAATTATGGAGGAAAATTTTAGTGTCGACAATTCCTTCATAAATGATGGGTTACTTCTTAATAAATAGAGCTCTTAGGTACTCAAAAACATTATTAGGAAGTTCAAAATCTTTACCATATCTGTTTCTAAAGTATGACAGGGAGGAAGAAGAGGTACCCGGTGAATGCAATCCTAAAAAATTGCTAGTTCTTGCACTTATTACAGTTGAAGTTTATCCTTGCTGTGAACTTGTAGGGGTCCACCATGAAACATTTGCATCATCATCATCATCTTCTTCAACTTGTTTATCTACATCACATGTGGGTGGGGTAAGAAACATTTATTCAATTTCATGTGTCTCTTCAATAACAATAAATTTTGCATTTAGAGGATCAGACACTACTCTATTTTCCCTAGCTTGGGGTTGTCTAGCTCCCATGGGTCCTTTACCTTTGTCATCAGATCTCTGATCATTTCTAGGATGATTTGCAAATCTTCTTGTCCTTGTTGCCTATGTTGACCTTGAGAACCTTGTCCAATTCTTTTCTCTTCCCTCACTAGCTTGTAAGATATTTCTTTGACAGCTCTTGCCAAAGTCTTTACAACTTCCTCAAGATCCATAGCCTTACTTGATTGAGGCTTCTCTGGGTTGATAAGTTTAACACCCTCCCTCTTAGGAGGTTTTCCAACTGCTTTAATGTTGTTCTCAATTGCAGTGCCATGGTAAAGGCCTACCTCAAAGTTTTAGGGTTCTTATCCCTCAAATAGTAAGTAAATTTCTTATCAAATGCATCTGAATACTTTATCAGAACATGATTCATCACATGGCCTCAAATTAACAGGACAATATTCTTAATGTTTTGTTAAATCTTGTATTGAAATCATGCACTGATTCATTAGGATTACTTTTTATCATTTTAAAATTCTGATAAAAGAAACCTAGGGTATGTTTTATCTCCATACTGCAGTCTAAAATGATTCTTCATCTCTGTCCAAGAATCAATGGAATTATCTGGCAAAGATTTATACCAGTCCCTTGCATCTTCTTCTAGAGTATGGATAAACAATTTAATGTACACATCCTCAAATTCTATTTCAAATTCCTCCATCATATTGACAAAGAGCTTCAAGTGCTGATCACCAGTGATTGCATTATTTCCTTGAAACTTAGGCAATCTATTTCTTACATCTTATGGCATAACATTTGGATAGCCAACCATACCTCTAAAATTGATGGGACCAAAAGTATTAACAACAAATGGAGGTTTGGGTGGAGGATAAGCCATATTATTTTGAGGAGGTGACCTTGGAGAAGATGAAACTGATGAGGAGTGAGAAGTCTTTGTGGTACATGGATGTAATTCTCAGAATGACTGCCCTCTAAAGGCTTTGTTTCTTGGAAAACTCTATCAGATTTGGAAAATACCGGGGAAAATTGAGAAGAAAATTTTTCAAATACAAATGAAGGCCCCTCTCCAGATGGAGAATTTAATTCAACAAAGAGACTACCTGATTCAGATTCACTTGAGGAAGTATTGCAATCTTCAATCACAGGCTGATCAATTTCACCAATGGAGATCTCTTTTCTTGATGCTTGATCTCCAACAACCTTCCAAATTCTTCTTCCTTCTGAATTAGACTTTCCCAACTCTTGGAAACAACCTTCTACTAGGGTCCTTGGTGAAGAAATATCTTCTTCCTTCAACCTTTGCAGAGATTAATGACAAATCTTACTTGATATATGTTAAGACACTGGTATTTATTAAGAATTTAAACAACACGGAGTCACCACTAAGGATTTTCACCTTAGTTTATGCAAATGCACTATGAAAGACTTATCAAATGTCTGTCAATACCAGATTCATGCAAATCTTACAAGATCTTCTCTTCTTCTACCCAAATTTATTCAATGATGATACAAAATTTAGTGCAATAACTGTATAAGCTGGAAATATTTACACTCAGAACTTACAACTTTGAACAATTCTTACAGATCTGAATAGAGAATGATGTTTCAGTAATGTATTTGCACTTTAAAATTTGTCAGAAGCATTACCAGAGTCTATATGTGTTATAAATGGTGTTCAAAATTTTCACACAACTTCATGTCCCTGATCCCCAATAGCGCCATGAGTGTTGTTATCCAAATTTGTTCTCCCTTTCAAGCTGAGCAACATCACAGATTCGACATGGAGCTTAGAGATAGATAGATCATAATGTGTGTCATTTTGTAGCCGGGGATGAGATATAACTGGCCCTTTGTCACTCAGATTTGTGGAGAGATGGATAACACCTTCAAGAGGATTTGACCTATCCTCACTACTTTAGGTTGTGCCTCTTCAACCAGGGTGAGAGGACCCATAGTGTAACCTCTATTTGATGAAGGAGATGGAGATATCCTTCTTTTGCACAAATTTTATGAA
This sequence comes from Taxus chinensis, assembly GCA_019776745.2. NCBI lineage: Eukaryota > Viridiplantae > Streptophyta > Pinopsida > Cupressales > Taxaceae > Taxus > Taxus chinensis. The sequence goes on from CM034150.1 coordinate 724,663,443, forward strand.
GAAAACCTTGGGAAAGTATGATCAATACTCCATAATTTAACTCTCAAGAGTTGTCACTTCTAAAAGATGGATATACTTTCAAAACAAGGCTAAGGTTACTAAAGACATTATGAAATCCTGATTGTTCTGCATATTTTAGTAAATAGATTTTGTTCCTTTGTTGATATACAGGGAAAAAAAGGGTAGTTCAGGATGGATTCATTGTTTTTGAATAATTTTGGTGGGAGATTAAGTAGGATAAAGTTGATTATACCATATCTTTGAGAGACTTCACAACAATTTGAAAGATAAATGACAGAAAAGCTTTGAAATAGCTAAAATATTCCTTCAACCAGAAGGTGTGCATCAATGGAGGCTCAGATTTGCACGGTTTCACACAATCTCCAAGAATTTAACATGAAGGCTTGAGCTAAAGACTCAAGTAAAACATCAAAGACCCCTGGTTCCTCATGCCTAAGATACACTTGAAGGCTTTATAGACAATCTTTATCAACAAATGACAGTGAAGTGATTTTAAATTGTTTATCTCATTGCAGGATGAAGGCTCTTCTTGAAATGAAATTTCAAATTCAACTAAAATGTCATAGGGATGAGATCCTATGTGATTCGGAGGGAATTTAACACAATATTGCAATAGGAATAAGAAAAATTACTTGCAAACATTATGAAATAAAGCAGACATAAATTACTCCAAGATTGACACAAATTAACTCGAAATTGATTAAATTCATCAGTAGGGGAAAGTTTCTTTGAATAGTCTCAGATATTTTCAATGGTTGTACACTCATAACCAACTTGACGTGAAATGAAATTTAAAACATAGGATATTAACTAGGTTTCTCGGATTGGTCTCTCAGGAAGACGTGCTCTCTCAAATTTTTTTCTTAAGAATTCAACCTGCCGACCTTTTGCAAGAGTATTCTCATTACATTTATACATTTCACTCACTCACTCATCCCAAAACTTCCCCCCAAAAAGAAGAATATTCGAGGGACCTTTTCTTGTTACCAATTTGTCTCAGAAAGTGACGTTTAACAAATTTGCAACAAAAAGTTGTCAGTTGGACAAATCATGAACTGATCACATTTCTCAGACCCTCGACTAATGACTAGGATGCCATGCCACAATGTTTTTGTAATCCTTCTAATCATTTTGATTTTGTCATGTGAGAAATCCCCATTTTAATCATTTTCTGGAGGCTCTATACAAATGGATCTGACAGACAATCCTTTTCGTTCTCTCGAGGCAACACCTTTTTCCATCTTTTACACCTGCAACCTTCATCATTTCATCCTTTTCCCTCTTTTTCCTCTGTAACTCTACCCCACATCCATCTTCTCTGTTAATTCATGTTTTTACAAGTTCCCGAGCAATTCCAACTTCAAAATATCGATCTTAACAATCCTTAGACTCACAAATTAAGTTCTGAATCCACTCAATGGCACTTTATAGACAAAAACGACAAGGAATTTCCTCAAAAAATGATGAAAAACAGTGTGTATTTTTATCTCCAAGAGTCTTGGAGAAAAAATGGCAGAAAAATAGACACAATGCACAACAACCATTGATTCTTCCCCTTCTCTACTTTATATTATAGTCGTCCATGTGTTTCCTTGGCGCAACTACAAAGGAGAAGTACATTGGCAATTTACGAAACAAGCGTAGGTTTTCCACATGCCTTGGGCCCAAGAAAAATGCCTTTTGGCCTTTGAAAAAGTCTACGTAAAAAAAGGAGCCAAGTGGAAGCCTCCATGTGTCTTAGTGGTGCACTTTGAGATGGTCCCCAAAACTGGAGACCCCAAACAAGCATGGGCTCACCACATGTCTCAGTCTGGTAGAGTTGTTAAGAAAGTTGAAGGATCAGTGGAAGGTGCCATGTGTCTATGGTTCGAGACAATTTTCCTTGTCCATTGAAAAGTCCAAGCAAAGGCTGAGTGAGCAGAAGCCTCCAAGTGTTTTTCCTGGTCGCTTCTTCAAAATAAAATTTAGGGGCTGGTCCCCAAACAAGCGTGGTCCCTCCACATGTCCCAGGCCTTAGAAAATTTCTTTGAAAAGTTTAAGTATAGAGCGGGGCTGGCGGAATCCTCCACGTGTTTCCCTGATGCAACTGTTAAGGTGGGACCCTGAGGCTGATCCTCAAATGAGTGCCGAGCCCTCCATGTGTCCATGCTCCACCAAAGCTGTACTAACTACATGAAAAATTTGTCTAATTCTGGGCAAGGCAGCGGAAACCTCCACGTGTCTCCCCGATGGAAGTCCAAGGTCAAACCAAAAGGTGAATTTTCAGATGAGCGTTGGCCCTCCATGTGGACAAGTTTTGAGTTGAAGAGAGCCTTAGAGTTTTCAAAGTGCCCCACCAAGCCACATCTAACTAGAAAGGGCCATGTTTCTACATATGTTGAGATGTAAATTTGACTAGGAAAAACACACCCGTCAAACCATAAAATGTAGGAAAATAACCATTTGATCCCGGAAATGAATCTTTCTTTCAAGACAGAGAATTTGAAAATGATATAAGGCCCAAATATGATCTTTTGAGCCACATCCAATCACATTTCCATAGATATTGGGACAAAAAATGACAGGGAAAACAAAACGTGACTGCGGAAAAAATGGAAGGAAGGGAAAAAACCTGATTTTATGCCCAAGTTACAGATCTTTCTCATGGACAGAGGAACAAAAAACAAAACTCTAGATTTAAAGTGATCCTCAACCAAAGGAAGGGACTGATCATGGAAACCAAATGGAGGATAGATTTTTCATCCATAAATATAGGGAGACAGAAAACATGACAGAGCCCGCAAACTAAAGAATTTCAAGGACAAACAGGGATGAGATCAAATTGAGCACCAACATACCCTCTTTCCTTAAGGTTTCTACTAATTCTTTTAGGGTTCCCTTTGCAGAGTTTGGAACATGTATAATTGGTACCCTAAATACATTTCTCATTGTATTAATAGTAAAGGGAATTATAATTCTTTTAACCTTAGTTCATGACTGCTCTAAATTTGCAACAAATTCTCTTACCAGTTCATCATTGTATTTTGAGAATTTCTTTAGAAACTCCTGCCAACCTACCTATTCAAAAATGGTTGTTACTTCTCTATCTGCAAGGAGTTTTGTATCGTCTTCTGGATCTAACTTATTTTTCATACCCATGGTCAAGAGGATGATTCAAATTCTTTCTTCTTTCAAATCCTTTCTCTTCCAGGAGATAGATGTGGAACTAGTGGATTTGGATGCGAAACTACTGGATTTGGCTACGGAACTACTAGATTTAGCTGTGGACCTCCAAATATGACTTCATTGTTTCCTCCTTAAACTTCTTTGCAACTATTCCCAATTTTCTTTTGTTCTTCCTAAATGAAAGTTCATTATTAATATGCCTCCATTTCCATTTATTTAGTCAGCATCACCTTCATGATTATTCCCCTTTAATCATGATGTGTAATAAATGACTCATTATATCACCAACTTGAATCAAGTATAATCACAAATGCAAACTTTTAATTTAACCTTTAATAAGATCAAGACATAATTATCATCCTTGCTGATGTAATCCATCCATCTTGATGACTCATCATTCCTAAAAAAAAGTGAAAAATAAAAATGGTTAGAAAAGACAGACTAGAATTCCAAAGAAGTTCCTTTTATTTGAATTAGCAACTTATTTGATGAGACCAACAACCATTTCTAGTTTTCAATTCGACCTTTTGAGATATTTTTTTTGGAAGAGAACGCCATTTACTGGTTTTCATTCCCTTCCCTTTTTATTTTTTCTTTATTTATTTATTTATTTATTTATTTTATTTTTTTGGGAAGAGAATGCCATTTTCTAGTTTTCATTCCCTTCCCTTTATTTTAGATCCTTGCATCTGATTACTTAATCATTTTGGAAGAACTAGGTTTTTCCATATGATCAAATTCCTTGTCTGCTTCAATTCTCTTCAAGAATTCATCACTAATAGGAGGCTTCTTATAGAGTTTTAGCCAGTGTCCATTGACCAAAAGTTTCCTTCTACTGCCATTAATGGGAAGTAGCTAAATATAGCCATTGTCATATATCTACTCAATCTGATAAGGTCCAAACCACCTGGTTCTCAACTTGCCTTTGAATTGTTGGTACCTAGAATCAAACAGGAATGTCCAATCTCCTATCTTGAATTGCCTTATCTTTATAAGTGTATCATGTCACTGCTTCCTTTGGTCTTGGATTATCTTTTTATATTGAAGTGCTTCTAATCCCAGCTCATCTAATTCATTGAGTTGTAGAATTCTTTCCTTTTGTATTGCATCCAATTCTATACCCAATTTAGTTGTTGTCCTCAATGTTTGTAATTCAAATTCAATGGGTAACAAGGGATTCTTATCATAGACTAAGTCATATGGTGAGAACCATGTTGTAGTCTTCCAAGTTGTGTTATAAACCCAGACAACCTCATGTAGTCTTTTCACCCAATCTCTTCTACTTGGTTCAACTATTTTGGTGAGAATGTTTTCCAATTCCTTGTTTCTCACTTCTGCTTGTCCATTTGATTGTGGGTGATAGGGAGATGAATTCCTATGATTGATTTGATAGTAAATTTTGAATTCCTGGATCATATTGGACATGAACTATGGCCCTTTTTCTGAAACTATGCTTCTTAGTGCACCAAGATTTCACTATAATTTTTTGCCAAAGGAAATTAGCAATTTTTTCCTCATTAGCATTTGTTAAAGCATGCACCTCTACCCATTTTGTTACATAATCAGTACATATAAGAATATGTTATTTTCCTTGTGAATGAGTACTATAAGGGCCAAAAAAATCCAGCCCCCACCTTTCAAATGGTTCAATCACCACTTGAGGTTACAGAGGCATTTTACTAGTGAAATTTGGCTATCACATCCTTTGACAAAGATCACACTTCTTGATGTATTTCTTCACATATTTATACAGAGATGGCCAATAATATCTAGTGCCAAGTATTTTTTGGGCTATTCTTTTTACTAAAAAGTTTCCTCCACTTGGTTCATCATGACATGCCCTAAGTATGTAAAATTTTCATCTTCTCTCACACACCTGCATAAAACCAAATCAGGACCACATTTACATAACATTCAATTTATCCATTTAAATTGTGCACTAGTTTTGATTAACCTTTTCATTTATTTCTTAGTAAAATAAAGAGGAAACTTCCCTGTTGCAAGATAATTCACCATATCAGCAAACCATGGTGTATCAGTTGAAATAGCAAATAATTGTTCATCTAGAAAATTTTCCTTAACTGGATCGTGTTCCCTATAGTGGTTAATCTTGATAAGAAATCAGCTACCACATCATACTTTACTGGATTATCCACAATAGTAATATCAAATTCTTGTAAAAGTAATAACCATCTCATTATCCTACCTCTAACAACTGGTTTGTTCATTATATATCTAATTGTTGAGTGATTTGTATGTACAAATATTTTTTACCCTATAATATAATGTCTGAACTTATTGATTGAATAGATCACAACAAGAAATTATTTTTCAATGGTGGTGCAATTTCTTTCAACATTTTTCCTTATTCATCTATCTTTCCCAAAACTGTACCAATTGAGTTATTTGAGGCATCTTATTTGGATGTGAAAAGGTTTCTCCCAATTAGGTCCTCTTATTATTGGGGCAGTGATTAATTTTTCTTTAATCTCTTCAAAATCATGTTGACATTTTTCATCCTAAAAAAATTCACAATCCTTAGTAAGAAAACCAAACATGGGGACAACAATTTTACTAAAATCTTTGATAAAATGCTTGTAGTACCCAACATGTTCTAAGAATGACTTGATATCCGTGGGGGTTCGAGGAACAGGTAAGTCTGAAATAATCTTGATTTTATCTTTGTCAACTTGAATTCCTCTTTTTGAAATTTGGTGTCCCAATACAAGTCCCTCATCAACCACCATCAAATATTTCTCATGACTAAGAGACAAGTGGTGTTTCTCACATCTTGTTAATGCTCTATCCAATTTTTTCAAGGCATCATCAAATGTTTATTCATGCACAATAAATTCATCCATGTATACCTCTACACAATCATTAGTTAGATCTGTAAAAATTGCAAGTACATCCCTTTGGAAGGTTTCTGGAGCATTACATAGTCCAAATGGCAATACCCTGTAGGAAAAATTATCCCATGGAAAAGTAAAGTTAGTTTCATCGTGATCCTCAACAACCACCTTGATTTGATTATATCCACTAAAGCCATCTAGGAAGGAAAAGTATTGTTTACCTGAAAGGTTGTCTAAAACTTTATCTATGAATGGTAAGGGAAAATAATCTCTAAGTGTATCTTTTTTCAATTCCCTATAATCAACAAAAATGCTTCATTTTCAATTATTTTTAGGCACAATTACAAGAGGAGACACCCATTAACTGTCTGAGATGGGGTAGATAAAACCTAATTGTAATAGCTTTTCAATTTCCTACTTAATTCTATGTCCCTTAAGGTTGGATTGATCCTTCTCTGAGGTTGTCTAATTGGTTTAACATTTTCAGTATAAATTTTATGGGTACAAATTCTTGGATGGATTCTTTTCATGTATTTATAGTCCCAAGAAAAATATCTAGTATGACCTTTCAAGACATCAAACAATTTAGCTTCTTGATCATTTTCCATTTAGTTGCTAATGTTTAAAATTTTAAATGGTTGAATCTCAATTTGTTTGGTTCCAGTGTGTGATGACCTAATTTGTTGAAAAGGTTCTATTAGGGTGTTTAGTGGAAATGAATGTGGTAATAACATATGATATGTAGAAATGTCTCTAAAGTTACCTTGAGAAAGAATACTGGATAAAGGACAGTAAGCAGAGTTATGATACTTATCTTGTCTTTGGTCAAACTCCTTATCACTTATGTTTTCTAAAAATTCCTTATTGTTCTCTCATATCTTTGAGACTAAGGCTACTGATTCCATAGCTATTTATTCCCCTCCTGAAGAGAAATCACGTTCCTCCAAAGTGAAATTATTTACATCTACATGGAATTGTTGTGGTTCCAAAGATAATACGAATGTTCTAGAACTAAGTCCGAAGGTTCCAGAACTATCCCTGATTGTTCCAAAGAATATTAGTGATCATTCAATGGGTGATTAATCATATTATAACAACACTTCCGTAAATTGATCTATGTCTAATGTAATCATAATCAAATAATGTTACACATTTTGTCCATTAGCTCATCAGGATTATTGTGCGATGGAATAGATCACCATGCAAGCATTGGAATCCAAAAGTAACTGTTCCTCAGGACCTGACCTCCCGAGTGACATGCCATGTACAGCCGGTGGGTGCATGGAATATAAATGGGGCGTAGACCAACTTATTTAAGATGTTCAAAACATTGAAAAATATCAAGCATGCACTGATGGATCACTACAATTGAATCCAAGGTGATTAAGGCCCTCCTGGACTTTGCAATCATCAGCAGTGATAAAGCAAGTTGGTGAGGATGACTTGTCGAAGGTTCCAAGGAATATAGAACAATCTGGGGTAAACAGAATCTATAGGTTCCTGGCATCCACATGCAAAATACACCTATGAGTGCTTAGCATAAAAAATATATCCCGAATAGGGTCATGAAAATGGATGATGGATGTACATACGTTTTCTATGGGTGATAATGTCTACTCAAGTTTGAGAAGATCTTTAACTTGATTACCATACTACATCTAATGATGATAGTTGTACGATTAGGATTGGTGGAAGTGGAGATGATTTGGACACTAATGCGTGTCAAAACAAAAATCGACATCTAATTGACATTGTGGGCTACGTTGGGTTGTGAGACATAAGTGGATCACAACCGATAATAGTTCATGGTCATTGCAGGCCTATTATAATCACATGATTCAGAATCAAATATCATAATCCATCATCATCCATGATTAGTAAATATGCTCAAATATCTCACACATGCCAAATATCACATAACAACATCATACATGGTTATGACATTATCTTTCATCAATTAAATTCTTCATACACTCTATTCAAGAAGGCTTCATATCCTTCAGCAAAATAGTTGTATGTCCAATGAGACCATGTCTTCACTGTGTCAAACTGTGGGACCAAAGGATCACAACTGATAAAATATCAATTATGGTATGATCTTCAACAGTCATGTGGATATCTAAATAGGGAATTTTATAGTCACATCCATGGCATGAAAACAACACAAACTATATGCACTTTGTCACTAAACTGATGCTTCCCAGAAAGCCATCTTAACTAGGAATTCAATTTGTTATACAGTCCCTTGTTTTCACTTTCAAGACCTAAAATTCCCTTAAGATTTAGGAACACAATGTCAGTACATATTCACTGCTCCAAGGTTGGGTTTAGGCGCGCTTGGATAAAATCATCCATATCTTTGGGCATCTTCTACCTCCCATCTGTCTAGTCAGTAACAATATGGGTTTCCTAAAAAACAATAAACCCTAATTCTTCACAAACTGAGTTCCAGATGAACTCTCAAAACTTATCACCATGATAAAAACCATATACCATTATAAATCTATTTGAATCTTATTTTCATAAGACTTTACATTTCTTTCAAATACTCTTATTGGTGGAATTCCTTCAACCTAGGTTCATCTCTAAAACTACTTTAGTTCCTGCTCCCAAAACTACCTTGATTTATTCATGTCTTCATGAATTAGGGAACATTTTCTCCTTTACCAAATCGTGATAGAACTCGAAATTGATCTAACCATGAATTTGTAAACCATACTGAAAATCAAGTAAAACTCATAAGTAGCAAACAATGTCAATTTATGATTCAGTACCTCCTTTAGAATGAAGAATTCTGAACATCCCTGTCAAAAACATTTGAAATTTCTAAGTGGCGTCCACATACAATCAAAATATTTATCTTACCTTTATCGAAATTTTGAGGAGTCTCTATAAAACATCAAATAATCATACTAGAAATGTAAACTTCATTATTTTCACATGACCGTGGAATATATTCTCCATCGCTCTAGACATGGAGTTCCAAACTCACAAAAAAAAAGTTATACCTTGTGCTGGTTGTTCAAATTTTTGGTGACCTGGAGAATTGTCTCAGATCTGAAAAACCTGAGTCTATTGTGCCTACGTCACATAATGGGATTGTATCCAAGTTATGGGACCTTGCAGTGCTTACAACAGACACTCTGGAGAAGGTTGGTTGCCTCTACATTCTACTGCTACTACTACTCCCGATGCTAAATTGAAAACCTGAAGGCTAAACATGCCAATGGAACGAGGGATAGAAGCGATATGTGAAAAGGGAAAAATAATAGACTAGTGTGGGAGGTGATAAAATTTTATTGTTTTTAAATAAAGGGGGATCGAACATGAAATCATCTTTGCCAGTGGTTACAAAAGATAATTTGAAAAGGAAGGCCTGATTTGATTGGTCACATGTAGTAACGAGTGGTGGAATGTAACTTAGCATAGTCATTTCTTCCATTTTGAAAAAAAAATCATCAAAATTAAGATCTTTTCCCGAAGGCCCGCATGTGAGAAGACATAACAGACACACAACGTGAAGGAGAGGCAAAATTTAAAAGTAGAAAAAATGGTAAGGAAGAAGATAACAAAAAATCAATGCTTCTATTACTTCAGGGAATGTCATAGTCTATTATAATTTGGTGTATGCAGGTCCGCATCCACATGGCAAAACGACTAGATCTGACAGGATCTGTCAAGCTCAAAAATGCAAGGTAAATTAAACTTTTTCTACATTTTTGAAATAAGTTCCCAACTCTTATCAATATTGACATGGATGTTCGTGCCCAATTTATAGGATGACACATGAATCCAGAGAGAGAAGGAATGGAAAAGTGGGCACTTGGAGGAGTTTGAAGTATTTGGCTTCAACCATGCCAACAATCAACAATGAATTGCACGTAAGGCCTTCGACTAGTAGGAATCTGTCAAATGCACTTCTCCATGTCTTTTTGGCATGAGGGGCTGAAGAAAAGGGTCAAGACTTTGAATCAAATCAGGTTGTAAAAGGTAGAAATCATATTTTATAGTAATAGGCATGATATGTGTTTTCTATATTCTCACAAGACACGAGTCCCACCAAATTTTGATCTCAGAGTGATCTGGAGTGTAGAGAGAATGTCATCAGCTATTTTTTCAAAATTTCCTAGTGAAAAATGTTGCAAGGATTCAGAAATAAGCCCTATTAGCACACTTTGGATAGGTTGTGCCCCCGCATGCACTCCAGGGTCTGATACGTGGCATGTAGCACACATGTTGGTGTAAGGAATAAGCGTGTGATAACACATGGAGAAAATAAGACTCCTGAAGAAGAAAGTAGGAAGCGCACAAAAGTAATGCATGTCGGTTCCGCAGCAAATGGAAGGAAACATCTACGTGAGCATAAGTAGCAACATGTGTATGGGCCATTAGGAAGAAATTGCATGAGGAATCCAGAGATTTAGTTAATTTTGCGAAGATCAATTCTGAAGGTATGCATGCGAATCGGCCTGCAGTTATGGTAACTGCCCACAAGAAGACAGGTGTAACACTCTGAACTGTTGTTACTTCCTCCTGAGCATTCAAGTGTTGATATATGATTTCTTCTGTAAAAGGATATGTTCCTTTGATTGTGAAGTCATGCTTGATATGGACTGTATCTTCTTTGCAATTGAAGATCTTTGACTGAGTCAGAATATGATTGGACTCTTTTATTTCTTTCATTTTACACCTGAGTTTAATCTGATCTCGGAATGAATTGTGGATTTATCCATCTATAAGACCCAGCCTTGGATCAGTGGCATTGATCCAAGAGATGCTTTAAGTTTATTCGGGATGAACAAAAATTATAGACCTTACGTAGGTTGCAAGGTCTGAATGCGTTGAATAAGCTATTCTGGAGTCTAACTCAGGCTGATCGTGTTAAATGAATTGGTTCCCGATATCGTAATATCAGGAAGGTCTTGATCGTGGACCAGGTAATAAATTCAGATACATTTATTCAACTAGCCTATTGGCAGTGCTGGAGTGAATCCTTTTCGTGAATGTATGTCTTTAGGTTCTTATTCTGAACATTTTAAATGTTAGACCTAAACTGGATTTAATAAGGTTAATAACCTAAACCTAAACTATAACCTATGGGTTAGATTAGTGCTAATCTAACCTAGGCCTAAGCTATAAACTAATGTTCTAAAGTTAGTGACCTAGTGCTAAGGAGGTTAGACTAAGTATCATCTTAAATCCTAACCTATGCTTCTAACCTAACAAATGTTAGTGGAGGAAGGGGACCTATGAAGGGGTGCGAGCCATGGGCGGTAGTTTCTATGGCATTAAATGGGATGGATAAGTATGAAGGACAGGGATTTAGTGGAAGTTTCAAACGGCTAGTGAGGCCGACGTGGCAGAGTCACCAAAGTTAGAAATGGTCTTTGACTTGCATTTGTCCATCGCCAACTATGGCGGTCGGTGGCAATGGAGATTGAGCGGGAATTTTGGAGTTAATACAATTAATGAACTCGGTCTTCGAGCTCGGATTTCTCGGGAAGACATGCAAAATGGAAAACTGGTAGTTTGTTTGGTTTTTCATGCGCTCCAGTTTTCTCTCTGTTTGATCACTGGTTCTTCGCACCAGTCTACTTGGTGTTGCATGGCAAATATGAGTGTAACTCACTCTTTTCTCTGTCAAGGAAAGTTTATAAGGCATGGAAATAACAAATTATTGTTGTTGAATCTAACGTGGAAAAAGAGGAGAAGGCTCGAGCTCTTTCAGTGGTCTTCTTCAGATTTTTAAGCAACATTACCAGGCATGTTAGGCCCTAACCTTTAAAAATCTTTCTTTCTTTCAAATGATTTCATTAGAACAACTCTGTTCAGATGATTTTTGGGTTCAGTTGGTTTTTATGGTAGCTTTGTGTGATTTAGTTGTTGTATCTTCTTACTGGCTCGATTTTTCAAGTGAACCCTTGATGGGTGTGTATTGTGTTTCGAACTGTTGCACTATCTTGCTGTGTTTTGCATTTCGGTTAGATTTTGTAGAAATGCTTGCAAGGAAAATACACGAATTCGGTTCTGTGGGAGTCCATGAATTGTTTTCTTGTTTGATTCAGACTTCAGTCGATACCTTGTTGTTTTCACTTGTTGAAAAGGATACTGTTGGAATTCTTGAATGTACATGATATTTCGACTTCTGTATAAGTTATGTCATGATTAATATATGTTATTGATGTTGTTGAACTTCTTGAAATGAAATTATGTCTTGGCTTCTGAAGAAGTACAGTCGTGAATACATTATGTTATTGAATTCCGTTGGAATCCTTGAGTAGATAGTATTTGACTTCTGAAGGAGTTTTAGATTGAGAATATTACTTGGGTTCGACTCCTTTTGAACTATTGAAGCGTATATTATGTTTTCCTCTTCTGTATAAGCTTAGAGCGAATATTGTTGTATTGGACTCAGTTGGAGTCCTTGTTATGAAACCAGTATTCTGCTTCTGTATAAGCCTGTTTGTGAATAATTATTATTATTGGCACTGTTGGAATCCTTAATATATAATATATATATATATATCTTGTATTTCGGCTTCTGTAGAAGTTAGTCGTGAATGCCATACGTTTCTACTCCTGAAGGAGTTCAGTTGTGATTACGGTATGTTATTGTTTTGGTTGGAATTCTAGAATTTTATAGGTATCTTTTATCTTACTACTTCTGTAGAAGTTTATTTGTGAATACTGTGCTTATTGACTCAGTTGGAGATCTGGAAATGTAACCGGTGATTCGACTTCTGTATAAGCTTGGTTGTGAATACCTATTGATATTGGCTCTGTTTGAGTCCTTAATATATATCTTGTATCTAGACTTCTGTAGAAATTTAGTTGTGAAAACTGCTGGTGTTGAATTAGTGGAAAACCTTGAATGCTTTCGTAGGAATTCGGCTACTGACCTTGTCCACGCTGTGTTTTCTTTTTAAACTCGACTCTGTATGAGTCCTTGCTATATTCGCACTATCACGGCTTGGATGAAACTTTGTTGAAAATAATGAATTGATGATGACCTTTATGAAGACCTTGTTGAGGTTATTATTTCCGGTAAGCGTCTTCTAATTCACACCCATGTTGTATAAACGTGGAGATTTGTTTCAGTTGAATGAAGCTGTGCAGGTTTGTGTTGGATTCAGTGTGAATGTCACTAGGTATGCATATGGAAACGTCATTTGTTTTAATGCTATCTAGCCTCTTGTTTGACTGTGATAAAAAGGTTATTCTTTTGATTTCGGCCTTGGATTTAAGTCCTTGCTGTGTTAGTAGGGATTAGATTGAGCTGTATGTTGCTGAGTGTTTCGACTCAGTGGGATTGCTCTTGTGTTTGTGCATGATTACATCTTCTGTTATCATGACTATCTAGTCGTGTGCTTGACTGAAGTAAAGAGCTATTAACTGTACCTTGATAAGCGATGGCGTTGGATATTTTCTCGTTTGTTGATTAATATGGAAGGTTATGTGGAGTCTATTTGATGGATTATTCATCACTGCCTTGTCACGAGAGCTACTGTGTTGTTCAGTAAGTTACAGGAAATTTCTATTTGTGTATTTTGACGAACTGTAGATCTTCTTGTGGTCTTGACTGGCTTAGTCGCAGGTGTATAATGTGATTGCATTACTCTTAAGTGGACAGTACAGTCATGAGCATGTTGGGAAGGGACATCTGAATGTCTCGGTTTCTTTCTCTTCTGCTGTAAAGTATATGTTGATATATTTTTATCTAACTGTTGGAATTGTTTTAACATACTGATGGAATCATGAATTATTATGATATTCATTTTATTATGTTGAATGTAATGGTCTGTCTGATGTTTGTTGTCCTTGGGATTCAGATGGATAGTTGTTTTGGATACATTTGTTCTTCTTGGTCACTAATATTTATGATGAAATATCTGAAAAGTACCTAGGACTATTTAGTAACTATAATATGAGTTACGCGTTTATAGTCATGTTTGTATTACAAGAGAGCATAGTCTGAAATATGTTTACATGTTTGGTGAAATGATTTCATTTAAACAGGTTGTTTAATGAAAACAATTGGTGGATTGCAATTGTTTTAAGAGTTAGTGCTTATCATGCTCAGTTCATCGAACTGACCCGTGTTGACAATTTTTGCAGATGGTTGCCGTAAGTGGTAAAAGCACGCAGATCTGATAGGATGTTCAGATTGTTTAATTTGGTTTTATGATGAATTACAACTTGATTCTCTAAATATACTACTTGAAGAAAGATGTTCTTTTGCTGTTGAGTATTGTATCAAATATGCTGAATGCATAAAATGTATTTGATTAGCTTGAAAGGAATGAAAAGAGATATTCGTTACTTATATGTTTGTATTCGTATCTTGATGGTTTGACCTTCTTCGGTTCGAATGATCTTGAGAGCATTATTATTATTGTATAATTTGGAGACTTTTGTGATTATCTAAGTATACTTGCAAGATTATGTAACTGAATGCTTATGATTGTTTAGTAGTTCTAGTATGTTCTATCTAAAGCTAAATTGGAATTTAGATCACTGTCTTTCTGGAAGCTAGGGTTAAAATAAACCTGAGCAGGAAGCTAAACAAGTTGAATAAATTATTACTTCCTAGTCTTGATCTAAGTCAAGACAACGTTTAATTGGATTCTTAATCACTATATCTCGATACTAATAAGTAAGATATAAAATTCAGTTAAGAGAACTGATATAAACCTAAAAAGGGTTTGGTTAGCAATCTCATGTGAAGGTTGAGGGTTATTGTCCAATTTCGTTGATTTAGAATTATGTATATTCTATGAACTCCTTGGAGGGGACCTCTAGTCTTAATAACTTCTCTTGTGTAAAGGGTTTTGCTATGAAAGGTAATTCTAAGGTGAGGAACCCAGGGATTGGGAAGACTAACCTTAAGGGAGCGTCTTATAGTATAATTTTATCTCAAGTATGTAACACTTATCAATAAGTAGATCTTTTCGAGGCGGATTTAAAGGTTGATGGCACAAGTCAACTGCAGGGTTGTACCTTCGAGAAGATTAGGATCTTCTCGAAGATACAACAATGCAGGTGACTTATGACGACACCCTTTGCATTGATCGTTAAGATTTACACCTTAAACTCAAACAAGTTACTCTGGGACTGATTAGGAATGTGGTCACGTTTTAAGGCTGCCCTAGGAGACTCGGGGTATCTTGACACACTGGATTAACTAGGGTTGACCCAGTATGTCAGCGTATCCCTAGTCCTCGGGAGCATCCCTATAATGTTGTCATCTTACTAATCCGTTCCTGAGTGAATAACTTGGGATAGGAGAGTCTGATAGAAGTCAGTATAAGACATTCTACATAACATAGGAATGGGGTGAAGGACGTATTCCAGATTGACGAGTATGCCGTCAAGGAACACGAGACATAAGCAGTATGTTTCAAATCTTTGGCCAAAGTATCGCAAGCTGCTGATTGCGTTGTCCTAAGTCACCTAGTCTAAGGGATGAGATGCCGATGAATAATGGTAACAATTATTCAGTTAGGTTCCTTGGACAGAGCATTCTGAATCCCAGATTAGGGAAGAGAACCGCAAGAGTGATGTGTTAAATAAAAACGCCAACTCTTAATACTCATGAATAGATCGGTAGATTACCGAGTCATGGAATGAATAGATCGGAGGTGCTCCGAGTCATTACAGCTGCATATGGTTATCTGTTGTGAGAATGGTTGTTTTTGATTTGTGAGTTCTAAATTATGTATTTAGAACCAGGAAGCATTTATCAAAAAAAAATTACTTGTTCTAATGTATAAAAATGAGGATGTTACATCTTTGATCCAAAACACATGAAATTTTATATGAATCTACATCTCTTCAGCCTTCTGAATGCAGTGGCATCATTTATTTGAGCTAATTTGGTGCCCTATAGTGTTTTTTTTGAGATATTTTTCTTAGCCCGTGAAAAACACGTGAAATGTAAAAATGAAAAGTTGCAGAGATATTTTTATCCCTGTCTCCTTGCAATCTAGAATTAGGATAAGAACCTCTGTAGTTGTGCAAAATATAGATATAAATCAGAGGATTTTGAGGAACCAGCCTCTAATATGGAGATTCCTCTCTCATTTTCACAAGTCCCACACTTGGAGAGAGGTTTTCATGTTGTGTAATCACACTGGATGCTCTGGAATCAACTTAGAAACCTGATTTGCATCCAGGGGTGATGCTGATTTGCAACAACAGTTTTGGCACGCCCGGTGGGACATTAGAGGTCTCATTTTTACTACAACAAAGTTGATGTGCATCTACTACAATTTTCTTGCTTGAAAAGAGCTATAATTTTCACATCTGGCAACTCTAAGGGGAAGAATCAATTGGTTTCAGCAGTGTAGGCTTGAAAACTCATGAGAAGAATCACTTCAAGGTCAAGAGTTGGAGAAGAAGAAGTGTTGTTTGAATACCTGCAGTTATCTCTAAGAGTAAGGAAAAGTGGGAGGAGAATCCAAAGGTCTCCATCTCCACCAAACAGAACTCTCTCAAATCCTCCACATGGTAGGCCTTTCATTCAATCAACAAGGGTTCTAAGGCCAATTAGAATGGCACAAAACAACCCCTATGTCAATTTCACTGGCAGCAGCCCACTTGATCTCAATGCACAACATCCAATTTCAATTGCAGCCTTGAAGAACATTCCATACTTCACTAGAGAGAATCAGACTACTCCAGGTGATCATGTTAAAGACATTACCAACCTTTGTGCAATTCATGAAATCAATGAGATGCAAGTGGCTGTCAAGTTGCTGGCATCTTCATTCAAGGGGAAAGCATTGCAATGGCATAGAAGCCTTGGAGCTGGTTCAATCACAAATTGGAATTAGCTGTGTATAGCACTTCATGAGCAATTTGGAGAGAAGGGAGACAACTTGTCTCTTTTGGAGCAGATGACAACCATCAAGAGAACTCCCAATGAGCAGCTGACCGATTTCAACTTCAGATTTCAAAAGACTTGGGAGAGAATTCCAGTGGCAGTCAGGCCAGCAGTAGAAGGTTCTTTTCTCTACTATCTCAAATCTCTAAATTCTAATATTTCTATGTTGATTCAGTCCATGGGAGGCATAACTATCCCTATGGCTTATAGCATTGCCATTAGGGCTGAAAATTATTTGATCCAAGCTAGCAAACTTGCCCCTAGACCTCCCATGCCATTGTTTCCAAGTTTAGAGAGTCCAAACACCAATCAAGCACCTAATTTGACTCCTTCTCCCACTCCCAGAAATCAGAGTTCAAATGAAGCTTCTACTTCATCTCCAAGTTCTCCAAATGAGCTTCAAGAAGTCATGAAGCAACTAAAAACCTAGGCAATGAGTTGGTTACTCTCAAGAGGCAACAAGCCCAAGGTTTTAGACCTTCTTACCAGCCCCAAGCTTAGCCTAACAGGTAGCCATACCAACCACAAAGACCACCTAATCCAGCTGCAAATATGAATCAAACAAGGCCTCCCGCCAATAGACCATTTCAGTCCTACAATCCAAATGCCATATCTGCCTCTAAGGAATTGGTGCCAACACAAAACAACATTGCTCAGGAGTATGACTGGTGTTTAACATGCAATGAACCTCATAACCAATCCATGTGCTTCAATGGTGCTTTGAATCAAGCATTAATGGTGACAGCTACTGGTGTGGAGAGTGAGGGAAGTCAAGGAAACAACCAACAACAAGAAACATTCCAACAGAAATTAGCCCCAAATGACACCACGTTGGTAAATTGGCAAGCAGAGGATTTTTGTGGCATGAATCAGGTAGTTTCCCAAGGTGTTGTAGCCAACACAAAGTCAAAAAGGAGGAATTTGGGTGAAGAACAGCCATTGGCTCCAACCAATCCATGACCTTCTATGGTTCCACAAGTGGTTGGCAAACAAAATCCAGTTGTAAATGCACAAGGGCAGCCAAGAACAGCTCCTAGGCCAACTCAAATACCAGTTGTTGCTTCTCACGTGCAAGGAGTGAATGTGCAAACAAAGGGATAGGAAAGAGATCCTTCATCACCATTCAGTATCATCGATCAGATGAAGAAGACAAATGTCAACATATCAATGTGGGAATCCCTATCTATCCTAGGCCAAACATATTTTCTACAAGCTACCATGAAGGACTGGCCAACTTCAAATTAGCAAGTTCAGATGCAAGAGAAAGTGCTCACAAATGCTGCCTAGCATGAGGGGAATCATGGAGGACAGCAAGGTAAAATGTTGAAGCCCCCTCCTTTCTATGTTTCATTGATCATTGGAAATCAGCTAGTACACAATTGCATGATAGACTTCGGGGCAAGTAGCTCAGTGATGCCTAAACAAATAGCTAATCAGCTAGGGCTCCAGTATGAAACAATATCCAAAGGGGTAGTGCAGCTAGATGGGACAACAGTAGCAATAGTTGGAGTGATTAAAAACTTGAGTCTTACCTTGCATGTATGTCCAAATGTTGTTGTTTTACAAGATGTATCAGTCATAGACCTTCCACCACTCTTTGCCCTTTGCTTGTCAAGGGACTTCACAGCCAAGATTGGAGAATATTTGTCTACTAATTGGTCACACATGCTATTCAGAACGAGTTATGGAACCAAAGCTACAGTTAGGTCTGAACCTATTGTAAACTTCCACATTGAGCCTTACACTCCAAGTCAGATTAATGCCAATTACTCAGCATTTGATCAAGAAGATCACCCAAGCACTGATGAAGCTGACACCAAGGTTGGGACCATCTCAGATCTAACTCTTGATGAATGGGAAAACAAGGTACATGCTTTTGATCCTTATCAAGAAGTAGAAGAATCTGAGCTAGGGGTCTATTGTATACATGAAGAAAATCAGCCTATTCCTAGCATCACCAAGCCAAACTACAAGGATGACAATGAGGTATGGCAGCTATTTTTTGATGGATCAAGGAGTAGACAAGGTGCATGAGGTGGAGCTATGCTTGTTTCACCTCAAGGAGTAAAGTACTATTCAGCTTTTAGATTTTAGTTTGCATGCTCCAATAACACTGCTGAATATGAAGCCTTGGTGCAAGGGATGCATTGGGCAATAAAGAGAGGAATAAAGAACTTGCAAGTCTTTGGTGACAGTGAATTGATTGTAAATCAGGTCAAGGGACAACATGCTTCCAAGAATGATCTACTCAAGTGCTAAAAGAATAGGGTATGGGACCTCATGGAATATTTTTAGGGTTTTGGCATCAAATCCATTCCTAGGAAAGAGAATCAAGCTACTGACAGGCTTGCAGCAGTAGGGGCAGCCTTTGACATTGTTTAAAGCATTCAAAAAGACAAGGTAAATCCAAACATCCACGTGATTGTGAGGCCTTCAATGCCGGATAACAATTTCAGTTGGCAAGTATTTGAGAATGACCAGCAAATCATCCATTTCTTGCAAGAAGAAGCTGAGTTCTCAGCTAAGAATCAAGAAAAACTGGAATAGCAGTATCGTGACCAAGTGGTACAGCTGAGAACTAACAAGTTACCCAAGGGACTTATCACTTTGGAGTCCATTTTTAATCCCAATGATCAGTTTAGGAAAGAGAAAGAAAACATTCAGGTCAAGAGAGAAGATTCAGTATCCATCTTGGTGGAAGAGAACAAACCATTGCAAATTGGAAAGATGACAACTGAGTAAGAAAGGTATGAGGTCATACAGCTATGTCAAGAGTTCCCTGACGTGTTTGCTTGGAGCTATGAAGATTTGAAAGGTTTCAATCCCAACTTAGCTCAGCATACCATTGAATTGGATCCAAATACTAAGCCTGTCAGGCAGAAACAAAGACCAGTCAATCCACACATGGAGCCTCTCATGAGGAAAGAATTGGATAAGCTGATTGAGTCAAGAATCATATTCCCAATTAATCATTCTAGTTGGGTTTCCAACTTGGTTCCAGTTAGAAAGAAGAGTGGAGAGATCAGATTGTGTGTTGATTTCAGAGAATTAAATAGAGCATCTCTCAAGGACCATTACCCACTCCCTTCCATGGGGCAAATCTTGCAAGTTGTGGCTGGCTCTGAGAGGTTTTCACTACTTGATGGCTACTCTGGCTATAATTAGATTATGGTGAAGGAAGAAGACCAGTTCAAGATAGCCTTTACAACCAAATGGGGAACTTTTGCATACAGGAAGATGCCATTTCGGTTGTCCAACTCTGGTGCTACCTTCCAAAGAGCAATGGACATGGCGTTCAAAGGTTTGATTAACAACGTGGTGCTGATTTACCTTGATGATATCACTATTTTTTCCAAAAATGATATCCTTGGCCATATTGTCTCCAAAGAAGGATTAGCAATTGATCCAGAGAGAGTTGAAGCCATAAGAACACTACCATTGCCAAGCCACAAGAAAGCCCTTTAGAGTTTCTTGGGGAGGATAAACTTTGTTCGGAGGTTTGTCCCAGATTTTACAGCCCTTGTCAAACCTATCACCAAAATTTTAAAGAAAAGCATGGCTTTCAAGTGGATAGTAGAAGGCAAGGAGAGTTTTGAAGAAATCAAAGAAGCCATCTCTCAAGCACCAACTCTCATCAACCCGGACTTCTCCAAGGATTTCATCCTCCATGCATTTGGCGGTAATGACACTATTTCTACCATTTTGGTATAGCAGAACAAGGATAACGATGAGCAGCCAATTGCTTTCTTCAGCCAGAGCCTAGATGACTATGAGGTGAGGTATTCTTTTATTGAGAAGCATGTGCTGGCAGTAATCAGAAGCTTGAAGAAATTCAAGCATTTAGTCTCAAAAAATAAGGTCCAGTTGCTGGTCTCACATGCTAGGGTTAAGGACTTCCTCCTCAACAAATATTTGAATGAGAAAAGGGCAGGTTGGATCACCCATGTCATGGAGTATGAAATTGAGATCAAAATCACCAACCTGGTAAGAGGAAAAGGATTGTGTGAGCTACTGGTTTTGGGGAAGTAAAAAGAAGCATGCAATAAAGGAGAGGCTGTTTTGACAGTTCAAGACAGCCATGAGCCATGTGACACTCAAGAAGAAAACAATGCTGTCCCCACTCCTTGCTGGGCCCAAGGTATAATGCACTTCCTAAGCATAGGCCTATGCCCTCCGGAGATGAAAAGGAGCCAAAGAAGACACTTCAAATTGCAGGCTGTCCCATATGCCATTGTTGATGGAGTTTTGTTCAAGAAATATGTGAATGAAGTGCTGCTAAGATGTATTAGGACAAATTAGATTCATAGGGTGTTGCAAGAATTCCATGGTGGACTAGCTGGTGATCATTTTGCACCAAGAGTGACAGCTCTAAAAATCATGAAGGCTAGTTATTATTGGCCTAAAATTTTCAGTGATTGCTATGCATGGATTAAGAGGTGTAAGAATTGTGCATTCTTCACAGGAAAAGAGCGACTTGCTGCCCTTCCATTGCATCCAATCTCAGTTGACCAGCCATTCATGCAATGGGGTTTGGACTTCATTGGAGTCATTAATCCCAATTCAAGTCAAGGGCACAAATGGATTTTGACAGCCATGGACTACTTCACCAAATGGACTGAAGTAGTAGCACTCAAAAAAGCAAATGAGTCTAGCATCTTAGACTTTTATGAGGGGATAGCAACCAGATTTGGTATACCTACTACAATAATCTCAGATAATGCATTGGAATTCATTGGATCAAAGGTGACTGAGTGGGCTATCAAGAACGGGATCTACCTAAGCACTTCATCAAACTATTACCCTCAAGGTAATGGCTAGGCCGAGTCTATAAACAAGAACTTGTTGAGTATCATTAGGAGGACTCTTGATGAGAATCAGAGGTCTTGGCATACCAAACTGAAATCAGCCTTATGGGTTGATAGGATAACTCCCAAGAGATTCACAGGTAACTCTCCATTCAAACTTGTCTATGGAAGAGAGACAATATTGCCCATGTCACTTGAGTTCCCAACATTGGAACTCATGAAGAAATTAGAGTTACTAGAGTTTGAGCCCATGGAGGTGAGATATGCAGAGTTGATGGAGCTGCAGGAGGTTAGAAATCAGGCATCCCAAGCAATGGAAAAGGACCAAGCTTTGATCAAAAATACCTTTGATAGGAAGGCCAAGGATAGATCTTTTCAGGTTGGAGATCTATTATTGAAATGGGATGTGGATAGAGCAAAACTGGGAAGGCATTCAAAATTTGATGCCATTTGGAATGGCCCATACATGGTCACGAAGTGCAAGAACAACAATGCTTTCCAATTGGCCTCATTGGATGGTGAAGAACTGCAGATTCCAGTCAATGGAATCTATCTCAAGCGTTGCTTCTAGAGGGAAATTTACCACCTTGTAAATATTAGATTAGATTTTCATTCCTCCAAGTGCTTGTGCACATTGTTTTGCTGTAGGTTAGTGTTGTTTTCCCTAAGTGCTTTGGCACAACTTGCTGTCCATAGAGATGTTTTGCAGTCCTTGCTTCCATCAGGTGATATTCCATCTTCCTTCTTGCACATTCTAAGTCAATTGAGGTTCTAAATAGAATATTTGATGACTCCATGCCCAATGGACTGCTTTAGGCAACTGGTATTTTCATCTAGCAGGCAGATGACCCCTCTGAGTCGCCAAAATTGTTATCCAAAATGGTGCCTCAACTCATTTTTGTGGCTAACTCCTTGTGTTCTTGCCTCTCTTGTGCCTCAGTCTACATTTTTTGATTTTTGTGAACTCAAGGCTTTCTGGAAATGGCACCATCAGATAGATCTCTCTCTCAGCTTTCCAGAAAGGTAAAGTTTTCCTCCTAACTCCTTATATTTTTAAAGTTATGGCTCGCCGGAGTTTTTGTGGAAAATTTTCCCATTTGAGGCCTGTAGCCAATAGGAAGCTGCCATGTGGCAGAGTAGTTCGGGGGTCGATGGCAAACTTGAATTTTTTCCAAATATTTTGGTCAAAGGTTCAAATGGAAATTTTTTCCCACGGGGCCCATGGACCAATCAGGTTGTGACATGTGTCACAAGGGGGGGGGGGAATGAAAAAATTTGCTAAGTATTTGCCAAATTTTCCAAAGTGGAAGAATGGAATAGAGAGCCCGCAGCGAGTAAAATTAGGACACGTGTCCTAAGCAGAAGGTAGATTCAGAGCTCGGGGTGGTTTTTGAAAATTTTGCAAAAGTTTTCGGCCAACACTAAAAAGTGAAAGAAGGGCCCTCACCCCCTGTCAGCCATTCAAAAGCCGACACGTGTCCCGCCCAGGCAGGGCGCGGGGGAAAAACGAAATTTTTTCCAAAGTCTAAAAATGTCAAAATTTCAAAGGAAAACCTGCGGGAGGTGAAGGAGAGAGAATTCCATAATGAATTAGAGCTTGCCACGTGGCATCTGACCAGCAGAGCATGGGGAATTTTTGAAAAATTTTCCAAAGACAAAAAAGAGGTAAAATTTGAAATTTTTTCCCGCCGATCCGTTTTTAGGCCTTTTTTTCCCTAAATCTTCAAACGATCATATCTTTTGATCCAGAGCTCCGATTTTCATGTTCTTTATATCATTAGAAATCTGTTCAAATTCTCTACATGATTCCATGGTTAATTTATAATTTTGGTTTAGTTTGGAGAGATAAAATTCAAAAACGGTTCTGGTACGTGTCCATGGCCAGAAATGACATTTTAGCAACCAAATTTAATACAAAATGGGACGTATTCTTCTCCAGCATGGTCAAAAATGATAGGGTATGGGTTCGTAAGGTCCTCTATGCTATTTTAATGCATTTTACATCAAAGAGGAATGGGCTCCCACATTTTTTACGTTTTCTCTCTCCTGGGCTCGACCAATGCATTGTAAAAGCCAGATTTGGCTCATTTCTTAAGGGTTGAACACTTTTTGGCATTGAAAACTTCTTCTTTCACCTCCAGCAAGTGATAGTTGTAAGAATGAGACCTTTTTTACAGTTTGTAACAGGTTTATACCTCTTTGATGGTGGAATGCAAGAGATTTTTTCATGAAATTGACACTGCAAACTCTGTGAATGCTTTCAGTCCTCTATTTGTATTGTTTTACTTCATTTCAAGACCTCTAATTACATCTATCATCTTGTGTATGTTTTCCCTTGTTGAATTTCATGAATTTTTGTCTATTTATATGGCAAGAAATGTTTCACCACTCCTTTTGGTGCATCACCATCTTTAGTTTAGTTTCATTTTTACATTTTTATCCCTGTCTCCTTGCAATATAGGGTAGAATTAGGATTAGAACCTCTGTAGTTGTATAAAATATAGATATAAATCAGAGGAGTTTGAGGAACCAACCTCTAATCTAGAGATTCCTCTCTCATTTTCACAAGTCCCACACTTGGAGAGAGGTTTCCATGTTGTGCAATCACACTGGATGCTCTAGAATCAACTTAGAAACCTGATTTGCATCCAGGGGTGTTGTTGATTTGCAACAACAGAAATTTCACAGGAAAAAACTAGAAGAATTCCATTTTCCTTTTTGAGAAACTACCTGAGAGCCATTTTGATTCCAGTTTGCATCAAATGTTCATCATGTTGAGTTGGTTTCAGCTATAAATCCATCAACAAGCTTTGAGATTGTCTAAAGAACTTTCCCTTGCTGATATATTTGATCAAATTATTGGATTAACTAGTTTTATCTCTTGGAAAATCTTGCATGCACTTGTATTTCAGTATGTTTTCAATTTGTGTTTCATGCTTATGTTGCAATCTTGTGTTAGGGACATTTATTGGTTATACATGGTCTCATTTCTTGTAGAGGGTTTGAAGGCATCTGTAATATTCCGTTTAGAAGAGCATTCATTTGAGTGGAGATAAACAGATTTAAATCCATCTTACCTTCCTTGTAAATTGAGGGTATTTACAAACCTTTGGGTATACCTTAGGACATGATCTAACAAGGGGTTCTGAATGCTTTATTGATATTTTTCTTCAATCCTTTGTGACAGCCTATCAAAGTTTGTATGGAATAGTGCATATTTGGGCATCCATTGTGCACACATCCTAGTTGAAAGAGCACTTCAAATTCATTGAAACATTTCTGTTGTTTAGGTGTTGTAATTCTTTTGCAAGGTTTCCCGAAGAAGGTGATGATATCTAGATACTCTTGTTCTAAGGTCTATCATCAGAATTTTATTTTAAACTAACTCATCCTACCTACAATACCCCTGCATCTGCATTGTGTGTCCATAAAATAATTCAATCCTTTCACAAAAATGCACAAGGTTGATCAGGGTTTTATCATGTCTTTAACAACTCTAGCTTTGTTTCGAGAACATTTCCATAATTTAGTA
Organism: Taxus chinensis; assembly: GCA_019776745.2. Taxonomy (NCBI): domain Eukaryota; kingdom Viridiplantae; phylum Streptophyta; class Pinopsida; order Cupressales; family Taxaceae; genus Taxus; species Taxus chinensis. The sequence continues at coordinate 724,688,700 of CM034150.1, forward strand.
GTGACAGCTCTTTTGAGTTTGAATAATGGATATTTGATCATGTTTTCACAAATCCTCCTCCACGCCATATGCAAAACACAAGGACATATTCATCTCCTTACCATATAGAGGCTGCAATATAGGTTCTCCTGCCTTGGTTGATAGGCACAACCTAAAATAGTGAGGGTTAGATCAAAACCCTTATGAAGATGCTATCCACTCCCTTAATTCTTGAATGCAAAAAATAATATGGGTCTGATCCCTGGCTACAAATGACATACAAAACATCTATCTATCCTTGAGTGTCTTGTGCAGATTCATGATGTTGTTCAAGTTGTGAAGGAGATTAAATCTGGATATCAACACCAGAGTGGCACCATTTCTAGGATTTCTTGTAATTTATTGGTGGTTTTGAAGTACTTGAAAGGTTTGAGAATTTGTGTGATCAAGTATTTGAGTTGTTATAATATTAAGATATCATTTCATACTTTAGATCTGGATGTTTTGGGTAAGAAAGACTTCAAACTCAGTCTGCTCTCCTCATCTACCAGCAGTTTATGTGATTTGGATGCACTGTTTTTGGTTGAATTAAGAAGAAGAAAATCTGATTTGTAAATCCCTACAAGTTTTCAGTATAGCATGCATTTAACAAAATATTTTAGTGCTTTCTTGCACAACTAAGGTGAAAATCCTTGGTGGCGACTCCATGCTATTGGGATCTTGAAATACCAGTTGTCTAATACATTTTTATCAGTTGAAACTTGTTGTTTAAATCTATCAAAATGGAGGGAAGCAGATCCCTCTTTATCAAGGAATCTTCTAAGAAGTTGCTCACCAAATCAAGAAGCTCAGAACTAGAAGGAAGAAAAGTGTGGAAAGTGGTTGGTGATTTGGTTGCAAGGAAAGGAGTCCCCATAGTTGAATTTGAAGGAGAACAACCTGTCATTGAAGATTATAATTCCTCTTCAAGTAGATTTGATTCAGGTAATCTTCTTGCTGTTTTTCATTCTCCATTAGGTGAGTGTTATCCAAAATTTGCCCCCCAGGGTTAATTTGATAACATGCATCAGAATTCTCAAGTCCCAGGCAAAATGGATTGATTCAGGGCAAAAATCATGTTTCTAGGGTCCCCTCAGATTTTTTCCAACTCCCCTGGCTGAAGAAGGAAAGAGAAAGCTCTGAGGAAAGGTGGAAAAAGCGGCAAAAACAAGCTTGGAACAGGAAAAATCATGAAAATTGGCTAAGTCCTAGTCCTCACAAAAGTTGGAACAGTTGGGACATCGAGGCGCGGATCGGCCAAAAAGCCTCCAAGTGAAGCCCATGAAGCAAAGGGACATCTGGGACATCGGGACGTGAAGGGCGCAAACCGCCCGGTTTGACTGAAAAGGAGAACTTTTACACTAAAAATTTGGGACATCTGGGCTGCGAGGACGTGAAGGACGTGAAAAGGCAAAGCGACCGAGAGAAAAGGAAGCCCATTTTGCGTGGCTCAGAAGAATTTGTCCTAGGTAGTCTGGGACAATTAGAACAAATGAATGCAAAGGACGTGATCTAGCCAGTTCAGCCAAAACTGGGAACTTCAGCACTGGGACAATTGGGACAAAGGGACGCGTGGGACACGGATAGCCGAAGGAGCCGAAAGCCAATTAAGCAACGCCACGTGTCATCGGCCGAATGAGGGACAAGGAAGCCCATTTCAGGCGGATCAGGGAGTTTTTGTCCCAAACAGTTTGGGACATCCGGGACATGAAGACACGAAGGGCATGAAAAGCCGGCAAACCCACGGACTAATCAAATCATGACACATGTCACAAGGGAGAAAGTCCAAAAGTCAAAGGGCGAGGTTTCAAGCACTAACCCGAGCCAATAAAAAGAGGACACGTGTCCAATGGAGCAGGGAAGGAGAGTGAATTACGCATCCAATCAACACTTGACACATGTCATCCAGGTGGCAGAGTGCGGGAAAGATTTTCAAAATACGTTTTCACCTGTTTTGTGCCCTAAATCTTTAGATCGTCGTATCTTTCGATCCAGAGCTCGGATTTGCATGTTCTTTATATCAACAGAAATCTGTTAAAATTCTCTACATGATTCTAGGATCAATATTGCATTTTGGTGTAGTCTAGAGAGAGAAAATTGAGAAAATGTCCCTAAAGCATGGTAATGCCAGAAGTGACGCTCCAACAACCAGCTTTAATGCAGTAGATAGTTCACCGCTTCTGTTAGACAGCCCACCGTTTTGCCAGGATCTGCCGCTTCTGCCATAATGAGATGATTTAAAATATGACCTAGAAGTGGTTGGGGTAGATTCTGAATTTCCTCTCTCTTCCCTTTCTCATTCTTCCTATATATTGTAAAGAGGAGCTTCTTTCAAAAGGTCGAACATTTTCTGTTTTGCTCCTCCCTTCTTCTCCTATCCGGCAAATTTGTGGAGTTTGAACCTCCCATTTGAAATTGTAATATGACTCTGCCTCTTAGCATTTTGTAGTGTATGGTATCACTCTTTGGAGCAAGTAATACATGTCTGTGGATGATTCTCAACCCTCTCTGTGTTCATTTTTTGCATCCTCCTAGTCTTTCACTGCAAGTTTTGTTATCTGTGCATGATCTTATATCAAATTTGAATGGTCTGTTGTTTATTGGAAAGATAGGTGTTCTTCATTCCTGGGTGCATCACCTCTATTAGCTTGGGTTTATTTTTATGCATCCCTCTCTCCCTATCTCCTTGGTAAGTTAGATTAGGTCTCAAGCAAACCATCTGCATATTTCGTGTGCATCTGAACAGAAGAATAGGAACCAGCCTTCTTTGGAGAATCCTTTCTCACTTTTTCAAGCCCCACACTTGGAGAAAGGATTCAATGTTATGCAATCACACTGAATGACAGTATGGTCAACCTAGAAACCTAACCATCATCCAGGGGTGCTATGATTTTGCACTAACAGTTTTGGCACTCCCGGTGGGACCTAGAGGTCTCATTTTTATTGTAGCAGGGTTGATGTGCATTTGCTACATTTTTCTTGCTTAAAAAAGAGCTATTATTTACATATCTGGCGACTCCAAGGGAAAAAAAATCAACTAGTTTCAGCAGTGTAGGCCTAAAAAATTATGAGAAGAATCACAAGGTCAAGAGTCGGAGAAGAAGAAGTGCTATTTGAATACCTGTAATTATCTCCAAGAAGAAGGAAAAGAGGAAGAAGGATTCAAAGGTCTCCATCTCCACCAAACAGAAATCTCTCAACTCCTCCACCTGGTAGACCTTTCATTTAGTCAACAAGGGTTTTAAGACCAATTAGAATGGCTCAGAACAACCCCTACGTCAAATTCACAGGTAGCATCCCACTTTCTCTCCACGTACAACATCCAATCCCTATTGCAGCCTTGAAGAACATTCCCTACTTCACTGGAGAAAATCAGACTACTCCATGTGATCATGTTAAAGATATTGCTAACCTTTGTGCAATTCATGAAATCAATGAAATGCAAGTGGCTATCAAGTTACTGGCATCTTCCTTCAAGGGTAAAGCATTACAATGGTTTAGGAGCCTTGGAGCTGGTTCTATCACAAACTGGAATCAGTTGTGTATCGCACTTCATGAGCAATTTGGAGAGAAGGGAGACAACTTGTCTCTTTTGGAGCAGCTGACAACTATCAAGAGGGCTCCCAATGAGCAGCTGACCGATTTCAACTTCAGATTTCAAAAAACTTGGGAGAGGATTCCAGTAGCAGTCAGGCCAACAGCAGAAGATGCTTTTCTCTACTATCTCAAAGCTTTAAATTCTGATATTTCTATGTTGATTCAGTCCATGGGAGGCATAACTATCCCTATGGCTTATAGCATTTCCATTAGGGCTGAAAATTGTTTAATCCAAGCTGGCAAACTTGCCCCTAGGCCTCCCATGCCATTGTTTCCAAGTTTAGAGAGTCCAAACACTAGTCAAGCAGTCAAGCACCTAATTTGACTCCTTCTCCCACTCCTAGAAATCAGAGTTCAAATGAAGCTTCCACTTCATCTCCAAGTTCCCCAGATGAGCTTCAAGAGGTCATGAAGCAATTGCAAAACCTAGGCAATGAGCGAGTTACTCTTAAAAGGAAACAAGCCCAAGGTTTCAGACCCTCTTATCAACCCCAAGCTTCAACCTAATAGGCAGCCATACCAACCACAAATACCACCTAATCCAGTTGTAAATATGAATCAAACAAGGCCTCCTACCAATAGACCATTCCAGCCCTATAATCCAAATGTCATATCTGCCTCTAAAGCATTAGTTCCAACATAGAACAACATTGCTCAGGAATACGATTGGTGCTTTCCATGCAACGAGCCTCATAACCAATCCATGTGTTTCAATGGTTCCCTCAATCAAGCATTGATGGTGACAACTACTGGTGTGGAGGGTGAGGGCAGTCAAGGAAACAGTCAACAACAAGAAACATTCCAACAGCAATCAGCCCCAAATGACACCACATTGGTGAACTGGCAAGCATAGGATTTCTGTGGCATGAATCAAGTGGTTTCTCAAGGTGTTGCAGCCAACACAAGGTCAAAAAGGAGAAATTTGGGTGAGGAGCAGCCACTAGCTCCAACCAGCCCACAACCTTCTATGACTCCAGAAATGATTGGCAAGCAAAGTCCCATTTCAAATGCACAAGGGCAGCCAAGAACAGCCCCTAGGCCAACTCAAATGCCAGCTGTTGCTGCCCACGTACAAGGAGTAAATGTGCAAACCAAGGGACAGCAGAGAGATCCTTCATCACCATTCAGTATCATTGATCAGATGAAGAAGACAAACGTCAATATATCTATGTGGGAATCCCTATCCATCCTAGGCCAAAGAGATCTGCTGCAAGCTGCCATAAAAGGATTGGCCAACTTCGAATCAGTAGGTTCAGATGTAAGACAAAGTGCTTATAAAATGTTGCCTAGCCTGAAGGAAGTCATGGAGCATAACAAGGTAAAATGTTGAAGCCCCCCCCTTTCTATGTTTCGTTAATCATTAGAAATCAGTTAGTACATAATTGCATGATAGACTCTGGAGCAAGTAGCTCAGTAATGCCTAAACAGATAGCTGATTAGCTAGGGCTCCAGTATGAAATAACATCTAAAGGGGTAGTGTAGCTAGATGGGAAAGTAATAGCAATAGTTGGAGTGATTAGAAATTTGAGTCTTACCTTGCATGCATGTCCAAATGTTGTTGTTTTACAAGATGTGTCAGTCATAGACCTTCCACCACTCTTTGCATTGTGCTTGTCAAGAGACTTCACTGCTAAAATTGGAGGCTATCTTTCGGCGGATTGGTCTCACATGTTGTTTAGAAACAAGGTATGGAACTAAGGCTACAATTAGGTCTGAACCTATTGCAAACTTCCATATTGAGCCTTACACTCCAAGTCAGATTAATGCCAATTGCTCAGCATTTGATGAAGAAGATCACCCTAGCACTGACGAGGCTGACACCAAGGTTGGAAGTATCCCGAGATTCGACTCTTGATGAATGGGAAAGCAAGGTGCATGCTTTTGATCCTTATCAAGAAGTGGAAGAATCTGAGCTAGGGGTTTATTGTTTACATGAAGAGGATCAACCTCTCCCCAGCATCACCAAGCCAGATCATAAGGACAAGAATGAAGTATGGCAGCTATTCTTTGATGGATCAAGGAGTAGACAAGGTGCAGGAGGAGGAGCTATGTTCGTTTCACCACAAAATATAAGGTATTACTCAGCCTTCCGTTTCTAGTTTTCCTGTTCAAATAACACTGCTGAATATGAAGCCTTGGTGCAAGGGATACATTGGGCAATCAAGAAGAAAATAAATAACTTGCAAGTCTTTGGTGACAGTGAACTAATCGTCAATCAAGTCAGGGGACAACATGCTACAAAGAATGAACTACTAAAGAACTACAAGAACAGGGTATGGGACCTCATTGGGGATTTCAAAGCTTTCAATATCGCGTCCATACCTAGGAAGAAAAATGAAGCCACGGATAGGCTCGCAGCTGTTGGAGCAATGTTTGATGTGGTTGACAACATCAAAAGGGAAAAAACACAGCCACATGTCCATGTGATTGTGAGGACCAGTAGTTCCAGATAATAACACTAGCTGGCAGGTGTTTGAGAATGATCAACAGATCGTCAATTTCTTACAAGAAGAGGCTGAATTCTCAACTAGGAATCAGGACAGATTAGAGCAGCAGTATGGGGATCAAGTAGTGCAGTTGCGGAAAAACAAGCTTCCTAAGGGGTTTAGTAACATTGGAGTCTATCTTCAACCCTAATGACCAGTTCCGTAAGGAAAAGTCTAACATACAGGTCAAAAGAGAAGATTCAAAGCCAATTCTGGTTGGGGAAAAACAAAACACTTCAAATTGGCAAGGTAGCCACTGAACAGAGAGAAATTAGATTTCATACAACTTTGCCAAGAATTTCCAGATGTCTTCGCTTGGAGCTATGAAGAATTGAAAGGTTTCAATCCCAACCTGGCTCAGCATACCATAGAATTGAATCTAGATGCTAAGCCCATCAGGGAGAAGCAGAGACCAGTCAACCCTCACATTGAGCATCTAATGAAGAAAGAGCTAAATAAGCTATTAGAAGCAAGCATTATATTCCTAATCAAGCACTCAAGTTGGGTCGCAAATTTGGTTCTGGTCAAGAAGAAGAGCGGAGAAATCAGGTTGTGTGTGGATTTCCAAGACCTAAACAGGGCATCTCTCAAAGACCATTAGCCACTTCCTTCAATGGAACAAATATTGCAGGTAGTATCTGGTTCGGAGAGATTCTCTCTCCTAGATGGCTACTCAGGGTATAATTAGGTAATGGTGAAGGAAGATGACCAGTTCAAGATGAGATTTCACCACTAAATGGGGGACCTATGCCTACAAGAAGATGCCATTTGGGCTATCAAATGCTGGAGCCACTTTCCAAAGGGCAATGGATATGGCATTCAAGGGGTTGATCAATAAAATAGTTTTGATATACCTTGATGACATCACTGTATTCTCCAAAAATGCAGTGGATCAACTCTTCCATCTGAGGAAGGTATTTCAGAGGTGTAGAAGATTTGGGGTATCATTGAATCCCAAAAAATGCATATTCTTGGCTCATGAGGGAAAACTTCTTGGTCATATTGTTTCAAAAGAGGGATTGATGATTAACCCAGAAAGAGTTGAAGCAATTCGAGCGTTGCCATTGCCAAGTTATAAGAAGTCTCTTCAAAGCTTCTTAGGAAGGATCAATTTTGTCCGCAGGTTTTTTCCAAACTTTGCAGCTCTCGTAAAGCCAATAAAATTGATGTTGAAGAAGAGCATGGAATTTAAGTGGACATTTGAAGGCAAGGCAAGTTTTGAGGCAATAAAAGAGGCTATATCTCAAGCTCCAACTCTCGTCAATCCAAAATTCTCCAAGGATTTCATGCTATACACCTTTGGTGGTGGAGATACAATTTCTGCAATCTTGGCACAACAAAACAAAGAAGGATTAGAACAACCAGTTTCTTTCTTCAGTCAAGGCTTGGAGGAATACGAAACTATGTACTCTTTCATTGAAAAGCATGTACTTGCAGTGATCAGAAGTTTAAAGAAATTCAAGCACCTAGTCTCAAACAACAAGATCCAATTGTTGGTCTCTCATGTGCGAGTCAGGTACTTCCTTCTAAAAAAGGATCTGAATGAGAAATGTGCAGGATGGATAACTCATGTCTTGGAATATGACATCGAGATCAAGGTCACCAAACTAGTACATGAGAAGGGACTATGCGAACAACTAGCCTTGAGTCGACAAGTTGAAGCAGGTAATGAAGAAGATGTTGTCTTGGTACTACAAGATGGTCAAGAACAGGAAAATGATAATGTACCCACTCCCTGTTGGACTCAGAGTATGATACACTTCCTACAGATAGGCCTATGCCCTCCAGAAATGAGCAAAGTTAAGAGGAGATACTTCAGGTTGCAGGCTGTTCCATATGCCATTGTTGATGGAGTTTTGTTCAAAAAAGATGTCAATGGAGTGTTACTAAGATGCATTAGCACAAATCAGATTCAAAGGGTGTTGGAAGAGTTTCATCGTGGACCAGCTGGTGGTCAATTTGCGCCAAGAGTGACAGCTCTAAAAATCATGAAGGCTGGTTATTATTGGCCTAAAATCTTCAGTGATTGCTATGCATGGATCAAGAGGTGTAAGAATTGTGTATTCTTCACAGGAAAAGAAAGACTTGCTGCCCTTCCATTACATCCAATCTCAGTTGACCAGCCATTCATGCAATGGGGTTTGGACTTCATTAGATTCATTAATCCCAATTCAAGCCAAGGGCACAAATGGATTTTGACAGCCATGGACTACTTCACCAGATGGACAGAAGCAGTAGCACTCAAAGAGGCAAATGAGTCTAGCATCTTAGACTTTTATGAGGGGATAACTACCAGATTTGGCGTACCTGCTACAATAATCTCTGATAATGCATTGGCGTTCATTGGATCTAAGGTGACTGAGTGGGTTGTCAAGAATGGGATCTACCTAAGCACTTCATCAAACTATTACCCTCAAGGTAATGGCCAGGCCGAATCTACAAACAACTTGTTGAGGATCATTAGGAGGACTCTTGATGAGAATCAGAGGTCTGGTCATACCAAACTGAAATCAGCCTTATGGGCTGATAGGATCACTCCCAAAAGATCCACAGGTAATTCTCCATTCAGGCTTGTCTATGGAAGAGAGGTAATCTTGCCCATGTCACTTGAGTTGCCAACATTGGAACTCATGAAGTAGCTGGAGTTGCTTGAATTTGAGCCCATGGAGGTGAGGTATGCAGAGTTGATGGAGCTGCAAGAGATCAGAAATTAGGCATCCCAAGCAATGGAAAAGGATCAAGCTTTGATCAAGAAGACCTTTGATAGAAAGGCCAAGGATAGATCTTTTCAAGTTAGAGATCTAGTGTTGAAATGGGATGTGGACAGAGCAAAACCGGGAAGGCATTCACAATTTGATGCCATTTGGAGTGGCCCGTACATGGTCACAAAATGCAAGAACAAGAATGCTTTCTAATTAGCCTCACTGGAGGGTGAAGAACTACAGATTCCAGTCAATGGAATCTATCTCAAGCATTGCTTCTAGAGGGAATTTCACTACCTCTGTAAATATTAGATTAGATTTTCTTTCCTCCAAGTGCTTGTGCACAGTGTTTTGCTATAGGTTAGTCTTGTTTTCCCTAAGTGCTTTGGCACAGCTTGTTGTCCATGGAGATGTTTAGCAGTCCTTACTTTCATAAGGTGATATTCCATCTTCCTCCTTACACATTCTTAGTCAATTGGGATTCTAAACTGAATGTTTGATAACTCTATGCCCAAGGGACTGCTTCTAGCTACTGGTCTTTTCACCTAGCAGGCAGGTACCCCCGCTGAGTCACCAATTGTTATCCAAAATTCACCCCCAGGGTTAATTTGATAACATGCATCAGAATTCTCAAGTCCCAAGCAAATGGATTGATTCAAGGAAAAAATCATGTTTCTAGGGTCCCCTCATATTTTTTCTAACTCCCCTGGCCGATGAAGGAAAGAGCAAGCTCTGAGGAAAGGTGGAAAAAGTGGAAAAAACAAGCTTGGAACAGGAAAAATCGTGAAAATTGGCTAAGTCCTAGTCCTCGTAAAAGTTGGAACAATTGGGACATCGAGACACAGATCAGCCGAAAAGCCTCCAGGTAGCCCATGAAGAAAAGGGACATCTGGGACATTGGGACATGAAGGGTGTGAACCGCCCGGTTCGGCCGAAAAGGAGAACTTTCGCACTAAAAATTTGGGACATCTAGGCCACTAGGACGCGAAGGACATGAAAAGGCGAAGCGGCCGAGAGCAAAGGAAGCACATTTCGGGTAGTTCAGAAGAATTTGTCCCAGGAAGTCTGGGACAGTTGGAACAAATGAATGTGAAGGATGCGAACTGGCCGGTTCAGCCAAAATGGGGAACTTCAGAACTGGGATAGTTGGGACAAAGGGATGCATGGGACACGGATAGCTGAAGGAGCCGAAAGCCAATCAAGCAACACCACGTGTCATCGCCGAATGAGGGACAAGGAAGCCCATTTTAGGTGGATCGGGAGTTTTTGTCCCAAATAGCTTTGGACATCCAGGACATGAAGACGTGAAGGGCGTGAAAAGCTGGCAGACCCGCGGACCAATCAAATCATGACACGTGTCACAAGGGAGAAAGTCCAAAAGTGAAAGGGCGAGATTTTGAGCACTGACCCGAGCCAATAAAAAGAGGACACATGTCCAATGGAGCAGGGAAGGAGAGAGAGTTATGCATCCAATCAGTGCTTGACACGTGTCATCCAGGTGGCAGAGCATAGGAAAGATTTTCAAAATACGTTTTCACCTATTTTTTGCCCTAAATCTTCAGATCGTTGTATCTTTCGATCCAGAGCTCGCATTTGCACATTTTTTATATCAACGGAAAGCTGTTAAAATTCTCTGCATGATTCTAGGATCAATCTTGAATTTTGGTGTAGTCTAGAGAGATAAAATTGAGAAAATGTCCCTGATGCATGGTAATGCCAAAACGCTCCAACAACCAGCTTTAATGCAGCAGAAAGTTTGCCGCTTCTGTTAGACAGCCCGCCGTTTTGCTAGGATCTGCCGCTTTTTCCATAATGAGATGATTTAAAATATGACCTAGAAGTGGTTGGGGTAGATTCCGAATTTCCTCTCTCTTCCCTCTCTCATTCTTCCTATATATTGTAAAGAGGAGCTTCTTTCAAAAGGTCGAACATTTTCTGTTTTGCTCCTCCCTTCTTCTCCTATCAGGTGAATTTGTGGAGTTTGAACCTCCCATTTGAAACTGTAATATGACTCTACCTCTTGGCATTTTATAGTGTATGGTATTAGTCTTTGGAGCAAGTAATACATGTTTGTGGATGATTCTCAACCCTCTCTGTGTTCATTTTTGCATCCTCCTGGTCTTTCACTACAAGTTTTGTTATCTGTGCATGATCTTATATCACATTTGAATGGTCTTTGTTTATTGGCAAGATAGGTGTTATTCATTCCTCAGTGCATCACCTCTATTAGCTTAGGTTTATTTTTATGCATCCCTCTCTCTCTGTCTCCTTGGCAAGTTAGATTAGGTTTCAAGCGAACCCTCTGCATATTTTGTGTGCATTTGAATAGAGGAATAGGAACCAGCCTTCTCTGGAGAATCCTTTCTCACTTTTTCAAGTCCCACACTTGGAGAAAGGATTCAATGTTATGCAATCACACTGGACGACAGTATGGTCAACCTAGAAACCTGACCAGCATCCAAAGGTGCTGTGATTTTACACTAACAGTGAGGGACCTTCTTGTGTATTTAAAAAACTTACTCCTAAATCTGCTCCTGCAGTTTCTAATTTTGCTAAATTCTATCAAGAGAGAGAGCCTTTGGGGGGTTTTCATTTTAGAGATCATTCATCTATTCCAATCAGACCCATTACTACTCCTCATCAGCTTGTTCCACCTCTAAGATCACCCCCACCAAACAATATGGCTCAACCTAGACCTCCATTTGTTGTAAACACATTTGGTCCTATAAATTTTGGAGGAATGGATGGTTATCCAAATGCTGTCACACAGGATGTGAGAAATAGATTACCAAAATTCCAAGGTAACAATGCCATAAATAGAGATCAACACGTCAAACTCTTTGTTAACATGATGGAAGACTTTGAAATATAATTTGAGGATGTGTATATCAAGTTGTTTATCCATACACTTGAGGAAGATGCAAGTGATTGGTATAAAGCTCTGCCTGATAACTCTATTGATTCGTGGACTGAGATGAGTAATGCATTTAGATTACAATATGGAGACAAAACAAATCCAAGGTTCCTTCTATCCGATTTTGAGAACATCAAGAAGAACCCTAATGAGACCATTCATGATTTCAATACAAGCTTTAATAAGACATTGAGAAGGATGCCTGTAATTTTGAGACCTTGTGATGAATCTTGTTTGATCAAATATGTAGATGCATTTGATAAAAAAACAGCCTATTACTTGAGAGACAAAAATCCTACAAACTTGAGGAAAACTTTCACCATGGCACTTCAAATTGAAAATAATATTAAATCTATTGGTAAACCACTTAAGAGGGATGGTGTGAAGTTGATAAACCTTGAGAAGCCACAAACTAGCAAGGGTGCTGATTTGGAGGATGTTGTCAAGACTTTGGCAGGGGCTGTCAAAGAAATTTCCTACAAATTAGCCCGGGCTTAGAAAGGAATTGGGCAAGGTTCACAAGGATAGAAAAGAACTCAAAACCATGATAGATTTGGCAATCATCCCAAGGGTGATCAAAGACAAGATGATAGAGGCAAAGGGCTTATTAGATCTGTAAATAGACAACCCCAAGCATGTGAAAGTAGAGTGGTGCCTGACCCTCTGACTACAAGAGTTGCTGCTGTTCAAGAAGTTGCTAACATGGATTGGTGTGATAGATGTTTTCTTCCTCATCCTCCATGTGAAATGGACCAGTAAGATATAGATGATGATAATGAGAATGAAATGGATGATGACATTTGTATGATGGGCAGCTCTTCATGCTCACAGCAAGCAGCAACATCAATAGATGTGATAAGTGCAATGACTGCTGCAACCTTTTGGGATTGGATAAAGAGGGTATCATTTCTTTCTCTTCCTCAAACTCATGATGTAGATGTAGTTAAAGCCTTTGAAATTCCTAATAATGACTTTGAATACATAAGGGCTTTAATGATCAAGAAGTATGATGGTGGTATTCCTTCGGAGGAAGATAGACAATTGTTAATGAATGTTGTGGTTGATCAAGAAAAGGAGTACAATACTAGAAGTAAAGTTGTTAGAGGAGTTGGCCCTCAAGCCAAGCCAAAGACACTCTTTCTCACAAGCATTCCCAAAGATAATCCTAGAAGAGAAACAGTTGCTAAGAACCCTACTATCCCATGCAAAAATATTAGTCCTCTTCATGCCCAGGCTGCCAAGAATACTTCTCCATCTAATGAACCTTCTTTTTCCCTTTCCAATGCTATTTTTCCAAAGAATGTTCCATATGATATAGCTCAGGTATTGAGCCAAATCAAAGTGAGTGTTCCCATTATTGAATTTCTTAAGATTCCTGAACACAAGAAAAGAGCTTTTGAATACTTGGGATTGAAAGAAGAAAAGAGTATACCAAGTAGAATTGTGAATGTTGTTGAGAGTCCTCTTTAAAGCGTTACTGGCCCTGAAACACCACCACCAAAGGAAGATCTTGGAGATGCATCTGAAGTATATTTGGGGACATCCTTGGTTGATTCCCAATTGAATGTTGATCCATTCTTCACAACTTTTCTCATCAAAGGTAGGTTTCTTCAAAATTTCATGTTTGATTCCGGTGCATCATGTAATGATATGCCTCTAGAAGTTATGAATGAATTGGATATCAAGGTGACAATAGCATATGGAAATTGTACAGCCATGGATTCAAGGGAAGTCCCTGTTGTTGGATGTGTGAAGGGTTTAGTAGTGTAACTTGCAGCCTATCCGGGTAAGAATTTAAAATTTGATGTTGTAACTGTTGACTGCCCTGCCAAATGGGGTATGATTTTGTCAAGAAAGTGATCTGCAAGTGTTGGTGGTGGTGTTCAAATGGACATGTCCTATGCCACCATTCCCATTGAGGGCAGTCTTGTCAAACTCTATGGTGAAAAGGAGATGTTACACTTGATTGAAGATCCCACCAATGCTTCTTATGAATTGTTTTTTGCTGACGTAGATGTTGAAAATTTCATTGGTTTTGCTGATGAAAAAGAGAATAAGATGGACAAATCAGAGTTTCTTGGTATGGTAGGTTCTCCATGGACATTACTATTTAATGGAGCTTGCTCCAAAGTTGGAAATGGTGCTGGTATAGTGTTGGTTTCCCCTAGTTTAGAGGAGTTTCCTTTTTCCTTCAACCTCAATTTTGAATGTACTAACAACATTGCTGAGTATGAGGCATTATTATTGGGATTATGGATTGCATGGAAGTATGGAGTAAAAGATATTGTTGCTAAAGGAGATTCAGAGCTGGTTGTCAAGCAAGTAAGAAAGTTGTATGCTACAAAAATCAGTGTATGAAGCAATATAAGCATGTTGTTTGGGACTTGATTGAAATGTTTGATTCCTTTAACATTGTTTACCATGATAGAAGTCTTAATGTTGCTATTGATCAGATGGCTATTCTTGGTTCTAAGTTTGATAATTGCACTGTTTCACCTTTTTGTGAATATGATGTTGAAGTGCTAACAAGGCCAGCTGTCCCGGATAATGTGAAACATTGGTAGAATTTTTATGATGATGCACAAGTGTTGAGATTCTTACAATGCCAAGGAGATTTTGCTGGTCAGAATATTGATTGGGAACCAATGGTGTGCATGAATGAAGGTAGAGAAAAATTGTTTGACAAGGATATCATATAATTGAAAACAAATAGCATTCCTAAGGGTCTTGTTACACTTGAATCCAATTTTAGCAATGTTGATTGCATCATTAATAGAAAGATGTCTACTTCAAGGGATGTGGAAGAGCACAATTTGGGAACTAAAGACAAAACAAGGAAGATCTGGTTGGGTAGTCATCTCAGCAAAGAAGAAAAATAGTCCTATGCCCAACTTTTAAAGAAATATCAAGATTGCCTTGCTTGGTCTTATTCAGAGCTAAAGGCATATAGAGAATATTTATTTCAGCATGAGATTCCCCTTGAGGCCAAGACTAAGCTGTTTAGATGAAAACAAAGGCCTATTAACCCACTACTTTCCATGAAAATGCAAGAAGAGTTGAAGAAATTGAGAGATGGTGGCATCATTCAGCCTACTAGATACTCTTCTTGGGTTGCCAACCTTGTGCCAGTTAGAAAGAAGAACAGAGATATCAGAATTTGTGTGGATTTTAGGAATCTAAACAAAGCATCTATGAAGGAAAACTATCCTTTGCCAAATATGGATAATATGCTGCAACTTGTGATAGGGTCAAAAATGCTTTCTACTTTGGATGGTTTCTCTGGATATAATCAAGTAGTTGTCAAAGAATCAGAAAGAATTAAGACAACCTTCACTACTCCTTGGGGAACTTATGTTTTTGTAAGGATGCCTTTTGGATTGACGAATGCTGGTGCTACTTTTCAAAGGGAAATGGATGTTGCCTTTGCTGGTTATATCAATGAGTTTATTGCAGTTTACCAAGATGATGTGACTGTTTTTTCAAGACAGCAAGCAAACAATTTGTAACTCATAGAGAAGATGTTGATCAGATGTAGGGAGTATGGCATTTCACTTAATCCAAAGAAGTGTCATTTTGGTGTGCCAAAAACCAAGCTATTGGGGCATATTATATCTAAAGAAGGTGTTATGATAGATCCTGAGAGAGTGGAAGCAATCAGCAAGGTGCCTATTCCAAGAACCAAGAAGGGTATTCAATCTTTCTTTGGCCAAATCAATTTCATTAGAAGGTTTGTCTCCAATTTTGCTGAGTTGACTCTTCCAATCACAAGCATGCCAAGAAAGGATCAGGTTATTAAGGGGGAGGAGGCTGCCATCCAATCTTTTGAAGGAATAAAGGATGCACTAAAGCATGCACATGTTTTGGCAGCTCCAAACTATAAGATGCCTTTCCAAATATTCTCTTTTGCATCTGAATTTACTATTGCTTCAGTTTTTCTACAAAAGGATGAAAATGGAGCTGAGAGGCCTATTGATTTCTTTAGCAAGGCTTTACAAGTAGCTGAATTGAGGTACACAATTATGGAGAAACAAGCATTTGCATTAGTAAAAGCAACAAAGATTTTCAGGCCCTACATTTTGAGTTCAAAGGTTGTTGCTTATGTTCCCCACACCATGGTTAAAGACATCCTATCTGACATGGAGTTATCAAGCAAGAGATTTAGATGGGTTAACAAATTACAAGAGTATGATATGGATATCCAAACAACAAAGCTAGTAAGAGGTTTAGGACTTGCCAGAATCATGGCTGAGAGTAATTTGCAGAATGTAGAAGTGAATCAAATAGGGGAAGAAAGGGTAGATCTCCTTGACAAATTGATGAATTCTAAGTGGTACAAGGATGTGGTTTATTACCTCAAGCACTTATGTTGTCCCAATCACTTAAATAAAAATTAGAAAATAGCCCTCAAGCTGGCTTCTCAGAAATATATCATAACAGACCTTGGGCTGGCTTGGAAGAACCCTGAAGGTGTCCTCTTGAAATGCATAACTGAAGATGAATCTCCCACGTTGATTGCTGATTTCCATGGGGAAGTTTGTGGTGGACATTTTTCTAGAAGAGTGACAGCACATAAGATTTTAAGAGTTGGTTATTGGTGGCCAACTCTTTTCAAAGATGCAAACTGGCTGGTTAGAAGGTGTGATAGTTGCCAACATTTTTTAGGAAGATTGAAGGCTTCAGGATCCCTTCCTTTGCAGCATGTATCAGTTGAAGATCCTTTTAAACAATGGGGAATGGATTTTATTTATGAGATTTCAGATCCTTCTAGTTCTGGTTACAAGTGGATCCTTGTAGCAACTGATTATTTTACAAAATGGGTTGAGGCAATTCCATCTAGAAAGGCAACACACCAAGTGGTAATGGATTTCTTACTGAATCATATCATATGTAGATTTGGGGTTCTAGTTAAGATTGTGTCTGATAATGTTGTGTTTTAGAGCCAAGCCTTGGATGGCAATTTGCAATGAATATGGGATAAATCTAACCTATTCTTCAAACTACAACCCTTAAGGGAATGGGCAAGTTGAATCAAGTAACAAAAACTTGCTCAAGATCATTAGAAGAACCTTAGAAATCAACAAGAAGAAGTGGGGAGAACAGTTGAAATTTGCAGTTTGGGCTGATAGGATAACTCCAAAAAGAGCGACCGGTAAAAGCCCATTTGAACCGGTGTATGGAACTCAAGCTTTACTGCCATTACACCTACAATTATCCACTTTTCAGTTTGCCCAGAAGTTGGAAGATCAAGAACATGGCCCATATGAATCAAGAATCAATCAGATCATTGAGTTGGATGAAGAAAGGAGAACTTCTCATCAAAGGCATGTCAGGTTTAGGGAGAAATTGAAGAAGTTGTTTGATAGGAAGGTCACCTTTAGAGCTTTCAGTGTTGGAGATTTGGTTTTGCTGTGGGATAGTAGGCATGAAGGCAAGGGAAAGCATGGAAAATTTGATGCTCTATGGATGGGCCCTTATGCCATTGATATCAAGATTGGAGAAAATACATTTTTTCTCAAGGATTTGGATGGGGATTTGGTGGAGCTACTTGTTAATGGCAGACATTTAAAACACTTTTTGGATTAAATCCCCAAAGGAGGTATGCACAAGTTATACATTTTGTATAGCCCTTGTTTTTGTTTTGTCTTTTCCTTGTTCTTGCTATTGTTGGCTCATGGTTTGCCCTTTTGTCCTTGGCAACCATTGTTGGTGTGGTTTTCTCACTCTAGTTTTGGTGAAAGTTCTTGTTTTTGGGCTGCTATGAATTTTTTGACTCCTTTCCCAATGGATTTTTAGCACTTGGTCTATGTTGTGATCTTGTGGCACTCGCTGGGAGTGCCCATCCCTAAGCAGGAGCCAATGTTGGTGCAATTTATGGGTTTGCACACTTTATTCTAATTCTCCATGTTCCATTTTTATTCCAAAACATCCTTGTGGCTCGAGCTAAAGATCTGTAACTCATTTTTTCAGTTCGATGCTTTCAAATACCCTTATTGTTTTTATTCTTCCCTAATTGCAGTAAAATCCAAGTTCCTCCTCCCATTTGTTCCATGATTTATCCATTTTCATGGGTTGTACCATTTTCTCCTTTTCCAAATCGTGACAGAACTCGAAATTGATCAAATCATGAATTTGTGCAAGTGTTTCCCCAATCCCAAGGTCGCAAATGATGTCAAGAGATGATTCAGTTTGTTTAGAATGAAGAATTTTGCCTTCCCTATCAAAAAATTTGGTTTCTAGGGCATTCCCTAAACTTTTCACGTTTTTGACATGCTCTCGGGTTGTCAAATTTATCATGGTAAACTCTATACTGACATGGTAGGTTTTTATTGGCCGAGGATATGTGGAAAAAATGTTATAACTTGTCGAATTTTCAAATTTTTGGTGAACGGAGAATTTGTTCCGTGGCCCCGCATTTGCCTACTATGCCTACGTTGCATGATTTGATTGGAAACAAGGAGCTTCGAGTGGCGGAGGTCACTTAAAAGTTATTTGCCTTCATTTTTTGCAAATTTCTCAAAATCAAGTTTTTTCCCGAAGGCCCGCGCCCAATGGGAGGGCGACGCGTGGCACAGGAGGTCAAATAGACAGCGTGGGAGTTGGGAAAATTTTATTATTTTTTGCTCAAGGATGTCAGAAGAAAATTTTTCCCCACAGCCCCGTGGTTCCATAGGGATGTGATTACGTGGCCTGATTTGATTGGTCAGATGGAGTAGCGAGTGGCAGAAGTAACTTAGGAAATTTTTCTTCCATTTTGAAAAATTTCTCAAAATTAATTTTTTGTCCGAAGGCCCGCAGCGAATGGCATGATGACATGTGTCCAGGAGGGCTAGGCGGATGGTCAAAGACTTAGAAAATTTTGGTGTTTTTGGTTCAGGGTGTCAGGGAAAAAATTTGGTCCGCACACCCGCGCCCAATGGGAAAATGACACGTGTCACAGTATGGTTAGGCCAGTGGCGCGGGGTAACTTAAAACTTTTTCTTCATTTTTGAAAAAGTTCTCGATGTTAAATTTTTACATGGAGGCCCACACCTAATGGAAGGGTGACACGTGTCTAGAGAGTTCAACCAGAAAAGCGGGGACTTGGAGGAGTTTGAAGTATTTGGCTTTAAGATGCTAAAATAATTTTTTTACCCGAAGGACCACGATGAGTAGGAAGGCGACACATGTCCGAGAGGAGAAATGGGAATGGGGGTTGAAGAAAACTTTTGAGACTTTTTACCCTTGGTGTAAAAGGTAAAAAATGAAGAATAGGCCTGTGTCCAATGAAAACAGGACACGCGTCCTAAATTTTGCAGAGGATTTGAGCGCGGAGAGAAAGTTACAAACTTTTTTGCAAAATTTTAGTGAAAAATTTCGAGGTAAGAAATAAGCCGGTGGGAAAATTTGAAAGTGTGCCCCCGCATCCAATCAGGGGGTGACACGTGGCATGTTTTAAACGTAAAATGAAGAAGCGTAGGCCCACAAGGGATTTTGTGACTTGCGGAGGAGTAAAGGAAAAAAGGACGGGTCGGTTCCACAGCAAACAGGAAACTGCCACGTGGCATAAGCGGCAGTGGGTGTTCGGGCCCGTGGGGAATTGTGAGAAAATTTTCCTTTTTGTGAAAAGTGGAAAAATGCATCTAATCGGCCCGCGGTTTTGGTAAAGGCCCACAGGAGGACACGTGGTGCATCTAGGGGCCCGCAGGAAAATTTTCAAAAAAATTCCAAAATTCAAAAAGGGTTTAAAATGCTTTTTAAGGATTGGGGGCCCGCCCCAATCATGTTTAGACACATGTCCCACCTTGTGTAAAGGAAAAAGGGTAATTTTGGTGTTTTTAGAGAGGATTTGGATCTGCCACATGGAGGGCTAACATTTAAAGTTGATTTTAATCAACGGGAGTTGTGTAATTTAATTTTTTGGGCGCCATTGGAACTCCAAGAAGTTTGGGATCGTCATTTTTGCACCAAAACACATGAAATTTTATATGAATATGCATGCCTTCGGCCTTCTGGATGTAATGGCATCATTTATTTGAGCTAATTTGGTGCCTTATAGTGTTTTTTGTGAGATATTTTTCTCATCCTGTGAAAAACACGTGAAATGTAAAAATGAAAAGTTGCAGAGTTAAAAATGATGAGGGAAAAAGGTGAAAAATAATTGAAAATGCATGTTGGCATGGTGGAATGCCAAAAACGTGACCTTGGGATGGATAAGGATCCAAGTTCATGCAATATTTTAAAATATTTGTGTATCTCTGGCATTTGGCGAGCTGTTTCACAGTTTTATATCATTTTTCATCAAATGGATAGGTTTTTGTAACAAATTTTATCCCTTTGGCATATTCTTTGCTTGGGATGCAAGGATCCAAGTTGGCATAGGGTATATCATGTAGTTTTGGAAACATTTTTGGGTTCTGTTGAGAATTTTGGGAAAAAGAGAGAAGAAATTTCACAGGAAAAAACTGGAAGAAGTCCATTTTCCTTTTTGAGAAACTACCTGAGAGCCATTTTGATTCCAGTTTTCATCAATTGTTCATCATGTTGAGTTAGTTTCAACTATAAAGCCATAAAAAAGCTTTGAGATTGTCTAAAGAACTTTCCCTTGCTGATATATTTGATCAAATTCTTGTATTAACTAGTTTTATCTCTTGGAAAAGCTTGCATGCACTTGTATTTCAGTATGTTTTCAATTTGTGTTTCATGCTCATGTTGCAATCTTGTGTTTGGGATATTTATTGGTCATACATGGTATCATTTCTTATAGAAGGTTTGAAGGCATCTGCAATCTTCCATTCAGAAGAGCATTCATTTGAGTGGAGATAAACATATTTAAATCCATCTTACCTTCCTTGTAAATTGAGGGTATTTACAAACCTTTGGGTGTACCTTAGGAGATGATCTAACAAGGGGTTCCGAATGCTTTATTGATATTTTACTTCAAGCCTTTGTGGCAGCCTATCAAAGTTTGTATGGAACAGTGCAGATTTGGGCATCTATTGTGCACACATCCTGGTTGAAAGAGCATTTCAAATTCATTGAAACATTTCTGTTGTTTAGGTGTTGTAATTCTTTTGCAATGTTTCCCAAAGAAGGTGATGATTTTTAGCTACTCTTGTTCCAAGGTTTCTCATCAGAATTTCATTTTAAACTAACTCATCCTACCTACAATACCCTGCATCTACATTGTGTGTCCACAAAAGAATTCAATCCTTTCACAAAAATGCACAAGGTTGATTAGTGTTTTATCATGTCTTTAGCAGCTCTAGCTTTGTTTTGAGAAAATTTCCATCATTTAGTAGTGACAGCTCTTTTGAGTTTGAATAATGCATATTTGATCATGTTTTCACAAAGCCTCCTCCACACCATATGTAAAACATAAGGATATCTTCATCTCCTTACCATATAGGGGCTGCAATACAGGTTCTCTTGCCTTGGTTGATAGGCACAACCTAAAAAAGTGAGGGTTAGATCAAAACCCTTATGAATGTTCTATCCAATCCCTCAATTCTTGAATGAAAATAAGCAGATAGGTGTGATCCTTGGCTATAAATGACATACAAAACATCTATCTATCCTTGAGTGTCTTGTGCAGATTCATGATGTTGTTCAAGTTGTGAAGGAGATTAAATCTAGATACCAACACCATGATTGTCATACAAAAGAAACAATATAAATCTAACTGAAGCGTAGTAAAAATAATTATGTAAAGTATATCCATAGCATATATAACTTCTCTATTTTTGTATTTTTGAGAGAATATTTAACAGAATTAAGATAAAAACTATTTAATAGAATTGAAAGAGCAATTATTTAATATCTAGACAATGACAACTAAGCTAATAACAGAATCTAAAACAAACAAAGTAGCCAAGTATAGCTACCTACGTGTGTAGTTGTGAATCTATTCTGAATAACCAAATAATTGATCTAATCTATTTGAAAGACCTCTGATCCTACCTCAGAAGTGAGAAATGAATCATAGTTTCTTAGAAACTATCAATCCCCACAGATTCCCTGGCAATATCGAAAGTGAGATTAACTGAAATGAAATGATTCACTACTCTATTTGATATGTTTTAACTAGAACTTTGATAGTTTGAACCTGGATTTCATAGAACAGTGGATTATCTGATTGTGTGTGTCTTTCTCCCCTCAGTGTGGTCTCCTCATTCCTTCGTGCTCACGTGAATCTAGAAAAGAGTATAATGCTAGCATCAATAGAAGTGGGTATTGGAACAATGGTGGCTTCGGATGTATAATGAATACAATGTGAGTAGGAGAGGGATAGCGCAAGAGAACAGAGCTTGGCTTATGAAATTCCTAGCAAGATTTATTGCGAGTCATGTAACACAAAATATCCAGAACCTAAAACTATCCTTCTTGACGAACAAAAACTGCAACTCTAATGGCTTCAGACTGAGAATGAAACTATCCTATCTCAATTGATTGTATGAAACAGTAATGACACTAGAATAAGAAGATCATGTGGCTTCGAAATAGCAAAATAAGACTAACTATGCATGCAACAAATGAAAACTATTGAATTCCTAAGCAAGAACTAAAAGACTAAACTATTGAAATGAGAGGATGAGAGGTAATTTTGAGGGGCCATTTTCTTGTAATCAAACCAGCTATTTATAGAATTCCCATTCACCCAAAGGTAACTCTAACTAGGACTCTTTTACCATTAAACAATGGAGAAACACTATTCCAAGGGACCATAAAACATATATACTAGCAAAAGTGGGTGAGAAAGCTGGTAAAATTTGAAAATTTGCGCAAGTCGTGATCAGAAGAAGCATGCTGGAAAATGTGTGAAGGACCAGCGCCTTGAGAAGGGTGGTGGTTACAGGACCGCCGCCCTGCTTGGGCGGAGGTCACTAGACTACGCTGCCCAGGCAAGGTGGCAATTTCGTCACTAAAGACAAAAATGCAAAGGAAAAGAGGGGAAAAGAGAAAAACAAAGCATGCAGAGGCTAAGCGCGTGCATGCGGGATGTTAACGTACACTTTGGAGAGATTTTCCGGATCCCGAACACCTTGCAAGGAGACCTGTATCATCATTGGAGCATGTGTAACATCATTTTGGCATGCGTACAGTACCCTTACAATTTTGGGTAAGTACATATTGTCTCCTCAGAGAATCATTGTTAGCCATGAAGAGGTGCTAAACGGTAAGTCACAAGTATGGTACTTCCGAAATCGGAAATTTGAAATTATACTTGACAATATCGTGTGCTCGAAATGACGCCATCCAAAATTCCATGCCACCTACAACATTCATAGATGATCTCCTTGTTCAGATAGATCCAAGCCACAAGGGGGAAGATTAACATACTAGAATAATATGAAGTGAGGACTTACCATTTCTGCAGGGATACAGAACTTACCGCAGTTAGTGTTTCAAACCTTTAGCCAAGAGCATCCTAGTAATGAGTCAAAATGATATATATCCTAAAAATGTGCAACATCTTGCATACCTCATTTGTGCAAGTTCATCAATATCTGATTGTGACAGCTCTGATGTTACCTTCTTCTGTTCCAGTATTCTGATGAGAGTATAGCTCCTTTAAAAATTCATGATAGGATAGTAATCATGCCTCCGCGAGTGGAAGATTGTCCCGCGAGTACCTCTATGGTTAGTTCTTCTCGATAAACCGTCCTTCTGATGCGCAGGATAATGTAAAAAAGATGAAACCTTCACCATGGGGGGGTAATTTTTGAAATTCCTCCTTAGTTTTAAATGGTAGTCCTTCTGCCGTAACGCTTCTAATGGTGTACACAGCTCTCAATGTGTGTAGTTAAAATGGTCTTTTTTTCACATTTTAATAGCGTTTTTAGGTTCCATGTGACCAACGTTTGGCATCGCGGGACTACGATCGCTTCCACTTAGACGCACTGGTGGTTCTAGGACCATCCGCCCTTCAACCTGGTGGTTCTCTTGTTTACTGATGATTTGCTCAGGGCAGTGCTCATATACAGAACACGAGAATAACCTTGTCATGAACTGTGATTCTTCCCACAGAAAGTATTCTCAGTATGTATTATGAAGGATTTTCACGCATGTGATTTGGTCAAGAGACTCTTTTTTGCATGTTAAAACATGTTTTACCGAAGAAGGAAGAGTACATCACCTTGAGCCACCACCAGAGAGTGTGATTGGCCTTCAGCAATCTACCATGGTATGCACTTGACTCAAGCTGAGAATGACCTCCTTCAAAGTTCCGGTATCATTACGTATATCATAGCGTGCTTGAGTGTCGCACCTTCTAGTCACATCACATGTGCTCACCTATTTACGTTTTAGAGTTATGATTGTTACTAATTGTCCGATTTCACAGGAGTCAGGGGTGAGTGGAACTATCATCATGGATTTGACCTAATCAACCTATAGGGCAGCTTCTGGATAGGATCGTGAAGTTGTAGAGACACAATTTTTTTTTACGAATAGCCTCAGCAGTAAATTGGCCTTGCCTATATTGGCATGCTTCCCCCAGTAGTGCCAGTATTGGATAGCAGGTTAGGAGGCTATGGGAGGTCCTAGAGGCTAGGGTTGGACTAGTTTGTTATTCCTGGAAGTCCCTATTGTAGCTAGGTGGGTAGTACACTGATCTAGAGGGAGAGCCGGTGCTCCTCAGGCACCATTCCACTTCAGATCACTTCTGGTCCCGCCCATAGCCAGCTGATGAACCTCATTGACATAGACTTTGAGTTCTAAGGAGTTTACATGGGGGAGAGCTTGGAGGAGGAGATCGAGGGCATGGAGGTTATGAGTCAAGCTTGAAGAGGAGGACTTAGCGATCCTGAGTGGCATGACACTCAGGAAGATCTTACCTCAGGCACGAGAGGGCTAGAGCAGAGTGCTTCGAAGAGGGTCCGTACACTGGTCTCAGAGGAAATTCCCTCTCAAGAGGTTTGGGCAAGACCATGATGAGTCCGTAGTAGGACATGCTATGTTGGCCCCAGAATATCAGAGGAGGATTTAGAAACCAGTCAGCGGTGGCAGCATCCATGGTAGGTGTTGATCCAGTAGTAGATCCTCTTGGATATCCTTGAGATCTGAGTGAGTTATCACTCTTCTTTTAATACTTTGTTTCTTAGTTAGGATTTGGCTTAGTTGCTAGGCATCTCCTTTTGTTTACATTTTATTTCTATCTAGTTTGATTATTTCTAACTTGGGTTTTTCTCATTTGCTTGCAGAGACTGCTAATGAGTGGCAAAGACTAGATTCACTGGGTATGCACTGATACCCTGATGATCCCCATGGAGAATACTCACGCGCAGAGCTGTCCAGTGCATGTGGGGGAGCCTTCAAGCAATCCGGTAGGCAATCAGTGATGTCTTTGCCCCTATCTGGCATGTGGCCAAGATGGTGACTTCCCTCCGTACCAAGTATAGCTGGTAGGGTACAGGACAACAGAGTGCCTGATGAGGAGTCAACTCTCATGGTGACGCCACAGCTGCTCCTCGGGACCGTGAACCCTCAGTGCACTAGAGTGCCGACTATAGCCAGAGTCCTAGAAGTGGGCGTGCACCCTTGGAGGGATTTCATAGGGGTTGAGAGGCCACTTGTCCCAACTTTTGTGGTGACTTTTCTTAGACTCCTTTGTATACGATGTATTTTGTACTTTCCTGGGCTCTTTGAGCATTTTGACCATGCGCTTAGTGCATGATGGCATTGTACATGAAAAACCTGAATATATATATATATATATACATATATATATATTATATATTTATCTCTTTTGTGATCAGACTCTTGGTGTCTATGATTCTTGTGATTCATGCTTCCACATGTATATCTAGATGCCCATTAGAATAGCTTGTTTTTATATGATTTTCAGAATGTATGAAATGGAGAACAAATGATACAAATGCTTTCTTTCTTTTTGTATTTCGTGATGCGCAATGTATGATGTCATGTAGGCACAATGTGAGTTTGAACTTTAGTTTCTATCAAGCAATTTTCCAAATGGGGATACTTCATATTTGTTTTGAAAAAATGTGATGATAAATCCTGATATGATGAGCAGATGAACTTGTCCCACTCCTAACTCCATGCAACTCTGTAAGATGCATGAGGACTCATCCACCGAGATCTAGAAAGGGCACAAGTTGTGAGGATTTGTTGAAATGCCACCTAGTGATGAGAGATAGAACAAAGAGTTGGTGGAACCAAATTAGGATGCTACAAACCTACTCCTACCCTCAAGTGACTCCATAGTTTAGAATGCCACTTGCTTTCTGCTAAGTTTATCTAGACTTAGATCACGTAGATGGCCACATGGTTGAACAAAATCTGGTTCCCCTAGGGTTTTGAACTCTCTTGGAATTTTAGACATCTGGGAATTCATTCATTTTTTACTTAAGATTTCAAAGGTTTATTTGAACTATTTGCTTATGACCTTCAACGTTTACTGTCAAGAGGACCTGTCATCACCAATCCGGCACTATGATAATTCTTCACCGGGAACTCCTCGTGCTATGATTATTTACTAATGCACAACCTTTAGTTTGGTGGATGTAATCTGGAAACAAAACAACAACATAACACAAGAATACCATCGACTATGATAAGACAGAATGATGACAAATCTGAAATATCAAAATAAATTATAATATTAACATGAAACTGTTACAATCTCACCCATGAGGTACTTCAAGTGTTATTGACTTCACTTGACTTTCACCAAGACTATGGGAGAAACTTTACAATTACACCTCTTAATGGCTTCTTCAACACACCTTTAAACTGATGGCTTCCTTCGCACACTTCCTACAATATTTCTCACTACTTCCTTCTATGCTAAATGAGGGGGGTGGCCTCTCTATTTATAGAACTTCCAGGCTTATCCATCTTATCTCTAAGATAGGATAAGAAATCCACTCTGACGAATCATATTCCATACCTTAACTCTTATCTGTACATGTAAGCTTATCTGTTAAGATAAGATAAACCTTATCATTTTACATGGGTTCCACATTTTTAGACTTTTTACAAATAAAATACACAAAATATTTATGACCTCACTCCTTGTCCTTATTACCAATATAATATTTCTAATTCCTAATCATGTAGACCCTACTTCTCTAATTACCCAAACTTTGACATTTTAACATTACCGGACCACTTACGACAAATATTTACTTTTTACAACATTCCTATTGTACTTTGACTGTTACCGTACTCCACATTATTGGCGGCACCGTACTGACGGCGCCGTTATCTTCTATCAGACGCTACTACTAATTATACTTAACAACATCCTATTCCTAATACATACATTAATGAAATAGAAATTATGGAGGAAAATTTTAGTGTCGACATCTTCCCCCTTCCTAGCTTCTACTCCATCCTCGGAGTAGACTATTCTGGTGCTTGGAAAATCTTCAACTTGTCATGGTTGACCCATTTCGTAATGGGAGTGCCATCCAATTCCTCCAGTCGGTACGTACCATTTTCATGCACAACTACTATTTTGTAGGGCCCCATCCATTTTGGAAGAAATTTTCTCTGTCTTCTTTTTTTGTATCTGGAATCATATACTAGAACCAAGTCATTCACATGAAATGGAGACCACCGGATCTTTTGATCAAAGTATTCCTTCTGCTTCATTTTCTTCTTATGGCTTGTATCCTTTGCTATTTCTCTCATTTCCTCTAGCAAATGAAGATGTACCAACCTTTCTTTTACTGAATCACTTTCATCCATCCTTTCATTTTTCATAACTCTCACAGTGGGAATATCAAACTCAATAGGAAGAACTGGATCAATGCCATAGGCCAAATGAAATGGGGAGTATCCTGTTGCTGACTTTGATGTTGCCCTATATGCCCACAATGCTGCATGAATCCTTTTATCCCATTTATGTACCTGCAAGGCTGCATCTTTTGCTAGAATTTGACACAACACAAAATTTGTTCGTTCCACCTGTCCATTTGTGCTTGGCTTGTATGTTGTTGCCTTCCTGTGCTTAATAGAAAACTTATTGACTAGGGCTTCTACCACCTCATTAATGAAGTGGCTTCCTTGATCTGTTACAATTTCTAATGGGCAACCAAATCTGGTGACAATGCGTTCATACATGAACCTTGCCACTTCATCCATGGAAGCTGTTTTCAATGGCCTAGCTTCAACCCACTTGGTTAAATAATCTGTGGCAACTACAATATACTTATTTTGGCGTGATGTAGTTGGAAGTGGACCTACAATGTCTATTCCCCACTTTTCAAAGGGACCAAGGGGAAGAATAGGACATAATGGAGCTGATGAAGTCTTACGGTTACCATGTGTTTGACAAATATCACATGTCTTACAATAATTATAACAATCTTTAAAAAGAGTGGGCCAGTGATAACCTGCATCCAAGATCCTTCTTGCTGTAAGTTGTCCAGAGAAGTGCCCTCCACATGTACCATTGTGGAATTCTTCTAGCAGTTCCTTCCCTTGATCACGTCCAACTGCCCTCTTGTACTGTCCATCAGGTCCTATTCGAAATAATACTCCATGCAGAATAGAATATGGACGACTGGCTTGAGTAATCTTTCTCTTAGTCTTTGCATTGGCACCATCAGGAAACTTGAATTCATTCAGATAATTCCAAATATCTATGTATTCACTAGGGATTGTGTCAAGGGATAACAATGCTGCATCGGGGAAATCATCATCATCACAAGATGATCCTAAACCATCATAGGCTCGAGAGAGTGCATCTGCATTGACATGCTTCTTTCCTGGCCTATCTATAATATCAAATTCAAACTCTTGTAGCAAAATTATCCATCTTGCTATCCTCCCTGATGGGTTAGGCTTATTTACAATATATTTTAGAGCCTGATGATCCGTTACAACTAGAAATTTTTGCCCTAGCAAGTAATTTCTAAACTTCTTTACAGCAAAAATGATAGCCAGAGCCTCTTTTTCAGTTACAGTATAATTTACCTCAGCACTGCTCATTTGTCTGCTCCCAAAGTAAATTGGATGTTCATTCCCATTTTCATCCTTTTGGCTCAAAGTACTACCTAGTGCTGCATCTGAGGCATCAGTGTACACAATGAATGGCTTGCTCCAATCTGGATTCTTCAAAACAGGTGAAGACACCAGGGCTTCCTTCAGTTGTCCAAAAGCTTCATGCGCCTTATTTCCTGGTTCATAAGTAACATCCTTCTTCAAGAACTGGGTTAGTGGCTGTGCAATCTTTGAGAAATTCTTGATGAACCTTCTATAGTAACCCACATGGCCTAAAAATGATCTCAACTTACTTCTATTCATAGGAAATGGTAAATCTTTGATTTTTGAAACTTTATCAGGATCAGTACCAATACCATCTCTGGATACAACATGCCCTAACAAAACGCCTTTAGAACATCCAAAGACACACTTTGTAGGGTTTAGTGAGGCTTGTGCTTCATCTAACCTTTGAAATGCTGTCTCCATCTGGTGCAGGTGGTCCAACTTGCTCCCATAGATGCAAAAATCATCTAGAAATACTCTGATGAAGGTCCCAATGTAGGGTTCGAACACCCTATTCATCAAACGCTGGAATGTTGTTGGAGCATTACACAACTCAAAAGGCATAACTCTATAAGCAAACATTCCCCAAAGAGTGGTGAACGTGGTCTTTAGTTGATCTTTCTCTGCTATACGAACTTGGTTGTAGCCGCTATATCCATCAGCAAAACTATAACACTCCTTGCCAGCTACTTCGGCCAAGATCTGATCTGAAAATGGAAGAGGGTAATGATCCTTCTTTGTTGCCTTATTGAGCTTCCTGTAATCAACACAAATGTGTAGCTTCCCATTCTGTTTTATTGAGATCACAATGGGAGAAATCTATTCTGAATTCTCCACAGCAAATATGAATCCTGCATCAAGCAACTTATCTATTTCTTCTTTTACAGTCTTGGAAAAATTAGGATTCATTCTATATGGCATTTGCTTTATGGGCTTAGCACCATCTACCAGCTCAATAGAATGTTCTACCCAACTTACTTAACGGATTTCCCTGTAATCAAAAGTGAATAGGTGTATGTACCTTCAAAAGAGCTGGAGGTAGGATTCCTTCTCACTCTCCATCACAGCATCACCAATCTTTATTTGTTGGAGATGATCATCAACTTCTTCTTTAGATAATTTTATGGGGTCATGAGTTGGTGTGACTAGAAGGATATCCATGACTGAAACATCCACCTCGCTTTCTTCATCTTCAGTATCTACTTCACTGGTACTAGAGTAATCAGAGGATGTCTAATCATTAGTTTCATCACTTGAATCCATAGGTTCTTCCTTATAATGTCGAGGGATCACATTTATTTTCACCCTCTGTCTACCATGTCCAAGTGACATGAACCCTTCATTCCAGTAGTTTCTTGCATGAACTCTCCTTAGCCATGGTCTTCCCAGCAGCATTGGGTACGCAATAGTACCATTTTTCATCACCTGAAAGTCTACCACACATACCACACCCATAAAAGATATTTCCACATTTGAAACTACACCTTTTGGTTTAGTTTTTTCTTTATTTAATGACCTTAACATAAGTGTTGAAGGGCGATCAATTTTTAAACCCAACATATTTATTACAGACTCGGTCATTACATTAACTGCAGCACCTCCATCAACTAAGACATTATGAATTGAAATACCATTACATAATACCTCAGCTTGTGGAGCATAGGGATCTGCCTCCACCTCCAAAACAGGGACCTCAACCTCCTTCCTTCATTCGAGCATTGAGTCCACCTCGCAACTCCCGCCTCTTCTCAGAAGACATAGCCAAGAGTTGACCATATGTAATATTTGCAGGCCTTTTGGACAGATCTTCCAAGATGGAGTATGGTCCTTGCCCCTGTGAAATCAGAAAATCCTGCACACCCAACTTTCTTCTCCTATGTTTCTTACTAGTTTCTTCTTTCATCTTCTTAGGATCATTTCCATCTTGATTATCTTTTTCTTTCTTTCTTTTTGTTACAAACACATCTACTTCATTATTTCTGCTCTTATCTACTACATCAAAAGAATTCACAGGTGCTTTTCCTTTATCATTATCTCCTTTACCAGATGTAGAAGCTCTATCTGGACAATTATACTTATAATGACCCTTTTTATAACAACCATAACATACGACTTCAGAAATATTTCTTTTTGGACCTCTATCTCCTCCCTGAGAACTAAATTCTTTTCCTTGAAGAAGATTAATAGTTAACTGACCCATCTTTTTGAGCAGATCTTCATACTCAGTAGATGTACTAGGAGAAATATTTGTGCTCACCGAGAGTGGTTGTGGATTCTGGACCAAAGGCGCTGGTGTAGGCTCTACTTTAGCCACAATTTCTTTGGGCTCCTCTTCCATGCTTTCTTCTTGCCTTCTTGCAATCTCCTTTGCTTGTTCAATGGTAGCTGGGCGGTCATACTTCACTCATTGTCTAATCTCTGGCTTCATCCCAAGAATGAAGTGCTTACAGAGGAGATTATCCACGCCATTCATCAACCCATCCGCTAATCCTTCCTTCCGGATCTGGGCATCGAGCTTCCTCCTTAGCTCTAGAACACGAGCATGATAATCCCTTATCTTCTCCTTCTCTCCTTGGGATAGCTTTGTGATCTCGATCATGAGATCTGCATATTTCTGTTGTTCACCAAATTCTTCAAGAAAACTTTCAGTTAATAAATCCCATGAATTTTTCACATTATCACCTAGTGTTTCAAACCACCTAAGTGCTGAACCATCCAAAAAGGTAGGAAAAAATTCAGTCCATTGTTCCCTTCTTATAAGGCCATTACAAATACAAGATCGCTTAAACTCTTGAATGAAAGAAGAAGCATCTTCATTAGATTGAGCTGAAAAAACAGGAATCTTTCCCATTTTCAAAAGTAACCACCGTGAAATACCAACCCACAAGTACAATTAACAAGACTTATGTGCACAAATAATTGGAATCACTATACTAGAAAGTGACTTTACACCTTTCTACAGTAAAATAGAAATGACCATGGTAAACTATGGTAAAACTTGACTTACTGCGGTAAAAACTGACTTTACTGTGGTAAACACTATTCACGGTAAAAAGTGAAGTTACTGTGGTAAATACTATTCACGGTAAAAAGTGACTTTACTGTGATAAATACTATTCCCAGCAAAAAGGACTTTACCAAGGTAACTGACTATTCATGGCAAAAATGACTTTAACATGGTAACTACTATTCAAGGTAAAAAATGACTTTACCATGGTAACTACTATGCACAATAAAAACTTGGTTACCCTCCAATTGATTTTTGACTAAGTGGGAATATCTCTCCAGAAAATCCACCAACGAGGAATGGTCCCGGCAACGGAACCAAAATGTCATCACCAATCCGGCACTATGATAATTCTTCACCGGGAACTCCTCGTGCTATGATTATTTACTAATGCACAGCCTTTATTTTGGTGGATGTAATCTAGAAACAAAACAACAACCGAACACAAGAATACCATTGACTATGATAAGATAGAATGACGACAAATCTGAAATATCAAAATAAATTATAATATTAACATGAAACTGTTACAATCTCACCCATGAGATACTTCAACAAGACTATGGGAGAAACTTTACAATTACACCTCTTGATGGCTTCTTCAACACACCTTTAACTGATGGCTTCCTTCGCACACTTCCTACAATATTTCTCACTACTTCTTTCTATGCTAAATGAGGGGGGTGGCCTCTCTATTTATAGAACTTCCAGGCTTATCCATCCTATCTCTAAGATAGGATAAGAAATCCACTCTGACGAATCATATTCCATACCTTAACTCTTATCTGTACATGTAAGCTTATCTGTTAAGATAAGATAAACCTTATCATTTTACATGGGTTCCACATTTTTAGACTTTTTACAAATAAAATACACAAAATATTTATGACCTCACTCCTTGTCCTTATTACCAATATAATATTTCTAATTCCTAATCATGTAGACCCTACTTCTCTAATTACCCAAACTTTGACATTTTAACATTACCGGACCACTTACGACAAATATTTACTTTTTACAACATTCCTATTGTACTTTGAATGTTACCGTACTCCACATTATTGGCGACACCATACTGACGGCGTCTTTATCTTCTATCAGACGCTACTACTAATTATACGTAACAACATCCTATTCCTAATACATACATTAATGAAATAGAAATTATGGAGAAATTTTTTAGTGTCGACAGACTCCCTACACTTTACCCCATACTACTAGTAAGAAGCATGGGCTTATCACCATGGATAAGGTACAGGTGAGTAAGAGCATTCCCATCCTTTCTCAACCCTACGTCACTAGTAAGAGATGCAAGTTCATCACCAAAGGTTGGTAGGGCAAGGAAATGTGTAAAAGTAAAATTTTCTATTTGATCTACATTTTACTTATTTATTTGAGCAAAATGTCAGTATGTTCTTATTTCCAAAGAGATCTATATATGGGATAGATGTGACACCATGAAGCTTCTAGAATAGACCATAGGCAAGACACCTATCCTAGGAAGAAAAAAAAGTGAGAACAAGCATGTAGGCTTTGGTCTGGTTACCATTAAAACTTTTTCATATCTAGCTTTAATTGATGACATGATTCTGAAATAGTTTGATGATGTTATGAAAAGGAAGAAGTATGATTTGAGTGCTTCTACCAATATCATCAGAAGTTTGTAATGAATTTCTTAAGAATAATTCCCTTGATCACCAAATTTTACGAAATGAGTGAACAAAATGAACCTATCTAAATGAAGATGCAATGTAGATATAATTATACAAATAGTGCCAATGCTTCATGCTTAAAACCATTTAAGGTGCAAGGAATTGACAGTTTCACCAAATTCCTCACCTTCTAGTGTGCACAAGAGATACGCACCATTTCCATAGTCTTTCATGACTCGGTATGGGCCCAACCATTTGGGCCAGAATTTCCTTCCTTCACCGATCTTCTTATCGATTCGGTTGTCTAGTCTTAAAACTAGATCTCCTTCATATATTTCTCATTCATATACCTTTTTGTTATACCACCGGCACATCTGGTTGGAATAGACTCTATGCCATTGTTCATCATTTAACCTGGCCTCATCTAGGCTTTCTAGTTGGGAGAGGCATGCCTCTGTATAAGCTTCCTCATCTAGAATCCCTTGTAATGAGATGCGGAGACTGGGTATTTCAACCTCAAGTGGAAGAATTTCTTCTACTCTGAATACCAATGAGAAAGGAGTTTCTCCTGTTGGTGTTCTTATTGAGGTTTGGTGGTCCCACAAGGCTGGAAATAACTTTAAATGCCAATCTCGTTTGTTTTCTTTTACCGTTTTGAGCAGAATAGCTTTCAATATCTTATTTGTTGCTTCAGCCTTCCCGTTGGCTTGAGGGTAATACTGGGAGGCCATATGATGGTTTATTTTAAATGTACTACATAGCTCATAGAACTTGTCATTCTTAAAGGACGTTCCATTATCTAAGATAATGATTTGTGGGACACCATACCTATAGATGATCTGGTTCAAAATGAATTTGGTGATTACGGCACCTGGTATAGTGGTAAGAGGCATAGCCTCTACCCATTTGGTAAAATATTTGGTGGCCGTGATTATGAAGTAATGGCCATCCATTGACGAGGGAGAGAATTTCCCTATTAAATCTAGGCCCCATGTAGACAAGGTCCATGGAGTTGCAATTGGTTGTAGAGCTTGTGCCGACATGTGAATCTCATGGGAAAATTCTTGGCATTTATGGCATCTGTGTACAAACTCTATTACGTCATGTTCGAGAGTGGGCCAAAAATAGCCCATTCGATGTATTTTGTGAGCGGTGGCATGACCACTGAAGTAGCCTCCACATATTCCACTGTGAGATTTGTAGAGAATTTTCTTGGATTCTTCTATGTCAACACACCTTAGAAGCATTCCATCAAAAGCCTTGTGATAGAGCACTTGTTCTATAATAACGTATTTAGCTATGATAATGCATAACTTCCTTCTTTGTTGTGGTGTAGCACCCTCTGGATACGTATGGTCCATGATAAAATTGATAATATTAGTATACCAAGGACATTCAGAGATGGGAGGTTTGGTTTCAATGTAATATATGCATTCATCGAGAAATTCCAGATCTACTAGATTGCCTCCATCTAATGGGTTGTCGGCTAACCAATCTACAATGATTTGTCTCCTAACGTACTTCTGGTTTACAAAATTTAATTTGAATTCACCCATTAAGGTTATAAAGCGTCCAAACGTTTTAGTCAAAGACCCTTGCGTGAGAAAAGTTCATAAATGGTTTTCTTTTACAATGACCCTTCTTTCTTGATTTAGCATGTAATGTCTTAAGCATTTGGTTGCAAAGACTATGGAAAGGCATTCTCATTCTGCTTTCGTATAACGTGTTTCATAATCGAGCAACGTTCGGCTAATAAAATAGACCACACGTTCTTGTTTATCGTTGTCTTCTTAAGCCAACATGCAGGCTAGCAAGACATTCATAGCCCATGAATATAAGATCAAAGGATGATCTGGTCTTGGTGGCATTAATGTAGGAGGAGACAGTAAGAAGTGTTTAACTGCTTCGAAGGCCTCATGGCATTCCTTTGTCCAAATAATGTAGCAATCCTTTCTCAACAAATTGTTGATCAGATGTACAACAAAACTTAAGTCTGGAATGAATCTCCGGATTACACCAAGCTTTCCAAGAAACGATCTAATGCCAGAGTTGTCTGATGGTAAGATCATCTTAAGAATAGCCCATATTTTGGCTGGGTCTACATCGATCCCTCGTGATGATATAATGTAACCTAGGAGTTTCCCTCCTGTCACACCAAATACACATTTTTCTATGTTTAGTGTGACTTTGTATTTAATAAAACATGAAAGAATGATGCGGAGCACTTCCGAGTGATCACAGTACTTCCTGGCCTTGGCCAATAAGTCATCTACATAAGATTCCATGATTTTAGGAATAAGATCATGAAATATGTATGTCATTGCCCACTGGTATGTGGCACCAGCGTTCTTGAGACTGAATGGAATAACAGTGTAGCAATAAGTTCCCCAAGGAGTTATAAATGTGGTTTTGGCTTGTTCTTGTTCAGATACTCTGATTTGATTGTATCCCGAGAACCCATCCATGAGGGACAAAAGTTCAAATCTAGATGTTGCATCAATGATGATGTCAATGGATGGTAATGGGAAGTCATCCTTGGGGCATGCCTTGTTAATGTCTCAGAAATCTATGCAGATTTGTATCTTCCCATTATTTTTTAGAACGGGGATGATATTAGATACCCACTGAGAGTAATCGACTAATTTGATGAACCCTACCTAGAGAAGCTTCATTACCTCTTCCTTTACCATGAGAGCTACCTTGGGTTTCATTGGTCTTGATTTTTGTTTAATAGGATTTGCATATGATTTGGTGACGAGGTTATGTACTACGATATGTAGTGCAATTCCCATCATTTATTTATAATTAAATGTAAAATCCTTTTGATGTTCTTTGAGGATTTGATATTGTACTTCTATTTCTTCTAGAGTTAACGAAGATCCTAGTTTCAATATCTTTGGTTCTTCCTCCATTTTGCTGTTTATATCAATCATTTCTTTGATTAAAGAAGCGTTACCTTCTTCAAACTCAGGTGGGGCTTGAGGTAGTTCCAGATCTTCTCCATTCTCTACTGCATATATGTCGAGTTCCTTTTGTGGGGGAAGCTCTACCAAGGGATTTCCAAAGTAAGAAGATGAATGTGGGATTAAGGAAAAATCTACCATGTGATGGGTGAGATGTAACTCTGCATAGGTGTTTAGGTAATCAAGAGTGGTTGTATTACTGTCAACATGACCTAAGATAGTAGATGTGTTCTCAGCTATGTGCGTTAGAAGAGGGTTTGTTGACGTTTTCTTTACTAACGGTTTAGTACAAAGGGATACCATGAAACAAGCGTCCTCCAACTCACTATTTGAGGTGAAACGTGAAGCTAAGGTTGCTATTGAATCTGTTAGAAGGTTTTGTTCTCTAGGATTGCTTCAATTGATATGAAGTTAAATCCTTTACTCAAATCTAATACTGCTATTTTGTAGAGCTGTAAATGTTCAGCTCTAGTCTCATACACCTCAGAGACTTGGTTTTCTACTAACTGAGAGTCTCCTAACACTCTGATATCATTAACACTGAGCCTTTTAGCTATAATGAGACCAAGGAGGAGGGCTTCGTACTCAGTGCCATTGTTTGTACATTCAAAATTTAATTTAAAGGTGAACAGTAGGATCTTTCCCTTAGGAGAAGTAAAGATCACACCTACCCCAGCCCCATAACGACATCTAGCTCCATCAAAGTGGAGAGTCCAATGTTTATTTGGGAAGACGGATGTTAGGACATTTGTTACATCTATTTCTTCTGCTTCAGTTACTTCTACCATGTAGAGTTCTTCTGCTGGAAAAGAACCAACTCCTAGGGTACATCCCATACCTGTGGAATCAAACGGTAGGAAAATTGGTAGATCTTGTTCTAGCAACTCAACAATTTTTGTATTAGTTCCTAATTATACTATTTCTACAACATTAGCTTCATCCTTGAAGGTTGGGATGCTCTTGACTAGGTTCGTAATCTCTAGTTCTATTGTAGGTATTAATTTTTCTTCTGGTTTTGAGTTGGCTGATTTGTCAAGTTGGTTTGTTGGGAGTTCAAACTCAGAGTGAACACTTGGCCTTTTCTTCAAGTCTACTAGGTGTATATTGAATGGTTTCAGATCAGATTTTGCTACAAATATCTTTCCTAAGTGCAGGAATCTTATTTCCTGAAATAACGTAGAAGGGATTGCTTTCATACGGTGTATCCATGGTCGGCCAAGGATCATATTATAGTTGGTTTCCCAATCTATAATATAAAACTCAGTGAGGATTGTTTTGGGTCCTAAGGTGACTGGTAGTATTATAGTTCCAATCAAAGTGGATTTATGGCTATCATAGCCTCTTAGTGTATTCCGAGTCGAGGAACAATTTGTCTCTACATACCCTAGCTTTTGAAGGAAAGAGAAGGGGACTATGTTAACTGCTGTCCCATCATCAACCATTATGCATTTAACGTAATTGTTATAAACCCACACTTTTAAATGTAAGGCTAGATCACCTCTACGTGCAATCTCAGTGTCTGTTGGCATTTTGCTTATGTCAAATATGAATTCAGTATCCCTATCCGGCTGCCCCGGAGGGTGGATATTAAAGTCTATATGGTTTACCTGTGTTTCGAGAGGAGGAGTGATGTTAATTAAATGACCTAAACCTAATGCTTCTAAAAGAGCAGCCTTATGGGTGGGAGAGTTCTTCAACAAGTCCAAAAAGGAGATGTGGGAAAAGGTCTTTGTTAAGTCATTAATTAAATCATAGGCACCTACAGGTTTTACTAGTGTTTGTTGAGTGTTATCTGGCTCTAGTGGGTAGCTTGGATTTGGCTAAGAGGAATACTCTCGTGTCCTTATTATGTCTTCCATGTGTAGCTTAGTTTCTAATTCCACTAAAATGACTATCTTGGTTCATGGCTAACTTCCTAATTGTGGTGCGACAGGTGGATTTAGTGAAGTCGAGGCTTCATGATCATTGTTTCCTGTCATTATACCCTTTTTCGTCCCATTTGGATTTAATTTGTTGTTATCGTGATTTGGGAGTGGATCATTGAAGATCTTGAGGGGTATGTTTTGAGGGGAGACTTCCCTTGTGAAATTACTTGGCGCTGGTGACACAGGATCAGCTAAGAACATATCTATGAAAAGTTATCTTTGTTACTCTAGCAAACGTTGCATGAATTTATCATAGTCATAGCAAGTCCTAGTGTCATGGCCTCAAATATTGTGGAAACCACAATACAAATTGGGATTATAATTCCTAGGTTGTTGGTTTGGCACGTGTTGTGGTCCAAAACTCTGATTAAACCATTGACTATTAAGATTAAATTTTTTTGTTTGTTGCCTTTGGTTTTGATATCCAGTTGAGTTTTGACTTGGACCCTGTGTTTAGATCTGTCATTGTTTTTGTTGTTGTAGTGGACGATTAAAATCCACCACGTTTATTGTTGGAGTACAATTGTTGTTTCGTTGATTGTTAACCAGCGGTGGAGCATTTACAAAATTTTGCCTTTTTTTCTTGGTCAGTTACTCCATCTTTTGTGACCCCGCGATTCTTGTTAAGGATTTTAGGTCCTTGGTTGGCATTTATGGCAATACAGTAAGTCATAGTATTTTGGTTGGGGATGATTAATATCCTATTTTTTCCATATGCCTTGTGACCGCTATCTATTGTAGCTTGATCTATTCGGAGGGCGCTCTCAAGCACTTCATCGTAAGTTCTTACTGGGAATTTCTGGACTTCTTCCTTTATCTCTTTGCTGAGAGAATGAAGGAATAAATCACATAGTTCCATCTGATCCATGTTTGGAGTGCTTGCTGAAGAATAGAGGACTATATGCCATCTTTGGATGAAATGAGCAACATATTCGTTGTATTCATGTTTAATATGCAAGAATTCCTTTATTCTTGTTCTCAACAATTTTTTCATGTTGAACACCTTGGTGAACTCTGAAACAAATTGTTTAAATGAATGGATGGAGGCTTCGGGTATTCTGTAATACCAATTGAGGGTGATGCCATCTAAAGTTTTGGGGAATATTTTAGTAACAACTCCATCCCAGGGGAGCAGTTCTTGAATGGCTGTGGCGTAGGCCTTAATATGTGCATTCGGGTCTCCCTCCCCTTTGTACTTGGGAAAATTGGGAAGAGGTATTGGAAGCATGATGCTTCATATAGTGAAGTCTAAGGTCTCTTTCAAATATTCTGAATAAGTTCCTATTGCATAGGTTTCGACCATTGATGGTGTTTGCTGAGGCGGTGGAGGTGGAACAGGTTGTTGGTATGGTGTCGCGTATGCATTTTCAGGGACATAAGGAAATCCCTGGGGTTAAGAAAACATGCTGGGAGAAGAGAACATATCTCCCTGTGGTGATTTAGAATACATGTTTAAATATGGAGGAACATTGTTCCGAAATGGGTTGTTTTGTTCTAAACTGGGAGGTATCATGTTTTCCACTGGAGCGGCATTAGAGAACGCAGTTCTAGTTGGCGTTTTTTGTGAATACTAAGGAGGCATGCCTAACATTCCTGTTCCTATGAGGAGGTCTATTTGGCTAGGATGATGTAGAGGATTGGAATTTCCTAGCTACGTGAATTGTAAATTTTGACTTGCTTGAGCAAGTTCCAACCCTCTAACTTTCTCAACTAAGGATAAGATGACCTCGTTTTGTGAAGATACGGTATTTTTCCTTAGTGGTGTTTATTGAGGTTGTATAGGCATATGGTACCCAGCTATAAATTGATCGGTGCCCTACCAAGTTTCACCGAGGGCATTTCCTATAAGTGCAGAAATGGAGGTGTTTTCTTGAAAAAAGATCTCGGGTTGTGTTTACAAACCTCCTATAGGTGGGTACATACTTTGAGAGCATTGTTCACTCCTAGCATAATGCGAGCTAAATGTTCATCATCTAAAAATAGATATGGATTTGATTGTCTACTGATTTGTGGTCTAAGAAACACCTGAGGAGATGAACTAGATTCTCTAGTGAGTGTCATGTTATTTGATCCTGAAGGCTCTAGTTGTTACATTTGAGTGAGCTGATCCAAATCCTCTATTCAGAAAGAAGAACTATATCTAGCCCTTTGAGGCGGAGTTTGTGTTGAAAACCAGTTGCTTGAATAGTTGTCACCCCATGCTAAGAGTGAGGGTGATGGTTGTCTATTCAGTTGATCATAGTATGATTCAAGACCCAAGAGAGGTATGCCATATGCATCGAATACCGAAATATTTGGGGGGTATATGAATACCCGCAAAATAATGGGGAGAAGCGAAGATGGATGAAAGAAAATGAAACACTAAAAGGGGAAAGGTGAAAGTGAAACAACTGCTCCTTTCACGTCAAGTTCACCAATTTTATTGGTAAAGTTGATGTGAAAGGCTAATGAGGTGGAAAAGACAAAAATATTGTGTGCTTCATGTTAGGTTCACCAATTTTGTGCAATGGAAAAGTGACAAGTGAGCATGGGAATCTACAAGTAACTCTTCCTCACACCCGACCTCCCAAGGTCATGCCGAGATAGCTAGTGGGGATGGAATATACGTGGGGCACAGACAAACTAGTTAGGCAATCTTATGTCTTCGACACACACTAATGGAATCTATGAATCTAAGGAAAAGAAGGCCCTCCTAACTTGAACTAGTGTGATAGATCATTCAAAAAGGATGACTGCTCGAAGTCTCCAATCAATATCCAGCTTTGGCATGATCCAATCTATAGGTTGTGGGATATGTGGAAGATAACTTACAGGTGCTTCATAGATATCTCTTGACAAGGTCATGAAAATGGATGATGGATGTATGGTGAATTCTATGGGTGATTATTTGGTCTAGTCTAGAAATCCTTAGATTGATTAGCTGCTATATCTAATGAGGATAGTTCTGCGATAATGATTGGTGGAAGTGGATATGATCTGAATACTAATGTGCGTAAACTAGCATCAATGTCTGATTGACCTATGGGCTTATTGGGTTGTGAGACCTGTGGATCATAACCATAGGTTTGTGGTTGTTGTGAGCCTCTTATGGTAATGTGTAGAACCAATCCCTAATCCCTAATATCTAGTAGTCATATGCCTTTTCGGCCTCTATGTTTAGAACTAAAAGTTGTGCAATCTTCTCAAAGTACCTTATGGGCATTCTAGCAACTTGAATTCTTAAGCCAGTGTCTATGTCAATGAGAATGTCTCCTACGTCTAGCTATGGGACCAAAGGATCACAACCAAATGTTTGTTCTTTTTCAAGCCCTTCTACAGTCATGCAGATATCTATTTAGGGTAATCTGTAGTTTGGTTGGTTTGACCAAAATGTATGCACTTTGTCATCTTTTATGTTTAATCCTCTTAACTGTGAGATAATTTCTTGGAAGTCTATTGTTGTTCAGAAGACCTGAATTCTGATATTTTTTGTCTATGTAAGTTATTTCTGCAATAAGGTTGGGTTGAGGCATCATTGGCTCAAATACGTATTCTCTGGGCTCCCTAGGTCCCGTGATTGTCATACAAAAGAAACAATATAAATCTAACTGAAGCGAAGTAAAAATAATTATGTAAAGTATATCCACAACATATATAACTTGTTTATTTTTGTATTTTTGACAGAATATTTAACAAAATTAAGATAATAACTATTTAATAGAATTGAAAGAGCAATTATTTAATATATAGAAAATTACAACTAAGTTAATAATAGAATCTAAAACAAACAAAGTAGCCGAGTATAGCTACCTGCCTGTGAAGTTGTGAATCTAATCTAAATAACCTAATAAGTAATCTAATCTATTCGAAATACCTCCGATCCTACCTCATAAGTGAGGAATGAATCATAGTTTCTCAGAAACTATCAATCCCCACATCTTCCCCGGTAATATTGAAAGTGAAATTAATTGAAATGAAATGATTCACTATTGTATTTGATATGTTTTAACTAGAACTTTGATAGTTTAAACCTGGATTTCACAGAACAGTGGTGAATCCGATTGTGTGTGGATTTCCCCCCTAGTGTGGTATCCTTATTCCTTCGTGCTCATGTGAATCCAAAAAAGTGTGTAATGCTAGCATCAACAGAAGTGGGTATTGGAACAATGGCAGCTTTGGATGCAAACTGGATATAATGTGAGTAGCAGAGGGATAGCGTAAGAGAATAGAGCTTGGCTTATGCAATTCCTAGTGGGATTTATTGCAAGTCATATAACACAAAACATCCAGAACTTGAAACTATCCTTCTTGATGAACAAAACCTACAACTCTAATGGCTTTAAACTGAGAATGAAACTATCCTATCTCAATTAATTTTATGAAACAATAATGACACTACAATAAGAAGATCATGTGTCTTCGAAACAACAAAATAAGACTAAATACGCATGCAACAAATGAAAACTATTGAAATGAGAGGATGAGAGGTAATTTTGAGGGGCCATTTGCTTGTAATCAAACCAGCTATTTATAGAATTCCCATTCACCCAAAGGTAACTCCAACTAGGACTGTTTTACTATAAACAATGGAGAAACACTATTCTAGCGAAGCAAAATCATAAATACAAGCAAAAAGGGATGAGAAAGCTAGTAAAAGTTTAAAATTTACATGAGTCACATTAAAAGAAGCATGCTGGAAAATGCATGAAAGACCGCCGCCCTAAGTAGGGTAGCAGTTACAGGACCGCCACCCTGCTTGGATAGCGGTCACGAGACCACCACCCAAGCAGGGCAGCGGTTTTGTCCCTAAAGACCAAAATGCAAAGGAAAAGAGGGGGAAAGAGAAAAAAAAGCATGCGGAGGGTAAACAGGGTATGCAGGATGTTAACACACACTTGGAGAGCTTTTCTAGATCCTGAACACCTTGCGAGGAGACTTGCATCATCATTGGGGCATGTGTAACATCGTTGTGATGGTACTGTACCCTACAATTTTGGGTACGTACAATTATCAACCCATAATTATTTTTGATTATCAATAAAAGGTCGTGCAAAAGGATATAGGGATATTTCCTTAGAATTCTTACCATTGTAGATAGTCATATCACCTTATCTGTAATAAATTAAGGTAGCAATTGTAACTAACCATGGTCTACCCAAAATTATAGGATAATCAAGTGTTTTAACTTTTGGTCACAATATAAGGAATTCCACTGGATATTCTGATTACTCCACCATGACTGCCACATCTTCAATCAACAAGTTTCCCATCTACCTTAATATTCCTAGGGTACTGCTTCTTCCTTCGATGTCTTTTCAAGCATAATATTTTGATTAATTTGTTTAATTCAGGAATGTCCTTGATTGCTTGCAACAATGGTATTTCAATATTTAATTTCCTTAACACCTGCACTAGTTTAGATTCCTTGGTCTCAATAACTTCCTTAAGTCTTTCTGGAAATGGAGTTTCTGTAGAATTGTTATCTGGTTGTTTCTTTGTTTCTTTTTCATTAACCTTAGGAATAACTCAACTAGGGGTTTCAGTTTCATCTAACATCTCGGTAATTATAATAGGTGGACTATTAATTATTTTTCTAGATTTGGATTTAATATCCTTACAGTCAATGACATTAAGATCAACTAGTTTTTCTTGCTTTGTTCCATAGACAGGGGTTATTTGTTTATTTTTGGGATTAGCCACTGGTTGTGTTAGTATTTGTGTTTGAACAACATTTTCAGTTTGTGAACCTTGTGCTAGGGAACCCATTATGGCTTGTTGATGTTGGTTGGGGTATGTCTTCTCTTGAGTGTAGTTATTAGGGTTCCACCTAGGTTATGACCAAGCATAAGGGTTACCTTGACTAGACCATGGTTGTTGGTGTCCTTGACCTTACCAAGATTTTTCTTCCCAATCCTGGGGATTCCATGTTGGTTGAGGGGCCCAAAGTGGCTGTCCCTAATGTATTGATATTGTTTGAGCTGCATATGTCATCATCTAGGGATTAGGAACAGATCTTGGTATGAACTACCCATGCCTAGGTTGTCTCTGGAAAAATTTACCTCTTCTGTAGTGGATGAAGTGTTGGTTTGTTTAAGTTGGTTTTTTATGAGTGGAAGAAGAGAACAAGCATTGACTTCATGTTCCCTAGATTCACAAATAAGACATTTCTATTTTATCTAGAGGACAATATCTTATTGCATGTTTCTTTCTACATCTAGGACAATGCATAGCAAATGGCTCAATATTAGCATTTACTTTGGCTTGCAATTCATCCATGGTGGAAATTAATTGAACTAGGATATCTATTTTAAATTTTGGTAGGTCATCCATAACTTTTTTCATGTCTAGATTTGTACCTTTCACAGTTTTTTCTTTCCTAGGTCCACCCCTTATTCTTGAATAACTTCTACAAAGGTATTCAATATCATTCATTCTCAATTGATTGATGTTTCCACCTCCCATTAAATTAAGGGTTTCCCTAGATTCATCATCCAGACCTTTAAGAAAAATGGTTTTTCTTAGCTCTTATTGAATTACAAATCCACACCTTTTACTTGAAAAGAGGAATCTATCTAAATAATCGTGCATATTTGCATCCTCTTCTTGTTTGATTTTAAAAAATTATTCCTTCATGTTTCTCCCTCTACAATAGTCCTGGTATTTTTCTAGGAAGGTAGTTTCCTTTTTCCCCAAAGTGGTAATGAAATTAGATGTTAACCTCATAAAACACCTCATTGTTGC
This sequence comes from Taxus chinensis, assembly GCA_019776745.2. Lineage (NCBI taxonomy): Eukaryota > Viridiplantae > Streptophyta > Pinopsida > Cupressales > Taxaceae > Taxus > Taxus chinensis. The sequence continues at coordinate 724,733,676 of CM034150.1, forward strand.
ATCTTTCATATTAGATGGGAACAAATTAAGTTTTTGATTATCTGTTTATAGTCATAGGTCTGACACAATACTTTAAATTGAAAAAAAAATGGCCAGGGTCCTTAGATGACATCCCTTTAAATGTGGGCAAGTGTGAAGGTGAAATATTATTCATAGGTGTATCATCATCCTCCAACAAAATTAGATAAGTAAAGGTCCTGTTAGGTTCTCTTTCATCTTCTCGAGCCATATCTGTAATATATTCTGAATCCTTTTTCCAATCAATGTGGTATGTGATCCTCTTTGGAGAAGGTGGGAAGTCAGAAATAGGAGGTTGACTATTTAATTGAGAATAAAAACTTTCTCTTAACAGGTGTTGGGATATAATTCTTCTTCAAAAAATTTCCAATCCCTTTTGGTGACTGATCCAGAAATTCCAAAGGAAGGAGTTCTAATTCTTCTCTAACAGGGGACAATGGTGCTTCTAATTCTTGCTCAGCGTCCTTATTTGAACTAAGGGATGCTAATAATTCTTGTTGACATATTTTTTGGAGAAATCTACCATTTGAGTCTCTCGTTCTACTCATAAATTTATGATAATGTAGGGAAGATTTTTCAATTACTAGATGTATGATTGTTTTTTCTTGTTGACACCTAATTAGAAAATTCTAACTAGTGGTTCCCCAGAAACAGTGCCAATAATAATGGGTGTCATTATTCCCTTTATTTAATAAACTCATGGTTGATGTCATATTCAAACTAGGGGTCTGTCTGAAGCTATATGCAACAAGAGAAATATCAGAGAACTAGTAATTGATGATAGATATTTTTTATTTTTATTTTCTGGGGGGGGGAGTTTAAAGTATCTTAAGATTTCGTTGTCAAATCCTTATTAAAAATAAACTATAAAAAACTTGCTGAAATAAACAAAAATTGTTGAAATGAACAAATCTTACAGAATTTAACACACTGCTGGAAATAAACAAACTTTACATAATGAAATAGGCTCCTGGAAATAAACGAACTTTGTGGAATTTTTAAAATTATTTTAAAGAAATAAGAACATGCACTAGAACATCTGTATGGATGATAACTAGCTTATGTAACATATTTTAATTTAAGAATCAAAAGTACTTACAGAACTATCAAATAACAAATTTATACAAATTTCTTGAAGATATGAATACCAATAAAATAAAGGATCTTGTTTCTTATAGGAGCGGTACCTTGCTCCTCCTTGAATTAGGAGTTAATACAGTATGATACTCTCAAAATTAAATGGCTATCTTGTTATTAAATTGTTTTGTCTTAAAAAATTTGACTGTGTATATGTTTGTATATCGATATCATCCTCCCTATATCTATCTTCAGCTCTCTCTCTATATATATATATATTACTCCATTCAAATATGCATTTACAATCATGAGTGTTCAATAGTTATTTATCCACCTACAGGCTCTAGTGAAACCGAATGATGGCCAAAGTAAATATGAAATTTAAAAACCTAGCTGGACATATAGAAGTTTGTCTTACATAAGTATTTATGGAGTTTGAAGAACCAGAAAGTTTTTGGTCTATTCCTAATTGGAGGGCCCATTAATTTATCCATAACCAAATTTTTATAGAATAAAAAATATTCCCATTGATTTTGGAACTTTCGAGAAGTTCCCGAACCAAAGGGAAACCTTTCGAAGCTAACTGCAAAATTTCAGGAGCTAAGTGTTGGAGTTCTGGAACTAAGTGATAGAGTTCCAGAGCTAAATGATAGAGTTCTAGAGCTAACTAATGGAGTTCCAGAGCTAAGCTACATTTTATCCAAATTTCTCAAAAATGTATTGGTTTCTTCACACTTCGCTTATCTAACCAAATATAACCTATTAATTCCAAAAACTGAATTTCAACATATTTTGTTAGGAATTATAGAGTTTTTAGACATTTGAACTAAATCAAACAAAATATGGAAAATTACATCCTAACGTATACTAGATCAAACAAAATCCATGAAATGCAGTCAAACTTGATTAAAAGGGAAGTAAAATGAGATCATTCATTACACATTGATGAGGCATATTTTGGCCTCATCAGTCGCACTCTTGTTTACGGTCCATTTTTGACTGTTGAGGGGCCATAAACAAATGAAGCTCATTGCATGCACTTCCATTCACTCATGTCATCCACTCTACATTCCATTCCACCCATCCATAACATACTACATTTTATGGTTGTATTTACTCTTGCTTGCATTTACTTGTACACGCTAACTTTATTACAGATGTTAGATAGATATATTGTATGTCATTACTTTTACCATACACACATGCATGTTCACATGTTTTTCTATTTGTGATCACATTCTACATAGATCTATTACACATAGCATGGATGCTTGAACTTAGTACCAATCCCACAACAGTTTCTAGGGGCATCCGCATTAGTACACTAGATGTGTTATTGTTTCCTTTTTTTAGCACACTACTTTATTAGTTTGCATGTGCTTTGACATACGTTTTATCTTTCTAACATGCTAATAGGTGTTTCATTTGCAACATTTTTCATGCAAGGATATTTCCTTCCATATCATTTTGTTACATTTTCTATTATTGCTTTTTCTTTTTTGTGGCATTTGCCCTTTGTCTTGTGTGCACACTTGTTTGTTTGCATCCATTATGGCCTTGGGTGTATTGTGACATCATGAGTAGTGTCCCATGTTTGCGACCTGCTTTTCATGGTCTATGTTGGATTCTTGAGTATTTACTTACACCTTCGCTTACACATGTTTTTGGTAGTTTATACTTGTTCTCTACATGCATGCTTGTTTGTACTAACACTTGTCTCCTAGCCAATGTTTTTTTGGTTTTTACCAAGCATGTCCCCTCCCCCTACATGACACGATATCAATTGGTCCTCTTTTGGAGCCTCATTCCTATCCGCATGCATGCATCACTTGTGTTTATACACCCTACTGTATGACAGTTTTTTTCAATGACATAGTGGGTTGACCAATCTATAGAATTCCATACACGGTGGCTTCTACAGGGTATGTTTTTCCTAACCATTTTGAGGAGCAGTTACAGGTTAGAGGAGCCTTTGGCCAGTGGCATTGGATTCAAATGACTTTCCTCCCTACACTTATTTAGCCAATAGCATGAGATTTCCCAAAAAAATTGCGCACATTGACTTCATCTACAAGATCCTTTCTACACCCTTTTTCTCATCATGGATCGGTGCACATGTTCCTTTTTCACTTGAATACTTTCCTTACACACATTTTACATATATACATGAATTTTTACACAATAAGTGTAACTACTTGAGTCCATATGGGAAGAAAGTAGAAAACTAGGTACATCACAAACACAATACTTTACACAACACACATTGGGCATTTCCACCCTAGCTGAGATCTACATGGGTATTAGGTATGCATCTCTATCTACTTTATGTTACCAAGAATTCTACTCACCTCACAAAATCATACTTTGGGTAATTATTTATGGTCTCATACTAGTATTCATGTGGTTCTTAAGTGAAAAAGAGTACTAATTAACCCAGATCTTGCAGCTATTGCTACTTTTGATCTTGCACCCGTACTTTCCCAGTCTATAATTTCATACTACATTTTCCCCTATTTGTAACTGGGGATCCCAGCAAGGACTAGGGGTGCCTTGGTCCCCTCTGTGGACTGAGGCACAAGAGAGGTAAGAACACAAGGAGTTAGCCACAAAAAATGAGCTGGGGCACATTTTGGATAACAAGTACAAAAATGGAATAGACTAGCCATGTCCAAAATCTTAGTGACAAGTCCATCAATTTGGTAGTTGAGGACATTCTGAACCCTTCATATACATCTTTCATTTTTTGGGTTTTTTATGATTTTCTTGGGGTTTTGGAGGTGATTCTTCATTCTAGGTTTACGGTGACATCAGTGAACCAAGAATCCCCCCACTTTAAATGCAAGGGTAAATATGGAAAAAAGAAAGAGGAGATGACTAAAATCACTCTCACAAGTACAACACTTTAGCTTAGAGTTCAAATCTCCACTAGAGCTAGTTGGATCAAATCTGATTTCCAATGCTGATTATATAAAATATGTTAATATTTGAACTCAAGCTATTGAAATCAGATCTCCTCTTTCTTTTTTCCAAAGTACAGCTGATGATAATATCCAACATACACTCCTTGTGTGAAATTTTTTTATTTTAAATTCTAAGTAATTTATTTGATATTTTAAATGATAAATTCTAAGTAATTTATTTGATATTTTAAATGAAATAAATGGAGAAGGTAATTACCTGAATTGGACTTACCTCATAGTGATTTGGGACTGAACAAAGTGATTAAATTGTGGGATAGTGCATCACAATGAACTTTAATTTATTTGATATTTTAAATGAAATAAAAGGACAATGAAATTACCTGAATTGGACTTACCTCATAGTGATTTGGGACTTAACAAAGTGATTAAATGGTGGGATAAAGGGAAATCCGGCAAGACTAGGGTGCCCGAGGAAGGATGAGAGTGCTAGTGGCGCACTAGTTTAGATTCTTGGCACCCTGGTATGCAAAAAAGCTTGAAATATGATCATGATATAGTCATTAGGTTTTCACAATAATTTTCCTTTGGTCACATGAATTTCACACTTGGTTCACTGATGTCACCGTAAACCTAGAATGAAGAATCACCTCCAAAACCCCAAGAAAATCATAAAAACCCAAAAAATGAAAGATGTATATGAAGGGTTCAGAATGTCCTCAACTACCAAATTGATGGACTTGTCACTAAGCACTATAGTACATCTTAGACCCAATGTAGTTCTAGGTGTGTGTGTGGAATTTTGACCTAGGTTCTCTTGTGTTATTCACACTTTGTGAAGTAGCGAGGAATAACTACATGTAGAATGTAAATAATGTGTGCATGGAATAAAATAAACTCCCCTTCTATGAAATGTGACGTAGATGAACTAGAATTTTTTCCTGGTGATGGAGCTAGATGGATGTAAATGGAGCTATATATGCCTTTTATGGATGCAACCTTAGGTGGTGATAGCTAGTGTTTAGTGCTTGGTCCCTCATTATGGTCACATAACTTTATAGTTATATGGTTATCTTGCTCTAATTTCCTAATAAACCCTAAAAGGCTGACCACCAGAAATATAAGAATCTCAAACGGCTAGAAAGTGCCCAAAAATTGAAAGGAAAGTGCAAATAGGATCAGGACACCTAGAGGGGACCAAAGCACCCCTAGTCCTGGTTGGGATCCCCAGTTAGAAATAGGAGAAAATGTAGTATGAAAGTATAGACTGGGAAAGTACGGGTGCAAGATCAAAAGTAACAATAGAAAACAATGCAAGATGGCCAAAGACATGGGTTAATTAGTACTCTTTTTCACTTAAGAACCACATGAATACTAGTATGAGACCGAGACTAAATAATTACCCAAAGTACATGATTTTGTGACTATATTTTTTCCCGCTTTATATTGGTGAGTAGAATTCTTGGTAACATAAAGTAGATAGAGATGCATACCATATATCCATGTAGATCAATGTGGAGTGAAAAAAAGGTGAACCTAGGGTGGAAATGCATGTGTAGATTCCAATGTGTGTTGTGTACCTGCATGGTTAGTATCGTGTGTGTGATGTACCTATTATGTGTGTGTAATGTTGACTACTTTCTTCCCATATGGATGGACCTATAAAAGAGAAGATGATCAAGTACTCAAATACACCTGTATAATGTGTAAAAATTCATGTATATATGTAAAATGTGTGTAAGGAAAGTATGAAAATGAAAAAGGAACATGTGCACCTGATCCATGATGAGAAAAAGGGTGTAGAAAGGATCTTGTAGATGAAGTCAATGTGCGCAAGTTTTTTGGGCAATCTCATGCCATTGGCTGAATAAGTGTAGGGAGGAAAGTCTAATCAATCCCCCAACTTGTAACTTCTTCCCAAGAAATGAAGAGATCTTTATACTGTCTAATTCTTTGGGGAATCCAATGCCACTGGCCAAAGTAGTGTAGAGAGGAAGGTCCGTTTTATCCTCTAACCTGTAACTGCTCCCCAAAATGCTTTGGAAAACATACCCTGTAGAAGCCACCGTGTATGGAATTCTGTAGATTGGTCTGAACCCACTATGTCATGGAAAAAAACTAAAAAATGAAATATACAGGTACTGCGTTTTGTAGTGTGTGTAAACACAAGTGATCCCACCATCTTTGGGGGCGTATATGACATTGCGGATAGGAGAATGAGGCTCTAAAAGAGGACCGACCATTGATATCATGTCTTGTAGGGGGAGGGGACGTGCTTGGTAAAAACCAAGGCACATGCAAACAATTGGCTAGGAAACAAGTGTTAGTACAAACAAGCATGCATGTAGAGAATAAGTATAAACTACCAAAAACATGTATAAGCTAAGGTGTAAGTAAATACTCAAGAATCCAACATAGACCATGAAAAGTAGGTCGCAAACATGGGACACCACTCATGATGTCACAATACACTCAAGGCCATAATGGATGCAAACAAACAAGTGTGCACACAAGACAAAGGGCAAATGCCACAAAAAAGAAAAAGCAATAATAGAAAATGTAACAAAATGATATGGAAGGAAATATCCTTGCATGAAAAATGTTGCAAATGAAACACCTATTAGCATGTTAGAAAGATAAAACGTATGTCAAAGCACATGCAAACTAATAAAGTAGTGTGCTAAAAAAAGGAAACAATAACACATGTAGTGTACTAATGTGGATGCCCCTAGAAACTATTGTGGGACTAGTACTAAGTTCAAGCATCCATGCTATGTGTAATGGATCTATATAGTATGTGATCACAAATAGAAAAAAATGTGAGCATGCATGTGTGTATGGTAAAAATAATGACATACAAGATATCTATCTAACATGTGTAATAAAGTTAGCATGTACAAGTAAATGCAAGCAAGAGTAAATACAACCATAAAATGCAGTATGTTATGGATGGGTGGAATGGAATGCAGAGTGGATGACACGAGATGTGTACCCATTGAGTGAATGGAAGTGCATGCAATGAGCTTCATTTGTTTATGGCCCCTCAATAGTCAAGAATGGACCGTAAACAAGAGTGCGACTGATGAGGCCAAAATATGCCTCATCAATGTGCAATGAATGATCTCATTTTACTTCCCTTGATAATCATGTAGTGACTGCATTTTGTGGATTTTGTTTGATCTAGTATAAGTTAGGATGTAATTGTCCATATTTTGTTTGATTTAGTTCAAATGTCTAAAAACTCTATAATTCCTAACAAAATATGTTGAAATTCAGTTTTTGGAATAAAATAGGTTATATTTGGTCAGATAAGCGAAGTGTGAAGAAACCAACACATTTTTGAGAAAGTTGGCTAAAATGTAGCTTAGCTATAGAACTCCATCACTTAGCTCTGGAACTCTATCATTTAGCTCCAGAACTCTATCACTTAGTTCCAGAACTCCAACACTTAGCTCTGGAAATTTTGCAGTTAGCTCCGAAAGGTTTCCCTTTGGTTCGGGAACTTCTCGAAAGTTCCAAAATCAATGGGAATATTTTTTATTCTATAAAAATTCAGTTGTGGAGAAATTAATGGGTCCTCCAATTAGGAATAGACCAAAAAAATTCCGATTCTTCAAACTCCATAAATACTTATGTAAGACAAACTTCTGTATGTCCAGCTAGTTTTTTAAATTTCATATTTACTTTGGCCATCATTCGGTTTCACTAGAACCTGTAGGTGGATAAACAACTATTGAACACTCATGATTGTAAATGCATATTTGAATGGAGTAATATATATATAGAGAGCTGAAGATAGATATAGGGAGGATGATATCGATATACAGACATATACACAGTCAAATTTTGTAAGACAAAACAATTAAATAACAAGATAGCCATTTAATTTTGAGAGCATCGTACTGTATTAACTCCTAATTCAAGGAGGAGCAAGGTACCACTCCTATAAGAAACAAGATCATTTATGTTATTGGTATTCATATCTTCAAGAAATTTGTATAAATTTGTTATTTGAGCAGTTATGTAAGTACTTTTGATTCTTAAATTAAAATTTGTTACATAAGCTATTTATTGTCCATGCAGATGTTCTAGTGTATGTTCTTATTTCATTAAAATCATTTTAAACAATTCCACAAAGTTTGTTTATTTCCAGGAGCCTGTTTCATTATGTAAAGTTTGTTTATTTCCAGCAGTGTGAAGCAATTCTGTAAGATTTGTTCATTTCAACAATTTGTGTTTATTTCAGAAAGTTTTTTATAGTTTATTTTTAATAAGGATTTGGCAAGGAAATCTTAAGATACTTTAAACCCCCCCAGAAAATAAAAATAATAAATATCTGTCATCAATTAATAGTTCTCTGATATTTCTCTTGTTGCATATAGCTTCAGACAGGACCCCTAGTTTGAATATGACATCAACCATGAGTTTATTAAATAAAGGGAATAATGACACCCATTATTATTGGCACCGTTTCTGGGGAATCACTAGTTAGAATTATCTAATTAGGTGTAAACAAGAAAAAACAATCATACATCTAGTAATTAAAAAATAATTCCCTACATTATCATAAATTTATGAGTAGAGCGAGAGACTCAAAGGGTAGATTTCTCCCAAAAATATTTCAACAAGAATTATTAGCATCCCCTAGTTGATAAATAAGGAAGTTGAGTAAGAATTAGAAGCACCATTGTCCCCTAATTAGAGAAGAAGCAGAATGTCCTTCCTTTGGAATTTCTAGATCAGTCAGGTGAGAAGGGATCCGAAATTTTTGAAGCTCAGAATTATATCCCAAGACTTGTTTAGAGCAAGTTTTGATTCTGAGATTTAAAGGAGTCAACCTCCTACTCCTGACTTCTCACCTTCTCCAAAGAGGATCACATACCACATTGATTGGAAAAAGGATTCAGAATATATTACAGATATGGCTCGAGAAGATGAAAGAGAACCTAACAGGACCTTTACTTATCTAATTGATTAGTTGGAGGATGATGATACAGGGTCTATGAAGAATATTTCACCTGCACACTTTCCCACATTTAAAGGGATGTCATCTGAGGACCCTGGCCATTTTTTTTAATTTAAAGTATTGTGTCAGACCTATGACTATAAAACAAATAATCAAAAACTTAATTTGTTCCCATCTAATCTGAAAGATGCAACAATGAGGTGGTTTACGAGGTTAACATATAATTTCAATTACCACTTTAGGGAAAATGGAAAATTATTATTCCTAGAAAAATATCAGGACTATTGTAGAGGGACAAACAAGAAGGAATAATTTTTTAAGATCAAACAAGAAGAGGATGAAAATATGCAAGATAAATTTAGATAGATTCCTCTTTTCAAGTAAAAGGTGTGGATTTGTAATTCAATAAGAGCTAAGAAAAACCAATTTTCTTAAAGGTCTGGATGATGAATGCTAGGGAAAACCTTAATTTAATGGGAGGTGGAAACATCAATCAATTGAGAATGAATGATATTAAATACCTTTGTAGAAGTTATTGAAGAACAAGGAGTGGACCTAGGAAACCCCAAAAAAGCTATGAAAAGTACAAATCTCGACATGAAAATGAATTATGGATGACCTACCAAAATTTAAAACAGATATCCTACATTCAATTAAATTCCACCATGGTTTTATGTGATTGCAAGCCAAAGTAAATGCTAATATTGAACCATTTGCTATGTATTGTCCTAGATGTAGAAAGAAACATGCAATAAGAGATTGTCCTCTAGATAAAATAGAAATGTCTTATTTATGAATCTAGGGAACATGAAGTCAATGCTTTTTCTCTTCTTCCACTCATAAAAAAACAAATTAAACAAACCAACACTTCATCCACTATAGAAGAAGTAAATTTTTGATAGAGACAACCTAGCCATGGGCAGTTCATACCAAGATTATGTTCCTAATCCCTAGATGATGCCATACTAACGGCTCAAACAATACCAAAAAATTGGGGACAACTCACTTTGGGCCCCTCAACCAACATGGAATCCCCAGGATTGTGAAGGAAAATCTTGGTATGGTCAAGGAAACCAACAACCATGGTCTAGTCAGGGTAACCCTTATGCTTGGTCATAACCTAGGTGGAACCCTAATAACTACACTCAAGGGAAGACATATCCCAACCAACATCAACAAGCCATAATGGGTTCCCTAGCACAAGGTTCACAAACTGAAAATTTTGTTCAAACAAAAATACTAACACAACCAGTGGCTAATCCCAAAAATGAACAAATAACCCATGTCTATGGAACAAGAGTGACAAAAACTAGTTGATCTTAATGTCATGGTACTGTAAGGATATTCAAGCCAGATCTAGAAAAATAATTAATAGTCCACCTGTTATAATTATCAAGATGTCAGATGAAACTGAAACCCCTAGTTCATTGTTATTCCTAAGGTTGATGAAAAAGAAACAAAGAAACAACCTTATAACAATTCTACAGAAAGTGTCATTTCCAGAAAGACTTAAGGAAGTTATTGAGACCAAGGAATCTAAACTGGTGTAGGAATTAAGGAAATTAAATATTGAAATACCATTGTTGCAAAGCAATCAAGGACATTCCTAAATTAAACAAATTAATCAAAATATTATGCTTGAAAAGACCCCAAAGGAAGAAGAAGTACCCTTAGGACTATTAAGGTAGATGGGAAACTTGTTGATTTATTAGCAGGAAAACTCTTACTTCCCAAATATGGAGATCCTAGAAGTCATGTTAGTTTTTATCTCTATAGGAAATGAACATATACATAATGTTTTAGTTGATTTGGGAGTAACTATAAATGTGATGCTAGTATACACTTTGAAGTACATTTCCATTGACAAGTATATAACCTATTATAACCATATTGTTTAGATGGTAGATCATTCGGTAGTGAAACCAGAATCGGGTCATTGAAGATGTGGCAGTCATGGTGGAGTAATCGGAATATCCAGTGGACATTCCTTATATTATGACCAAAAGTTAAAACACTTGATGTTATCCCATAATTTTGATATATAGACCATGGTTAGAATTACTAGTTTCTACCTTAATTTATTGTAGATTAGGAGATATGACTATCTACAATGGTAATAATTCTAAGCAAATATCCCTATATCCTTGTGCACGACCTTTTATTGATAATCAAGGGGATTATGGGTTGATAATTGTACATACCCAAAATTGTAGGGTACTAGTACCAGTTGGAATGATGTTACACATGCCCCAATGATGATACAGGTCTCCTCGCAAGGTGTTCAGGATCTGGAAAAGCTCTCCAAGTGTACGTTAACATCCCGCATACCCCGCTTACCCTCCACATGCTTTGTTTTTCTCTTTTCCCCTCTTTTCCTTTGCATTTTGGTCTTCAGTGACGAAATCGCCACCCTGCCTGGGTGGTGGTCTCGTGACCGCCACCCAGGCAGGGCGGGTCCTGTAACCGCCACCCTGCTCAGGGCGGAGGTCCTTCATGCATTTTCCAGCACGCTTATTTTAACATGACTCATGTAAATTTTTAACTTTTACCAGCTTTCTCATCTCTTTTTGCTTGTATTTATGATTTTGGTTCCCTGTAATAGTGTTTCTCCATTGTTTATAGTAAAAGAGTCCTAGTTGGAGTTACCTTTGGGTGAATGGGAATTCTATAAATAGCTGGTTTGATTACAAGCAAATGGCCCCTCAAAAATTTCCTCTCATCCTCTCATTTCAATAGTTTAGTCTTTCAGTTCTTTCTTAGGAATTCAATAGTTTTCATTTGTTGCATGCATAGTTAGTCTTATTTTGCTGTTTAGAAGCCACATGATCTTCTTATTCTAGTGTCATTACTGTTTCATACAATTAATTGAGATAGGATAGTTTCAAGTCTGAAGCCATTAGAGTTGCAGGTTTTGTTCATCAAGAAGGATAGTTTCAGGTTCTGGATGTTTTGTGTTGCATGACTCACAATAAATCATGTTAGGAATTGCATAAGCCAAGCTCTGTTCTCTTGCGCTATCCCTCTCCTACTCACATTGTATTCAGTCTACATCCAAAGCTGTCATTGTTCCAATACCTACTCTCTGTTGATGCTAGCATTACACGCTTTTCTGGATTCATGTGAGCATGAAGGAACAAGGAGACCACACTGAAGGGACAAAGCCACACATAATCAGATTCGCCACTGTTCTGCAAAATCCAGGTTCAAGCTATCAAATTTCTAGTTAAAACATATCAAATAGAGTAGTGAATCATTTCATTTCAGTTAATCTCACTTTTGATATTGCTAGGAAAGCTATGGGGATTGATAGTTTCTGAGAAACTATGATTCATTCCTCACTTCTGAGGTAAGATTGGGGGTCTTTCAAATAGATTAGATCAGTTATTTGGTTATTCAAAATAGATTCACAACTACACAGGCAGGTAGCTATACTCGGCTACTTTGTTTGTTTTAAATTTTGTTATTAGCTTAGTTATCATTTTCTAGATATTAAATAATTGTTCTTTCAATTCTATTAAATAGTTGTTATCTTAATTCTATTAAATACTCTATCAAAAATACAAAAATAGAGAAGTTATATATGTTGTGGATATACTTTACATAATTAGTTTACTTTGCTTCAGTTAGATTTATATTGTTTCTTTTGTATGAAAATCACGGGACCTAGGGAACCCATAGAATACATATTCGAGCCAATCGTGCCTCAACCCAATCTTGTTGTAGCAATAATTGACATAGACCAGAATCTTAGAATTCAGGTCTTCCGAACAACAACAAACCTACAAGAAATTAGCTCATAGTTAAGAGGATTAAATATAGAAGACGATAAAGCACATACGTTTTGGTCAAACCAGCCAAACCAGAGATTGCCCTAAAAATATATCTGCATGACTGTAGAATGGCTTGAAAAAAAGAGCAAACATTCTGTTGTGATCCTTTGGTCCCACAGCCAGATGTGGGAGACATCCTCATTGACATAAACACTAGCTTAAGAATTCAAGTTGCCAGAATGCCTGTAAGGTACTCTAAAAAGATTGCACAACTTTTTGTCCTAAACATAGAGGCCGAAAAGGCATATGAATACTAGATATTAGGGATTTATTTTGCACATGAACATAGGAGGCCTGTAATGACCATGAACCTATGGTTGTGATCCACAGGTCCCATAACCCAATAGACCCACAGATCAATCAGACATTGATGCTGGTTTACACACATTAGTATTTAGATCCTCTCCACTTCAACCAATCATTATCGCACAACTATCCTCACTAGACGTAGTAGCTAATCAAGCTAAGTATTTCTGCACTAGACCAGAGAATCACCCATAGAATTCCACCATATATCCATCATCCATTTCTTTATGACCCTGTCGGGGAGATATCTACGAAGCACCCACAGGTTATCTTCCACGTATCCCACAACCTATAGATCAGATCACACCAAATCTCAATATTGATTGGAGCCTTTGAGTAGTCATCCTCACCAAACGATCTATCATGCCAGTTCAGGTTAGGAGGGCCTTCTTTGCCTTAGATTCACCTATTCCATTAGTGCGTGTCAAAGACATAAGATTTCCTAACTAGTTTGTCTACACCCCACGTATATTCCATCCCCACCGACTAATCTCGGCACGACCTCAGGAGGTCGGGTGTGAGGAAGAGTTACTTGTAGATTCCCATGCTCCCTTGTCACTTTTCCATCGTATAAAATTGGTGAACCCGATGTGAACTTCCTACTTTCTGGTTTGAACATTTCTACTTGTTTTCCCAAAGTACTTTTCATCTTTTCCACCTCATTAGCCTTTCACATTAGCTTTACCAACAAAATTGGTGAGCTTAATGTGAAAGGAGCAGTTGCTTTCATCTTTCACCTTTCCCCTTTTAATGTTTCATTTTCTTTCATCCATCTTCGTTTCTTCCCATTATTCTGTGGGTATTCATATACCCCCCGAATATGTCAGGATTTGATGCATATGACAGACCTCTCCTAGGTCTTGAAGCATACTACGATCAACTGAATAGATAGCCATCACCCTCTCTCTCAGCATGGGGTGACAACTATTCAATCAACCGGTTTTCAACACAAACTCCGCCTCAAAGGACTATATATAGTTCTTCTTTCCAAATAGAGGAGTTGGATCAGCTCATTCAAACACAACAACTAGAGCCTTTAGGCTCGAATAACATGACGCTCACTGGAGAATCTGGTTCATCTCCTTAGGTGTTGCTTAGACCACAAATCAGTAGACAATCAGATCCATATCTATTTTTAGATGATGAACATTTAGCGTGTTATGCTAGGAGTGAACAATGCTCTCAAAGTATGTACCCACCTATAGGAGGTTTGCAAACACAACCTGAGGTCTCTTTTCAAGAAAACACCTCCATTCCTCCACCTATAGGAAATGCCCTCGGTGAAACTTGGCAGGGAACCGATCAATTTATAGTTGGGTACCATATGCCTATACAACCTCAACAAACACCACTAAGGAAAAATACCATATCTTCACCAAATGAGGTCATCTCAACCTTAGTTGAGAAGTTAGAGGGTTGGAACTTGCTCAAGCAAGTCAAAATTTGTAATTCACTTAGGCAGGAAATTCCAATCCTCTACATCATCCTAGCCAAATATACCTCCTCACAGGAACATGCACATTGGGCATGCCTCCTCAGTATTCACAAAAAACACCAACTAGAACTGCGTTCTCTAACACCGCTCTAGTGGAAAATATGATACCTCCCGGTTTAGGACAAAACAATCCATTTCTAAACAATGTTCCTCCATATTTAAACATGTATTCTAAGTCACCACAGGGAGATATGTTCTCTTCTCCCGGCATGTTTCACTCAACCACAGGGATTTCCTTATGTCCCTGCAAATGCATACGCTACGCCATATCAATAACCCATTCCACCTCCACCCCCTCAGCAAACACCATCAATGGTCTAAACCTATGCAATAGGAACTTATTCAGAATATTTAAAAGATCCCTTAGATTTCACTATACGAAGCATCATGCTTCTAAGACCTCTTCCCAGTTTTACCAAGTATAAAGGGGAGGGAGACCCAAATACACATATTAAGGCCTACACCACAACCATTTGAGAACTACTCCCTTGGGATGGATTTGTTGTTAAAATATTCCCCAAAAATTTAGAGGGCATTGCCCTCGATTGGTATTACAAAATACCCTACAGCCTCCATCCATTCATTTAAATAACTCATTTCAGAGTTCATCAAGGCGTTCGACATGAACAAACTGTTGAGAATAGGAATCGGGGAATTCTTGCATATCAAACAAGAACACAATGAATATGTTTCTCATTTCATCCAGAGATGGTGTACAGTCCTCTATTCTTCAGCAAGCGCTCCAAACCTGGATTAAATGGAACTATGCAATTTATTCCTTTATTCTCTCAGCAGAGAGGTAAAGGAAGAAGTCAAAAAGTTCCCACTAAGAACTTACGATGAAGTGCTTGAGAGCACCCTCTGAATTGATAAAGTTGCAATAGATAGTGGTCGCAATATATATGGAACAAATGGGAGGTTAATTATCCCCAACCAAAATAGTACTGACTTATCCTACTACCACAAACACCAATCAAGGACCTAAAATCATTAATAAGAACCACAGGGTCACAACAAATGGAGTGATTGACCAAGCAAAAAAGGAAAATGTTGTAAATGATCCACCGTCTGGTTAACAATCAACAAAACAACAAATTTACCCCAAAAATCAACACGTGGTGGATTTTAATCATCCACTACAACAACAATAACAACGGTGGATTCAGACACAGGGTCTAAGTCAGAACTCAACTAGATGTCAAAACCAAAGGCAACAAATGCAAAACTTTAATCTTAATAGTCAACGATTTAATCAGAGTTTTGGACCACAACACATGCCAGACCAACAACCTAGGAATTATAATCCCAACTCGTATTGTGGTTTCCAAAAAATTCGAGGCCATGACACTAGCACTTTCCGTGACTACAATAAATTCATGCAACATTTTCTAGAGGAATAAAGACAATTTTTCATATATATGTTCTTAGTTGATCCTGCGTCACTGACGCCAAGTACTTTCATATGGGAGGTATCCCCTCAAAACGTGCCCCTCAAGATCTTCAATGATCCGCTCCCAAATCACAATAACAAAAACTTAAATCCAAATGGGACGAACAAGAGTGTAATGATAGGAAACAATGATCATGAAGCCTCGACTTCACTAAATCCACCTATCGCACCACAATTAGGAAGTCATCCACGGACCAAGATAGTCGGTTCAGTGGAATTAGACACTGAGCTACATATGGAAGCCATGACAAGGACATGAAATTATTCCTCTCATCCAAGTCCAAGTTACCCACTAGAGCTAGATAACACTCAACAAACACTAGTAAAACCCATAGGTTCCTATGATTTAATTAATGACTTAACAAAGATCTTTTCTCACATCTCCTTTTTGGACTTGCTGAAGAAATCTCCCACCCATAAGGCTGATCTTTTAGAAGCATTAGGTTTAGGTCATTTAATTAACATCACTCCTCCTCTCGAAACACAGGTAAACCATATAGACTTTAATATCCACCCTCCGGGGCAGCCGGATAGGGATACTGAATTCATATTTGACATAAGAAAAATGCCAGCAGACGCTGAGATTACACGTAGAGGTGATCTAGCCTTACATTTAAAAGTGTGGGTTTATAACAATTACGTTAAATGCATCAACCATAATGGTTGATGATGGGACAGCAGTTAACATAGTCCCCTTCTCTTTCCTTCAAAAGCTAGGGTATGTAGAGAAAAATTGTTCCTCGACTCGGAATACACTAAGAGGCTATGATAGCCATAAATCCACTTTGATTGGAACTATAATACTACCAGTCACCTTAGGACCCAAAACAATCCTCACTGAGTTTTATATTATATATTGGGAAACCAACTATAATATGATCCTTGGCCGACCATGGATACACCGTATGAAAGCAATCCCTTCTACGTTATTTCAGGAAATAAGATTCTTGCACTTAGGAAAGATATTCGTAGCAAAAGGTGATCTGAAACCATTCGATATACACCTAGTAGACTTGAAGAAAAGGCCAAGTGTTCACTCTGAGTTTGAACTCCCAACAAACCAACTTGACAAATCAGCCAACTCAAAACCAGAAGAAAAATTAATACCTACAATAGAACTAGAGATTACGAACCTAGTCAAGAGTATCCCAGCCTTCAAGGATGAAGCTAATGTTGTAGAAATAGTATAATTAGGAACTACTACAAAAATTGTTGAGTTGCTAGAACAAGATCTACCAATTTTCCTACCATTTGATTCCACAGGTATGGGATGTACCCTAGGAGTTGGTTCTCTTCCAGCAGAAGAAATCTACATGGTAGAAGTAACCGAAGCAGAAGAAATAGATGTAACAAATGTCCTAACATCTGTCTTCCCAAATAAACATTGGAATCTCCACTTTGATGGAGCTAGATGTCATTATGGGGCTGGGGCAAGTGTGATCTTTACTTCTCTTGAGGGAAAGATCCTACTGTTCACCTTTAAATTAAATTTTGAATGTACAAACAATGGCACTGAGTACGAATCCCTCCTCCTTAGTCTCATTATAGCTAAAAGGCTCAGTGTTAATGATATCAGAGTGTTAGGAGACTCTCAGTTAGTAGAAAACCAAGTCTCTGAGGTGTATGAGACTAGAGCTGAACATTTACAGCTCTACAAAATAGCAGTATTAGATTTGAGTAAAGGATTTAACTTCATATCAATTGAAGCAATCCTAGAGAACAAAACCTTCTAACAGATTCAATAGCAACCTTAGCTTCACGTTTCACCCCAAACAGTGAGTTGGAGGACACTTGTTTCATGGTATCCCTTTGTACTGAACCGTTAGTAAAGAAAACGTCAACAAACCCTCTTCTAACGCACATAGCTGAGAACACATCTACTATCTTAGGTCATGTTGACAGTAATACAGCCACTCTTGATTACCTAAACGCCTATGCAGAGTTACATCTCACCCATCACATGGTAGATTTTTCCTTAATCCCACATTCATCTTCTTACTTTGGAAATCCCATGCTAGAGCTTCCCCCACAAAAGGAACTCGACATATACGCAGTAGAGAATGGAGAAGATCTAGAACTACCTCCAGCCCCACTTGAGTTTGAAGAAGGTAACGCTTCTTTAATCAAAGAAATGATTGATATAAACATCAAAATGGAGGAAGAACCAAAGATATTGAAACTAGGATCTTCGTTAACTCTAGAAGAAATAGAAGTACAATATCAAATCCTCAAAGAATATCAAAAGGCGTTTGCATTTAATTATAAATAAATGATGGGAATTGCACTACATATCGTGGTACATAACCTCGTCACCAAATCAGATGCAAATCCTATTAAACAAAAATCAAGACCAATGAAAGCCGAGGTAGCTCTCATGGTAAAGGAAGAGGTAATGAAGCTTCTCTAGGTAGGGTTCATCAAATTAGTCGATTACTCTCAGTGGGTATCTAATATCATCCCCGTTCTAAAAAAGAATGGGAAGATACAAATCTACATAGATTTCTGAGACATTAACAAGGCATGCCCCAAGGATGACTTCCCATTACCATCCATTGACATCATCATTGATGCAACATCTAGATTTGAACTTTTTTCCCTCATGGATGGGTTCTCGGGATACAATCAAATCAGAGTATCTGAACAAGAACAAGCCAAAACCACATTTATAACTCCTTGGGGAACTTATTGCTACACTGTTATTCCATTCGGTCTCAAGAACGCTGGTGCCACATACCAGTGGACAATGACATACATATTTCATGATCTTATTCCTAAAATCATGGAATCCTATGTAGATGACTTATTGGCCAAGGCCAGGAACTGCTGTGATCACCCGGAAGTGCTCCGCATCATTCTTTCATGTTTGATTAAATACAGAGTCACACTAAACCTAGAAAAATGTTTATTTGGTGTGACAGGAGGGAAACTCCTAGGTTACATTATATCATCATGAGGGATCGATGTAGAGCCAGCCAAAATATGGGCTATTCTTAATATGTTCCCACCATCAGACAACTCTGGCATTAGATCATTTCTTGGAAAGCTTGGTGTAATCTGGAGATTCATTCTAGACTTAAGTTTTGTTGTACATCTGATCAACAATTTGTTGAAAAAGGATTGCTACATTATTTGGAAAAAGGAATGCCATGAGGCCTTCAAAGTAGTTAAAAACTTCTTACTGTCTCCTCCTACATTAATGCCACCAAGACCAAATCATCCTTTGATCTTATATTCATGGGCTATGAATGTCTTGCTAGCCTGCATGTTGGCTTAAGAAGATGATGATAAACAAGAACGTGTGGTCTATTTTATTAGCTAAACGTTGATCGATTATGAAACACGTTATACGCAAGCAGAATGAGAATGCCTTGCCATAGTCTTTGCAACCAAACGCTTAAGACATTACATGCTAAATCAAGAAAGAAGGGTCATTGTAAAAGAAAACCATTTATGAACTTTTCTCACGCAAGGGTCTTTGTCTAAAAAGTTTGGACGCTTTATAACCTTAATGGGTGAATTCAAATTAACTTTTGTAAACCAGAAGTAGGTTAGGAGAAAAATCATTGTAGATTGGTTAGCCGACAACCCATTAGATGGAGGCAATCTAGTAGATCTGGAATTTCCCGATGAATGCATATATTACATCGAAACTAAACCTCCCATCTCTGAATGTCCTTGGTATACTAATATTATCAATTTTATCATGGACCATACGTATCCAGAGGGTGCTACACCACAACAAAGAAGGAAGTTACGCATTATCATAGCTAAATACGTTATTATAGAACAAGTGCTCTATCACAAGGCTTTTGATGGAATGCTTCTAAGGTGTGTTGACATAGAAGAATCCAGGAAAATTCTCTACAAATCTCACAGTGGAATATGTGGAGGCTACTTCAGTGGTCATGCCACTGCTCGCAAAATACATCGAATGGGCTATTTTTGGCCCACTCTCAAACATTTTCCAAAAACAAAAAAGAGGTAAAATTTGAAATTTTTTCTCGCCCATCCGTTTTTGGGCCGTTTTTGTCCTAAATCTTCAAACAATCATATCTTTTGATCCAGAGCTCTTTTTTTTGCATTTTTTATATCATTGGAAAGCTGCTAAAATTCTCTACATGATTCCATGGTCAATTTCTATTTTTTGTTCAGTTTTGAGAGAAAAAAATCAAAAACGGTTCTGGTACGTGTCCATGGCCAGAAATGACATTTCAACAACCAAATTTAATACAGAATGGGTCACATTCTTCTCCAATATGGTAAAAAATGACAGGGTATGGGTTTGTAAGGTCCTCCATGCTGTTTTAATGCATTTTCCATCAATGAGGAATGGGCTCCCACGTTTTTTACATTTTCTCTCTCCTGGGCTCGACCCATGCACTGTAAAAGCTAGATTTGGCTCATTTCTTCATGGTTGAACACTTTTTGGCATTGCAAACTTCTTCTTTCACCTCCAGAAAGTGATAGTTGTAAGAATCAGACCTTTTTCACAGTTTGTAACAGGTTTATACCTCTTTGATGGTGGAATGCAAGAGATTTTTACATGGAATTGACAGTGCAAACTCTGTGAATGCTTTCAGTCCTCTATTTGTATTGTTTTACTTCATTTTAAGACCTCTAATTACATCTATCAGCTTGTGTATGTTTTCCCTTGTTGCATTTCATGAATTTGTGTCTATTTACATGGAAAAAATGTTTCACCACTTATTTTGGTGCATAACCATCTTTAGTTTAGTTTCATTTTTGCATTTTTATCCCTATCTCCTCGCAATTTAGAGTAGGATTATGATCTGAACCTCTGTAGTTGTGCAAAATATAGATCAAATTCAGAGGATTTTGAGGAACCAGCCTCTAATATGGAGATTCCACTCTCATTTTCACAAGTCCCACACTTGGAGAGAGGTTTCCATGTTGTGCAATCACACTGGATGCCTAAAACATCAATTCAAAACCTTGATTTGCATCCAGGGGTGCTGCTAATTTCCAACAACAGTTTTGGCATGCCTGGTGGGAGCTTAGAGGTCTCATTTTTATTGCAGCAAAGTTTATGTGCATCTTCTGTAATTTTCTTGCTTGAAAAGAGCTATAATTTGCATATCTGGCGACTCCAAAGGGGAAGAATCAACAGGTTTCAGCAGTGCAGGCCTGAAAACTCATGAGAAGAATCACTACAAGGTCAAGAGCTGGAGAAGAAGAGGTGTTGTTTGAATATCTGCAGTTATCTCCAAGATTAAGGCAAAGTGGAAGAAGGATTCAAAGGTCTCCATCTCCACCAAATAGAAATCTCTCAACTCCTCCACCTGGTAGGCCTTTCATTTAGTCAACAAGGGTTTTAAGACCAATTAGAATCATGCAAAACAACCCCTATGTCAATTTCACATGCAGCAGCCCACTTGCCCTCAATGCACAACATCTAATTCCAATCGCAGCCTTGAAGAACATTCCATACTTCACTGGAGAGAATTAGACTACTCTAGGTGATCATGTTAAAGACATTTCCAACCTTTTTGCAATTCATGAAATCAATGAGATGCAAGTGGCTGTCAAATTGCTGGCATCTTCATTCAAGGGGGAAGCATTGCAATGGTTTAGAAGCCTTGGAGCTGGTTCTATCACAAATTGGAATCAGCTGTGTATAGCACTTCATGAGCAATTTGGAGAGAAGGGAGACAACTTGTCTCTTTTGGAGCAGCTGACAACCATCAAGAGAGCTCCCAATGAACAGCTGACCGATTTCAACTTCATATTTCGAAAGACTTGGGAGAGAATTCTAGTGGCAGTTAGGCCAACAGCAGAAGGTACTTTTCTCTATTATCTCAAAGCTCTAAATTTCGATATTTCTATGTTGATTCAGTCCATGGGAGGCATAACTATCCCTATGGCTTATAGCATTGCCATTAGGGCTGAAAATTGTTTGATCCAAGCTGGCAAACTAGCCCCTAGACCTCCCATGCCATTGTTTCCGAGTTTAGAGATTCCAAATACCAATCAAGCACCTAATTTGGCTCCTTCTCCCACTCCTAGAAATCAGAGTTCAAATGAAGCTTCTACTTCATCTCCAAGTGCCCCAAATGAGCTTCAAGAAGTCATGAAGTAATTGCAAAACCTAGGCAATGTGCTGGTTACTCTCAAAAGGTAACAAGCCCAAGGTTTTAGACCTTCTTACCAGCCCCAAGCTCAGCCTAATAGGTAGCCATACCAACCACAAAGACCACCTAATCCAGTTGCAAATATGAATCAAACAAGGCCTCCTGCCAATAGACCATTTCAGCCCTACAATCCAAATTCCATATCTGCCTCTAAGGCATTGGTGCCAACACAAAACAACATTGCTCAGGAGTATGACTGGTGTTTTCCATGCAATGAACCTCATAACCAATCCATGTGCTTCAATGGTGCTTTGAATCAAGCATTAATGGTGACAACTACTGGTGTGGAGGGTGAGGGCAGTCAAGGAAACAGCCAACAACAAGAAACATTCCAACAACAATCAGCCCCAAATGACACCACGTTGGTAAATTGGCAAGTAGAGGATTTTTGTGGCATGAATCAGGCAGTTTCCCAAGGTGTTGCAGCCAACACAAGGTCAAAAAGAAGGAATTTGGGTGAAGAACAGCCATTAGCTCCAACCAATCCACAACCTTCTATGGCTCCACAAATGGTTGGCAAGCAAAATCCAATTTCAAATGCACAAGGGCAGCCAAGAATAGATCCTAGACCAACTCAAATACCAGTTATTGCTGCCCACGTGCAAGGAGTGAATGTACAAGCAAAGGGACAGAAAAGAGATCCCTCATCACCATTCAGTATCATTGATCAGATGAAGAAGACAAATGTTAATATATCAATGTGGGAATCCCTATCTATCCCAGGCCAAAGAGACTTGTTACAAGCTGCCATGAAGGACTGGCCAACTTCGAATCAGCATGTTCAGATGCAAGAGAAAGTGCTCACAAATGCTACCCAGCCTGAGGGAAATCATGGAGGACAGCAAGGTAAAATGTTGAAGCCCCCTCCTTTCTATGTTTCATTAATCATTGGACATCAGTTAGCGCACAATTGCATGATAGATTCTAGGGCAAGTAGCTCAGTGATGCCTAAACAAATAGCTGATCAGCTAGGGCTCCAGTATGAAACCATATCCAAAGGGGTAGTGCAACTGGATGAGACAGAAGTAACAATAGTTGGGGTGATTAGAAACTTGAGTCTTACCTTGCATGCATGTCCAAATGTTGTTGTTTCACAAGATGTATAAGTCATAGACCTATTATCCAAATGTTCCCCTACTCATTTTGTGGCCAACTCCCTTTCATTCTTTCCTTCTATTGTGCCTCAGTCATAAATTTTTACTTTTTAGGCACTCAAAACCTTCTGGAAACGACACCATTAGATAGAGCTCTTTCTCATCTTTCTAGAAAGGTAAATTTTTCCTCCTAACTCCATGTATTTTTCAAGTAATGGCTCAGTGGCGTTTTGGTGGGAAATTTTCCCCTAGAAGGCCCGCAGCCAATCAGGAGCTACCACGTGTCCAAGGGTGAAAAAACACTTAGCGACCTGAAGGAAAAAATGGTTAGGAAGGGCCCGCACCCAATCAAAACGTGCCATGTGGCACCTAGAGTGGAAGAGTGCAGGGAAAATTTGAAAAATGTTCCAAAGACCAAACGGGTAAAAATTCAAACTTTTTGCCCACCGATCCGATTTTGGCCTGTTTTGCCCTAAAATTTCAAATCACCATATCTTTCGATCCAGAGCTTGGATTTTCACGTTCTTTATATCAATGGAAAGCTAGTGAAATTTTCTACATGATTTCGTGGTTAATTTTGAATTTTGGTTTAGTTTGGAGGGAGAAAATTAAAAAACACTTCTGGTATATTCCCATGGATAGAACTGACGTTTCAACAACCAATTTTAATGCAAAATGGGTCACATTCTTCTCCAGCATGGTCAAAAATGTCGAGGGATGGGTCTGTCAGGTCACCCATGCTATTTTTAATGCATTTTGGTTAATGAGGAATGGCTCCCACATTTTATCACATTTTCTCTCTCCTGGGTTCGACCCATTGACTGTAAAAAGCCAGATTTGGCTCATTTTACAAGGGGAACACTTTTTTTTACACAGAAAGCTTCTGTTTTCATCTTCAGCAAGTGATTTTAGAAGTACCAGACCTTCTAGGGATTGTAACAGGACTTTTTTTCCTCTTTGGTGTTGGAATGCAACGATTTTGATGTTGAAAATCACAATGCAGGCTTTGTGAATGCTTTCAGTCCTTTGCATGTGTTGTTTGTTTCATTTCAAACCTTTGATTACAGCTTATCAACTTGTGCATGATGTTTTATGCTACAATTTCTGATTTGTGTCTATTTACATGAGCAAGAAGTGCTCACCACTCCTTTGGTGTATCACCCTTATCAGTTTAGTTTTAATTTTTGCATTTCTTATCCCTGTCTCCTTGCAAATTAAGATAAAATTAGGATCTAAACCTCTGCAGTTATGAAAATAATAGATCTGATCAGAGGAGTTTGACGAACCAGCCTCTAATCTAGATATTCCTCTCTCATTTTACAAGTCCCACACTTGGAGAGACGTTTTAATGTTGTGTAATCACACTGGATGCCTGAAACATCAACTTAGAAACCTGATTTGTATCCAGGGTTGCTGCTGATTTAAAACAACAGTTTTGGCACGCCCGGTGGGACCTTAGAGGTCTTCCACTTCATCTTTTGTAGGTTGGTGTGTTCCTATGAAGATTTCATCCTTTAGAGGCACTTGCAAACACATCTAGCGATTCCATCTGATCAACAACCCATTTCTAAAGTTACAGACCTGTTTTTCATCCATTTCCATCCATTATTCTTTCCATCTCTTTCATTCTTTTCCATTCCATGAAGTTGTGCAATCATGACTTCATTTCCATCATGGAACTCACATTTACAATAGCAACAATGTTTCCCACCTCCAACATGTTTTTTAAATCCTCCAAATCAGCATTTTGAACAAATTCAAAATTAGCATACATACCCATATGAGCAGCAATGCCAAAATCAGTTTGGCTATGGAGCTTTCCAAGAGCAAGGGTGTGCATACAATGAAGACAATCAGATGCAAGATGCTGGTCTGTTGGAGAAAATCCAAAATATGGAGGTAAACATGGTGCAATCCAGGGCTCAAGCACAAATGAAAGTATTTGGAATCGGTTGTGGAGCACCGTGTCCATGGGTGGGACCTTTCCCAAGGCATTATAGCCCTCAAGAGAAGCTTGATTCCATGATTGCAATGCTGCCATTGCTTGCAAAGTGGATTGAAGGAATAGAGGTGTATGAGAGGAGTATTCAGCAACCTTGTCAATGGGTAAGCACACCATCTCATGCATTTTCTTTTCCTCTTTCCCAATCTATTTTATCTCAGCAATGTCAAGTTTTAAACTCTCCATTTGCTGTCCCAAGTGTTGAATCCATTTCTCCACCCCCTAGTCTTCCACCTCATCTCAATTCTTCTGTCCTTTTCCCTTCCAAACAGTCATCCCCTCCACAAGAGCTAAATGAAACACCCTCTCCTCCAAAGAAACAAGAGGTATTACCTCCTCCACCACCACAAAAAATTGTAAAAATCAGTCATGAAGGACAGCAAAAAGAGAAGCCAAACAAGGATGAAGAAATTAAAATTTTGAAGAGTTGGGCTCTTAAATTTGGGATGAAGAAGATCCCTTTGCTGATGAAACCTTCAGAAGAGGTTGGAGTTAAAGAAAAAATGGTGGTCAGGACTGATTTTGTTGCAGCAGAAGAAGAGCAAAAAGGAGTTGCAGATCAGCAATCAATTTGTTCAGAATATAGTGTCCATGTTGGCACCCTATTTGAAGGAAATGCCGATCCAATTCAAATTACAAAATTCAGTCATGAGGGATAGCAAGAGGAAGGAGAGGCTGCTCCAAATCCAAAAGAAGAGGAGCACATTCCAGTGGTGGGGGAGAAAAGTGTAGATCCAAAGGCTTTGAACACAAAGCAGGTTATAGAAGAACCTTTAGTTCTTCTCTCTACTTCATCTCTCTCAAGTTCTAGTACTGAAGAAGAGTTTGATCCCTCAAACTCAATGCTGGAAGATGAAAGAAACCATGGTGATCAAGTTGCAGATCAAGAGAATGCCATGGGAGAGGTTGAACATTTGCAGCAGGACAGCAATGAGGCAGTTTACCTGTCTGATTTGGAAGACTATTTTGATGAAGAAGAACCTGTTGAGTTTCCACCATTCTCTCTTTCATCATCCATCTTACAAACACAAGAGCCTGCAGTTATGGAGGAGAGTATTCATTTGCAGCATCCTGCATCTTATAGAAGCTCTTTGGAACCAAGATTGGAAGATTTTAAATTTTGAAGAGTTGGGCTCTTAAATTTGGGATGAAGAAGATCCCTTTTTTGATGAAACCTTCAGAAGAGGTTGGAGTTAAATAACAAATGGTGGTTAGGACTGATTTTGTTGCAGCAGAAGAAGAGCAAAAAGGAGTTGCAGATCAGCAATCAATTTGTTTAGAATATAGTGTCCATGTTGGCACCCTATTTGAAGGAAATGTTGATCCAATTTAAATTGTAAAAATTAGTCATGAGGGACAGCAAGAGGAAGGAGAAGCTGCTCCAAATCCAAAAGAAGAGGAGCACATTCCAGCTATGGGGGAGAAAAGTGTAGATCCAAAGGCTTTGAGCACAAAGCAGGTTATAGAAGAACCTTCAGTTCTTCTCTCTACTTCATCTCTCTCAAGTTCTAGTACTGAAGAAGATTTTAATCCCTCAAACTCAATGCTCGAGGATGAAAGAAACCATGGTGATCAAGTTGCAGATCAAGAGAACACCATGGGAGAGTTTGAACATTTACAGCAGCACAGCAATGAGGTAGTGTTATGCAAAATTCACCCCCCAGGGTAATTTTGATAACATGCATTAAATTCTTCGGTCCCGAGCAAGATAGATTGATTCAAGGAAAAAAATCATGTTTCTGGGGTTCCCTCGGCCTTTTTCTAACTCTCTTGTCCAAGAAGAAAAGAGCAAGTTCTAAAAAAGGGTGAAAATGTTGCAAAAAACAAGCTTGGGATAAAAAAAATCATGAAAATCGGCTAAGTCCTAGTCCTCGCAGCAGTTGGGACAGTTGGGACGTCAGGGTGCGAATCTACCGAAAGGCCACCAGGCGGTCCGCGTAGCAAAGGGACATCCGGGCCGTGGGGACGTGCGGGATGTGAAAGGGCGAACCAGCTGAAGGTAAAAACAAAATTGACTAATTGCTGTGCAGAACAGGCTGGGACATCTAGGCTGTGAGGATGCGAACCGCCCGGATCAACTGAAATCAAAGAACTTTCACACTGGGACAGTTGGGACATAGGGACGCGTGGGACGCAGAGAGCCGAAGGAGCCGAGAGCCAATAAAATAACGCCATGTGTCTTCACCTCAAAGAGGGATAGGGAAGCCTGAATCAGGTGGATCGGAGGAATTTGTCCCAGACAGTTCAGGACAATCGGGCCAAAGGGACGCGAGGGACGTGAAAAGCCAGCAGGCCCGCGGACGAATAAGGAAATGCCACATGTCACAAGGGAAAATGTCCAAAATTTCAAAGGGAAAGGTTTGAAGTGTTGGCTCGAGCTAACAAAAGGAGGACACGTGTCCTAAGGAGAAGGGGAGTGTGGAGCTCGGGGAGGAATTAGAGAATTTGGCAAAATTTTTGGCCAAAAACTAAAAGGTGAAGGATGACCCCGCGCCCCTGTCCTCCAACCAGATCATGCCACGTGTCCCAAGTGGCGAGGACGCGAGGAAAAAATGGGAAATTTTCTAAAATTACAAAAAGTCAAAACTTTCAAGGAAAACCCACGGGTAAGGGAAGGAGAGAGAATTTCTCATCCAATCAGCGCCCGACACTTGTCTTCCAGGTGGCGGAGCGCGGGAAAAATTTTCAAAACCCATTTTTGCCTATTTTGTGTCCTAAAACTTCAGACCTTCATATCTTTTGATCTAGAGCTCAGATTTGCACATTCTTCATATCATTGGAAAGCTTATAAAATTCTCTACATGATTCTGGGGTCAATCTTGAATTTTGGTTCAGTCTAGAGAGAGAAAGTTAAGAAATGGCTTTGATGTGTGTCCATGGCCAGAAATGACATTTCAGCGACCAAATTTAATGCAGAATGGGTCGCATTCTCCTCCAATTCAGTCAAAAATGATAGGATATGGGTTTGTAAGGTTCCCCATGCCATTTTAATGCATTTTTAGTCAATGAGGAATGGGTCCCCATGTTTTATACATTTTCTCTCTCCTAGGCTCGACCCATGCAATGTAAAAGCCAGATTTGGCTCATTTCTTCAAGGGAACACTTTTTTGGCATAAAAAAACTTCTTCTTTCACCTCCAGCAAGTGATTTTTGCAAGAATCAGACCTCTTCAAAGATTGTAACAGGTTTTCTACCTCTCTGAGGTTGTAATGCAGTGGTTTTGACATTGGAGATGATAATGCAAGCTTTGTGAATGGGTTTCAGTCCTTTGTTTGTATTATTTGCTTCATTTCAGATCCTAAATTATATCTTATTAGCCTGTGTATGTTTTATGTTGCAATCTTTGGTTTGTGTCTATTTGCATGACAAAATATTCACCACTCCTTTTGGTGCATCACCATCTTTAATTAGTTTCAATTTTTGCATTTCTATCCCTGTCTCCTTGTAATTTAGAGTAGGATTAGGATCTGAACCTCTGTAGTTATGCAAATATAGATCTAAATCAGAGGAGTTTGAGGAACCAACCTCTAATCTAGAGATTCCTCTCTCAGTTTCACAAGTCCCACACTTGGATAGAGGTTTTCATGTTGTGCAATCACACTGGATGCCTAAGACATCATTTAGAACCTTGATTTGCATCCAAGGGTGATGTGATTTTGCACTAACAGTTTTGGCACGCCGGGTGGGACACTAGAGGTCTCATTTTTATTGAAGCAAAGTTGATGTGCATCTGCTGCAATTTTCTTGCTTGAAAAGAGCTATTATTTACATATCCAAGGGGAAGAATTAACACATTGGCAACTCCAAGGGGAAGAATTAACTGGTTTCAGCAGTACAGGCCTGAAAACTCAAGAGAAGAGTCACCACAAGGTCAAGAGTTGGAGAAGAAGAAGTGTTATTTGAATACTTGAAATTATCTCCAAGAAGAAGGCAAAGAGGAAGAAGGATTCAAAGGTCTCCATCTCCACCAAACATAACTCTCTTAACTCCTCCACCTGGTAGGCCTTTCATTCAGTCAACAAGGGTTTTAAGACCAATTAGAATGGCACAAAACAACCCCTACGTCAACTTCACAGGTAACAGCCCGTTTGCCCTCAATGCACAACATTCAATTCCTATAGCAGCCTTGAAGAACATTCCCAACTTCAGTGGAGAAAATCAGACTACTCCAGGTGATCATGTTAAAGATATTACTAACCTTTGTGCAATTCATGAAATCAATGAGATGCAAGTGGCTGTCAAGTTACTGGCATCTTCATTCAAGGGTAAAGCATTGCAATGGTTTAGAAGCCTTGGAGCTGGTTCTATCACAAATTGGAATCAGTTGTGTATAGCACTTCACGAGCAATTTGGAGAGAAGGGAGATAACTTGTCTCTTTTAGAGCAGCTGAAAACCATTAAGACAGCTCCCAATGAACAGCTGACTGATTTCAACTTTAGATTTTAAAAGACTTGGGAGAGAATTCCAGTGGCAGTCAGGCCAACAACAGAAGGTGTTTTTCATCACTATCTCAAAGCTTTAAATTCTAATATTTCTATGTTAATTCAGTCCATGGTAGGCATAACTATCCCTATGGCTTATAGCATTGCTATTAGGGCTGAAAATTGTTTGATCCAAGCTAACAAACTTGCCCCTAGACCTCACATGCCATTGTTTCCAAGTTTAGAGAGCCCAAACACCAATCAATCACCTAGTTTGGCTCCTTCTCCCACTCCTAGAAATCAGAGTTCAAATGAAGCTTCCACTTCATCTCCAAATTCCCCAAATGAGCTTCAAGAAGTCATGAAGCAATTGCAAAACCTAGGCAATGAGCTGGTTACTCTCAAAAGGCAGCAGGCCCAAGGTTTTAGACCTTCTTATCAACACCAAGCCCAGCCTAATAGGCAGCCATACCAACCACAAAGGCCACATAATCTAGTTGCAAATATGAATCAAACAAGGCATCCTACCAATAGACCATTTAAGCCCTATAATCCAAATGCCATATTTGCCTCTAAGGCATTGGTGCCAACACAAAACAACATTTCCCAGGAGTATGATTGGTGTTTTCCATACAATAAGCCTCATAACCAATCCATGTGCTTCAATGGTGCTTTGAATCAAGCATTAATGGTGACAACTACTGGTGTGGAGGGTGAGGGTAGTTAAGGAAACAACCAACAACAAGAAACATTCCAACAGCATAATCAGCCCCAAAGGACACCACATTGGTAAATTAGCAAGCAAAGGATTTTTATGGCATGAACCAAGTAGTTTCTCAAGGTGTTGCAGCCAACACAAGGTCAAAAAGAAGGAATTTGGGTGAAGAACAACCATTAGCCCCAACCAATCCATGACCTTCTATGGTTCCACAAGTGGTTGGCAAACAAAATCCGGTTGTAAATGCACAAGGGAAGCCAAGAACAACCCCTAGGCCAACTCAAATACCAGTTGTTGCTGCCCACATGCAAGGAGTGAATGTGCACAACCAAGGGACAACAAAGAGATCCTTCATCTTTAGCAAGTGATCATTAGAAGTACCAGACTTTCCATGGATTGTAACAGGACATCAATATACCTCAATGGTGTTGGAATACAAGGATATCCATCCTGAAAGGCACAAAGTAGGATCTGCTGCAATGCTTTCAGTCCTTTGTAAGTGACTGTTTGCTTAACTTCAAACCCTTGTTTACAACTTATCAGACCTGTGCAAGAAAAAGTTCTTACAAATGTTACCCAATTTCTGATTTGTGTCAATTTGCATGGAAGACAACAAGTGCTCACCACTCCTTTGTTGAAACCCCCTCCCTATCAGTTTAGTTTTCATTCATGCATTGGAAATCCTTGTCTCCTTGCACAATTATGCATAAAATTAGGACTCCGGGGCAACCTAGCTGCAGTAATGCCTAAACAAATAGATCTGATCAGCAAGAGCTCCAGTATGAAACAATATCCAAAGGGGTAGATGCAGCTCTCATGGGACAGCAATAGCAATAGTTGGAGTGAGGTTAAAAACTTGAGTCAATTACACTTGCATGCATGAAACATCAAATGTTGAAACCTGTTTTGCATCTAGATGTGCTGCTGATTTGCAATAACAAGACCTTCTACCACTCTTTGCCCTATGCTTGTCAATGGAGTTCACAGCCAAGATTGGGGGATATTTGTCTACTGATTGGTCGCACATGCTGTTTAGAATGAGGTATGGAACTAAGGCTACAATTAGGTCTGAACCTATTGCAAACTTCCACATTGAGCCTTATACTCCAAGTCAGATTAATGCCAATTGTCTTAACATTTGATTAAGAAGATCACCCAAGCACCAATGAAGCTGACACTAAGGTTGGAAGCATCCCAGATCTAACTCTTGGTGAATGGGCAAGCCAGGTGCATGCTTTTGATCCTTACCAAGAAATAGAGGAATCTGAGCTAGGGGTACTATTGCATACATGAAGAAAATCAACCTATTCCTAGCATTACCAAGCCAAACCACAAAGATGACAATGAGGTATGGTTGCTATTTTTTGATGGATCAAGGAGTAGACAAGGTGCAGGAGGTGGAGCTATGCTTGTTTCACCTCAAGGAGTAAAGTACTATTCAGCTTTTAGATTTCAGTTTACATGCTCCAATAACACTGCTGAATATGAAACTTTGGTGCAAGGGATGCATTAGGAAATCAAGAAGAAAATAAATGACTTGCAAGTCTTTGGGGATAGTGAATTGATTGTAAATCAGGTTAGGGGACAATATGCTACCAAGAATGATCTACTCAAGTGCTATAAGATACAAGATGTGGGACCTCATGGAATATTTTTGAGGGTTTTGGCATCAAATCCATTCCTAGGAAAGAGAATCAAGCTGCTGACAGGCTTGTAGCAGTAAGGGCAGCCTTTGACATTGTGGAAAGCATTCAACAAGACAAGGTATAGCCAAACATCCACATGATTGTAAGGCCTTCAGTGCCAGATAACAATGTCAGTTGGCAAGTGTTTGAGAATGACCAGCAAATCATCCATTTCTTGTAAGAAGAAGCTGAGTTCTCAGCTAAGAATGAAGAAAAGTTGGAACAACAGTATGGTGAGCAGGTGGTACAGTTGAGAACTAACAAGCTGCCCAAGGGACTTATCACTTTGGAGTCCATTTTTAATCCCAATGATCAGTTTAGAAAGGAGAAAGCAAACATTCAGGTCAAGAGAGAGGATTCAATATCCATCTTGGTAGAAGAGAACAAACCATTGCAAATTGGAAAGATGACAACTGAAAAAGAAAGGTATGAATTCATACAGCTGTGTCAAGAATTCCCAGATGTGTTTGCTTGGAGCTACGAAGATTTGAAAGGTTTCAATCCCAACTTAGCTCATCATACCATTGAATTAGATCCAAATACTAAGCCTGCCAGGCAGAAACAAAGACCGGTCAATCCACACATGGAGCCTCTCATGAGGAAAGAATTGGACAAGTGATTGAGTCAAGAATCATATTCCCAATCAAGCATTCTAGTTGGGTTGCCAACTTGGTTCCAGTCCGAAAGAAGAGTGGGGAGATCAGATTGTGTGTTGATTTCAGAGACTTTAATGGAGCATCTCTCAAGGACCATTACCCACTCCCTTCCATGGAGAAAATCTTGCAAGTTGTGGCTAACTCCAAGAGGTTTTCAATACTTGATGGCTACTTAGGCTACAATCAGATTATGGTGAAGGAGGAAGACCAGTTCAAGAAAGCCTTCACAACTAAATGGGGAAATTTTGGATACAGGAAAATGCCATTTGGGCTATCCAACGCTGGTGCTACCTTCCAAAGGGCAATGGACATGGCGTTCAAAGGTTTGATTAACAACGTGGTGCTGATTTACCTTGATGATATCACTGTTTTTTCCAAAAATGCAGCAGACCACCTCTCTCATTTGAGACAAGTTTTCATGAGGTGCAAGAGATTTGGAGTGTCTTTAAATCCTAGAAAGTGTATCTTTCTTACACATGAAGGAAAGCTCCTTGGCCATATTTTCTCCAAATAAGGATTAGAAATTTATCTAGAGAGGGTTGAAGCCATAAGAGCACTACCATTTCCAAGCCAAAAGAAATCCCTTCAGAGTTTCTTGGGGAGGATAAACTTTGTTTGGAGGTTTGTCCCAGATTTTGCAGCCCTTGTCAAGCCCATCACCAAAATGGTAAAGAAGAGCATAGCTTTCAAGAGGAAAGAAGAAGGCAAGGATAGTTTTGAAGCAATCAAAGAATCCATTTCTCAAGCACCAACTCTCATCAATCCGGACTTCTCCAAGGATTTCATCTTCTATGCATTTGGAGGTAATGACACTATTTCTACCATTTTGGTACAGCAGAACAAGGATAATGATGAGCAGCCAATTACCTTCTTCAGCCAGAGCCTAGATGAATATGAGGTGAAGTACTCTTTTATTAAGAAGCATGTGATGGTAGTAATCAGAAGCTTGAAGAAATTTAAGCATTTAGTCTCGAACAACAAGGTCCAGTTGCTGGTCTCACATGTTGGGGTTAAGGACTTCCTCCTCAACAAAGATTTGAATGAGAAAAGGGCAGGTTGGATCACCCGTGTCATGGAGTATGACATTGAGATCAAGACCACCAAGCTAGTAAGAGGGAAAGGATTGTGTGAGAAGCTAGTTTTGGGGAAGCAAAAAGAAGTATGCAATGAAGAAGAGGTTGTTTTGACAGTCCAGGACAGCCATGAGCCAAGTGGCAATCAAGAAGAAGACAATGTTGCCCCCACTCCTTGCTGGACCCAAGGTATTATACACTTCCTAAGCACAGGCCTATGCCCCCCGGAGATGAACAAGACCCAAAGAATACACTTCAGATTGCAGGCTGTCCCATATGCCATTGTTGATGGAGTTTTGTTCAAGAAAGATGTGAATGGAGTGTTGCTGAGATGCATTAGCAAAAATCAAATTCATAGGGTGTTGGAAGAGTTCCATGGTGGACCAGCTGGTGGTCATTTTGCACTAAGAGTGACAGCTCTAAAAATCATGAAGGCTGGTTATTATTGGCTTAAAATTTTTAGTGATTTCTATGCATGGATTAAGAGGTGTAAGAATTGTGCATTCTTCACAGGAAAAGAGAGACTTGCTGCCCTTCCATTGCATCCAATCTCAGTTGACCAGCCATTCATGCAATGGGGTTTGGACTTCATTGGAGTCATCAATCCCAATCTAAGTCAAGGGCACAAATGGATTTTGACAGCCACGGACTACTTCACCAAGTGGACTGAAGCAGTAGCACTCAAAGAGGCAAATGAGTCCAGCATCTTAGACATTTATGAGGGGATAACAACTAGATTTGGTATACCTACTACAATAATCTCAGATAATGCATTGGCATTCATTGGATCCAAGGTGACTGAGTGGGCTGTCAAGAATGGGATCTACCTAAGCACTTCATCAAACTATTACCCTCAAGGTAATGGCCAGGCTGAGTCTACAAACAAGAACTTGTTGAGGATCATTAGGAGGACTCTTGATGAGAATCAGAGGTCTTGGCATACCAAACTGAAATCAGCCTTATGGGCTAATAGGATAACTCCCAAGAGATCCACAGGTAACTCTCCATTCAAGCTTGTTTATGGAAGAGAGGCAATCTTGCCCATGTCACTTGAGTTTCCAACATTGGAACTCATGAAGCAATTAGAGTTTCTAGAGTTTGAGCCCATGGAGGTGAGATATGTAGAGTTGATGGAGCTGCAAGAGGTCAGAAATCAGGCATCCCAAGCAATGGAAAAGGATCAAGCTTTGATCAAAAAGACCTTTGATAAGAAGGCCAAGGATAGATATTTTCACGTTAGAGATCTAGTGTTGAAATGGGATGTGGATAGGTCAAAACTAGGAAGGCATTCAAAATTTGATGCCATTTGGACTGGCCCATACATGGTCACGAAGTGCAAGAACAGTAATGCTTTCCAATTGGCCTCATTAGATGGTGAAGAACTGTAGATTCCAGTCAATGGAATCTATCTCAAGCATTGCTTCTAGAGGGAAATTTACCACCTTGTAAATATTAGATTAGATTTTCATTCCTCCAAGTGCTTTGCACATTGTTTTGCTGTAGGTTAGTTTTGCTTTCCCTAAGTGCTTTGGCACAGCTTGTTGTCCTTGGAGATGTTTTGTAGTCCTTACTTCCATCATGTGATATTCCATCTTCCTCCTTGCACATTGTAAGTCAATTGGGGTTCTAAATAGAATATTTGATGGCTCCATGCCCAATGGACTGCTTCAGGCTACTAGTACTTTCATCTAGCAGGCAGATGACCCCTCTGAGTCGCCAAAATTTTTATCCAAAATGTGCCCCAGCTCATTTTTTGTGGCTAACTTCTTGTGTTCTTACTTCTCTTCTACCTTGGTCCAAAAATTTTTATTTTAAGGCACTCAAGGCTTTCTAGAAATGGCACCATCAGATAGAGCTCTCTCTCAGCTTTCCAGAAAGGTAAAGTTTTCCTCCTAACTCCTTATATTTTTCAAGTTATTGCTTGGCGGAGTTTTTGTGGAAAATTTTCCCATTTGAGGCTAGCAGCCAATAGGAAGCTGCCACGTGGCATCCGACCAGCAGAGCATGGGGAATTTTTGAAAAAATTTCCAAAGACAAAAAGGAGGTAAAATTTGAAAAAAATTCCAAAGACAAAAAGGAGGTAAAATTTGAAATTTTTTCCCACCAATCCGTTTTTGGGCCGTTTTTTTCCCTAAATCTTCAAATCATCATATCTTTTGATCCAGAGCTCGGATTTTCACGTTCTTTATATCATTGGAAATATGTTAAAATTCTATACATGATTCCATGGTCAATTTATAATTTTGGTTTAGTTTGGAGAGATAAAATCCAAAAATGGTTCTGATACATGTCCATGGCCAGAAATGACATTTCAACAACCAAATTTAATACAGAATGGGTCGCATTCTTCTCCAATATGGTCAAAAATGACAGGGTATGGATTTGTAAGGTCCTCCTTGCTGTTTTAATGCATTTTCCATCAATGAGGAATGGGCTCCCACATTTTTTATGTTTTCTCTCTCCTGGGCTCGACCCATGCACTGTAAAAGCCAGATTTGGCTCATTTCTTCATGGTTGAACACTTTTTGGCATTACAAATTTCTTCTTTCACCTCCAGCAAGTGATAGTTGTAAGAATCAGACCTTTTTCATACTTTGTAATAGGTTTATACCTCTTTGATGGTGGAATGCAAGATATTTTTACATGGAATTGACAGTGCAAGCTCTGTGAATGCTTTCAGTCCTCTGTTTGTATTGTTTTACTTCATTTTACGACCTCTAATTACATCTATAAGCTTGTGTATGTTTTCCCTTGTTGCATTTCATGAATTTGTGTCTATTTACATGGCAAAAAATGTTTCACCACTCCTTTTGGTGCATCACCATCTTTAGTTTAGTTTCATTTTTACATTTTTATCCCTGTCTCCTTGTAATTTAGAGTAGGATTAGGATCTGAACCTCTATAGTTGTGCAAAATATAGATCTAAATAAGAGGAGTTTGAGGAACCAACTTCTAATCTGGAGATTTCACTCTCATTTTCACAAGTCCCACACATGGAGAGAGGTTTCCATGTTGTGCAATCACACTGGATGCCTAAAACATCAATTCAGAAGCTTGATTTGCATCCAGGGGTGCTACTGATTTGCAACAACAGTACTATAAAACCTATTTAAAGCAATAAAAAACTGATTTCCTCCATTTTGTAACTAATTTTTAAATGTGTTACGACAATTTTATGGGTATCTATTTGTGAATGTTTGATTTCCTTTGTATGCTCATGAGTCTTAAACACCTCCATTGTCTATTTTTAAGATTTTTCTAATTATTTGAAGTGCATGTTAATTTTATTGACTAGTTTGGAAGTGGAATAAACCTCAAATCTACCCTCTGAGCCTTTGTCAATGGATTTTTAATGCCTTTTTTAAGTGTATAAGTCCATCAAACAAGAGATGAAATGATTACTTTCAGATCTTGAAGATTCATTTAGTGTATTTTTTGTATTCATAGATCCCTAACACAATTGTTGTATCACCTAATTTACATTCTTTATGTTAATTTTATGTTGTTTCTCTCCCTAATTCATAACAAGAGAACTAGTTTATGGTATTAATTAAGGGAACCAACCCACTCTAGAGGTTCTTCTCAACTTGAGTCACCCATGCTTTGAGAATTTCCCATTTTATCAACCGAAGAGAAGTATTGCTTGCACTTATTCATTCAAGGTTCTCTTTAGAGTGATAATAGGTCAAATGACCTAGTTGATATTCAGCGAGATATAAAACATGATGGTTGTAAATGGTTTTACAAATGAAAGATAGGTATCGATGACAAAGTTGAAAGGTCTAGGCCTAGATTGGTAACAAAAGGAATTTGACATAAAGAAGGTATTGGTTTTCATGAAATCATTTCACCAATTGTTAAACTTGTTTCAATTCAAGTAGTTTTGGAGCTAGTTGTTTTACTTGAATTTTAGTTGGAGTAGTTATATGTTACGATAAATTTATCGTATGGAGATTTAGAAAAGGATATATACTGATTAGACTAAAGGATTTTTGCAAAATAGAACAAAAATATTTGTTTACAAGTTCGGGAAATCATTGTATGGCCTAAAACAATCACCCATGAAATGGTATAAGAGGTTTGATGCTTTCATGATGAGCCAGAACTGTCTAAGGAGTGAGTGTTACCATTTTGTTTATTTACATTTTTTTTAGACAATGGGTTATTCATTATATTGGTATTGTATGTTGATGATATGCTTTGACCAATAAAAAACATGGTAGAAATAAATAGTTTATATGATCATTTAGCTAGTAAATTTGATATGAAAGATCTAAGAGTTGTAAAAGTAAATCTTACCCATGGAGATACATAAAGATAGGAAAAATTGTAAGCTTTGGATGTCACAACTTAGGTATTTTGAAAAGATACTAACCAGATTTGGCATGCAAGATATTAAACCAGTTATAATTACTTTTGCTTCCCATTACACACTTTCAGCAAGTTTATGTCCTAGAGAATAATAATAATAATAATAATAGTATATGTCTCATGTACCATATATGCTAGTGCAATAGGAAGTATAGTAAATGTTATGGTATGGTCAAGGCCTTACATTTCACATGCAGTTGGAGTTGTTAGTAGATATATAGTGTAACATCCTCATTTTAGACAATAGAACAAGTCAAATTTTTTTTTTGATAAATGCTTCCTGGTTCTAAATACATAATTTAGAACTCACAAATCAAATAACCATTCTTATAACAGATAACCATATACAACTGTAATGACTCAGAGTACCTTCGATCTATTCATTCCATGACTCGGTAATCTACCGATCTATTCATGAGTAATAAGAGTTGGCATTTTTATTTAACACATCACTCTTGTGGTTCTCTTCCCTATTCTGGGATTCAGAATGCTCTGTCCAAGGAACCTAACTGAATAACTGTTACCATTATTCATCGGCATCTCATCCCTTAGACCAAGTGACTTAGGACAACGCAATCAGCAGCTTGCAATACTTTGGCCAAAGATTTGAAACATACTGCTTATGTCTCATATTCCTTAACGGCATACTCGTCAATCTAGAATACGTCCTTCACCCCATTCTTATGTTATGTAGAATGTCTTATACTGACTTTTGTCAGTATCTCCTATCCCAAGTTAATCACTCGGGAACGGATTAGAAAGGTGACAATGTTACATGGATGCTCCCGAGGATTAGGGATAAGATGACATATTGGGTCAATCCTAATTAAACCAGTGTGTCAAGATACCCCAAGTCTCCTAGGCAACCTTATAACATGACCACATTCCTAATCGGTCCCAGAGTAACTTGTTCGAGTTAAAGGTGTAAATCTTAACGATCAATGCAAAGGGTGTCATCATAAGTCACCTGCATTGTTGTATCTTCGAGAAGATCCTAATCTTCCTGAAGGTACAACCTTGCAGTTGACTTGTGTCGTCAACCTTTAAATCCACCTCGGAAATATCTACTTATTAATAAGCGTTACGCACATTGAGTTTAAATTAAATCAAAGACGTTCCCCTAAGGTTAGCCTTTCCCGATCCCTGGATTCCTCATCTTAGGATGACCTTTCTCAATAAAACCCATTACACAGAGGAGTTATTAAGATTATGGTCTCATCAAGGAGTTCATAGAATATACATAATTCTAAATCAACGAAATTGGACAATATCTCATAAACTTCACATGAGATTGCCATCTGAACCCCATCTAGGTTTATATCAGTTCTCATAACTGAATTTATATCGTACTTATTAGTATCAAGATATAATGATTAAGAATCCAATTAAATGTTGTCCTAGCATAATCAAGACTAGGGATTAATAATTTAATTCAGCTTGTTTAGCGTTCTGCTTAGGTTTATTTTAACCCTATCTTTCAGAAAGACAGTGATCTAAATTTCATTTTAGCTTCTGATAGAACATACAGGAACTGCTAAAAAATCATAAGAATTCAGTCTCATATTCTTGCAAGCTTATATTGACAATCACAAAAGTCTCCAAATATATAAAATAATAACAATGCTCTCAAGATATTTGAACCGAAGAAGGTCAAACTATCAAGATAAGAATACAAACACATAAGTAACAAATATCAATTTCCATTCCTTTCAGAACTAATCAAATACATTTTATGCATTCAGCATACTTGATACAATACTCAACGGAAGAAGAACATCTTTCCTCCTATAGTACATTTAAAGAAAATCAAACTGAATTCATCATAAACCAAGTTAAA
Organism: Taxus chinensis; assembly: GCA_019776745.2. Lineage (NCBI taxonomy): Eukaryota > Viridiplantae > Streptophyta > Pinopsida > Cupressales > Taxaceae > Taxus > Taxus chinensis. The sequence continues at coordinate 724,773,743 of CM034150.1, forward strand.
CAATCTGAACATCCTGTCAGATCTGTATGCTTTTACCACTTACGGCGACCATCTACAAAATTTTTCAACATGGGTCAGTTCGATGAACTGAGCATGATAAGCACTAACTCTTAAAAAATTGCAATCCACCAACTGTTTTCATTAAACAGCCTGTTTAAATGAGATCAATTCACCAAACAAGTATACATGTTTCAGACTATGCTTTTGTAATACAAAAATGACTACAAACGTGTAACTCTATTATCGTTACAGAATAGTCCTAAATACTTCTCAAATATTCATCAAAATATTAGGGATCAAGAAGAATGAAAGTATCTAAATCATCTATCCATCTGAATTCCAAAAACAACAACTTCAAACAGATCATTTCATTCAACAGTAAAAGGACTATCATATCAAATCATGATTCCATCAAATCTTAAAAATAGTTCCAATGGTTAAATAAAAATATAGACATATATTTTCATAACAGAAGAGAAAGAAAACAAGTCATTCATATTTCCCTTCAACAAGTTCATGACTGTACCATCTCCTCAAATGGAAAGCATTCACCTTACATGCATACGAATAAGTCAGACGAGCCACAAGGAGAACCACTTTTTTGATAAAATCAAATATAACAAAACTCCTGTATAGTAGCTAACACGCCAATAGTGATGACTATCTACCAAACAGACTCTGCATGACCTCCCACACGAAGTGACATACAAGAGGATATTCACTGCCATTTCCTGTTGAGGTGCAGCCGATGACTCCTAAGTTCAATCAAGCTCATGAATGGATATACATGCAACAGAAGACGTAAACATGCCAACAATCCCTTACATCAACCTACAGCCCATGCTAGTCCCTACTAAACACAGTAAGGCTTTTCGACCCAAGGTCGAAATCAAAGAACTTCTATTATATCGCAGTCAACAATAGACTCCATGGCATTAATCAATTGATGTTTCCCTAAGACTATGCCGAGATAATCACACAGAATTCCCGCAACATGCACATCCTCATCTAACTGGAATAAACAGAAAGGAACCATAACATATCTATTCTCATCTGGACACATTCAGAGTTTAAAGTATGGTATTCACGACTCACTTCAACAGAGCCAGGACACATGATATCTATCCATACTCAAGGAACCCCAACAGTGCCAAAAACAACAAGTGTACCAATCAGGTTGAATAGAGGTAGATATTATAGTTACCTGTCAAGGGTTCAACTGAACCCGAGTAACAGTATACAAGATAAATAATAATAATGATTCCCAACTGAGCCTCTTCAATATTTTCACACAAGTTTGCACAGAAAGGAAACGTAAAGTACACTCAAGGGTCTGTACCAAAAATTCATACAAAATAACATAGGTCGTATACCTGTTACTCCTTCAGGACTCCAACAAAATCAAACTACCAATACTCAAATATATATACATATAGCTTCAACAGAGGTCCATAATACACGAATCATTCAATGGATTCTACAGAGTCGTTTCGAGTACAATAAATATATATATTACATTCTATCAACGGGTTGCATCCCATAACCACAATGCAAGGGAAAAACAACTTCAGCACGGTCGCAATGAAGTACTGTAACACAGCAAGTTATCCATTCAACAAAACTTAAATAACATAGCGAAACCCAACAAGGTTCAATAACCTCTACCTTAATAACCTCGACAGAACTTACCAAGAAGTCTAATCAAACTGAACATTCACACTACATTCCAATAGTATCTTTTCCGACAAGAATCAACAACAAGCCTCAATCAACAAGTATCAACAACAAGCTTCTACTGTAGCCTGAACCCAACAAGGGAAACATGCATGGGTTCTCATAGAGCAGGATAAGTACCCTTCAAGCATACATTTCACAGACTTACGCCAGAATGTAAAACACAATAAAATGGAGCAATAGTTCAAAATACAACACACACCCATCAAGGGTTAAGCTTGAAAAATCGAACAGCAAGAAGATACAGGAACAAAATCACCCGTAGCTACCATAAAATCATCTAAACCCATAAATCATTTGAACAGAGTTGTTCTAATGAAATCACTTGAAAGAAAGCAAGATTTTTAAAGGTTAGGGCCTAACATGCTTGGATATTTGCTTAAAATTTTGAAGCAGACCACTGAAAGAGCTCGAACCTTCTCCTTCTTTTCCAAGTTAGAGCCACCAACAAAAATTTGCTATTTCCATGACTTATATATTTTCCTTGCCAGAGGAAAGAGCTAGTTACGCTCATACTTGCCATGCAACACCAAGAAGACTGGTGCGAAGAACTAGTGAACAGACAGAAGGAAAACCGGAGCGCATGCAAAACATAATAAAATATTAACTTTCCATTTTGCATGCTTCCCCATGAAATCCGAGCTCGAAGACCGAGTCCATAAATGGCATTTACTCCCAATTTCCCGCTCAATCTCCACTGCCACCGACCGTCATAGTTGGCGATGGACAATTGCACATCAAAGGCCATTTCCAACTTTGGCGACCTGCCACGTCGGCTCAAGTTAGCTGTTTTAAAACCTCCACTAAATTACTTGTCCCTCATGCTTATCCTTGCATTTAATAACATAGAAACTACCGCCCATGGTTTGCACCTTTCCATACGTCCCCTTTTCGTCCTTGTTCAATAGTTAGGTTAGTAACTTAGGTTAGGATTTAGGATAACACCTAGTCTAACATCTTAGCACATAGGTACTAACTTAGAACATTAGCTCTTAGCCTAGGTCTAGGTTAGATTAACACTAATCTAACCCCTAGGTTATAGTTTAGTTTTAGGTTACTAACATTAATAATTCCAGTTAGGTCTAACATTTCATATGCTCAGAAAAAGAACCTTCAACATACATTCACGAACAGGGTTTACTCCTGCACTGCCAAATGGCTAATGAATTATATGTAACTGAATTATTACCTGGTCCACGATCAAGACCTTCCAGATATATTACGATATCGGGAACCAATTCATTTAACATGATCAGCCTGAGTTATACTCCGGACTAGCTTACTCAATGCATCCAGACCTTGCAACCTGCTCAAGGTCTGTAATTTTAATTCATCACGAACAAACTTAAAGTGATACTTGGATCAATTCCACTGATCCAAGGCTAGGTATTATAGATGGATAACTCCATAATTAATTTCGAGATCAGATTAAACTCAGGCATAAAATGAAAGAAATAAAAGAGTCCAATCATATTCCGACTCAGTCAAAGATCTGCAATCTACAAAGAAGATACAGTACATATCAAGCATGACTTCTCAATCAAAGGAACACATCCTTTTTACAAAGAAATCACATATCAACACTTGTATACTCAGGAGGAAGTAACAACAGTTCAGGGTGTTACATATAGAAAACCCAAGTGGAGAACATTGGTCAGCAGTGAAGTGGGTGTTTCGCTATTTGCGAGGCACAAGTGATTACTACATCACCTACAATAATAGTGGTGATTCTATTTGTGGATATATTGATTCAAATATTGTACATTATAATTTAGAAAAAAGAAGATCAACTGTTTTGATTAGTGTTTTACACTTTTAGGTGGACCTATCAGTTGGATGTTAAAGCTTCAAAATACAACTACTGTGTCAACACTTGAGGAAGGAAATGTAGTTGTGTATCATGCTTGTTAGGAGGAAATTTGGCTAAGGATCCTATTAGATGAATTTGGAAGAGATCAATAAAAAATGAAGATATTATGTAACTGTCAAATTGTTATTTATGTGGCCGATAATCCATCTTATCACAATAAGAAAAGGAATATTACAGTTAAGTATCCTTTTTTTAGACATTTTTTTTAATGAAGTAAAAGTAGTGTTGAAAAAGATCCACACCATGTAGAAATGCATTGATATGTTCATAATTTACCAGTATTAATTGATAAGCTAAAATGGTGTTTGGTTTCTCTTATCTTTTAGAAAAGGTGATGAGTTGGGCATGTAAGATATAAAGTGGAATTGTTGTCAAGGTGGATATTGTTAGATATGTGACAACAACGTTAAATTTTGGATCCCTTTGCAGCACGGTTTGTAGCTCACTTCCTAGAGGGGTTGTTGGGGGTCAATGCCATCCAATAATGTCATTGGGGGGTCTAGAGAGGTGGCGACATGTTATTGGAGAAAAAATTGAGTCATACCCCTATTTCTAAAAATATGAATTCAGACGAATTCTATTTTTAGGAAGGAAAAACCTAATGTCATTTTTCAAACTACTTTTAGGAGGGGTCCTATCTGCACTTTTCCAATTAGGTGTATTTATCTTAGTGGAGATTCAAAGTATCTCATAATGATTTCACATGTAATTTGTTCATCTTGAGTTAATAAAACTTGATATATTACACCCTGGATGTTTCCCCATACACTCAACTAGAACTTTACTAAGTAAATATGGAGTTTTGACTCTTGCACGTATTTTGCTCATTTAAATTATATTGGCTATTACAGCTAATATTTTGATATACAACGTTTTTTTTTATTAATTGTTGTCAAGTGTCTAGTTTCCTAACAATGGACACAGCCTTTCCATGTGATGGAATCCATTTTATATCTACAAGTTTATAAGCCCTTAGAAAATGAGCAATTTTCTTTTCAAGATCCTTATCGTCTCTCATAGATATCAAAACAGAGGGCTTTACCATAAGCCTCAAGGCAATAGTTATATCTTAAATGGCTCTGAGCATGCCTAAAGGTAATCTCACACTTTTATGTCTTAGTTTGCTTCTATTAAGGTGATGACCTTTGTATACCCTTCTCATTCTAATCACATATTCCTAATGAGACCGCTATAGTGGGTTGCTGTGGAAATAAATCCAGTGGCAGAGATGCGGAATAACCAAACATCATTTTTTTGCCTCCTCTATCACATCTCTCGTCATGGAAAAAAATGGGGAGTTAAATAATATATACATTTTTTATTTGTAACAATGTCAAAAAAAAACTACTATTGTCTTTCCTCCATCATATATTAAAATATCGTTATGGTCTGTCATTTTTTCTTAATAAATCTAAACACATATAATAATTAATGTATTTTAAATTTAAATAAATGATTTATTAGAGTACATGCTAGCATATAATGAGTGTGAAAACAAACAATGAAAGAACGACACAATGTAGGTGCATCTACACTAACCAAGAAAATACAAATCCTTTAAATTATACAATTATGATCAGACCTATATACCAAATAAAAATATGAGAGATAATGGTTTAATTATTACAGTATGCACTCTGGTTTAATCCTTTAAATTATACTATTGAAAATAATTAAAAATTCTTGATGGATCAAGAATTTCTACTCGATGAACATATAACTTATAACCTCATAACTTACTCAAATCTATATGACACTTGTCATAATAAATTACAAGGTGTCTACTTTCAAAAATTTTAAGGACTAAGGGCGAAAGGTATAAAAACGATGACGTTGATCACCTTCTTCAATATCACCCTGAGGAAGAAGACTTTTTTGAACAAGAAAATGATATTCCTTACAAGGTTTACTATAAAGGTATAGAGTATTTTCATATCGTCAATAAGGATATTTTGTTTCCATATATTTAGGTTTTGATAATTCATTGGTATCCAACATTAAGAACGTATATCATTACAAAATGGTCAAATAAAAAAATTTAGATTTACAATGAATCTTTCAAAATTATCAAACATGGATAAATGTATAGTAGTCATTATGTACAATAATAGACTACAACAAATGATAGATTCATTTATTTATTGGTATCCAATATTCTAGCACTTCATAATATTTTGATTTTCAAGTAAATTTTCTAAATATTTTAGGAAGTTTATTCAAAGATATGCATAATTTTTCTCAAAAAAACATATTTTAAGTTTAGAAATATTTATACAAATTCAACATCAAAATTGAAGTTAAAAGAGATGTACCATAGTTTATTTGATGTGTGTTGGGTATGGGAAAATATCTAAGTATTGAAGTATGAAGTGATATGCGAGTGCATGGATAGGCTACAGAATAAATGCGTGGGCAATGAGCATGTTGGATGACAAGGTTTACGTATGGAACATGAAAGGATTTGCATGCGAGGACCATGGTAGAAAGGAAGAAGACTTAGAGAATATTTGGTACATGGGGCTAAATATAGACTTGGAGTGTGAGACACACAATGAGGATTGGGAACTCAAGAAGAGTATATTTTTGAGGAAATAAATTGCAGTGGGAACTTGGAGTTAATGATAGGATTAGAACTAGAGTTAACTATAGATAAATTATTATTACGTGAAGTTTGCATGCTTCATAGTTTCTTTTGTAGCGGCGTATGGCTATTCTTAGCATGTAGCTTATTTTTAGAAGTGCATGGGAGGTGAAGAGAAATTCCACACCCCTTACATACATTACGTATTGATTTGCACGGTTTAGAGGGTTACTGTACACTAGAGTTTTACAAAGTTATGTTACTGGTATGATTTTGCACACATGAATTTATGATGGTAACTATGATGTATTCAACCATTGTGTTTTGTTGGAATAATATAATGGATCATTGTGAATGGATACTGATTTTTGATGTCTCTATTACTTGTTGTTGTATAGTGAATATGAGCCTAATTGTTATGTAATCTGAAATTTTTCTATATTATGAGTGACTCCAGTTTTAGTTCATGAATCAAATTAATAAAATGGATTATACACCTTGGGATTTGGTTATTATGAGTATGAATGCTAACTCCATGGTAAGACAGTAACAAAGAGGGACCTGGTACCTTTGCGTGCTTCAAGTGAGTGCTCATATATGTCTGAGTGATGTGTCAATGCATATAGCATTTTAATAAGAAAAATAGACTACATTTTGATTTTGTTTTTAGGACCTTTTTTCAAACAGTTGACCACGATGTTGTACGATGATGTTGTATCGGTTGAATCTTGTGTCCATTGAAGATTGGGTGATTGATGGAAAATATCAGTTTACACATAGATATAGTACTAGTCCTGATTTCAATGTGCATGTTGAGCCCTAAAACATCAGCTAAGTACAAGAAGGCACGTGGGCACCTAGGACCTAGTTAAAAAATGGCATGTGGGTTAAAGACACGTAGTGAAGGGTCCTAGTAGTATGTTGTAAAACATACGGCATGTGTGTAAGGAAAAAAATTGTACTTAGCTCCATTTGGCATCCCAGGAAACACACGAAAAAATCATGACCCTTATGAATAAGGTTCTAGCCTGGTGACTGTGGGATTAAAAAGGGAATATTCCAATCATGTGATGGAAGGTTCCATAAGACATCATTATAAGGAGTGGAGAGCTTGGATATGTGAACACATGCTCCCATGGAGGACCACTTCAACACTTGACAACTGATCTGTAACTTCTAAAAGGCATGGAAATGGGTGCTAAGCTTATAAATACAAGCGCCCGATAGAAGAAAGATATAGATAGAGAGTGTGGAGAGTGCAGAGGGGAGAAAAGAGATGATAATCCCTATAGAAATAAATGGATGATGTTATGGGTTAGGGACTAGTAGATCTCTTTAAGTAATGGCACATTTAGAGGGATGTGTATACATTATTTTTGTTTTTATAATATGGTGAGCATAATGTAGTTTTGATGCATGACTTGACTCTGCAATGTTATATAAGGGTCTGTCATGACCTCAAGGGATTGTAATGTGGTTATTGAATCTATTAATATGAATATAATGCTCTGTTATAAATCATCTCTATGTACATGAGTATACTACTTATGAATTTCTTTTCTGTATGAAAGATTTCCATATGTTGCATGTTATTTCTCTTTCTGGATGTAATGAGATAAAAACTCATTCTAGGCTCTTAAAATGTGGAATGGTTCTTTTCTTCTCATTTCCATTTGAATATCTGTTATCAAATGATGAATTATCACAAGAATCAGATAAAGGAGAGACTCAGTGCCCACGTGTGCCTCATGTGAGCGTCTAACACTTGTTGGGTGATAGGTTGACATGCATGGGATTAGAATATTGATCTAAGGGTATAAAATATGACTACATCTTGGTTCATAGCTCAAAATCTCCATTCATTAAGACCTACCTATGATTACATTCTAGATCCTCATAGTAGCAACTAGGGTCAGTTAAATAATGCAATAATTGAATAAGAAGCCTCTAAAAATGACCCAAACATACCTCATATGTCATGATACACCTGATTTCATGCTTCCATGAGCTAACCAGCTCCAAACCACTCTGTCACACCTCCAAGTTGCTATACCTGCTCCCAATGAGCACCTGTAACCAAGTGAACCACTTGTACATATACCATGCTAATGTTGTAATTTTTTAATCAACCTCAAATCAAGCTATTCATTATGCCAAAATGTTTTCCAAGCATCCAAAAATATCACAACTACCAGTCTAGACATCATAGGCAAGCACACCTAACTGAATGCCACTATAGCAAATGATATGCGTATGAACTAGTATTTTAGCACCATAAACAACATCATGACATCATCATACAACATTACAATTTATGTAATGTGGTTTAACATCAATGACATCACCTATTAGGACACCATGCCAACAATCTCCCCCTTTTTCATTTATGGAAAACACCCTATAATTCTCCCCCTGTTTACATTAATGAAAAAATACATACCTATAAAAGCATGTTATTCACCTTCCTTAGCTTCATACCTTCATTCTTTGGTTAGAAACATCAACCAACAATCTCAAACAAGCTCCAATTCTTGATTTTTACACAAAAAATTTATTTTTACCTTCATTAAAGCATGCAAGCACCATGCTCCCCATGGAACAAGCATATACAACATCTTATCATCATCAATACATCATGAAAAAGTAATAAATTCACCTTGTTAGGGGAGAAACCATCATTCCAACCTCCTAGGCATGCAAACTAGCAACTTTTCATCTTCAAACCCATTTTGAGCTTTTTGAAAACACTATAGAAGTCTTGGGACATAAACAAAAACATTATTGGCATGCTAACAATAACATTAAATATAAAGCTCCATCATTAATCCATCATTTTCAAGCCTAAATTAAAAGATGAGAAGGCAATACAAGGCCTAAGCATACTCTTCATATCAAGGTCAATACTAAAAGACCATAACACACCTTTTAGAGAAATTTTGAATCTCAACACATCTTTACTTAGCACATACTTAGGAAAACTGATACCCCCTTGGACTTAAATCACCTACTTCTAGCTCATAGTCACAAAATTGATCAACTAGAGTTGGAACCATACCTTAAAATCACTTTTACAACTTTGTCGAGATCCTAAACTTTCATTCCATTCTCTTATAGGCCTATTTGACTTAGATAAACAATTTTTTTTCTTAAGCATGCATGAAAAAAATTAGATCACACCTCAAGAGCATTGATAATGTCATATTTACTTTCTAGATGTCTAAGAAAGCTATGATAGGCAATATACTTGAGAAAATTCTTCATACCTAAAGCAATAAATTTTCTTGCAATAACACCATTTTCAATCACTATTAGAAGAGTGAGATCATCGTATCAGTACCAAAACTCCATTTTGACCCTGAAATAACACGTCTTTAGGAACTCAAACACATAAAACCAATTGTATTGAGGGTTATATCAAACTCCTCTATCCGTAGAAGCAAGTATGCAGCTTCTTACTAGTCAAACTATTGTTACATAACCCTTGTAGCACTATGTCATTACAAACTTAAACACTCATACCTGTAGGTTCATTTTTAGAATCATTTGCTCATGTTTCTTATTAGTACACAACTTTATCTTGTAGAATTCACTTTATTTTCCTCCTTAATGTCTCATTATAATTTAGTTAGGCCTTTTATTGCTTTCTTTATCTTATATTCTACCTCAAGAAGTGTTATTTGTCATGATCTAAATCAAACCTGTAGTGTTATCATTTGCACTTATGAAGAAGAAGAATGTTCTACCTCTGCCACTTGTTCTTTTAGACCTGAGCTATTTGATCCTTAGGTGAAGAACGTGATGAAATTCCTCCTGAAACATAGCTACTTCTTTCCTTATATTTCACTCATTCAATATTACATTAATATCACCCACAGTTACTGTAATATTACATCTGATACCTCTCTACTTACTAAACTAATAACTATGAGAAATTGACTATCACAAACTTATATCCTCAACAAAAATAACCGAGGCACATAAAATTCTTGATCATCCTAAGTAGTTTGATTAATTCCACATTACAGACCATGAGAAAACTCATACAGATTGTTATCCAAAATGTGCCCCTTGCTCATTTTGTGGCTAACTCCTCCCATTCTTCCCTCTCTTGTGCCTTAGTCACAAAATTTTTGCTTTCAGGCACTCAAAACCTTCTAGAAGTGGCACCATTGGATAGAGCTCTTTCTCAGCTTTCTAGAAAGGTAAAGTTTTCCTCCTAACTCCATGTATTTTTGAAGTTATGGCTTGGCGGAGTTTTTGGGAAAAGTTTCCCCTGAAAGGCCTGCGGCCAATGAGATGCTGCCACGTGGCACCTAGAGTGGTGGAGCGCGGGGAAATTTTGGAAAATTTTCCAAATGACAAAAAAGGTAAAAAATTCAAATTTTTGCCCACCGACCCGATTTGGCCCTGTTTTGCCCTAAAACTTCAAATCGTCATATCTTTCGATCCAGAGCTCAGTTTTACGCGTTCTTTATATCAATGGAAATCTGGTAAAATTCTATACAAGATTATAGGGTTATTTTTGAATTTTGGTGGAGTTTGGAGAGAGAGAATCAAGAAACACCTCTGGCACATGGTCATGGACAGAAACGACGTTTCAACCATCGTTTTTAATGAAGAATGGCTTGCATTCTCTCCCAGCATGGTTAAAAATGTCAAGGAATGGGTCTGTCAGGGTGCCCATGTTGTTTTGATGGCATTTTGGTCAATGGTTGAACCCCTTGCACTATTTCCCATGTTTCTCTCTCCTGGGGTTGTGGTTTGCACTGTAAAAGCGGATTTGGCTCATTTTCAAAGTGTGGAACATTTTTTGTGTATTGGCAGTTCCCCTTTCTCACCTTGGAAGTGATTTTGGTGGAATATCAGACCTTTTCTAAGAGCTGCAACTTTATTTTTCCTCTCAGGTGTTGTAATGCAAGTGATTTTGATGATTAAAATAACAATACAACCTTTGTGATTAGTTTTCATCCTCTGCCTGTGTTGTTTGGTTAATTTCTGATCCTTCATTACAATTATCAGTTTGTGCATGAGGTTCTTTGTTGCATTTTTATGGACTGTTTCAATCTGCAGAAGTAAAAAATTCTCACCACTCCTTTGGTGCATCACCTATTAGCTTTAGTTTTATTTCCTTTTATGCATTTTCTATCCTTGTCCCTTTGGAATTTAGAGTAGAATTAGGAAATTTCAAACCTCTGCAATTGTGCAAGTGATATAACTGATCTGAGGAGTTGAGGAACCAGCCTCTCAACTGGAGATTTCTCTTCCATTTGACAAGTCCCACACTTGGGAAGAGGATTCAATGTTGTGCAATCACACTAGATGCTTAGAATGATCAAACTAGAAGCCTGATCAACATCCAAGGGGTGCTGCTAATTTGCAACAACAGTTTTGGCACGACCGGTGGGACCTTAGAGGTCCTCCACTTTATCTTTGACAGGTTGGTGTGTTCCTGTTAAAGATTCAGCCTTTTGGAGGCACTTTTAAAAGCACATCTGACGACTCCATCTGGTAAACAACTCATTCTCTAAGTTGTAGACCTATTTTCCATTCATTTCCATCCATTCTTCTTTCCATCATTTTCATTCTTTTCCATTCCATGAAGTTGTGCAATCATGACTTCATTTCCATCATGGAATTCACATTTACAACAACAGTATATCACACCTCCAACATGTTTTACAAATCCTCCAAATCAGTATTTTGATCAAATTCAAAATCAGCATATCTACCCATATGAGCAGCAGTGCCAAAGTCAGTTTGGTTGTGAAGCACATCAAGAACAAGGGTACGCATGCAATGAAGACAATCAAATGGAAGATGTAGATTTTGTGGAAAAAATCCAAAAGATGGAGGCAAAGATGGTGCAATCAAGAGCAGCAGCTCAAATGAAATGCTTTCAGAATTAGTTGTAGGACTTCTTGTCCATGGGGAGGCCCTTTTCCAAGACACTTCAGCCCTTAGGAGAAGATGGACTTTATGATGAAGATGCTGCCCCAACTTGCACTATGGACAGCAGAAATAGAGGCCTATACACTTGGTGCTGAACAACCTTGTCAATGGGTAAGTTCTACACCATCATCTGGTTTTTCTCTTCCCATTACTCAAGCAACAGCATCTCATTTGGAATTTCAAATTCTAAATCCAGTCAATGCTGCCCCAGGAGTTGAATCCATTTCTCCATTCCCTAGTCTTCCACCCCATCTCAATTCTTCTATCCTTTTCCCTTCCAAACAGCCATTCCCTCCAAATAAACAAGAGTTCCTACCTCCTCCACCACCACAAAAAAATGCAAAATCAATTGAGTTACAATCCACTTCTCCTCTTGCATTCCCAAATCCATGTTGGGAGGATAAAAATCAGAATGCCAATCAAGGAAAATAGCAGCAAAAAGAGAGCCAAACAAAGATGAAGAAATTCAAAGTCTGAAGAGTTAGGCTCTTAAATTTGGGATGAAAAAGATCCCCTTGATGGTTAAGCCTTCAGAAGAGGTTAGAGTTAGAGAACAAGTAGTGGTTAGGACTGATTTTGTGACAACAGAAGAAGAGTAAAAAGAAGAGGTAGACCAGTAGTTAGTTTGCTCAGAAAGTAGTGTCCATGTTGGCACTCTATTTGAAGGGAATGTCGATTCAATTCAAGTTGCACAATCAGCCATGGAGGAAGAAAGCTCAGAAGAAGATCTTGCAGTCCCAACTTGTCCTCTAGAGCAGTATATTGAAGAGTTTGACTTGACAAAATTCATGCTAGAAGAAGAGTTCTATCAAGAGCAAGATTTCCTTCAAGTAGTAGAGGAGGGAGAAGCCGCTCCAAATGCAAAAGAAGAGGAGCACATTCTAGCTGTGAAGAAGAAAAGTGTAGATCCAAGGGCTTTGAACACAAGGTAGGCTACAGGAGAACCTTCAGTTCTTCTTTCTACTTCATCCCTCTCGTGTTCTAGTGCTGAAGAAGAGCTTGATCTCTCAAACTCAATGGTGGAGGATGAAAGAAACCATGATGATCAAGTTACAGATCAAGAGGACACTATGGAGGAAGTTGAGAATTTGCATCAGGACAACAATGAGGTAGTGTATCTGTCAGATTTGGAGGACTGTTTTGATGAAGAAGACCCGGTTGAGTTTGCACCATTCTCTCTTTCATCTTCCACGTGCCAAATACTTGAGCCTGTTGTCATTAAGGAGAGCATTCATTTGCAACAGCCTGCATCTTATAGCAGCTCTTTGGAACTAAGATTGGAAGATTTTAATCTTTCATGTTCTTCATTAGAGGAAGAGAAAGGGCAGAAAATTCCTACCATTTCTTCCACATCACCCACCCAAGAAGGTCTACAAGAAGACTCCATCTTTGGAGTTGAAAATCAGGGCAATGGGTATACTCAAAGGACCATACCTTGCCCAATAAGGTATCTGGATTCATTGAACCAAAGGAGAAGTCACAATCATTCATGCTTGCTCCTATGCATGAGGATGATCTACAAAGAACCAAGGATCAGCTGTCATACCTCTCCAATCCAAATGCAGAACAACTAAAAGAGGTATTAAATTTTCCTTCACCTGATACCTTGATGATTTGGGTGGAAGACCAGCTTCTTGTTGATTTTCCATTCATCCAGTCAGCCATGTTCAATGCCAAATCAGTTGCATGGTTGCCAATTTTGAAGAAAGGAAGCTATTTTACACAACTAGTTGCAGGGTTTGTTTAGCCCACTTTTGCTTCCAGTTAGAGTAGGATAGGTAGTTTTGCTTTCAGTAAAAGAAGTGCTTATGCACACTCTGCATGTTCCATTTTGGAGCATGTATGACCCTTTAGTTTTGTACATAGTTTTTGTGGTGCTGGTTTTGCTCTTGCGTAGTCCATTTCAATGGGTTTCCAAGTGGCTCAGAGAGGAGGTTTTCAAAGTTCAGATCAGTTTGCTGGCTACAACTCATGACTCCATCCCCAATGGATGCTTCAGGAAACTGGTAACTTCATCCAGCAGGCAGATGACCCCTTTGATTCACCAAAATTGTTATCCAAAATGTGCCCCCTGCTCATTTTGTGGCTAACTCCTCTCATTCTTCCCTCTCTTGTGCCTCAGTCACAAAATTTTGCTTTTTAGGCACTCAAAACCTTCTAGAAATGGCACCATTGGATAGAGCTCTTTCTTAGCTTTCCAGAAAGGTAAAGTTTTCCTCCTAACTCATGTATTTTTCAAGTTATGGCTCGGTGGAGTTTTTGTGGGAAGTTTTCCCCTAGAAGGCCCGCAACCAATCTGAACTCACCACGTGTCCAGGCCAAAAATATCAAAGCAACCCGATTTGGCCCTGTTTTGCCTTAAAACTTCAAATCACCATATCTTTCGATCCAGAGCTCGGGTTTTCACGTTCTTTATATCAATGGAAAGTTGGTGAAATTCTCTAAAATATTCTGGGGTCAATTTTGCATTTTAGTGGAGTTTGGAGAGATAACATCAAAAACACTTCTGGCATGTGGTCATCAACATAAATGACATTTCAACCACCGATTTTAATGAAGAATGGCTCGTATTCTCTCCTGGCATGGTTAAAAATGTCAGGGAATGGGTCTGTCAGGTCACCCATGCTATTTTGATGGAATTTTGGTTAATGTTTGAATCCCTTCCATGTTTTCCCACGTTTCTCTCTCCTGGGCTCGTCCCTTGCACTGTAAAAGCCAGATTTGGCTCATTTTTCAAAGGGTTGAACATTTTTTGTGTATGGCAAGCTCCCTTTTTCACCCTGGAAGTGATTTAGTGGAATAACAGACCTTTTCTAGAAACTGCAACTGTATTTTTGCCTTTCAGGTGTTTGAATGCAAGTGATTTTGATGTTAAAATAACAATATAGGCCCTGTGATTAGTTTTTATCCTCTGCTGGTGTTGTTTGCCTAATTTCTAACACTTCATTACAACTATCAATTTGTGCATGTTGTTTTTGTTGCATTTTATGAATTGTGTCAATTTGCAGAAGTAAAAAATGCTCACCACTCCTTTGGTGCATCACCTATTAGCATTAGTTTTAGTTCTTTCTTTTTGCATTTTCTATCCTTGTCCCTTTGAAATTTAGAGTAGATTTAGTAGTTTAAACCTCTGCAATTGTGCAAGTAAAATAGCTAATCAGAGGAGTTGAGGAACCAGCCTCTAATCTAGAGATTTCTCTTCCATTTTTACATGTCCCACACTTGGGAAGAGGATTCAATGTTGTGCAATCACACTGGATGCTAGTATGATCAAACTAGAAATATGATCAACATCCAGGGGGTGCTGCTGATTTACAACAACAGTAACTTCTAGAAGGCATGGTGGTGGTTGTTGAGGTTATATATTCAAGCACCCGGTAGAAGAAAATAGAGACATTGGTGAGAAAGAAGTAGAGTATATGATAGAGAAAAGAGCCAAATCTCTGTAGGAATATTGTGGAGAGTTCTATGGGATGGGTTTAGGAGATCTGTAGGAATAATGGAATGTCAAGGGGATGGGCCTATGTTTTCTATGTAATATGAGGGACCTAAGTCTAGTTCTGATGCATGACTCTGGTGTGCACTATTATACTGATCTGTGATGGCCTCAATAAATACAATGTGATTATCAACATATTGAATATGAAAATATATGGTTTATATTTTACACTAATGTCTATATGTATTTGTTCTGTGTATATTCGTTGTGAATGGATGTAAACCCTTGTTCATTTTCTTTCTATTATGGTCTAGATCTATACTCTGTTAATGTTTTCCTTGTCTGAATGGATGCATTATCCTAGAAACTTGTCATACACTCTCAGTATGAATGTATGGTTCTTTTCCATTGTTTTTCATTTAAGTATCTTTCATAAATGATGCATTCTCATGCAAATCACACAAAGGAGGGGCTCAGCACCCACGTGTTCCTTGGGTGAGCGCCTAGCACCCACTGAGTGATAGGATGACGTGCATGGGATTTTCCTATTCTCTGAAGGGTACAAAAATGAATACAGATCATATTTATCATGAGATTTACGATTCATTCTTTTACTTCTTTCCAATAGAGTTGTACAAAGGGTTGTCCGCATATGCATCCAAGAAAATTTTGAATTACATGCTGATGACTTCAACATAAGAAGAGTACCAGGATTTTTTTGATGCAAATGAACCTTAGACATGTGTTTTAGATCATTTATAGGATTGTGTTGAGCACAATTACAGTTTGGATTATGCGGTGTCTACATATACATGTTTATAAGTTACTAAGTTTGAATTCTTGTGTGAATCCAAAGGATCTTACCTTTTTGGCACTCCTTTGTCTGTTAATATTTTGATGGTGGTGCTAAGATTATATAACCTTCCTATGGTTAGATAAAAAATTCCCCGCATACAGGGGCAAGGGCAGGTGTGGTGAAAGATGGCGGACCTTGTGGTAGAAAGGCAAAGAGCATAAAGGCAATTTAAGTATAATGAGGTGTGGGAGAGGGAATTGGTGAAAACATGAGATATCAAGGAGTCTATGAAGTTTTATAGGATGATGTCTCGTGATGGATTTGAAGATCACCCAGAAGATGTGGAGCTATAGAATCAAGCTCTCCCTGACTTAGGAAAGCATAGTAGATAATCCCCTCCAACTTTTGATGAGAGCACATCAGATGAAGAAATATTAAGGACTGCGGGCACGCATTATATCCCACTTAGTGACCTACCCCTTGCACTTGGTGTTTAAGTTCCAAAATTAACTATGATAAACAAGCGAGTGTAGGTAATCTAGTGGTTTCAGGTAGTTATCATTTTTTGTTGAATATAGAAGTGCATAGTAAAAAATCTATGACATCATAGGTGACAACATCTTTGCTATTGGAGGACCGATTGGAGGAATATTTTCTGATGTGTCATCAGGATGGAGTGAGGGTGCGCAGAACATTGGGAATAATTCTTGAAGCACTATAACTTCTCATACTATTAGAGTTCATTTTAGTACCGCTGTTGGAACACAAATAAGTACATCCACTGGCCGGGTGTCCACTGTAAGAGTTCATTTAGGTGGGTCAGGAGGTTCGGGATCAAGTGTATTAGTTGGTTTTGGTTGTGGAGAAAATATTGGTGGTGTTTCTAGTTCTTGATCTAGAGGACAAGGCCCACATCCCTAAAAACCCCCACATAAACCCCAACAGGTGTTTTATGAGACCTCTCTTCACTTTCTGGAATACAGAGGTATTAAAGATGTTGCAGAACATGTACACAAGTGCAAGTTACTATGGTGTGCTAAGGGAATCACCGCTTCGGATAGAAAGGAAATTAATTTTTCTACTGCTCTTCAAGGGCACATGCATATCTGGTATATGAAGTATGATCTGCACTAGACTACAGTCAATTATGATGCTTTGCATTCTATGTTTTTGGACATGTTTCATATCCCTAAGTTTGAACAGAAGAGTATCAGTATGCTTAAGGACATTAAGTAGGGATTATCAAAAAGTGTTCGGGAGTATGATGCATATTTTAAAACTTTGTTGTCAAATTTATCTGATGACATCCATCCCAGTCAGCATGTGTAGTGGTTTTTTGGTGGGTTGTTGACTCTTTTTAGATGGGTGCTATCTCATAAGATTTTTTTAGACCCACGTGATGCTTTAAAGGAAGCTCTACATGCTGAGGTAGTTGGGAGTGTAGACACCAGTGTGAGCCCATTTTTTAAAGCACACATTGCAACTATGGTAAAAACGTTGGAAAATATCTCTAGTAATTCATCTCATGAGACATGTAGTGGGATTTGGTGTATAGATTGTGAGGTTAAGGACACACTAATGATAGCTTCCCTCACAAATCAGTTTGTACCATGTTTCTGGACTATGAAATTTGTCATTTTGACCATGATGCAAGTAGATATCCTCTTTTGAAATGCACAATCCATAAGAATGTATCCCTATATTGTAATATTTGTAAAAAATATACTCATGATGCAGTTAATTGTAGAGTGATTGATCACATACATGAAGCCATCAAAACTGGTGTATGCCAGAATGGTGTTGCAAATGGATCTAAGGAACAAGGAGAACAACATAATGAAGGGCATAGTAATGGGGATAATAGGAATAGAAGATTCCATGGTTGATACAATGGCCAAGGTCATGGTGGTGGAAGAGGAATATTTCCTAGAGGAACTTGTTTTAATTGTAGATATCCTAACCATTATCAGTGTGAGTGCCCTCAAAAGGTGATTTTATCCTGGTGTGGAAAAATAAAGTTTGAAGAATTACCTTACTTGTATGACCATATGAGAAAACAACATAAGCAAGATAAGGGCATAGATATGATTAGGATACAACACGCAGATGGAGATAAATGGATTCTAAAGGTTGGATTTTTTTTTGAAATAAAGCCTGTGTTAGTTACCACATGTGCTGAGGTTGCACGTACCTGGGAGTCTCTGAAGTAAAAAAAACATATAATTAATCAAGAAGTGATTAATGCCAAGTACCCTGATGCTGAACATCAAAAATAAGTTTATCTAGAGACTATGGATGTAATCATGAATCTAAAAGGAGAGATTCATATTTTAAAGGAGTGGGCATGCATACTAGAACACGCTAAGAATGTTGAAATTATGAAGAAATACATAGATGATTTGAAGGAATTATGCAGGATGTTGTGTCAAGAGAACACCATCCCTATGTTAGGAGAGTGGTTGAGAGAGAAATTACCACTCACAAGACATGAGTGCAAGAGGAATATCCTTCATGCAAATCTTCCTCCCCATAATCATGAGTATGAAAATGAGATTACATTAAATACAGTCCTTGATGGATGGATTTTGAGAAACATTATTATAGATACAGAGGTGGAAGTTAATGTACTCACTTTGGATGCTTGGAATCATATGGTAAGACCATCATTATAGCCTTCTTTGAATGTGTTGTTGTTATCCCAAATGTGCCCCCTGCTCATTTTGTGGCTAACTCATTTACATCTTTCCTTCTCTTGTGCCTCAGTCAGAATATTTTGTTTTCCAGGAACTCAAAACCTTCTGGAAATGGAACCATTGGATAGAGCTCTTTCTCAACTTTCCAGAAAGGTAAATTTTTCCTCTTAACTCCACGTATTTTTCAAGTTATGGCTCAGCAGAGTTTTGGTGGGAAATTTTTCCCTAGAAGGCCCGCAGCCAATCAAGAGCTACCACGTGTCCAAGGGCAAAACAACACAAAGTGACCCGAAGGAAAAAAAATGGTCAGGAAGGGCCTGCACCCAATCAAAATGTGCCATGTGGCACCTGGAGTGGCGGAGCATGGTGAAAATTTGAAAAATGTTTCAAAGACCAAACAGGTAAAAATTCAAACATTTTGCCCGCCGATCCGATTTTGGCCTATTTTTGCCCTAAAACTTCAAATCGCCATAACTTTCGATCCAGACCTCGGATTTTCACATTCTTTATATCAATGGAAATTTGGTGAAATTATCTATACAGGATATCCATGGTCAATTCTGAAATTTGGTTTAGTTTGGAGGGATAAAATCAAAAAACACTTCTGGTACGTGCCTATGGACAGAACTGACATTTCAACAACCAATTTTAATGCAAAATGGGTCGCATTCTTCTCTAGCATGGTCAAAAATGTCAGGGCATGGGTTTTTAAGGACCTCCATGCTGTTTTTAATGCATTTTGGTCAATGGGGAATGGCTCCCATGTTTTTTTCATGTTTTCTCTCTCCTGGGCTCGACCCATGCACTGTAAAAGCCAGATTTGGCTCATTTTTTCAATAGTGTGGAACACTTTTTTGCATAGCAAGCTTCTGTTTTCACCTTCAGCAAGTGATTTTTTACAAGGATCAGACCTTTCCAAGGATTATAACATTTTTCTACCTCTTTGGTGTTGGAATGCAAGGATTTTGATGTTGAAAATCATAATACAGGATCTGTGAATGCTTTCAGTCCTTTGTATGTGTTGTTTGTTTCATTTTAAACCTTTGATTACAGCTTATCAACCTATGCATGATGTTTTATGTTGTAATTTTTAATTTTTGTCTATTTGTATGAGCAAAAAATGTTCACCACTCCTTTGGTGTATCACCCTTATTAGTTTAGTTTCAATTTTTGCATCTCTTATCCATGTCTCCTTGCAATCTAGGATAAAATTAGGATCTGAACCTCTGTAGTTGTGTAAATAATAGACCTAATTAGAGGATTTTGAGGAACCAACCTCTAATCTGGATATTCCTCTCTCATTTTTACAAGTCCCACACTTGGAGAGAGGTTTCATTGTTGTGCAATCACACTGGATGCCTAAAACATCAATTTAGAACCCTGATTTACATTCAGGGGTGCTGCTGATTTGCAACAATAATTTTGGCACGCCTAGTGGGACCTTAGAGGTCTTATTTTCATTGCAGCAAAGTTGATGTGCATCTTCTGTAATTTTCTTGCTTCAAAAGAGCTATAAGTTACACATCTGGCGACTCCAAGGGAGAAGAATCAAGCTGGTTTTAGCAGTGCAGACCTGAAAACTCATGAGAAGAATCACTACAAGGTCAAGAGCTGGAGAAGAAGAGGCATTGTTTGAATATCTACAGTTATCTCTAAGAGTAAGGCAAAGTGGGAGGAGAATCCAAAGGTCTCCATCTCCACCAAACAGAACTCTCTCAACTCCTCCACCTGGTAGGCCTTTCATTCAAACAACAAGGGTTCTAAGGCCAATTAGAATGGCACAAAACAACCCCTATATCAATTTCACTAGCAGCAACCCACTCGCTCTCAATACACAAAATCTAATTCCAATTGCAGCCTTGAAGAACATTCCATTCTTCACTAGAGAGAATCAAACTACTCCTAGTGATCATGTTAAAGACATTGCCAACCTTTGTGCAATTCATGAAATCAATGAGATGCAGGTTGCTGTCGAATTGCTGGCATCTTCATTCAAGGGGAAGGCTTTACAATGGTTTAGAAGCCTTACCTTAGGTTCTATTGAAAATTGGAATCAACTATGTGTAGCCCTTCATGAGTAATTTGGAGAGAAGGGACACAACTTGTCTCTTTTGGAGGAGCTGACAACCATCAAGAGAGCTCCCAATGAGCAGCTAACCGATTTCAACTTCAAATTTCAAAAGACTTGGGAGAGAATTCCAGTGGCAGTCAGGCCAATAGCAGAAGGTGCTTTTCTTTACTATCTCAAAGCTCTAAATTTTGATATTTCTATGTTAATTCAGTCCATGGGAGGCACAACTATCCCCATTTCTTATAAGCAATGCCATTAGAACTGAAAATTGTTTGATCCAAGATAGCAAACTAGCCCCTAGACCTCCCATGCCATTGTTTCCAAGTTTATAGAGTCCAAACACTAATCAAGAACCTAATTTGACTCCTTCTCCCACTCCTAGAAATTATAATTCAAGTGAAGCTTCCACTTCATCTTCTAGTGCCTCAAATGAACTTCAAGAAGTCATGAAGCAATTACAAAATTTATGTAATGAGTTGGTTACTCTCAAGAGGCAACAAGCCCAAATTTTTGGAGCTTCCTTTCAGCCTCAAGCTCAGCCTAACAAGCAACCATATCAACCTCATAGACCACCCAATCTAGCTGCAAATCTAAATCAAGCAAGGCCTCCTACCAACAGACCATTTCAGCCCTATGATCCAAATGGTTATAGAAGCCTCTAAGGCAGCTGGTTCTATCACAAATTGGAATAAGCGTATGCTATAACACTATCATTGAGTAATTTGGAGACAATGAACCTCACAACCAATCTTTCTCTTTTAGAGCAGCTGACTTGAATTTCAAGACTTCAGATGGTCACAAAGACTAGTGTGGAGAGAATTCCAGTGGCAGTCAAGGAACCAACCAGCAAGAAGGTGCTTTTCTCTAGCTATCTTAATCAGCTCTAAATTCTGATATTTCTACTGTGTGAACTGACAGTCCATGAGGATTTTTATGGCATAAATCAAACAGTCCCTCATGGCTTATAACATTGCCATTACGAGCTCAAAAATAAGGAATTTGGATCCAAGAATGGCAAACTAGCCCCTAGACCAATCCACATGCCATTGTATGGCTCCACAAATAGTTAGAGAGTCCAAACACCAGTTATCAATGCACCTAATTTGGCAGCCTTCTCCCAGCTCCTAAACCATTAGAGTTCAAATGACCAGCTTCTACTTCATGCTCCAAATGCCCCAAGGGATGAGCTATGCAAACCAAGTCATGAAGCAATTGCAAAACCTTCAGGCACCATTGAGATGGTCACTGATCAAGAGGCAGCAAGCCCAAGGTAAATAGATCAATGTCTTACCAGCCCCAAGCTCAGCCCAACAGGCCAGCCATACCATTTGCCACAAAGACCTGCCTAATCTAGGACTGGCCAAATATCGAATCAAACAAGGCCTCTTGCCAATAGACCATTTCAGCCCTATAATCCAAATGCCATACCCTGCCTCTAAGGGCATCATAGAGGCCAACACAAGTACAACATTGCTCAGGAGTATGATTGGTGCTTTCCATGTCTCATGAACCTCATTGGACCAATCCAGTTAGTGCTTCAATGGTGCTTTGAATCAAGCATTAATCGGTGACAACTACCAGTGTGGAGGGTGAGTGGTACAGTCAAGGAGAACTAACCAAGTTTCCCAAGAAACATATCACTTTGTAGTCCATTTTCAGCTCCAAATGACACCACACTTAGTGAACTGAGCAGGCAGAGGATTTTTGTCAAGAGCATAAGATTCAAAGTAGTCTCATCAAGGTGTTGCAGCCAACACAAGGTCAAAAAGAAGGAATTTGGGTGAAGAACAGCCATTAGCTCCAACCAATACACAACCTTTTATGAGCTCCACAAATGGTTGTGAAAACAAGAGTTCCCAGATGTGTAAATGCACAAGGGCAGCCAAGAACAGCTCCTAGACCAAGGTTTCAAATACCAATTGTTGCTGCAACATACCATTGCAATTGGATCGAATATGCTAAACCTGTCAGGTAGACAACAAAGAGATCCAGTCAATCCACACATTTAGCCTATCATTGATCAGATGAAGAATTGACAGAATGCTAAATATGAGTCAATGTGGGAATCCCTATCTATCCCAGGCCAGAGAGATTTGCTACAAGCTGCCATGAAGGACTTGCCAACTTTGAATCCAGTCAAGTCCAAAGGCAAGAGTGGAGTGCTCACAAATGTGTGCCCAGCCTTTAGGGACTTGAATGGAGGATCTCTCAAGGTAAAATGTTGAAGCCCCCTCCTTTTTATGGAGAAAATCTTGTAAGTTGTATCATTGGAAACCAATTGGTGCACACTTACATGATTGATTCTCAAGGCTATAAGTAGCTCATGGTGATGCCCAAGCAAGACCAGCTCAAGACAACCTTCAGGACTTCAATATGGGAAACCATATCCATACAGGAGTAGTGCCAGTTGGATGGGACAGCAGTAACAACAGTTGGTGGTGACCTTAGAAACTTGAGTCTTACCTTGACATGGCATGTCTAAATGTTGTTGTTTTACAATGATGTATCGGTTATAGACCTTCCACCACTCTTTGCCCTATGTTTTTCAAGAGATTTCAGCAGACCACATCTCTCATTAGAGGACAAGTCTGTCTGCTAATTGGTGCACACATGCTGTTCAGAACGAGGTCTTGGAATCCTAAGAAGCTACAATCAGGTCTGAACACTATGAAGGAAAGCTTCCACATTGAGCCCTATTGTCTCGAAAGTTAGGATTAATGCCAACTGATTCAGAGTAGGGTTGTGTTATCCAAAATGTGCCCCAGCTCATTTTTTGTGGCTAACTCCTTGTGTTCTTGCCTCTCTTGTGCCTCAGTCCACATTTTTTGATTTTAAGGCACTCAAGGCTTTCTAGAAATCTATACCATCAGATAGAGCTCTCTCCCAGCTTTCCAGAAAGGTAAAGTTTGCCTCCTAACTCCTTATATTTTTTCAAGTTATGGCTCGGCGGAGTTTTTGTGGAAAATTTTCCCATTTGAGGCCCGCAGCCAAGGAAGCAGCCAGGTGGAAGATGGAGTTTCACCTCAAGGAGGCAAATTGGAAACTATTCCAAGCTTTTGATTTCAGTTTCATGCTCCAATAATTTCACCTGAATATGAAGCCTTGGACCAATCACAGGGTGACATTGTGGCAACAAAGAGAGGGCAATAAAGAACTTGGCTAAGTCTTTTCCATGGGTGAATTTTTGAATTTTAAATCGCGGCCAATAGGATAGCATGCTGCCAAGAATGATCTACGTAAGTGCTACAAGAACAGGTGTCGTGGGAAAAATGGAAATTTTTGAAGATTTTGTAAGGGTTTTGGCATCAAGGTCCATAGCCCGCGTCCTATGGAAGTGAGAACCTAAGTCTTTGACAGGATTGCAGCAGTAGGGGCAGCGGGGAGAAAATTTGACATTTTGCCCAAAGTCATTCAAAAAGGACAAATTTTCATAGCCAAACATCCGCGTGATTATGAGGCCTTCAGTGCCGGATAACAATTCAGTTGGCAAGTGTTTGAAAATGACCGATGCCATCATGGCATCTTACAAGAAGAAGCTGACGGGGAATTTTTGCTAAAAATCAAGAAAGACGTAAAATTAGAACAGCCGATCTGTTTTATGGTGACCATTTTTTTCCGTACAGCTTGAGAACGAACATATCTTTTATCCAATGGAGCTTATCACTTTGGAGTCCATTTTCATATCATTGGAAATGATTGTTAAAGTTCTCTACATGATTCCATGGTCAATTTCTAATTTTAGTTCCAGTTTGGAGAGACAAAATTCAAAAACGGTTCTGGTACATGTCCATGGCCAAAAATGACATTTCAACAACCAAATTTAATACAGAATGGGTCGCATTCTTCTCCAATATGGTAAAAATGATAGGGTATGGGTTTCTAAGGCCCTCCATACTGTTTTAATGCATTTTCCATCAATGAAGAATGGGATTCCACATGTTTTTTACGTTTTCTCTCTCCTGGGCTCGACCCATGCATTGTAAAAGCCACATTTGGCTCATTTCTTGATGGTTGAACACTTTTTGGCATTGCAAACTTCTTCTTTCACCTCCAGAAAGTGTCTAGTTGTAAGAATCCAACCTTTTTCACAGTTTAGAACATGTTTATACCTCTTTGATGGTGGAATGCAAGAGATTTTTACATGGAATTGACAGTGCAAACTCTGCGAATGCTTACCCAGTCCTCTGTTTGTATTGTTACTTTTACTTCATTTTAAGACCTCTAATTACATCTATCACTACTTGTGTATGTTTTCCCTTGTTGCATTTCAATCAATTTGGTGTCTATTTACATGGCAAAACAATGTTTCACCCACTCCTTTTGGTGCATCACCATCTTCAGTTTAGTTTCATTTTTGCATTTTTATCCCTGTCTCCTTGCAATCTAGGGTAGAATTAGGATTAACAACCTCTGTAGTTGTGCATAATATAGATCTAAATTAGAGGAGTTTAAGGAACCAGCCTCTATTCTGGAGATTCCTCTCTCATTTTCACAAGTCCCACACTTGGAGAGAGGTTTCCATGTTGTGCAATCACACTGGATGCTCTAAACATCATTTAGAACCTTGATTTGCATCCAGGGGTGTTGCTGATTTGAAACAGTTTTGATATGGTTTAAGCCATAAGTTGAGCACTACCATTTCCAAAAGAGCCACAAGAAGGCCCTTCAGAGTTTCTTTGGGAGAATAAACTTTAGTTCGGAGGTTTGTCCCAGATTTTCCAAGAGTAAGGCCTTGTCAAACCTATCACCAAAATGTTAAAGAAAAGCATGGTGTTCAAGTGGACAACCCCCAGAAGGCAAGGAGAGTTTTGAAGCAATCAAAGCCTTGAAGAACATTCCATCTCTCAAGCACCAACTCTAAAGACATCAACCTTTGGACTTCTGAAATCCAAGGATTTCATCCTCTATGCCTTTGGAGGTAATGATACTATTTCTACCATTTTGGTACATCAGAACAAGGACAACGATGAGTAGCCAATTGCTTTCTTCAGTCCAGAGCCTAGATGACTATGAGGTGAGGTATTCTTTTATTGAGAAGCATGTACTTGCAGTAATCAGAAGCTTGAAGAAATTCAAGCATTTAGTCTCAAACAACAAGGTCCAGTTGCTGGTCTCTCATGCTGGGGTTAAAGACTTCCTCCTCAACAAGGATTTGAATGAGAAAAGGGCAGGTTGGATCACTCGTGTCATGGAGTATGACATTGAGATCAAGGTCACCAAGCTGGTAAGAGGAAAAGGATTGTGTGAGCAGCTGATTTTGGGGAAGTAAAAAGAAGTATGCAATGAAGAAGAGGCTGTTTTGACAGTTCAAGACAGCCATGATCCAAGTGGCACTCAAGAAGAAAATAATGTTGTCCCCACTCCTTGCTGGACCCAAGGTATAATACACTTCCTAAGCACAGGCCTATGCCCTCCAGAGATGAACAAGACCCAAAGAAGACACTTCAGATTGCAGGCTGTCCCATATGCCATTGTTGATGGAGTTTTGTTCAAGAAAGATGTGAATGGAGTGCTGCTGAGATGCATTAGCACAAATCAGATTCATAGGGTGTTGGAAGAGTTCCATGGTGGACCAGCTGGTGGTCATTTTACACCGAGAGTGACAGCTCTAAAAATTATGAAGGCTAGTTATTATTGGCCCAAGATTTTAAGTGATTGCTTTGCATGGATCAAGAGGTGTAAGAATTGTGCATTCTTCACAGGAAAAGAGAGACTTGCTGCCCTTCCATTGCATCCAATCTCATTTGACCAGCCATTCATGCAATGGGGTTTGGACTTCATTGGAGTCATTAATCCCAATTCAAGCCAAGGGCACAAATGGATTTTGACAGCCACAGACTACTTCACTAAATGGACTCAAGCAGTAGCACTCAAAGAAGCAAATGAGTCTAGCATCTTAGACTTCTATGAGGGCATAGTAACCAGATTTGGCATACCTGCTACAATAATCTCAGATAATGCATTGGCATTCATTGGATCCAAGGTGACTGAGTGGGCTGTCAAGAACGGGATCTACCTAAGTACTTCATCAAACTATTACCCTCAAGGTAATGGCCAGGCTGAGTCTACAAACAAGAACTTGTTGAGGATCATTAGGAGAAATCTTGATGAGAATCAGAAGTCTTGGCATACCAAACTAAAATCAGCCTTATGGGCTGATAGGATAACTCCCAAGAGATCCACGGGTAACTCTCCATTCAGGCTTGTTTATGGAAGAGAGGCAATTTTGCCCATGTCTCTTGAGTTGCCAACATTGGAACTCATGAAGCAGTTAGAGTTGCTAGAGTTTGGGCCCATGGAGGTGAGATATGCAGAGTTGATGGAGCTCCAAGAGATTAGAGATCAGGCATCCCAAGCAATGGAGAAGGATCAAGCTTTGATCAAGAAGACCTTTGATAGGAAGGCCAAGAGTAGATCTTTCAAGTTGGAGATCTAGTGTTAAAATGGGATGCAGATAGAGCAAAACCGGGAAGGCATTCAAAATTTGATGCCATTTGGAGTGGCCCATACATGGTCACGAAGTGCAAGAACAACAATGCTTTCTAATTGGCTTCATTGGATGGTGAAGAACTACAGATTCCAGTCAATGGAATCTATCTCAAGCATTGCTTCTAAAGGGAAATTCTCCACCTTGTAAATATTAGCTTAGGTTTCCATTCCTTCAAGTGCTTGTGCACATTGTTTTGCTATAGGTTAGTTTTTCTTTCCCTAAGTGCTTTGGCACAGCTTGCTGTTCCTGGGAATGTGTTGCAGGCCTTGCTCCATTAGGTGATTTTCCATGTTCCTCTTTGCAACGTTCTAGTCAGTTGGGGTATTAAACAGAGAATCAAGTGACTCCATGCCCAATGGATTGCTTCAGGCAACTGGTAACTTCATCCAGTAGGCAGATGACCCCTCTGAGTCGCCAAAATTGTTATCCCAAATGTGCCCCCTGCTCATTTTGTGGCTAACTCCTTTACATCTTTCCTTCTCTTGTGCCTCAGTCAGAATATTTTGTTTTCCAGGCACTCAAAACCTTCTAGAAATGGAACCATTGGATAGAGCTCTTTCTTAGCTTTCCAGAAAGGTAAATTTTTCCTCCTAACTCCACGTATTTTTCAAGTTATGGCTCAGCAGAGTTTTGGTGGGAAATTTTTCCCTAGAAGGCCCGCAGCCAATCAGGAGCTGCCACATGTCCAAGGGCGAAAAAACACCAAGCGACCCGAAGGAAAAAATGGTCAGGAAGGGCCCGCACCCAATCAGAATGTGCCATGTGGCACCTGGAGTGGTGGAGCATGGGGAAAATTTGAAAAATGTTCCAAAGACCAAATGGGTAAAAATTCAAACTTTTTGCCCGCCGATCCGATTTTGGCCTGTTTTTGCCCTAAAACTTCAAATCACCCATAACTTTCGAATCCAGAGCTCAGATTTTCACGTTCTTTATATCAATGGAAATCTGGTGAAATTATCTACAAGATTCCATGGTCAATTTTGAATTTTGGTTTAGTTTGGAGGGAGAAAATCAAAAAACACTTCTGGTACGCGCCCATGGACAGAACTGACGTTTTAACAACCAATTTTAATGCAAAATGGGTCGCATTCTTCTCCAGCATGGTCAAAAATGTCAGGGCATGGGTTTGTAAGGACCTCCATGCTGTTTTTAATGCATTTTGGTCAATGGGGAATGGTTCCCATGTTTTTTCATGTTTTCTCTCTCCTGGGCTCGACCCATGCACTGTAAAAGCCAGATTTGGCTCATTTTTCAAAGGGTGGAACACTTTTTTGCACAGCAAGCTTCTGTTTTCACCTTCAGCAAGTGATTTTTTGTAAGGATCAGACCTTTTTATGGATTGTAACAGTTTTCTACCTCTTTGGTGTTGGAATGCAAGGATTTTGATGTTGAAAATCACAATACAGGCTCTGTGAATGCTTTCAGTCCTTTGTATGTGTTGTTTGTTTCATTTCAAACCTTTGATTACAACTTATCAACCATGTGCATAATGTTTTATGTTGCAATTTCATGAATTTTTGTCTATTTGCATGAGCAAAAATGTTTCACCACTCCTTTTGGTGTATCACCCTTATTAGTTTAGTTTCAATTTTTGCATCTCTTATCCCTGTCTCCTTGCAATCTAGGATAAAATTAGGATCTGAACCTCTGCAGTTGTGCAAAATAATAGATCTAATCAGAGGAGTTTGAGGAACCAGCCTCTAATCTGGAGATTCCTCTCTCATTTTTACAAGTCCCACACTTGGAGAGAGGTTTCAATGTTGTGCAATCACACTGGATGCCTAAAACATCAATTTAGAAACCTGATTTACATCCAGGGGTGATGCTTGATTTGCAACAACAATACTATTTGACATAGATATGTGATGGATAATTGTTTAGAGATGTGATATTAGATAATGTGAATAGATTCAGGGAACCATGTTTACTAGGGAATTTTAAGTATTGGAACTCACGAAGGTAGATAGTTTACCAGCATTACTTGGGAACCCCTGGTGTTATGAAAATTTAAGATTCAATAAGGGGTAAATTAGCTTTAAGAAAAAATAAGAGTGCTTCATTATCCCATTGATGTTAAATGTTCCCCTTATGTTGAGTCATTAAGCGATGAGGAATTGAATAGGATATACATGCGTATAGTCAGATACCTTGAAGTGATTGATCCATCTAAGTAATGGGTAATACATTGGGATGATGCTCATTCAGGAAGTGATACTATAAATATTTCTTGTGACAACTGGGCCCATGGGACGTATGAATTTTTTGGGTGTGAGGTTAAGCATATAGCTACTCCCATGATCAAGTTGTGTATGGTTAGGCATTTGAGTAATAACCAGGTACCTTGGTAGACTGGCGAAGGAAACCACAATGTATGTTTGCATGCTATAGAAGCCTAGTGGAAGGATAATGGTTACATAAGAAATATGTTGGTTTATATCCTATGTAAGACAACAACAAATTAGTGGGCTACACATAGGGACAACATTTTAGAATGGCCCAAAGTGAGAATCACATTTTCTACTAAGTTTCTAAAGAAAAATGTACCTTCACAGATATGGGAATACCATAGGAAGCATTCTTCTTCACACCATGTTCAGAAGTTTGAGAGAATCTAGATGGAAGGGTAGGAGGTTGTACCACCATCACTCTGGGAACATAATTTATATGCAACCATTAGTGGATGCACATGCACATGGTATGTCCATACAAAATTGACATGGGAGATATTTAATTGGAAAGAGATGACCTCATGTATTATTCAAATGTTTGATTTCTTTTATACTAAACCTCCAACCAATGAAGCATTGCAGATTTTTAAGCACCTTACTTTGAGAGATAGCGTGAATGCTAAGAAACTACTCTTAGACATGTTTGGAGATATGGATTTAGAGGTGGGCCTTGACCTTGAAGAGAATGAATAATAAGCTATGATCTACACCTGTAAAGAAAAATAAAACGGTAAAATAGTATTCAAAATAGATGATGATGACAAGGACAATTTGGATGTTAACCAAAGTAAAGGTACACCCGTGATAATATAACAACATATGACAAGGTGTGTGCATATCATGAGCCATTGAAAATGAAGAATGTCAAAATTGGGACAAATACAGAACCTAAGGAAGCCATCATTGATGAATATTGGTCTGAAAAAGAGGTGGCAAAGATTGTTGAGCTTCTGTGTAAGTTTTAGGAATTATTCCCTAGAGGCTATCATGAATTGAAAGGGTTACACCCTACTTTAGGTGAGATGTGAATCAAGCTTAAATAAGGCACGCACCCAATTAGGAAGAGGTCTTATAGTATGAATCCTAATGTACACGTTAAGGTAGAGGAAGAAATTGACAAGATGTTGAAATTTGGAATCATTGAGCCCATTGAGGAATCAGAGTGGGTGAGTCCCATGGTGATAATAATTAAAAAGTATGGGAGGATAAGGATCTATGTTGACTATAGATAATTAAATGGTTTGTGTGGTTTTGATCCTGTTTGTACCCTATTTATTGAGGAGATCCTGGAGGGTGTAGTAGGGCATGAGATCTACTCTTTTATTGATGGATTTTCAGGATATCATCAAGTGTGCATAACAAAGGAAGATAAGGAAAAGACAACTTTCACCACTGAGTGGGGAAGTTTTGCATACACAATTATGCCCTTTGGACTAAAAAATGTGTCTATAGTGTTTTCGTGGCTTATTGTACAAGTGTTTCAAGACTTAATTCATATTTTTTAGAGCATATCTTGATGATTGGAAAGTGTATGGTCTAGTTAGCGATCATTGTGATAATTTGAGACTTATGTTTAAAATATATAGAGAGTTAAGCATCTGCTTTAATATTAATAAATGTTTCTTTGTAACACCTTTTGGCACTTTGTTGGGACATATTATTTAATAGAAGGATTATTGGTAGATCTAGCCAAGGACATTGTGATCTTGGGATTGGAAGAACCTAACAATCAAAGTGAAATGCGTAGATTTCTTGGTCATAAAATTTATTACACGAAATTCATTAAGGGTTATGCAAAGATTGTCGTGCCCTTGGAGGAACTGTTGAAGTCTAAGGAAAAAATTCTATTGGGGAAAGGTACAACAACTAGCATTTGAGACATTGAACGAAAGACTTATTTCTTTTCCCACTATACACTTTCCTTCTTGGGAAAAACCATTTCATGTTCACGTTAATGATTATGGAATGATGATTGGCATCATGTTAACACAGCTAGGTGAAGTAATTGTAGACTACCCTATTTGTTTTGCAAGAATAAAGTTGACACCCATTGAACAAAATTATACAATTGCTGATCATGAAGCTTTGTCCGTGATCTACACATTATAAAAGTTCAAGCAATACTTATTGGCTATAATGTTTATATTCTTCACAGATCATATAGCACTTATGTATTTAGTGAACAAGCCTGTTTTACAAGGGAAAATTATAGGTGGATACTATCATTTCAAGATTTTTAATTTATAGTTATTGTAAAACTAGGAAAAAGTAACTTAGAGCCTAATCAGTTATCAAGGATAAATTCTAGTGAGGACACACAGAGCATTGAATACTTTATGTTGGATGTGCAACTCTTTAAATTGAATCACGTGCCCATTGTGCTAGAATATATTACAGTTTTTTGGTGCACTAGACATGCACGTGAGGGAATGAAGATGTTAGAGAAGAATCAAGTTATAATACGTGTGAAACCTTACCACTTGATAAGTGGTGACTTGTAGAAACTTGGCCGTGATGCAGTTTTGCGTCAGTGTGTGTTGGAACATAAGCGCAAGGTAATTCTGGAAGAAGCTCATGGCATATTTGCAAGATGTCACTATGCACGAGATTCCACTGTGCACAATATTGTAATGCCTTGATTATAGTGGGAAACTCTATATAAGGATGTAAAGGATTATTTCAAGGCATGTGATCATTGTCAGCACCTTGGGAATCTAGGAACCAAAGATGAGATGACTTTGAGACCTATTGCAAGTGTTGAACCATTTGAAAAATGAGCGATTGAATTTTTGGGATTTATTTTCCCACCCAAGCGTAGAACTAACATGTGCTACATTATAAATTTAACATATTATATTACAAGGTGGGAAGAAACTGTTGTTGTAAATCAACAACACCCTTGGATGCAAATCAAGGTTCTAAATGATGTTTAGAGCATCCAGTGTGATTGCACAACATGGAAACCTCTCTCTAAGTGTGGGACTTGTGAAAATGAGAGAGGAATCTCCATAATAGAGGCTGGTTCCTCAAACTCCTCTGATTTATATCTATATTTTGCACAACTACAGAGTTTCTAATCCTAATTCTACCCTAGATTGCAAGGAGACAGGGATAAAAATGCAAAAATGAAACTAAACTAAAGATGGTGATGCACCAAAAGGAGTGCCGAAACATTTTTGCCATGTAAATAGACACAAATTCATGAAATGCAACAAGGGAAAACATACACAAGCTGATAGATGTAATTAGAGGTCTTAAAATGAAGTAAAAAAATACAAACAGAGGACTGAAAGCATTCATAGAGTTTGCACTGTCAATTCCATGTAAAAATCTCTTGCATTCCACCATCAAAGAGGTATAAACCTGTTACAAATTGTGAAAAAGGTCTGATTCTTACAACTATCACTTGTTGGAGGTGAAAGAAGAAGTTTGCAATGCCAAAAAGTGTTCAACCATTAAGAAATGAGCCAAATCTGGGTTTTACAATGCATGGGTCGAGCCCAAGAGAGAGAAAACGTAAAAAATGTGGGAGCCCATTCCTCATTGATGGAAAATGCATTAAAACAGCATGGAGGACCTTACAAACCCATACCCTATCATTTTTTACCATATTGGAGAAGAATGCGACCCATTCTGTATTAAATTTGGTTGTTGAAATGTCATTTCTGGCCATGGACACGTACCAGAACTGTTTTTGAATTTTCTCTCTCCAAGCTAAACCAAAATTAGAAATTGACCATGAAATAATTTAGATAATTTTAACATCTTTCCAATGATATAAAGAACGTGAAAATCCGAGCTCTGGATCAAAAGATATGATCGTTTGAAGATTTAGGGAAAAAACGACCCAAAAACGGATCGGCGGGAAAAAATTTCAAATTTTACCTCTTTTTTGTCTTTGGAAAAAATTTCAAAAATTCTCCGCACTCCACTAGTTGGATGCCACGTGTCGGGCACTGATTGGCCATTTCCTTCCCTTTCCGTGGGTTTTCCTTTGAAAATTTTGACTTTTCTTACACTTTGGAAAAAATTTCATTTTCCCCCCGCGCCCTGCCACTTGGGACACGTGGCATCATTTGGTTCGTCGACAGGGGCGTGGGGAAAACCTTTACTTTTAATTTTTTGTGTAAAGCCTTTGCTAAGTTTCCAAATCTCTCCTCAAGCTCCGAACCCCCCTGCCCCATAGGACACGTGTCCTAATCCTATTCACTCGGGCCAACCCTACGAAATTCGCCCATTGGAAACTCGGCAAAACATAAGTGGAAATTTCACCCTCTCCTCTGCCGCTCTTATCCATGAAGACACGTGGAGGGATGCCATTCGACGCGGGCCACACGGGCCAATTTTTCTTTTTAAACTTTTTGGCAAGACTTGGCCAAAATTTCAATTTTAACCCCGACGCCCACGCCCCTACTTTGGACACGTGTCGTGCTCCTATTGGCCGCGGGCCAAAATTCAATATTTTTCCTTCTCAAACACTTAGCCAATTTTTCATTGCACCTTCCGCTTGTGACACGTGTCACACTGTGATTGGTCCGCGGGCCCCGCAGGAAAAAATTTCCATTTGAACCTTCGACCAAAATACTTGGAAAATTTTCAAATTTGCCTCCAACCCCCGAACTCCTCTACCACGTGGCAGCTTCCTATTGGCTGTGGGCCTCAAATGGGAAAATTTTCCACAAAAACTCTACCGAGCCATAACTTGAAAAATATAAGGAGTTAGGAGGCAAACTTTACCTTTCTGGAAAGCTGAGAGAGATCTTTATCTGATGGTGTCATTTCTAGAAAGCCTTGAGTGCTTTAAAATCAAAAAATGTAGATTGAGGCACAAGAGAGGCAAGAACACAAGGAGTTAACCACAAAAAATGAGCTGGGGCACATTTTGGATAACAATTTTTGTGACTCAGAGGGGTCATTTGTGTGCTAGATGAAAGCACCAGTAGCCTGAAGCAGTCCATTAGGCATGGAGTCATCAAATATTCTTTTTAGAACCCCAACTGACATAGAATGCGCAAGGAGGAAGATGAAATATCACATGATGGAAGCAAGGACTGCAAAACATCTCCAGGGACAGCAAGTTGTGCTAAAGCACTTAGGGAAAGCAAAACTAACCTACAACAAAACAATGTGCAAAGCACTTAAAGGAATGAAAATCTAATCTAATATTTACAAGGTGGTAAATTTCCCTCTAGAAGCAACACTTGAGATAGATTCCATTGACTGGAATCTGCAGTTCTTCACCATACAATGAGGCCAATTGGAAAGCATTGTTGTTCTTGCACTTCATGACCATGTATGGACCACTCCAAATGGCATCAAATTTTGAATGCCTTCCCGGTTTTGCTCTATCCACATCCCATTTCAACACTAGATCTCCAACCTGAAAAGATCTATCCTTGGCCTTCCTATCAAAGTTCTTTTTGATCAAAGCTTGATCCTTTTCCATTGCTTGGAATGCCTGATTTCTGACCTCCTGCAGCTCCATCAACTCTGCATATCTCACCTCCATGGGCTCAAACTCTAGCAACTCTAATTGCTTCATGAGTTCCAATGTTGGCAACTCAAGTGACATGGGCAAGATTGCCTCTCTTGCATAGACAAGTTTCAATGGAGAGTTACCTGTGGATCTCTTGGGAGTTATCCTATTAGCCCATAAGGCTGATTTCAGTTTGGTATGCCAAGACCTCTGATTCTCATCAAGAGTCC
Organism: Taxus chinensis; assembly: GCA_019776745.2. Lineage (NCBI taxonomy): Eukaryota > Viridiplantae > Streptophyta > Pinopsida > Cupressales > Taxaceae > Taxus > Taxus chinensis. Next base: position 724,809,300 of record CM034150.1, read on the forward strand.
TCCTAATGATCCTCAACAAGTTCTTGTTTGTAGACTTGGCCTGGCCATTACCTTGAGGGTAATAGTTTGATGAAGTGCTTAGGTAGATCCCATTCTTGACAGCCCACTCAGTCACCTTGGATCCAATGAATGCCAATGCATTATCTGAGATTATTGTAGCAGGTATACCAAATCTGGTCTTTATCCCCTCATAAAAGTCTAAGATGCTGGACTCATTTGCTTCTTTGAGTGCTACTACTTCAGTCCATTTGGTGAAGTAGTCCGTGGCTGTCAAAATCCATTTCTACCCTTGACTTGAATTGGGATTAATGACTCCAATGAAGTCCAAACCCCATTGCATGAATGGCTGGTCAACTGAGATTGGATGTAATGGAAGGGCAGCAAGTCTCTCTTTTCCTGTGAAGAATGCACAATTCTTACACCTCTTATTCCATGCATAGAAATCACTTACATTTTATGCAAATAATAACCAGCCTTCATGATTTTTAGAGCTGTCACTCTTGGTGCAAAATGACCACCAGCTGGTCCACCATGGAACTCTTCCAACACCCTATGAATCTGATTTGTGCTAATGCATCTTAACAACAATCCATTCACATCTTTCTTGAACAAAACTCCATCAACAATGGCATATGGGACAACCTGCAATCTGAAGTGTCTTCTTTGGGTCTTGTTCATCTCCGGAGGGCATAGGCCTGTGCTTAGGAAGTGTATTATACCTTGGGTCCAGCAGGGGAGTTGGGGGGCAACATTATCTTTTTCTTGATAGCCACTTGGCTCATGGTCTGCCCTGGACTGTCAAAACAACCCCTTCTTCATTGCATACTTCTTTTTGTTTCCCCAAAACTAGCTGCTCACACAATCCTTTCCCTCTTACCAGCTTGGTGATCTTGATCTCAATGTCATACTCCATGACATGGGTGATCTAACCTACGCTTTTCTCATTTAAATCTTTGTTGAGGAGGAAGTCCTTAACCCTAGCATGTGAGACCAAGCAACTGGACCTTGTTGTTTGAGACTAAATGCTTGAATTTCTTCAAGCTTCTGATTATTGCCAGCACATGCTTCTCAATAAAAGAGTACTTCACCTCATAGTCATCTAGGCTCTGGCTTGAAGAAGGCAATTGGATGCTCATCATTATCCTTGTTTTGCTGTACCAAAATGGTAGAAATAATGTCATTACCTCCAAATGCATAGAGGATGAAATCCTTGGAGAAGTCCAGGTTGATGAGAGTTAGTGCTTGAGAGATAGATTTTTTGATTGCTTCAAAACTCTCCTTTCCTTCTGCTATCCACTTGAAAGCCATGCTCTTCTTTAATCATTTTGGTGATGGGCATGACAAGGGCTGTAAAATCTAGGACAAACCTCCGAACAAATTTTATCCTCCCCAAGAAAACTCTGAAGGGTTTTCTTGTGGCCTGGCAATGGTAGTGCTCTTATGGCTTCGACTCTCTCTGGATCAATTGCTAATCCTTCTTTGGAGATAATATGGCCAAGGAGCTTTCTTTCATGTGCAAGAAAGATACACTTCTTAGGATTCAAAGACACTCCAAATTTCCTACACCTCGTGAAAACTTGTCTCAAATGAGAGAGGTGGTCTGCTGCATTTTTGGAAAAAACAGTGATATCATAAAGGTAAATCAGCACCACGTTGTTAATCAAACCTTTGAACGCCATGTCCATTGCTCTTTGGAAAGTAGCACCAGTGTTGGACAATCCCAAAATGGCATTTTCCTGTACTGCAAAATTTCCCCATTTGGTTTAGAAGGCTATCTTGAACTGGTCTTCTTACTTCACCATAATCTGATTGTAGCCTGAGTAGCCATCAAGTAGTGAAAACCTCTCGAAGCCAGCCACAATTTGTAAGATTTTCTCCATGGAAGGGAGTGGGTAATGGTCCTTGAGAGATGCTCTATTTAAGTCTCTGAAATCAACACACAATCTGATCTCTACACTCTTCTTTCTGACTGGAACCAAGTTGGCAACCCAGCTAGAATGCTTGATTGGGAATATGATTCTTGACTCAATCAGCTTGTCCAATTCTTTCCTCATGAGAGGCTCCATGTGTGGATTGACTGGTCTTTGTTTCTGCCTGATAGGATTAGTATTTGGATCCAATTCCAATGGTATGTTGAGCTAAGTTGGGATTGAAAACTTTTCAAATCTTCATAGCTCCATGCAAACACATTAGGGAACTCTTTGACATAGCTGTATGAACTCATACCTTTTCTTGATCAATTGTAATCTTTCCAATTTGCAAATGGTTTGTTCTCTTCTACCAAGATGGATACTGAATCTTCTCTCTTGACCTGAATGTTTTCCTTTCTCCTTTCCTAAACTGATCATTGGGATTAAAAATTGGGACTCCAAAGTGATAAGTTCCTTGGGTAGCTTGTTAGTTCTCAGCTGTAACACTTGGTCACCATACTGTTGTTCCAGTTTTTCTTGATTCTTAGCTGAGAACTCGGCTTCTTCTTGCAAGAAATGGATGATTTGCTGGTCATGCTCATAAATACTTGCCAACTGACATTGTTATCCGGCACTGAAGGCCTCACAATCACTGAGGATGTTTGGCTGTACCTTGTCTTTTTCAATGCATTTTCCACTATGTCAAAGGCTGCCCCTACTGCTGCGAGCCTGTCAGCAGCTTGATTCTCTTTCCTATGAATGGATTTGATGCCAAAACCCTCAAAATTCTTCCATGAGTTTCCCACACCCTGTTCTTGTAGCACCTGACTAGATCATTCTTGGTAGCATGTTGTCCCTTGACCTGATTTACAATCAATTCATTGTCACCAAAGACTTGCAAGTTCTTTATTTTCTTCTTGATTTCCCAATGCATCCCTTGCACCAAGGCTTCATAATTCAGTAGTGTTATTGGAGCATGCAAACTGAAATATAAAAGCTAAATAGTACCTTACTCCTTGAGGTGAAACAAGCATGGCTCCACCTCCTGTACCTTGTCTACTTCTTGATCCATCAAAAAACAGCTTCGATACCTCATTGTCATCCTTGTGGTTTGGCTTGGTGATGTTAGGAATAGGCTGATTTTCTTCATGTATACAATAGACCCCTAACTCAGATTCTTCTACTTCTTGATAAGGATCAAAAGCATGTACCTTGTTTGCCCATTCATCAAGATTTAGATCCGGGATGCTCCCAACCTTGGTGTCAGCTTCATCGGTGCTTGGGTGGTCTTCTTGATCAAATGCTGAACAATTGGCGTTGATCTAACTTGGAGTGTAAGGCTTAATGTGGAAGTTTGCAATAGGTTCAGACTTGATTGTAGCCTTAGTTCCATACCTCATCCTAAAAAACATGTGTGACCAATCAGCAGACAAATATCCCCCAATCTTGGCTGTGAAGTCCCTTGACAAGCATAGGGCAAAGAGTGGTGGAAGGTCTATGACTGATACATCTTGTGAAATAACAACATTTGGACATGCATGCAAGGTAAAACTCAAGTTTCTAATCACCCCAATTATTGTTACTGCTGTCCCATCCAGCTGTACTACCCCTTTGGATATGGTTTCATACTGAAGCCCTAGCTGATCAGCTATTTGTTTAGGCATCACTGAGCTACTTGCCCTAGAATCTATCATGTAATTGTGCACTAACTAATTTCCAATGATTAATGAAACATAGAAAGGAGGGGGCTTCAACATTTTACCTTGATGTCCTCCATGATTTACCTCAGGCTGGACAGCATTTATGAGCACTTTCTCTTGCATGTGAACTTGCTGATTCAAGTTGTCCAGTCCTTCATGGCAGCTTGTAACAAGTCTCTTTGGCCTGGGATAGATCGGGATTCCACCATTGATATATTAACATTTGTCTTCTTCATCTAATCAATGATACTGAATGGTGATGAAGGATTTCTTTGCTGTCCCTTTGCTTGTACATTCACTCCTTGCACGTGGGCAGCAATAATTGGTGTTTGAGTTGGTCTATGAGCTGTTCTTGGCTGCCCTTATGCATTTGAAATTGGATTTTTCTTGCCAACCATTTGTGGAGCCATAGAAGGTTGTGGACTGGTTAGAGCTAATGGTTGTTCTTCACCAAAATTCCTTCTTTTTGACCTTGTGTTGGCTGCAACACCTTAGGAAAATGCCTGATTCATGCCACAAAAATCCTCTGCTTGCCAATTTACCAACGTGGTGTCATTTGGGGCTGATTGTTGTTGGAATGTTTCTTGTTGTTGGTTGTTTCCTTGACTGCCCTCACCCTCCACACCAGTAGTTGTCACCATTAATGCTTGATTCAAAGCACCATTGAAGCACATGGATTGGTTATGAGGTTCATTACATGGAAAAAACCATTCATACTCCTGAGCAATGTTGTTTTGTGTTGGCACCAATGCCTTAGAGGCAGATATGGCATTTGGATTGTAGGGCTGAAATGGTCTATTGGCAGGAGGCCTTGTTTGATTCATATTTGCAGCTGGATTAGGTGGGCTTTGTGGTTGGTATGGCTACCTGTTAGGCTGAGCTTGGGGCTGGTAAGAAGGTCTAAAACCTTGGGCTTGTTGTCTCTTAAGAGTAACCAGCTCATTGCCTAGGTTTTGCGGTTGCTTCATGACTTCTTGAAGCTCATTTGGGGCACTTAAAGATGAAGTAGAAGCTTCATTTGAACTCTGATTTCTAGGAGTGGGAGAAGGAGCCAAATTAGGTGCTTGATTGGTATTTGGACTCTCTAAACTTGGAAACAATGGCATGGGAGGTCTAGGGGCTAGTTTGCTCGCTTGGATCAAACAATTTTCAGCCCTAATGGCAATGTTATAAGCCATAGGGATAGTTATGCCTCCCATGGACTGAATCAACATAGAAATATCAGAATTTAGAGCTTTGAGATAATAGAGAAAAGCACCTTCTTCTGTTGGCCTGACTGCCACTGGAATTCTCTCCCAAGTATTTTGAAATCTGAAGTTGAAATCGGTCAGCTGTTCATTGGGAGCTCTCTTGATGGTTGTCAGCTGCTCCAAAAGAGACAAGTTGTCTCCCCTCTCTCCAAATTACTCATGAAGTGCTATACACAGCTGATTCCAATTTATGATAGAACAAGCTCCAAGGATTATAGACCATTACAATGCTTTCCCCTTGAATGAAGATGCCAGCAATTTGACAGCCACTTGCATCTCATTGATTTCATGAATTGCACAAAGATTGGCAATGTCTTTAACACGATCACCTGGAGTAGTCTGATTTTCTCCAGTGAAGTAGGGAATGTTCTTCAAGGTTGTAATTGGAATTGGATGTTGTGCATTGAGGGCAAGTGGGCTGCTACCTGTTAAGTTGACATAGGGGTTGTTTTGAGCCATTCTAATTTGTCTTTTTTGTTACAAATTAGCAGCACCCCCTGGATGTTGATCAGATTTCTAGTTTGATCATACTAGCATCCAGTGTGATTGCACAACATTGAATCCTCTTCCAAAGTGTGGGACTTACAAAAATGGAAGAGAAATCCCCAGATTAGAGGATGGTTCCTCAACTCTTCTGATCAGATATTTTACTTGCACAATTGTAGAGGTTTAAACTCCTAAATCTACTCTAAATTTCAAAGGGACAAGGATAGAAAATGCAAAAAGAAAGAAGTAAAACTAATGCTAATTGGTGATGCACCAAAGGAGTGGTGAGCATTTTTTACTTCTGCAAATTGACACAGTTCATAAAATGCAACAAAAACAACATGCACAAACTGATAGCTGTAATGAAGTGTTAGAAATTAGGTAAACAAGACTAGCAGAGGATAAAAACTAATCACAGGGCCTGTATTGTTATTTTAACATCAAAATCACTTGCATTCAAACACCTGAAAGGTAAAAATACAATTATAATTTCTAGAAAAGGTCTGTTATTCCACTAAATCACTTCCAAGGTGAAAAAGGGAGCTTTCCATACACAAAAAATGTTCAACCCTTTGAAAAATGAGCCAAATCTGGCTTTTACAGTGCAAGGGACGAGCCCAAGAGAGAGAAACGTAGGAAAACATGGAAGGGATTCAACCATTGACCAAAATGCCATCAAAATAGCATGGGCGACCTGACAGACCCATTCCCTGACATTTTTAACCATGCTGGGAGAGAATGCGAGCCATTCTTCATTAAAATCAGTGGTTGAAACATCATTTCTGTTCATGACCACGTGCTAGAAGAGTTTTTTATTTTCTCTCTCCAAACTCCACCAAAATGCAGAATTGGCCCTGGAATCTTGTATAGAATTTCACCAGCTTTCCATTGATATACAGAACATGAAAAACTGAGCTTTGGATCGAAAGATATGTGATTTGAAGTTTTAGGGCAAAACAAGGCCAAATCGGGTCGCTTTGATATTTTTGGCCTGGACACGTGGCGAGTTTTGATTGACTGTGGGCCTTCTAGGGGAAAATTTCCCAAAAAAACTCCACTAAGCCATAACTTAAAAAATACATGAGTTAGGAGGAAAAATTTACCTTTCTAGAAAGCTAAGAAAGAGCTCTATCCAATGGTGCCATTTCCAGAAGGTTTTGAGTGCCTAAAAAACAAAATTTTGTGACTAAGGCACAAGAGAGGGAAGAATGAGAGGAATTAGCCATAAAATGAGCAGGGGGCACATTTTGGATAACAATGGTGACTCAGAGGGGTCATCTACCTGCTGGATGAAGTTACCAGTTGCCTGAAGCATCCATTGGGTATGGAGTCATGAGTTGTAGCCTACAAACTAATCTGAACTTTGAAAACCTCCTCTCTGAACCACTTGGAAACCCATTGAAATGGACTATGAAAGAGTAAAACCAGCACCACAAAAACTATGTACAAAACTAAAGGGTCATACATGCTCCAAAATGGAACATGCAGAGTGTGCACAAGGACTTCTTTTACTGAAAGCAAAAATACCTATCCTACTCTAACTGGAAGAAAAAGTGGGCTAAACAAACCCTGTAACTAGTTGTGTAAAATAGCTTCCTTTCTTCAAAATTGGAAACCATGCAACTGATTTTGCATTGAACATGGCTGATTGGATGAATGGAAAATCAACAAGAAGTTGGTCTTCCACCCAAATCATTAAGGTATCAGGTGAAGGAAAATTCAATACCTCTTTTAGTTGTTCTGCATTTGGATTGGAGAGGTATGACAGCTGATCCTTGGTTCTTTGTAGCTCATCCTCATGCTTAGGAGCAAGCATGACTGATTGTGACTTCTCCTTTGGTTCCAATGAAGCCAGATATCTGATTGGGCAAGGTATGGTCCTTTGAGTATACCCATTACTCTAATTTTAAACTCCAAAAATGGAGTCTTCTTGTAGACCTTCTTGGGTGGGTGATGTGGAAGCAATGGTAGGACTTTTCTGCCCTTTCTCTTCCTCCAATGAAGAACATGAAAGATTAAAATCTTCCAATCTTGGTTCCAAAGAGTTGCTATAAGATGCAGGCTTCTGCAAATGAATGCTCTCCTTCATGACAACAGGCTCAAGTATTTGGAATGTGGAAGATGAAAGAGAGAATGGTGGGAACTCAACCGGTTCTTCTTCATCAAAACAGTCCTCCAAATCTGATAGATACACTACCTCATGGTTGTCCTGATGCAAATGCTCAACTTCCTCCATAGTGTCCTCTTGATCTGTAACTTGATCATCATGGTTTCTTTCATCCTCCAACATTGAGTTTGAAAGATCAAACTTTTCTTCAGCACTAGAACATGAGAGGGATGAAGTAGAAAGAAGAACTGAAGGTTCTCCTGTAGCCTGCCTTGTGTTCAAAGCCCTTGGATCTATAATTTTCTCCTCCACAACTAGAATGTGCTCCTCTTCTTTTGGATTTGGAGCAGCTTCTCCCTCTTCTACTACTTGAAGACAATCTCGTTCTTGATAGAACTCTTCCTCTAGCACGAAGTTTGTTAAGTCAAACTCTTTGATCTATTGCTCTAGAGGACAAGTTGGGACTGTAGGATCTTCTTCAGAGCTTTCTTCCTCCATGGCTGATTGTGTAACTTGAATTGAATCAGCATTCTCTTCAAATAGAATGCTAACATGGAAACTACTTCTGAGCAAACTGATTGTTGATCTGCTTCTTCTTTTTTCTCTTCTCTTCCTGCATCAAATTCAGTCCTAACCACCACTTGTTTTCCAACTCCAACCTTTTCTAAAGGCTTAACCATCAAGGGGATCTTTGTCATCCCAAATTTAAGAGCCCAACTCTTCAGACTTTGAATTTCTTCATCCTTGTTTGGCTCTTCTTTCTGCTGCTGTTTTCCTTGATTGGCATTCTGATTTTTATCCTCCAACATGGATTTGGGAATGCAAGAGGAGAAGTGGATTGTAACTCAATTGATTTTGTATTTTTTTGTGGTGGTGGAGGAGGTAGGAAATCTTGTTTCTTTACAGGGAACGAATGTTTGGAAGGTAAAAGGACAGAAGAATTGAGATGGGGTGGAAGACAAGGGAATGGAGAAATGGATTCAACACTTGGGATAGCAGATGGAGAGTTTAAAACTTGACACTGCTGAGATACAATAGATTGGGAAAGAGGGAGAGAAAAGGCATGAGATGGTGTGCTTACGTATTGACAAGGTTGTTGAATACTCCTCTCATACACCTTTATTCCTTCAGTCCACTTTGCAAGCAATGGTAGTGTTGTAATCATGAAGTCTAGCTTCTTTTGAGGGCTGTAATGCCTTGGAAAGGGTCCCACCCATGGATAAGGTGCTCTACAACTGATTCTAAATTCTTTCATTTGTGCTTGAGCCCTGGATTGCACCATGTTTACCTCCATCTTTTGGATTTGTTCTAAGAGATCTGAATTTTCTTCTTGACTACCCTCACAGCCAGCATACCCTTGTGCTTGACATGCTTCATATCCAAACTGACTTTGGCACTGCTGCTCATATGGGTAGACATGCTGATTTTGAATTTGATCAAAATGTTGATTTGGAGGATTTGTAAAACATGTTGGAGGTGTGATATACTGCTGTTGTAAATATGAATTCCATGATGGGAATGAAGTCATGATTTCACAACTTCATGGAATGGAAAAGAATGAAAATGATGGAAAGAAGAATGGATGGAAATGAATGGAAAACAGGTTTACAACTTAGAGAATGAGTTGTTTACCAGATGGATTCGCTAGATGTGCTTTTGAAAGTGCCTCGAAAAGGCTGGATCTTTAACAGGAACACACCAACCTATCAAAGATAAAGTGGAAGACCTCTAAGGTCCCACCGGGCGTGCCAAAACTGTTTTTGTAAATCAGGAGCACCCCCTGGATGTTGATCATAATTTTAGTTTGATCGTACTAGCATCCAGTGTGATTGCACAACATTGAATCCTCTTCCCAAGTGTGGGAATTGCAAAAATGGAAGAGAAATCTCCAGATTAGAGGCTAGTTCCTAACTCCTATAATCATCTATTTTACTTGCACAATTGCAGAGGTTTAAACTCTGAAATCTACTCTAAATTTCAAAGGGACAAGGATAGAAAATGCAAAAAGAAAGAACTAAAACTAATGCTAATAGGTGATGCACCAAAGGAGTGGTGAGCATTTTTTACTTCTGTAAATTGACACAATTCATAAAATCCAACAAAAACAACATGCACAAACTGATAGCTGTAATGAAGTGTTAGAAATTAGGCAAACAAAACCAGCAGAGGATAAAAACTAATCAGAGGGCCTGTATTGTTATTTTAACATCAAAATCACTTGCATTCAAACACCTGAAAGACAAAAATACAATTGCAATTTCTAGAAAAGGTCTGTTGTTCCACTAAATCACTTCCAAGGTGAAAAAGGGAGCTTTCCATACACAAAAAATGTTCAACCCTTTGAAAAATGAGCCAAATCTGGCTTTTAAAGTGCAAGGGACGAGCCCAAGAGAGAGAAACGTAGGAAAATGTGGAAGGGATTCGCTGACATTTTTAACCATACTGGGAGAGAATGTGAGCCATTCTTCATTAAAATCAGTGGTTGAAACGTCATTTCTGTTCATGACCACGTGCCAGAAGCATTTTTTGATTTTCTCTCTCCAAACTCCACCAAAATGCAAAATTGACCCCATAATCTTGTAGCAAATTTCACTAGCTTTCCATTGATATAAAGAACATGAAAAACTGAGCTCTGGATCGAAAGATATGGTGATTTGAAGTTTAGGGAAAAACAAGGCCAAATCGGGTTGCTTTGATATTTTTGGCCTAGATACGTGGTGAGTTCTAATTGGTTGCGGCCCCTTACAGGAAAATTTCTCACAAAAACTCCGCCGAGCCATAACTTAAAAACTACATGAGTTAGGAGGAAAAATTTACCTTTCTGGAAAGCTAAGAAAGAGCTCTATCCAATGGTGCCATTTGCAGAAGGTTTTGAGTGCCTGAAAAGAAAATTTTTGTGACTGAGGCACAAGAGAGGGAAGAATGAGAGGAGTTAGCCACAAAATGAGCAGGGGGTACATTTTGGATAACATTCTTAAAACCCTTGTTGACTGAATGAAAGGCCTACTAAGTGGAGGAGTTGAAAGAGTTCTATTTGGTGGAGATGGAGACCTTTGAATCCTTCTCCCACTTTGCCTTACTCTTGGAGATAACTGTAGATATTCAAACAACACCTCTTCTTCTCCAGCTCTTGACCTTGTAGTGATTCTTCTCATGAGTTTTCAGGCCTGCACTACTGAAACTAGTTGATTCTTCTCCTTGGAGTTTTTAAATGTGCAATGTATAGCTCTTTTGAAGCAAGAAAATTACAGTAGATGCACATCAACTTTGCTGCAATAAAAATGATACCTCTAAGGTCCCACCAGGTGTGCCAAAACTATTGTTGCAAATCAGCAGCACCCCTGGATGCAAATCAAGGTTCTGTCGACACTAAAATTTTCCTCCATAATTTCTATTTCATTAATGTATGTATTAGGAATAGGATGTTGTTAAGTATAATTAGTAGTAGCGTTTGATAGAAGATAACGGTGCCATCAGTATGGTGTCGCCAATAATGTGGAGTACGGTAACAGTCAAAGTACAATAGGAATGTTGTAAAAAGTAAATATTTGTCGTAAGTGGTCCGGTAATGTTAAAATGTCAAAGTTTGGGTAATTAGAGAAGTAGGGTCTACATGATTAGGAATTAGAAATATTATATTGGTAATAAGGACAAGGAGTGAGGGTCATAAATATTTTGTGTATTTTATTTGTAAAAAGTCTAAAAATGTGGAACCCGTGTAAAATGATAAGGTTTATCTTATCTTAAGAGATAAGCTTACATGTAAAGATAAGAGTTAAGGTATGGAATATGATTCGTCAGAGTGGATTTCTTATCCTATCTTAGAGATAGGATGGATAAGCCTGGAAATTCTATAAATAGGAGAGGCCACCCCCCTCATTTAGCATAGAAAGAAGTAGTGAGAAATATTGTAGGAAGTGTGCAAAGGAAGCCATCAGTTAAATGATGTGTTGAAGAAACCATCGAGAGATGTAATTGTAAAGTTTCTCCCATAGTCTTGGTGAAAGGGAAAATGAAGTCAATAACACTTGAAGTACCTCATGGGTGAGATTGTAACAATTTCATGTTAATATAATAATTTACTTTGATATTTTATATTTTTCATCATTTCGTCTTATCATAGTCGATGGTATTCTTGTGTTCGGTTGTTGTTTTGTTTCTAGATTACATCCACCCAAACTAAAGGCTGTGCATTAGTAAATAATCATAGCACGAGGAGTTCCCGGTGAATAATTATCATAGTGCCGGATTGGTGATGAAATTTTGGTTCCGTTGCCCGGACCATTCCTCGTTGGTGGATTTTCTGGAGAGATATTCCCACTTAGTCAAAAATCAATTGGAGGGTAACCTTGATTTTACTGTGCATAAGTAGTTACCATGGTAAAGTCATTTTTACCGTGCATAGTAGTTACCATGATAAAGTCATTTTTGCCATGAATAGTAGTTACCCTGGTAAAGTCATTTTTGCTGGGAATAGTAATTACCGCAGTAAAGTCACTTTTTACCGTGAATAGTATTTATCACAGTAACTTCACTTTTTACCGTGAATAGTGTTTACCACAGTAAAATCAGTTTTTACCGTAGTAAGTCAAGATTTTACCATAGTTTACCGTGGTCATTTCTATAGTAATTCCAATTATTTGTGCAAATAAGTCTTGTTGATTGTACTTGTGGGTTGGTATTTCATGGTGGTTACTTTTGAAAATGGGAAAGATTCCTGTTTTTTCAGCTCAATCTAATGAAGATGCTTCTTCTTTCATTCAAGAGTTTAAGCGATCTTGTATTTGTAATGGCCTTATAAGAAGGGAACAATGGACTAAATTTTTTCCTACCATTTTTGGATGGTTCCGCACTTAGGTGGTTTGAAACACTAGGTGATAATGTGAAAAATTCATGGGATTTATTAACTTGAAAGTTTTCATTGAAGATATTTGGTGAACAACAGAAATATCTATGTATCTCACTGATCGGGATCACAAAGCTGTCCCAAGGAGAGAACAATGCTGCATAAGGGAAAATCATGCATCGTGTTCTAGAGCTAAGGATGATCCTAAACCATGCATAGGCTCCAGAAGGAAGGAGTAGCGGATGGGTTGCATTGACATGGCGTGGATAATCCTGGCCTATCTATAAGCACTTCAAATTCTAATGTCAAATTCTAGCAAAAGATGCAGACAACGAGTGCAGGTACATGTAATGGGATAAAAGGATTCATGCATGTCATTGTGGGCATATAGGTGCAACAGTCAAAGTCATGCAACAGGAGTACTCTAATGTTTCATGTTGGCCTATAAACATTTGATCCAGTTCTTCAACTACTTGAGTGTTGATAGGTCCCACTGTGAGAGTTAGGGAAAAACTGAACCAGAAGATGTAATTTGAAATGTGGCAATATCAGTTATGGGTGTTGTAGGTGTGGTACATCTTTCATTTGCTAGAGGAAATGGTACTGTTGTGTACCCAATGCTGCTGGGAAGACCATGGATAAGGAGAGTTCATGCAAGAAACTACTGGAATGAAGGTTTCATGACACTTGGACGTGGTAGAGAGAGGGTGAAGATAAACGTGATCCCTTGACGTCATAAAGTAGAAACCTGTGGATTCAAGTGATGAAACTGATGATTGGACATCCTCTGATTACTCTAGTACTAGTGAAGTGGACACTGAAGATGAAGAAAGTGAGGTGGAAGTTTCAGTCATGGATATCCTGCCAATCACACCAACTCATGACCCCATAAAATTATCTGAACAATAAGTTGATGATCGTCTCCAACAAATAAAGATTAGTGATGCCTGTGATGGAGAGTGAGAAGGAATCCTACCTCCGGCTCTTTCAAAGGTACATACACCTATTAATTTTTGATTACAAGGAAATCTGTCAAGTAAGTTAGGTAGAACATTGTATTGAGCTGGGTAGATGGTGCTAAGCCTATAAAGCAAATGCCATATAGAATGAATCCTAATTTTTCCAAGACTATAAAAGAAGAAATAGATAAGTTGCTTGATGTGGGATTCATATTTGCTATGGAGAATTTAGAATGGGTTTTCTCCCATTGTGATCTCAATAAAAAAGAATGGGAAGATACGCATTTGTGTTGATTACAAGAAGCTCAATAAGGTAACAAAGAAGGATCATTACCCTCTTCCATTTTTAGATTAGATCTTGGACGAAGTAGCTGGCCAGGAGTGCTATAGTTTTGCTGATGGATATAGTGGCTACAACCAAGTTCGTATAGCAGAGAAAGATCAGCTGAAGACCACGTTCACCACTCCTTGGGGAACGTTTGCTTATAGAGTTATGTGTTTTGGGTTGTGTAATGCTCCAGCAACATTCCAGCGTTTTATGAATAGGGTGTTCGAACCCTACATTGGGACCTTCATCAGAGTATTTCTGGATGATTTTTACATCTATGGGAGCAAGTTGGACCACCTGCACCAAATGGAGATAACATTTCAAAGGTTTGATTAAGCACAAGCCTCACTAAACCCTACAAAGTGTGTCTTTGGATGTTCTAAAGGCGTTTTGTTAGGGCATGTTGTATCCAGAGATGGTATTGGGTACTGATCCTGATAGAGTTTCAAAAATCAAAGATTTACTATTTCCTATTAATAGAAGTAAATTGAGATCATTTTTAGGCCATGTGGGCTACTATAGAAGGTTCATAAAGAATTTCTCAAAGATTGCACAGCCACTAACCCAGTTCTTGAAGAAGGATGTTACTTATGAACCAGGAAATAAGGCGCATGAAGCTTTTGGACAACTGAAGGAAGCCTTGGTGTCTTCACCTATTTTGAAGAATCTAGATTGGAGCAAGCCATTCATTGTGTACACTGATGCCTCAGATGCAGCACTAGGAAGTTACTTTAAGCCAAAAGGATGAAAATGGGAATGAACATCCAATTTACTTTGGGAGTAGACAAATGAGTAGTGCTGAGGTAAATTATACTGTAACTGAAAAAGAGGCTCTGGCTATCATTTTTTGCTATAAAGAAGTTTAGAAATTACTTGCTAGGGTAAAAATTTCTAGGTTGTAACAGATCATCAGGCTCTCAAATATATTGTCAATAAGCCTAACCCATCAGGGAGGATAGCAAGATGGATAATTTTGCTACAAGAATTTGAATTTGATATTATAGATAGGCCAGGAAAGAAGCATGTCAATGCAGATGCACTCTCTCGAGCCTATGATGGTTTAGGATCATCTTGTGATGATGATGATTTTTCCCAATGCAACATTGTTCTCCCTTGACACAATCCCTAGTGAATACATAGATATTTGGGATTATCTGAATGAATTCAAGTTTCTTGATGGTGTCAATGAAAAGACTAAGAGAAAGATTACTCAAGCCAGTCGTCCATATTCTATTCTGCATGGAGCATTATTTCGAATAGGACCTGATGGACAATACAAGAGGGCAAGTTGGACGTGATCAAGGAAAGGAGCTGCTAGAAGAATTCCACAATGGTACATGTGGAGGGCACTTCTCTGAACAACTTACAGCAAGAAGGATCTTGGGATGCAGGTTATCACTGGCCCACTATTTTTAAAGATTGTTATAATTATTGTAAGACATGTGATATTTGTCAAACACATGGTAACCGTAAGACTTCATCAGCTCCATTATGTCCTATTCTTCCACTTGGTCCCTTTGAAAAGTGGGGGAATAGACATTGTAGGTCCACTTCCAACTACATCACGCCAAAATAAGTATATTGTCGTTGCCACAGATTATTTAACCAAGTGAGTTGAAGCTAGGCCATTGAAAACCACTTCTTATGGATGAAGTGGCAAGGTTCATGTATGAACGCATTGTCACCAGATTTGGTTGCACATTAGAAATTGTAACAGATCAAGGAAGCCACTTCATTAATAAGGTGGTAGAAGCCCTAGTCAATAAGTTTTTTATTAAGCATAGGAAGGCAACAACATACAAGCCAAGCACAAATGGATAGGTGGAACGAACAAATTTTGTGCTATGTCAAATTCTAGCAAAAGATGCAGCCTTGCAGGTACATAAATGGGATAAAAGGATTCATGCAGCATTGTGGGCATATAGGGCAACATCAAAGTTAGCAACAGGATACTCCCCATTTCAGTTGGCCTATGGCATTGATCCAGTTCTTCCTATTGAGTTTGATATTCCCATTGTGAGAGTTATGAAAAATGAAAGGATGGATGAAAGTGATTCAGTAAAAGAAAGGTTGGTACATCTTCATTTGCTAGAGGAAATGAGGGAAATAGCAAAGGATACAAGCCATAAGAAGAAAATGAATCAGAAGGAATACTTTGATCAAAAGATCCGATGGTCTCCATTTCATGTGAATGACTTGGTTCTAGTATATGATTCCAGATATAAAAAAAGAAGACAGAGAAAATTTCTTCCAAAATGGATGGGGCCCTACAAAAGAGCAGCTGTGCATGAAAATGGTACGTACCGACTAGAGAAATTGGATGGCACTCCCATTACGAAATGGGTCAACCACGACAAGTTGAAGATTTTCCAAGCACCAGAATAGTCTACTCCGAGGACGGAGTAGAAGCTAGGAAGGGGGAAGATGTCGACACTAAAATTTTCCTCCATAATTTCTATTTCATTAATGTATGTATTAGGAATAGGATGTTGTTAAGTATAATTAGTAGTAGCGTTTGATAGAAGATAACAGTGCCATCAGTATGGTGTCGCCAATAATGTGGAGTACGGTAACAGTCAAAGTACAATAGGAATGTTGTAAAAAGTAAATATTTGTCGTAAGTGGTCCGGTAATGTTAAAATGTCAAAGTTTGGGTAATTAGAGAAGTAGGGTCTACATGATTAGGAATTAGAAATATTATATTGGTAATAAGGACAAGGAGTGAGGTCATAAATATTTTGTGTATTTTATTTGTAAAAAGTCTAAAAATGTGGAACCCATGTAAAATGATAAGGTTTATCTTATCTTAAGAGATAAGCTTACATGTAAAGATAAGAGTTAAGGTATGGAATATGATTCGTCAGAGTGGATTTCTTATCCTATCTTAGAGATAGGATGGATAAGCCTGGAAGTTCTATAAATAGAGAGGCCACCCCCCTCATTTAGCATAGAAAGAAGTAGTGAGAAATATTGTAGGAATTGTGCGAAGGAAGCCATCAGTCAAATGTGTGTTGAAGAAGCCATTAAGAGGTGTAATTGTAAATTTTCTTCCATAGTCTTGGTGAAAGGCAAATGAAGTCAATAACACTTGAAGTACCTCATGGGTGAGATTGTAACAATTTCATGTTAATATTATAATTTACTTTGATATTTCGGATTTGTCATCATTCCGTCTTATCATGGTCGATGGTATTCTTGTGTTATGTTGTTGTTTTGTTTCCAGATTACATCCACCAAACTAAAGGCTCTGCAATAGTAAATAATCATAGCACGAGGAGTTCCCGGTGAAGAATTATCATAATGCTGGATTGGTGATGATAGTTCTAAATGATGTTTAGAGCATCCAATGTGATTGCACAACATGGAAACCTCTCTCCAAGTGTGGGACTTGTGAAAATGAGAGAGGAATCTCCATAATAGAGGCTAGTTCCTCAAACTCCTCTGATTTAGATCTATATTTTTCAAAACTACAGAGGTTCTAATCCTAATTCTACCCTAGATTGCAAGGAGACAGGGATAAAAATGTAAAAATGAAACTAAACTAAAGATGGTGATGCACCAAAAGGAGTGGTGAAACATTTTTGCCATGTAAATAGACACAAATTCATGAAATGTAACAAGGGAAAACATACACAAGCTGATAGATGTAATTAGAGGTCTTAAAATGAAGTAAAACAATACAAACAGAGGATTGAAAGCATTCACAGAGTTTGCACTGTCAATTCCATGTAAAAATCTCTTGCATTCCACCATCTAAGAGGTATAAACCTGTTACAAATTATGAAAAAGTTATGATTCTTATAACTATCACTTGCTGGAGGTGAAAGAAGAAGTTTGCAATGCCAAAAAGTGTTCAACCATCAAGAAATGAGCCAAATCTGGGTTTTACAATGCATGGGTCGAGCCCAGGAGAGAGAAAATGTAAAAAACATGGGAGCCCATACCTCATTGATGGAAAATGCATTAAAACAGCATGGAGGACCTTATAAACCCATACCCTGTCATTTTTGACCATATTGGAAAAGAATACGACCCATTCTGTATTAAATTTGGTTGTTGAAATGTCATTTCTGGCCATGGACACGTACGAGAACTGTTTTTGACTGTTGATTGATTCACGACATGTAGAGGTGGATCCTTCGAAATACAACTCGACAAAATTCTCTGATTTTTCTAGAAAGGCAATGATGTGATTATCATCGTTGAATACTTGCCAATGCTGAGAGTTGTCTGGCACGCTCGGGCGGAAAACCACTTCAATGGTGTATTTGTTCATTTTCAAACCCGGGTGCGGGAGCATGAGAGATGTTGAAACGGCCAATGAATCGGCCATATCATTTTGAGCTCTTGGAATTGCCCCTATTGAAAAAGCATCAAATTCTTCGATGCTGTCCCATACTGCGTTACGGTAGTGCCTGAGCCTTTCATTTTTTACTTGGTAAATCCGTTTGACCTGATTTACAACCAGCTCGGCATCACCTTGAACTTTTAAATTTTTAATTCCTCTTTCCTTTGTAGCTTGCATACCGAGCAAGAGAGACTCATACTCAGCAGTATTGTTAGTGTTGAAAAACTGCAATTTGAAAGAGAGAGGAATGACTTCCTCTTCAGGAGATATCAGCACGGCCCCAGCACCGCATCCACTAGTTGCGCAGCTGCCATCGAATTGCAAGGTCCAGATCTTATTACAATCCTTTTCATGAACAAAAATGCCCTTTGTATCCGTCTCTGTAGATAAGAAGTAGTTCCCCATCCCTGATGATTCAAAAAGGATTTGGGCTTTGGGGGTCTTCAGAGCTAGTGACCAAGTACTTCTTTTGAGATTCCAGTTCCAAAGTTTGCATTACGCCTTTGACTGGAATTCTAGCTTTGGACCAGTCCATGTGAATTTCTCCGCCAACTTCGCTGCAGAAAGCTCCTTCCCAGTAGAATTCCATAGGCTGTTGGAATGTCAGCGATGAGAACGGTCATCTTTACCCTCTTTTCAGGGAATGCTGCGAATGCAAAATTACGTGTCTTTGATTTGGCCAATCAATGGCACTTGCTTGGTCTCCAATGAATAACACCTGCCGAAAGGCTTGGTAAGAGTAAGGCCCAAAGCATGGGTGACTTTCGCCAGCATAACGTTGTCAGAAGCTCCGGAATCAATTATACAGTTGCTCAACTTATGGCCGTTGATTAGGAGAGAGAGATAGAAAGGTTCTATCTTGCCTGATGCAGATGTTGAAGAAACATTTATGTGGGATTCAGGGGGAGTGGAAAGGATTCCTTTTGGGGAAACCTGTTTAGACGTAATAGCTTGACTTTGGATATACTTAGTCAATCTTACAAGTTGTTCGGGGTTTGACTGAAGATACTTAGCTTCAGACATTTGGATCTTGGTCTTCTTAGCGTGATCTATAATATCAAATGCGACCAAGGGTTGCGTTGGTAAAGGAATGAGTCCCTCACCTCGTGATGATGGAACAGAGTTACTGATCTCGATAGGAATATGAGGGGGCTTATTCGGAGGAGAGATGGGCGGAAAAGACTTCTTTGCGAAAGATTTAACAGGGAGTTGAGTAGGAAGAGGATTACCTCTTTTAACAATGGTGGGAGGCGCGTTTGACACGGCCTTCTCTTTCTACGCATGAGCAGCAACTTCTGCTTCTTTTCCTTGCGAGCGGGTAAAAAACAGCATATGATTGTCCGCTTGCGTAGCCTTGAGTACTCTCTTCTTCATCAGATTCATCCTCATCAAATTCCATGTATCCAATAGTAGAGTCACCAGTCGGCTCACCGAAATCTTGATCATCTTTGCCCTAAGACAAAGGTTCCTCATAGTACTACTCTTCTTCTTCAATCTCGGCCAGAGCATTGACCGGAGGGGCCTCAAGCGTCAACCGTGGAGCAGTTGCAGGTAAGCGCGGTCTTTGTGAAACATTGTTAGGAACAAAATTCCTCCGCGGGGACATCCTGGTACGAGGAACTAGGAGAGGCCTGGGCCAACTATTTTTTCAATGTGAGCAGATCGTTCGCCATCTTTTAGAATGCTTGATCAGACGAAGTAGTAGGCGAGGGATCTGAAGATTTGGACTTTGATGATTCCTTTTTCAACTCGCCAGATATTATCATATTGTCTTCTATCCGGATGGCAGCAGCCTAAGCGAGAGGTAGAGTAGCTACTCGCTCTTGAAGGATGCAAGAAGCTGACTTTTGAGCTCATGGCGTTCACGAAGAAACACTTCTGATTCTCCGGTGTTGGAAGCATGGCAGTAGGGACACAACGGTTGATTAATGCATTGAACCGGGGCGACAAAATCGCGCATTGTCTCATTGGCCTCTTTCTTCAGGTGGGTGATCCATGATAGCAACGCAAATGCATCTTCTGAAGGCTTATATTTGTCTTCAAAAGCTTCCCGCAAGGTTGCCCAACTGGTGATAAATCCGACCGGCAAATGCTGAAACCATTCAGCTACGGGCCCTTGTAGAGTTTCCAGAAAAAGGCGAACCGACACATCTTCGTGAGTCACGTCCAAAATACTGCATGACATAATGAAAGTAGATATGTGGGAATCCGTGCTTTGATTTTCACTCCCGTCGAATTTAGGAAAATTCTTTCAGTTCCCATGAGGGAGTACGGTGAACTGGATGTGGCAATGCGAGAGGAACCCATAGCATTTCCCCATGGTACCCCGCCATTTGAAAAGCTGGGAAAAAGCACACGAGCTGGGAGGGTGGTTCCACTGAGCAGCAAGGCACTACAAAGGGACGTAGATGCTCCTTGTACAAGACTTCTTCTTCATGAAGGCGAGACACTCCTGGATGACCGGTTAGCCGAGCTTAGCACTGAAAAACATGCCGGTGTTACGCTGAAATTGTGCCTCTGGAGCAGATCGAAAGTAGGATCAACTTCTCCACGGGCTCTCCTGCTGCGTGTAAAAGGTTCACTTGCCAGTGTACCTTCCAGATCTGCAATATTACGGTGCAGACTTAAACTTTATTTTTGGGTGTACTTGCTGATTTTCTGGTTTTTTTTTTTTTTTTGACAAAAACCAGCAGCATGCACTTTTCTGGGTATTTAAAAACTATCCTCTTCGAAAAACTGATTGCGATTAATGACAAATAATAGTGAGGATAAGATGGTAAGGGAAGAATAGCAGGCTGATTTTCAGATCTGATTTTTACTTTTTCAGAGGGTTTTTGAACTTTTTGGAAAATAGTCAAAAAATCAGATCTACGGGAAAAAATGCTAATTTTGATAAAAACTCAGCGAACTAAAGATCTGTAACTAGGCCCGATCTACGGATCTCAGAAGAAAATTTTCAATTTCGGGCACTTTTGCAAATTTTTTGGATTTTCAACAAAAAGTGCAGATTTGCAAACAGGCAGTGATTTTCTTATATTTTTCTGATTTTATATTATACCACCACCATAGATCTGACAGATCTGTTCGAATCCCCAGTAGAGTTGCCAAAAAACTGTTGGCCCGAAAAATCTGTCGCCTAGACAGATCTATGGATAGACGAGCCAACAGTGTGCAGGGCTTAGCCACTCTTTGAGACAGCAAAGCGAAATTGGTTTATTGCTATTTCTACTAACAGGAACCTATGCAAGTCTCATAGATTCTACCTTCGGGGTTGGGATCTCATCCCAGTAAAGTATTTCAGGCTGCGAAAAGAAAGGAATGAAAGAGGGAGAAGAGAAAGAACAGATCCGAAGGGAGAAAAGAAATGAATTCCAAAGCAGAAAGGTCAGAAGATTTATGTTTTTAGTTTGGTAGTAAACAGAGCCAAACCTACTTGCATAAATAAACAAAGCAATACTGATAAAAAAATGAAGGAAAAGTAGATATGAATCCAACAGATTAAACACATACAGATCTAACGTAAGAAAGATCTAACGTATAACACAGCTATTGAGCAGAAAGTCTGAATAATTGTATTACTGTCCTTTTTCTGTTACAAGAAAGCTCAAAGTCTTTCTCTCCTCACTTCTATTTCTATCTGAAAAATGTTCACACTGAATACAACAAGTATTCTCATATTTATAGAAGATGAGGGAGAGAGAAGGCAAAATGGAGCCAACCACTTATTTAAAAAGATATTTACAAAATATCCAAAAGTCATGTTGACTTTGACAACTTTGATGGATGACATCATCCCATGATGCAACATGGATGATTTCATCATTTGTGCCAACACTTTTTAGACATTTCGAAAAGAAAGTCGGAGAATAGAGAGAAGAAGAAGAAGAAGAAGAAGAAGAAGAAGAAGCTACTCATCATCATCATCCTGCGGCCGAAAAGGGGTTGCCTGTTTCTGGTGCTGCTCAGGTGATGATATGTGGAACTAAGCGCGGTATTCCAAAAAATTGCTGATCATTGGCCCAAATTGATCCTGTGATGGATCCTTGTGCCGTTCACTGATTGCTTCGCAAGTCTCCCACTCGTCTATGAGCTTTTCTGGTAGTTTGGAATAATCTTTCTCCGCCTCGATAAGGAACCCAATGAAGTCCCTACAGGCCAGTAGGTTGTTGATAGATTCAGTGTCAAACGTGACCTCTGGCCCTGTCCCTTGAGAAGCTATCTCTTTGAAGATCTGGATAGTGTCATCAGCTGATCTCAAGGTAAGGGAAGGAGTGAGCAACCCTGGAGTAATGGTGAGGACAATTTTCTCCATTTGGTGCATTGCATCCCAGGCCTCTTCCTTTACCTTGTCTATCTTTTCTAAAACAAATTCCAGCTGATCTATCTGATAGTCCAAAGTGGACATAGTTTTGTTGAGGGCCCTTAGATGGCCAAAGACTCCGAACTTGACCAGATCTTTGACTGAACAGTCGAACATTTGTTGGAATGTCTCGTGCTGGAGTCTAGCATGTTATAACTCTTCTGATATCGGACCCGCTAATGCTTGGAGTTCCTTATTCGCCTTCTCGATGTTTAGGTATAAACTGATATACTCGGCAATTACTCTTTCACTATCGTTGAGGATTTGGCTCCTCTAAGCAGAAACAGCCATGCCCTGCTCACCAATCTTTAAATATTCATTGATCTTCTCCTGACTGAGCAGCTCAGGAGTTTCGGCGGCAGTTGTGGGAGGTGCACTTCCCATCTTCTGTAAGGCTTGAAGCAGATACTTGTTCTGCTCCTTCAGTAGCCTTTTTTCCTCTTTCGTTTCCTGAAGCTTCTTGCAGAGTGCATCCACTGCGGAAAGAGCTTCCTCCTGGAGACTTTCTGAGGATGTCCCCATTGTGACTTGGGTTTCGGTGAAATATGTCGGAGACAGATCTTCTTTCTCTTTGAGGGGGTTGGGGTATGCTATTTCCATGACTCTCTCACCTGCAGTGCTCTTCGAGAAGCATGTAACCGGCTTGTGCTTCTTTACTCCTTTAGCCGGAATGACCGAAAAGTCCATCGGAGCAATGGGGACTTTCCTCTTTTGTTGGCTCAGCTGCTGAGAGATCCAAGCTGGTCCTATAGAAGAAGGACCAGAGACAGAGAGGGAGGCAGCAACGGTAGAAGAGGGGAAAAACGTGGAGACACGCGGCAGCGGCATCGAAAGAATAGCCGAGGAAGTGCCCACGGGAGGAAGGGAAGGGAGCTCGGAGATTAGGGAAGAAATGGAAGAAGACAAATCAGCGAGGGAGGAGAAGATAGATGAAGAGGCGGGGGAAAGAGTAGAAGAAGGGGCAGAGGACACAACCAAAGGAGTGGTCGCTTGAGTCACTCGAGGAGGGGAAGGAAGAGAGGAAGAAGGGATAGAAGGGACCTCTGAAGTTGTAGCGATGCCGACATCCTGGGTGGATGGGCGTATAAGACTATCCTCTGTCAATTCTTTCTCTGGCGAATCCAGAGTTATTACTTGTTCAGGCTCTGAAGGAAGAGGACTTTCAGGGGCTTCCTCCTGAATGGTGCTAGGTTCACCTTCGGCACCTTTTCCTTTCAGTAGCTTCTTTGACCTTGGAGGTACGTTGCCCAAAGGGGAAGTTGTGAAATCTACCCCGAGGTAGATTAGTCCGTTCATGCGGCACCAATGCTCTATTCTCCGCATAGTCTCCTTGACCCTCTCCTTAATTGTTTGAGGAGCCTTGCTTCTGTCAATGTCCGGGAAGGGCCAATCATCCCCTTCTGTGTCATTATACACTTTGTCTACTTCATCGTCCGTGGTTTGGAAGCCTTTGGGGACAATGGCCACTCCGTATTGGATGATTTCCGTTAATGCCAAGCGAGAGTGATCCTTTCTTCTGAGTTCCACCTTATGGAGAACGTCAATGTAAATATCCTCAATTTGAGGGACGTGGATCGGATCAAGCTTAGCTTTTGACAGGCAGCTTCTTGAGTCGAAGGTAGGCCTGGCTGGGAAGTCATGCTTCAAATTGAGTAGCTCTAACTCTGCGAACATTTCCTTCGCCTTATGGTAGGAGGAGCATGTGTACCGGCCCACTGTGAGGGGGAAAGGAGTTCTGCCCTTCTTTCTTTTGAGGCACTTTTCATGGTACGTGACCAGCTGTCTTGATAGTTCTAATAGAATCAGCCTTGGTCCAGCATACCTCGGTAGCCTGGTTGGCTCTCCCAAAAAGTTGGCAGCCCTTAGATAGGTGAACGTGGGAAATTGGGTGAACAGGGCCCCCCATTTCTCTGTGACTGCCACTATGTTCTTGGTTGTCTGGCTATGAGTCATGTTCGGCCTCAGTAGGCAGATGTCATGATAGAAGAATGCATCGTTAACTTTTGCGAAATGTTGGATGCTATTCTCCAGCCTCAGCTCTGGATAGTAATCAAATATCTTGGCCTGAGGCCATACTCCACTTCGGTTCAGCCCCGGATAATCCCTTGCTGACGCTGCAACATAGACTACATAGGAGTTCATATGGAACACTCCCGTTGTGGCGAACTGTTGTAGCTGCTCAGAGATGGTGCTGCTGATTATTTCACCCCAGCAAAAGCGCTGATCGGGCAAATTCTTATTCATTGTTTCTAGGTACCGCAGCATCCACTTATGGAAATAGTGGGCATCTGAAAGCCCGAAGACTCTGCTCAGGAAGGTGATCGTGTCACTGAGTTCCTCTGATAAATCACTTCGGTGGATAGTCTGAGGCCACCGGGTCACTACCTTCTTATTCTTTAGGTAGACCTCATTCATCAACTGCATGCACTGGCCCTCGTTGTCTTCCCAGGCCTTGATGCATTCCTGTTGGCTAACAGCCACGTAGTTCCGGTGGTGAGGGATGCCAAGCATCAACTCAAAATGACGGGAAGTGAGGTTTATGACTACCTCGCCCTTGCTGTTCTCGACACATCTTGTGTCCTTGTTGAAAGATTACGCAACTACCATCATGAACTCATTGTTCACAGCGCTGACAGGGATTCCTCCGGCAAAGTGCAGGGCACTGCCTATTAGCTTGTCCATCCATGGACTTCTTGTAACCTTCTGAGTTCTAACCCAGAACTCATCCATGTCAATGTGACCCAATTCTGAGTCTCTGACATCCATACTGCACTCAGCCTGTGATTCGGGCATCCTGACCCTCTGATATTTGTATTTCATCTCTTCTTCTGTCAGCTTAGCTTTTCCTCTTGGTTTGGTGGGTTTCTTGCTTGACGTAGACATGTGTTCTCTCGAACTCAGTTGCTGATCTGCACGAAGAAGAAGTGAGACCCAATCCAAAAAGGTTGAATTAGTCATTTGATCTTCCATTGGAAAGCTAGCAGAAGGAGAGAGTTAGAGATTATAAGGCTCAGGGCGCATGAAAAATGTATGTTACAGGCCAAATAGATAAGGTGCACAGAAAAGGAATGTCGCAGAGGTTAAACTGGTGCCAAAGGCGCATGGCGCATGGAGGAAACAGGTTGCATTTTATAGAAGGGCGCACGGGAAGTGCGTGTTACATTGGGGTTCGGTGCGCCCTATGGCGCATGGGAAGATTGTGTAACATGGACAAATGATGCGCCAAAGGAATATGGCGTGGTGCATGGAGGGTTTACACAACATCATGTTACTGTAATGGAGGGTGCGCCCGCGCCTATAAAATCTTTATATTTGCACGAATAAGGCTTGTGTTGCATCGAAACTGGGTGCGCCCTTTGGCACATGGAAACATTATGCAACATGGATAAAGGGTGCGCCAAAGGCTTTTAAGGAGGCACGGGATTCAAACTTGCAGCATGCAAAAAGGGCGCGCTTAGAGGGCGCATGAATTCAAGATGCAGCAGGACAAAAGGCTGCACCATTGGCGCGGATCTTGAGCATGTTGCATGGCGGGTAGGTGCGCCGAGGGGCGCGACTGTTTTTATTGTTACAAGGCGTGCCAATGCGCCTATGGAAATAAACTACTTCAAATCTCTTCTTTATTCCTCTCTTCCACTTCAAAAATTACTTGGACAAGTAAGGTTTTACAAAAAAAAACTTTAATAGACCAAGCCAGTTACAAAACGACTCCTTTTCCAGCAGATCCGGAAAGAGGGAGGGAGAGGAAGAGGAACAGAAGAAAACGATCAGGACAGCACAGGGGAAAAGGCTTAAACACATTTCATTCAAACACAGACCATGCATACCAACAGAAAGTAGATCAAACACATGAAAGCACTCAATGAAAACGAGGGAGAACCTCTTACCTCAAATATATATGAAAAATCAGAAAGCGGGTCCACAGGGCGACAACGATAGAGCAGAGCTGAAAAATCCAGAGCGATCACGTGTTTTGATAAAAAGGAATGAAAATGACATGGGCGCGCACGGATATTTATAGGAAAAACCTGTCATTAATGCACCACCAACCTTTTGAAATGGCGCATGGAAACTGCTGTCGACAGGGGAAAGCGTGTGCCGTTTGGCGCATGGAAGGAATTGACAACAGAAGAATGAGCGCGCCTTTGGCGCACCATATGCATTGTCGACATGAAGTTATGTGTGCCCTTTAGCGCACCAAAACTTGGTGTTGCATATAGATTATGTGTGCCCTTTGGGGCACGGAAAAGCGTGTTAACATGGGAAACCATGCGCCAAAGGCTTTTTAAGGGGGTGCACTGAAACTTGGTGTTACAAGGAAAATCCATGTGCCCAGCCAAAAAAAGGCTCAAAAAGACTAAGTTCGAAAACTAAATTTCCCGGGAAGGGATTTTACGACGTTTCGAACGCGAAGGATCCCTAATGAGGGATCGAAACAAAAATTTTTGGTATGGTTATCGGTAAAATTGCCCTTATCAATTTTACAGGATAACAAGCTCCGAACCCCCTGCCCCATAGGACACGTGTCCTAATCCTATTGGCTCAGGACAGCCCTACAAAATTTGCCCATTGGAAACTCGGTAAAACATAAGTGGAAATTTCACCCTCTCCTCTGCCGCTTTGATCCAAAAAGACACGTGGAGGGATGCCATTCGACGCGGGCCACGCGGGCCAATTTTTCTTTTTAAACTTTTTGGCAAGACTTAGCCAAAATTTCAATTTTAACCTCGACGCCCGCGCCCCTACTTTGGACACGTGTTGTGCTCCTATTGGCCACGGGCCAAAATTCAAATTTTTTCCTTCTCAAACACATAGCCAATTTTTCATTACACCTTCCCCTTCTGACACGTGTCACACTGTGATTGGTCCATGGGCCCCGCGGGAAAAAATTTCCATTTGAACCTTCGACCAAAATACTTGGAAAATTTTCAAATTTGCCTCTGACCCCCGAACTCCTCTGCCACGTGGCAGCTTCCTATTGGCTGTGGGCCTCAAATGGGAAAATTTTCCACAAAAACTCTGCCAAGCCATAACTTAAAAAATATAAGAGTTAGGAGGCAAACTTTACCTTTCTGGAAAGCTGAGAGAGAGCTCTATCTGATGGTGCCATTTCCAGAAAGCCTTGAGTGCTTTAAAATAAAAATGTAGACTGAGGCACAAGAGAGGCAAGAACACAAGGAGTTAGCCACAAAAAATGAGCTGGGGCACTTTTTGGATAACAGAAACCACACCTACAATGGATTACACAGAAGCTACAATAGTGAGATTTCTATGGGAAAATAGTATCACATGTATGGATGTTCATTGAGCATTACAAGTGATAGGGGAACACACTTTTTGAATGAGACTATCAAAATAGTATTGGTTGAGTTCATGATGGTGTATCATAAGACAACACCCTATCACTTGCAGGCCAATGGTACTATTGAGGATTTCAACAAGATATTTGGACATACATTGACAAAGATCTGTGATGGTAGAAGTAGATAGTAGGATGATAAAGTATCTATTGTACTTTATACATATATGACTACCTACAAGAGATTAAACAAATCCACACTAATTTAATTAGTGTTTGGCATCGCCAATGTATTTCCTGTAGAATTCATGATGATGCCCATACATATTGAACATGCAGGAGGATTGGATGATGAACAAGTTGTTGATGATTGCATACAAAAGTGACGCAATTGGATGAATGACACATTATTTCTTTGTCGAGTTAGAAGACATAAAAAGAAAGACAGAAAGTATGACATGATAGACATATCTAGAATAAGGAATTTGAGGTTGGAAAAATGTTTCTTTTCTATGATTATAGGTTTGTGCACCACCTTGGAAAGCTGAAATTTCACTGGCTGGGACCTTTTGTTGTGACGAATATATTGGAATAAGGAACTTGTAAGTTATGGGCACTAGATTACACTTTATTGCCTAGTTACTTCAATGGGACTAGGTTGAAGCCCTTTTATATATAATTCTTCTTATTGTTTGTAGTAAGGCAATATTTCCAGTTAGATTAGATTTACAATTAATGCATTTTATTTATGTGTGTTTCCTTTCATTGTTGTTATGCTTTGTCAATTTAGTTCAGTGATTTGTTATATAAGCACATTTTCACACATGTAGCTGATTACTATCTACGTGAATTTATGAGGAGATGACCACACATACAATTACTATGGGGTGGATTATAAGAAAAGGTGCATGGAAGAGAGTTGATAAAGTTGTGTTTAAAAAATACTAAGTACTAAATGAGTGCACATGTCATTACTAATGTTGGTTGCTAAAATATAGGGAGAATGGTGCTACTAAGGAAAATTCTAAAGGAAAAGCCATTTATGGTGAAAAAGCATGCATGGTGCAACACGAGGTAGGTAGCAACATGGGTATCTACATGGTATGAGGCATAGACGTAATGTACTTTTACATATGAAGCACATGAAAGGAGGTCTACGGTGGTGGAAGTAGTTTGCGTGCCTGAAGGCTGTACCTCGAATGTGAAATGAAAGTGTGATAGAAGTACAATGGAAACTACGGAATAGGAGAGAAAATTGGAATGACCAAATTAAATACAGTTGTACGGTGGTAGTTGGAAAGCAATGAATGTGGGTAAAATTTGAAAAACCCATAAATAGTGTGTCAAGTTAATCTCAATTCTACCTTAGCTTGCATCAAATTTTTGAGTACTTGTGTATGATTAAGGGTTCATTTTAAGAGACCTCTTGGAAATCGGAGGTGGAGAATACCTGGCGAATATCCCTAGAACCGGTTTCGCGGGAAGGAAAATTTTTTGGGGGTTGTATGAAAAAATTTCTCTTGATTGTCAAGTGGTGCGATAGAAGGCTGAAGACGTGCGACGGGAGATTTTTATGTCGCATGTCAAAAAAAGTATTGACACGCGTCAATACATTTTTTTGACGCGTGACAGAAAAAATCTCCTGTCGCGCATCAGCAGCCTCCGACCTCTACTTTCTCATCAAAAAAATCTCCGTCTCGCGCGTCAACAAACTCTTTTTCATGTGTCTATTATGCATAATATCTATTGTACCTCTTATTGCATGTCAACTATCCATCCGTGTTGCACGTCAACAAATAACCCTCATTGACGCGCGTCAACAAATACCCTCATTGACGCGCTGTGAGCAGACCTCATTGACGCATGTCAACTAAGGTTGTTGATGCGCGTCAATGAGGTCTATTGATGACGCGTCAATACATTTTTTGACGTGCGATAGACAAAATCTTCTATCATGCGCATCTATAGCCTCCGCCCTCTGCTTTTTTCATCAAAAAATCTCCATGTCGCGCTGTCAATAAACTCTTTTTCGTGCGTCTATTATGCGTCAATATTTGTTTGTACCTCCTTGTGACATGCGTCAAACTATCTGTCAGTGTCGCGCGGTCAACAAATAACTCTCATTGATGCGCATCAATAGAACTCATTGACGTGCATCAACTAAGGTTATTGACTGCGCGTCAATGAGGTCTGTTAACGTGCATCAATACATTTTTGATGCGTGACAGAAAAATCTCCTGTCGCGCGTCTGCAACCTCCGACCTCTGCTTTCTCATCAAAAAATCTCTTTGTCGTGCGTCAATGCTATGGCATCAATATCTATTGTACCTCTTTCCATGCGTCAACTATCCGTCAGTGTCGCACGTCAACAAATAACCCTCATTGACGCGCGTCAATAGACCTCATTGACGCGCGTCAACAAGGTTGTTGACGCGCATCAATGAGGTTTGTTGACACATGTCAATGAGGTCTATTGACACGCGTCAATACTTTTTTTGGCGCGCGACAGACAAAATCTCTTATCGCGCGTCTGTAGCCTCCGCCCTCTGCCTTTTTAATTGAAAAATCTCCGTGTTGCACGCGTCAATAAACTCTTTTTCGTGCGTCTACTATGCGTCAATATCTCTTGTACCTCCTTGTCACACGTCAACTATCCGTATCAGTGTCACGCGTCAACAAATAACCCTCATTGATGCGCGTCAACAGACCTCTATTGATGCGCACGTCAACTAAGGTTATTGACGCGCGTCAATGAGGTCTATTGACGCGCGTCAATACATTTTTTGACGCGAGATAGAAAAATATCCTGTTACAGATCTGCAGCTTCCGACCTATACTTTCTCAGTCAAATAACCTCCGTTGATACACGTCAACAGACCTCATTGATCGTGTGTCTACTATGCATCAATACCTATGTATGACGCTCCTTGTCGCATGTCAACTATCCACCAGTGTAACGTGCATCAACAAATAACCCTCATTGACGTACGTCAACATAGACCTCATTGACGCGCGTCAACTAAGGTTGTTGACACGCGTGCAAATGAGGTCTATTGACGACGCGTCAATGCATTTTGTTGACGCACGACATCAAAATCTCTTATCGTGTGTCTGCAGCCTCCGCCCTCTGCTTTTTCATCAAAAAAATCTCCGTTGTCATGCGTCAATAAACTCTTTATAATGCATGTGTCTATTATGCGTCAATATCTGTTGTACCTCCTTGTCGACACGTCAACTATCTGTCAGTGTCACGCGTCAACAAATAACCCTCATTGACGCGCGTCAATAGACCTCATTGACACGGGTCAACAAGGTTGTTGACGCGCGTCAACAAATGAGGTCTTATTGATGCGCGTCAATGCATTTTTTTGATGCGCAACACCAAAATCTTCTATCGCGCGTCTGCATCCTCCCCTCTCTGCTTTTTCATCAAAAAATCTCCATGTCGCACGTCAATAAACTCTTTTTCATGCGTCTGCTATGCGTCAATATCTGTTGTACCTCCTTGTCACGCGTCAACTATCTGTCAGTGTCGCACGTCAACAAATAACCCTCATTGACGCGCATCTACAGACCTCATTGACGCGCGTCAACTAAGGTTATTGACACGAGTCAATGAGGTCTGTTGACGCTCGTCAACAACCTTATTGACGCACGTCAATGCGTCAACAAACTTGTTGACACGCATCAACAGACCTCATTGACGCGCGTCAATAACCTTGTTGACACACGTCAACAGACCTTATCGACACGCGTCAACAACCTTGTTGATGCGCGTCAATGAGGTCTGTTACGCGCGTCAACAAATAACCTTTATTGACGTGCATCAACAGACCTCATTGACGCACATCAACAAGGTTGTTGACACGCGTCAATGAGGTCTATTGACGCGCGTAATATATTTTTTTGACGCGCGACAGTGAAATCTTGTATCGTGCATCTACAACCTCCGACCTCTGTTTTTTCATGGAAAAAATCTCCGTGTGTCGCGCATCAATAAACTCTTTTTCATGTATTCTACTATGCGTCAATATCTGTTGTACCTCCTTGTCGTGCGTCAACTATTTGTCAGTGTCGCACGTCAACAAATAACCCTCATTGACGCACGCATCAACAGAACTCATTGACGCGCATCAACAAGGTTATTGACGCGCGTCAATGAGGTCTGTTGACGCGCGTCAATGAGGTCTGTTGACACGCGTCAACAACCTTATTGACGCGCGTCAATGCATTAACAACCTTGTTGACACGCATCAACAGACCTCATTGACGTGCGTCAACAAATACCCTCATTGACGCGCGTGAGCAGACCTCATTGATGCATGTCAACAAGGTTGTTGATGCGCGTCAATGAGGTCTATTGATGCGCGTCAATGATTTTTGACGTGCGACAACAAATATCTTCTCATTGACATGCGTCTGCAGACCTCCGCCCTCTGCTTTTTCATCAAAAAATCTCCATGTCGCGCGTCAATAAACTCTTTTTCGTGCGTCTATTATGCGTCAATATTTGTTGTACCTCCTTGACAGACACGTCAACTATCTGTCAGTGTCGCGCGTCAACAAATAACTCTCGCCCTCTGATGCGCATCAATAGAATCTCATTGACACGCATCAACAAACTCTTTATTCATGCGCGTGCTATGAGGTCTGTTAACGCACGTCAACAACCTTATTGACGTGCGTCAATGTGTCAACAACCTTGTTGACGCGCGCGTCAACAAATAACCCTCATTGACGCGCGTCAATAGACCTCATTGACGCGCGTCAACAAGGTTGTTGACGCGCGTCAATGAGGTCTATTGACGCGCGTCAATACTTTTTTTTGGCGCGCGACAACAAAATCTTCTATCGCGCGTCTACAGCCTCCGCCCTCTGCTTTTTAATTGAAAAATCCTCCGTGTCACGCGTCAATAAACTCTTTTTCGTGCGTCTACTATGCGTCAATATCTCTTGTACCTCCTTGTCACACGTCAACTATCTATCAGTGTCACGCGTCAACAAATAACCCTCATTGATGCGCATGTCAACAGACCTTATTGACGCACGTCAACAAGGTTATTGACGCGCGTCAATGAGGTCTATTGACGCGCGTCAAAAACCCTATTGACGCGCGTCTATGAGTCAATAACCTTCCGCCCCTTGACTTTCACGTCAACAGATCCTCATTGACGTGCGTCAATAACTCTTTGTTGCATCTGCTATGCGTCAATATCTCTTATACCTCCTTGTCATTCAACTATCTATCAGTGTCACGCATGTCAACAAATAACCCTCATTGACGTACGTCAATAGACCTCATTGACGCGCGTCAACAAGGTTGTTGACACGCGTCAATGAGGTCTATTGACACGCGTCAATGCATTTTGTTGACGCGCGACTATCAAAATCTTCTATCGTGTGTCTGCAGCCTCCGCCCTCTGCTTTTTCATCAAAAAATCTCCGTGTCATGCGTCAATAAACTCTTTTTCATGTGTCTATTATGCGTCAATATCTGTTGTACCTCCTTGTCGAGCGTCAACTATCTGTCAGTGTCACGCGTCAATAAATAACCCTCATTGACGCGCATCAACAGACCTCATTGACGCGTGTCGACAAGGTTATTGACACGCATCAATGAGGTCTGTTGACGCACGTCAACAACCTTATTGACGCACGCAAATGAGGTCAACAACCTTGTTGACGTGCGTCAACAGACCTTATTGACGCGCGTCAATGCATTTTTTGATGCACGCAATAGCAAAATCTTCTATCGCGCGTCTGCAGCCTCCGCCCTCTGGTTTTTCATCGAAAAAATCTCCGTGTCGTGCGTCAATAAACTCTCTCATGCGTCTGCTATGCATCAATATCTGTTGTACCTCCTTGTCACGCGTCAACTATCTGTCAGTGTCGCACGTCAACAAATAACCCTCATTGACGCGCATCAACAGACCTCATTGACGCGTGTCAACAAAGTTATTGACATGAGTCAATGGGGTCTGTTGACGCTCGTCAACAACCTTATTGATGCGTGTCAATGCGTCAACAACCTTGTTGACGCGCATCAACAGACCTCATTGACGTGTGTCAACGTGCCTCAAACCTTGTTGACACGCGTCAACAGACCTCATTGACGCGCGTCAACAACCTTGTTGATGTGCGTCAATGATCCGTCTGTTGACGCGCGTCAACAAATAACCTTCATTGACGCGCATCAACAGACCTCATTGACGCGCGTCAACAAGGTTGTTGACACGCTTCAATGAGGTCTATTGACGCGCGTCAATATATTTTTTTGACGCGCGACAACAAAATCTTCTATCGTTCGTCTACAGCCTCCGCCCTCTACTTTTTCATCGAAAAAATCTTCGTGTCGCGCGTCAATAAACTCTTTTTCATGCGTCTGCTATGTGTCAATATCTGTTGTACCTCCTTGTCGTAGCGCGTCAACTATCTGTCAGTGTCGCACGTCAACAAATAACCCTCATTGACGCACATCAATAGACCTTTTTGACGCGCATCAACAAGGTTGTTGACGCGCGTCAATGAGGTCTGTTGACGCGCGTCAACAACCTTATTGACGCGCGTCAATGCATCAACAACCTTGTTGACACGCATCAATAGACCTCATTGATGCACGTCAATAACCTTGTTGATGCACGTGTCAAACTATACCTCATTGACGCGCGTCAACAAATAACCCTCATTGACGCGCATGAATAGACCTCATTGACGCATGTCAACAAGGTTTTTGACGCGCGTCAATGAGGTCTATTGAAGCACGTCAATGCATTTTTTTGACACGCGACAGCAAAATCTTCTATCGCGCGTCTGTAGCCTCCGCCCTCTGCTTTTTCATCAAAAAATCTCCGTGTCGCGCGTCAATAAACTCTTTTTCATGTGCATCTGCTATGCGTCAATATTTTTTGTACCTCCTTGTGGCGCGTCAACTATCTGTTAGTGTCATGCGTCAACAAATAACTCTCATTGACGCGCATCAACAGACCTCGTTGACGTGCGTCAACAAGGTTATTGACGCGCGTCAATGAGGTCTGTTGACGCACGTCAACAACCTTATTGACGCGCGTCAATGTGTCAACAACCTTGTTGACGCGCGTCAACAAATAACCCTCATTGACGCGCGTCAACAGACCTCATTGATGTGCGTTAACAAGGTTGTTGCGTTAACAAATAACGCGCGTTAATGAGGTCTGGCTTGACGTGCGTCAAGGGCATTTTTTGGCTCGCGACAGCAAGCTATCTTCTATCGCGCGTGGAATGCAGCCTCCGCCCTATGCTTTTTCATTGAAAAATCTCCGTGTCACGCAGTCAATAAACTCTTTTTCGTGCATCTGCTATGCGTCAATATCTCTTATGACCTCCTTGTCGCACATCAGACTATCTATCAGTGTCACGCGTCAACAAATAACCCTCATTGACGCGCATCAACAGACCTCATTGACGCACGTCAACAAGGTTATTGATGCGCGTCAATGAGGTCTGTTGACGCACGTCAACAACCTTATTGACGCGCGTCTATGCGTTAATTAACCTTGTTAACGCACGTCCACAGACCTCATTCACGTGCGTCAATAACCTTGTTCCAACGCGCGTCAGACAGACCTCATTAACGTCCGTCAACAACCTTGTTGACGCGCGTCAATGAGGTCTAGAAATGACGCATGTCAACAAATAACCCTCATTGACAAGTGCGTCAACAGACTTCTCATTGACGCGCTTCAACAAGGTTGTTGACACGCGTCAATGAGGTCTGTTGACATGCGTCAATGCATTAAGGTTTTGACACGCGACAACAAAATCTTCTATCGCACGTCTGCAGCCTCCGCCCTCTGTTTTTTCATCGAAAAAATCTCTGTGTCACGCGTCAATAAACCCTTTTTTGCGTCTGCTATGCGTCAATATCTGTTGTACCTCCTTGTCACGTGTCAAACTATCTGTCAGTGTCACGCGTCAAGGCAAATAACACTCATTGACGCAACATCAACAGACCTCATTGACGCGCGTCGACAAGGTTATTGACACGCGTCAATGAGGTCTGTTGACGCACGTCAACAACCTTATTGACGTGCGCCAATGCGTTAACAACCTTGTTGACGCGCGTCAACAGACCTCATTGACGTGCCTCAACGACCTCGTTGACGCGCGTCAACAACCTCATTGACGCGCGTCAACAACCTTGTTGACGAAACGCGTCAATGACGTCTGTCGACGTGCGTCAACAAATAACCCTCATTGACGCGCATCAACAGACCTCATTGACGAGCGTCAACAAAGGTCATTGACGCACGTCAGTCAATGAGGTCTGTTGACGCGCGTCAACAACCTTATTGAAGCGCGATAGCATAAATCTTCTACCCCACACTTGCAGCCTCTGCGCTTTGTTTTTCATCGAAAAAATCTCCATGTCGCGTGTCAATAAACTATTTTTCGTGCGTCTGCTATCCATCAATATCTAGTTATACCTCCTTGTAGCGCGTCAACTATCTATCAGTGTCGCACGTCAACAAATAACCCTCATTGACGCGTGTCAACAAGGTTATTGACGCACGTCAATGAGGTCTGTTGACATCACCATTCAACAACCTTGATTGAAGCACGTCAATGCTAATCAACAACCTTGTTGTCGCGCATCAAGCCAGACCTCATTGACGCGCATCAATAACCTTGTTGATGCGCGTCAACAGCAATAACCCTCATTGATGCGCGTCAACAGAACTCATTAACGCGCGTCAACAACCGACGCGCGTCAAGGAGAGACTCATTGACGCGCGTCAACAAGGTTGTTGACGTGCGTCAATGAGGAATCTATTGACGCGCGTCAATGCATTTTTTTGATGCGCAACAGTAAAATCTTCTATCGCGTGTCTGCAGCCTTCGCCCTCTAGTTTTTCCTCGAAAAATCTCCATGCCACGCGTCAATAAACTCTTTTTATGCATCTGCTATGCGTCAATATCTGTTATACCTCCTTATCGCGCGTCAACTATCTGTCAGTGTTGCGCGTAACAGATAACCCTCATTGACGCGCATCAATAGACCTCATTGACGCACGTCAACAAGGTTATTGACGCGCGTCAATGAGGTCTGTTGACAAGCGTATCAACAACCTTATTGATGCACGTCAATGTGTCAACAGACCTCATTGACGCTCGTTGATAACCTCATTGACGCGCATCAACAAACCTCATTGACGTGCGTCAACAACCTTGTTGATCGCGCGTTAACAAATAACCCGCAATCTTTGTGCAATTCATGAAATCAATGAGATGCAAGTGGCTGTCAAATTGCTGGCATCTTCATTCAAGGGGAAAGCATTGCAATGGTTTAGAAGCCTTGGAGCTAGTTCTATCACAAATTGGAATCAGCTCTATATAGCACTTCATGAGCAATTTGGAGAGAAGTGAGACAACTTTTCTCTTTTGGAGCAGCTGACAACCATCAAGAGAGCTCCCAATGAGTAGCTGACTGATTTCAACTTCAGATTTCAAAAGACTTGGGAGAGAATTCCAATGGCAGTCAGACCAACAACAGAAGGTGTTTTTCTCTACTGTCTCAAAGCTTTAAATTCTGATATTTCTATGTTGATTCAGTCCATGGGAGGCATAACTATCCCTATCACTTATAACATTGCCATTAGGGCTGAAAATTGTTTGATCCAAGCTAGCAAACTAGCCCGTAGACCTCCCATGCCATTGTTTCCAAGTTTAGAGAGTCCAAATACCAATCAAGCACCTAATTTGGCTCCTTCTCCCACTCCTAGAAATCAGAGTTCAAATGAAGCTTCTACTTCATCTCCAAGTGCCCCGAATGAACTTCAAGAAGTCATGAAGCAACTGCAAAACCGAGGCAATGAGCTGGTTACTCTCAAGAGGCAACAAGCCTAAGGTTTTAGACTTTCTTACCAGCCCTAAGCTTAGTCTAACAGGCAGCCATACCAACCACAAAGACCACCTAATCCAGTTGCAAATATGAATCAAACAATGCCTCCTGCCAATAGACCATTTCAGCCCTATAATCCAAATGTCATATCTGTCTCTAAGGCATTAGTGCCAACACAAAACAACATTGCTCAGGAGTATGATTGGTGTTTTCAATGCAATGAACCTCATAACTAATCCATGTGCTTCAATGGTGCTTTGAATCAAGAATTAATGGTGACAAATACTGGCGTGGAGGGTGAGGGCAGTCAAGGAAACAACCAACAACAAGAAACATTCCAACAGCAATCAGCACCAAATGACACCACATTGGTAAATTGGCAAGCAGAGGATTTTTGTGGCATGAATCAAATGGTCATTCTCAAGGTGTTAAAATTAGCCAACACAAGGTCAAAAAGAAGGAATTTGGGTGAAGAACAGCCATTAGTTCATACTAATCTCCAACCCTCTAAGGCTCCACAAATGGTTGGCAAAAAAAATCTAGTTGTAAATGCACAAGGACAGCCAAGAACAGCTTCTAGGCCAACTCAAATACCAGTTATTGCTGCCCACGTGTAAGGAGTGAATGTACAAGCAAAGGGATAGCAAAGAGATCCTTCATCACCATTCAGTATCATTGATCAGATGAAGAAGACAAATGTTAATATATCAATGTGGGAATCCCTATCTATCCCAGGCCAAAGAGACTTGTTACAAGCTGCCATGAAGGACTGACCAACTTCGAATCAGCAAGTTCAGATGCAAGAGAAAGTGCTCACAAATGCTGCCCAACCTGAGGGAAATCATGGAGGACAGCAAGGTAAAATGTTGAAGCCCCCTCCTTTCTATGTTTCATTAATCATTGGAAATCAGTTAGTGCACAATTGCATGATAGATTCCGGGATTTCATGAATTTGTAGTCTCATTTACATGCCTAAACAAATAGCTAATCAGCCAGGGCTCCTTTTGGTGCATCACCATATCTTTAGGTTTAGTTTCATTTTTACATTTTTATCCCCTGTCTCCTTACAATCTAGGGTAGAATTAGAAACTTAGAACCTCTGTAGTTGTGCAAAATGCATAGATCTAAATCAGTTGGAGTTTGAGGAACTATGCTATCTATTCTAGAGATTCCTCTCTCATTTTCACAAGTCCCACACTTAGAGAGAGGTTTCCTATGCTTGTGCAATCACACTGGATGCTCTAAACATCATTTAGAACCTTGGTTTGCATCCAGGGGGTGCTGCTGATTTACAACAACAGTAACACATGTTGTTCAGAATGAGGTATGGAACTAAGGCTACAAGTCAGGTCTGAATCTATTGCAAAATTTCACATTGAGCCTTACACTCCAAGTCAGATTAATGCTAATTGTTCAGCGTTTGATCAAGAAGATCATCCAAGCACTGATGAAGATGACACCAAGGTTGGAAGCATCCCATATTTAACTCTTGATGAATGGGCAAGCAAGGTGCATGATTTTGATCCTTATCAAGAAATAGAAGAATCTGAGCTAGGGGTCTATTGCATACATCAAGAAGATCAGCCCATTCCTAGCATCACCAAGCCAAACCACAAGGATGACAATGAGGTATGGCAGCTATTTTTTGATGGATCAAGGAGTAGACAAGGTGCAGGAGGTGGAGCTATGCTTATTTCACCTCAAGGAGTAAAGTACTATTCAACTTTTAGATTTCAGTTTGCATGTTCCAATAACACTACTGAATATGAAGCCTTGGTGCAAGGGATGCATTGGGCAATAAAGAGAGAAAATAAAGAACTTGCAAGTCTTTGGTGACAGTGAATTGATTGTAAATCAAGTTAAGGGGGCAGCATGCTGTCAAGAATAATCTGCTCAAGTGCTATAAAAACAAGGTGTGGGACCTCATTGAAGATTTTGAGGGTTTTGACATCAAATCCATTCCTAGGAAGGAGAATCAAGCTACTGATAGGCTTTGCAGCAGTAGGGGCAGCCTTTGACATTGTGGAAAGCATTCAACAAGAACAAGGTACAGCCAAACATCCATGTGATTGTGAGGCCTTCAGTGCCATATAACAATGTCAGTCGGTAAGTGTTTGAGAATGACTAGCAAATCATCCATTTCTTGCAAGAAGAAGCTGAGTTCTCAGCTAAGAATCAAGAAAAATTGGAACAACAATATGGTGACCAAGTGGTACAGCTGAGAACTAACAAGCTGCCTAAGGGACTTATCACTTTGGAGTCTATTTTTAATCCCAATGATCAGTTTATGAAAGAGAAAGCAAACATTCAGGTCAAGAGAGAAGATTCAGTATCCATCTTGGTGGAAGAGAACAAACCATTGCAAATTGGAAAGATGACAACTGATCAAGAAAGGTATGAGTTCGTATAGCTATGTCAACAGTTCCCTAATGTGTTTGCTTGGGAGCTACGAAGATTTGAAAGGTTTCAATCCCAAGTTAGCTCAGCACACCATTGAGTTGGATCCAAATACTAAGCCCATCAGGTAGAAATAAAAGGTCGATTCAATCCACACATGGAACCTCTCATGAGGAAGGAATTGAGACAAGTTAATTGAGGTCAAGAATCATATTCCCAATCAAGCATTCTAGTTGGGTTGCCAACTTTGTTCCAGTCAGAAAGAAGAGTGGAGAGATCAGATTGTGCTGTTGATTTCAGAGATTTGAATAGAGCATCTCTCAAGGACCATTACCCACTTCCTTCTATGGAACAGATTTTACAAGTTATTGCTGGCTCCGAAAGGTTTTCATTACTTGATGGCTACTCAAGTTAT
Source organism: Taxus chinensis (assembly GCA_019776745.2). Classification (NCBI taxonomy): domain Eukaryota; kingdom Viridiplantae; phylum Streptophyta; class Pinopsida; order Cupressales; family Taxaceae; genus Taxus; species Taxus chinensis. The sequence goes on from CM034150.1 coordinate 724,849,582, forward strand.
AATTAGATTATGGTGAAGAAATAAGATCAGTTCAAGACAACCTTCACAGCTAAATGGGGAACTTATGCATACATGAAAATGCCATTTGGGCTTTCGAACGCTGGTGCTACCTATCCAAAGAGCAATGGACATGGTATTCAAAGGTTTGATTAACAACGTGGTGCTAATTTACCTTGATGATATCACTATTTTTTCCAAAAATGCAGCAGACCACCTCTCTCATTTGAGACAAGTTTTCACGAGGTGTAGGAAATTTGGAGTGTCTTTGAATCCTAAGAAGTGTATCTTTCTTGCACATGAAGGAAAGCTCCTGGCCATATTGTCTCCAAAGAAGGATTAGCAATTGATCCAAAGAGAGTTGAAGCCATAAGAGCACTACCATTGCCAAACCACAAGAAATCCCTTCAGAGTTTCTTAGGGGAGGATAAACTTTGTTCTGAGGCTTTGTCCCAAATTTTGTAGCCCTTGTCAAGCCCATCACCAAAATGTTAAAGAAGAGCATGGCTTTCAAGTGGACAGCAGAAGGCAAGGACATTTTTGAAGCAATCAAAGAAGTCATTTCTCAAGCACCAACTCTCATCAACCCAGACTTCTCCAAGGATTTTATCCTCTATGCATTTGGAGGTAATGACACTATTTCTGCCATTTTGGTACAGCAGAACAAGGATAACGATGAGCAGCCGATTGCTTTCTTCAGCCAGAGCCTAGATGACCATGAGGTGAGGTATTCTTTTATTGAGAAGCATGTGTTGGCAGTAATGAGAAGCTTGAAGAAATTCAAACATTTAGTCTCAAACAACAAGGTCCAGTTGCTGGTCTCACAAGCTGGGGTTAAGGAATTCCTCCTCAACAAAGATTTGAATGAGAAAAGGGTAGGTTGGATCACCCGTGTCATGGAGTATGACATTGAGATCAAAATCACCAAGCTGGTAAGAGGAAAAGGATTGTGTGAGTAGCTAGTTTTGGGGAAGCAAAAAGAAGCATGCAATGAAGGAGAGGTTGTTTTGACAGTTCAAGACAGCCATGAGCCATGTGGCACTCAAGAAGAAAACAATGCTGCCCCCACTCCTTACTAGACCCAAGGTATAATACACTTCATAAGCACAGGCCTATGCCCTCCAGAGATGAACAAGACCCAAAGAAGACACTTCAGATTGTAGGCTGTCCCATATGCCATTGTTGATGGAGTTTTGTTCAAGAAAGATGTGAATGGAGTGCTCCTGAGATGCATAGCACAAATCAGATTCATAGGGTGTTGGAAGAGTTCCATGGTGGACCAGCTGGTGGTCATTTTGCACCAAGAGTGACAGCTCTAAAAATCATGAAGGCTGGTTATTATTGGCCTAAAATTTTTAGTGTTTGCTATGCGTGGATTAAGAGGTGTAAGAATTGTGTATTCTTCACAGGAAAAGAGAGACTTGCTACCCTTCCATTGCATCCAATCTCAGTTGACCAGCCATTCATGCAATGGGGTTTGGACTTCATTGGAGTCATCAATCCCAATTCAAGTCAAGGGCACAAATGGATTTTTACAGCCATGGACTACTTCACCAAGTGGACTGAAGCAGTAGCACTCAAAGAAGCAAATGAGTCCATCATCTTAGACTTTTATGAGGGGATAGCAACCAGATTTGGTATACCTGCTACAATAATCTCAGATAATGCATTGGCATTCATTGGATCCAAGGTGACTGAGTGGGCTGTCAAGAATGGATCTACCTAAGCACTTCATCAAACTATTATCCTCAAGGTAATGGCCAGGCGGAGTCTACAAACAAGAATTTGTTGAGGATCATTAGGAGGACTCTTGATGAGAATCAGAGGTCTTGGCATACCAAACTGAAATCAGCCTTATGGGCTGATAGGATAACTCCCAAGAGATCCACAGGTAACTCTCCATTCAAGATTGTTTATGGAAAAGAGGCAATCTTTCCCATGTCACTTGAGTTTCCAACATTGGAACTCATGAAGCAATTAGAGTTGCTAGTGTTTGAGCCCATGGAGGTGAGATATGCAGAGTTGATGGAGCTGCAGGAGGTCAGAAATCAGGCATCCCAAGCAATGGAAAAGGATCAGGCTTTGATCAAAAATACCTTTGATAGGAAGGCCAAGGATAGATCTTTTGAGGTTGGAGATCTAGTGTAGAAATGGGATATGGATAGAGAAAAACCGGGAAGGCATTCAAAATTTGATGCCATTTGGAGTGGCCCATACATGGTCACGAAGTGCAAGAACAAAAATGCTTTCCAATTGGCCTCATTAGATGGTGAAGAACTGTAGATTCCAGTCAATGGAATCTGTCTCAAGCATTGCTTCTAGAGGGAAATTTACCACCTTGTAAATATTAGATTAGATTTTCATTCCTCCAAGTGCTTTGCACATTGTTTTGCTGTAGGTTAGTTTTGCTTTCCCTAAGTGTTTTGGCACAATTTGCTGTCCCTGGAGATTTTTTGCAGTAATTACTTCCATCATGTGATATTCCATCTTCCTCCTTACACATCCTAAGTCAGTTGAGGTTCTAAATAGAATATTTGATGACTCCATGCCCAATGGACTGCTTCAAGCAACTGGTATTTTCATCTAGCAGGCAGATGACCCCCCTGAGTCACCAAAATTGTTATCCAAAATGGTGCCCCAACTCGTTTTTGTGGCTAACTCCTTGTGTTATTGAATCTGTTGTGCCTCAGTCTACATTTTTTGATTTTCAGGCACTCAAGGCTTTCTGGAAATGGCACCATAAGATAGAGCTCTCTCTCAGCTTTCCACTTCTCCTCTTGCATTCCCAAATCCATGTTGGGAGGATAAAAATCAGAATGCCAATCAAGGAAAATAGCAGCAGAAAGAAGAGCCAAACAAGGATGAAGAAATTCAAAGTCTGAAGAGTTGGGCTCTTAAATTTGGAATGCCAAAGATCCCCTTGATGGTTAAGCATTTAGAAAAGGTTGGAGTTGGAAAGCAAGTGGTGGTTAGGACTGAATTTGCTGCAGGAAGAGAAGAGGAAAAAGAAGAAGCAGATCAGTAATCAGTTTGCTCAGAAAGTAGTGTCCATGTTAGCATTTTATTGGAAGAGAATGCTGATTCAATTCAAGTTGCACAATTAGCCATGGAGGAAGAAAGCTTTGAAGAAGATCCTAGAGTCCCAACTTGTCCTCTAGAGCAGCAGATCGAAGAGTTTGACTTAACAAAATTCATGCTAGAGGAAGAGTTCTATCAAGAACAAGATTGTCTTCAAGCAGTAGAAGAGGGAGAAGCTGCTCCAAATCCAAAAGAAGAGGAGCACATTTTAGTTGTGCAGGATAAAATTGCAAATCCAAGGGTTTTAAACACAAGGCAGGCTACAGGAGAACCTTCAGTTCTTCTTTCTACTTCATCCCTCTCATGTTCTAGTGCTGAAGAAAAGTTTGATCTTTCAAACTTAATGTTGGAGGATGAAGAAACCATGATGATCAAGTTACAGATCAAGAGGACACTATGGAGGAAGCTGAGCATTTGCATCAGGACAACCATGAGGTAGTGTATCTGTCAGATTTGGAGGACTATTTTGATGATGAAGAACCAGTTGAGTTTCCACCATTCTCTCTTTCATCTTCCACGTCCCAAATACTTGAGCCTACTGTCATGAAGGAGAGCATTCATTTGCAGTAGCCTGCATCTTATAGTAGCTCTTTTTAACCAAGATTGGAATATTTTAATCTTTCACGTTCTTCATTGGAGAAAGAGAAAGGGCAAAAAAATCCTACCATTTCTTCCACATCACCCACCCAATAAGGTCTACAAGAAGACTCTATTTTTGGAGTTGAAAATCAGGGAAATGGGTATACTCAAAGGACCATACTGTTGTTGCAAATCAGCAGCACCCCCTGGATGTTGATCAGATTTCTAGTTTGATCATACTAGCATCTAGTGTGATTGCAAAACATTTAATCCTCTTCCTAAGTGTGGGAATTGTAAAAATGGAAGAGAAATCTCCAGATTAGAGGTTGGTTCCTCAACTCCTCTGATCAGCTATTTTACTTGCACAATTGCAGAGGTTTAAAATCCTAAATCTACTCTAAATTTCAAAGGGACAAGGATAGAAAATGCAAAAAGAAAGAACTAAAACTAATGCTAATAGGTGATGCACCAAAGGAGTGGTGAGCATTTTTTACTTCTGTAACTTGACACAGTTCATAAAATGCAACAAAAACAACATGCACAAATTGATAGCTATAATGAAGTGTTAGAAATTAGGCAAACAACACCTCTAGAGGATAAAAACTAATCACAAGGCCTGTATTGTTATTTTAAAATCAAAATCACTTGCATTCAAACACCTGAAAGGTAAAAATACAGTTGCAGTTTCTAGAAAATGTCTGTTATTCCACTAAATCACTTCCAAGGTGAAAAAGGGAGCTTGCCATACATAAAATATGTTCAACCCTTCGAAAAATGAGCCAAATCTAGCTTTTACAGTGCAAGGGATGAGCTCAAGAGAGAGAAATGCGGTAAAACATAGAAGGGATTTAACCATTGACCAAAATGCCATCAAAACAACATGGGCGACCTGACAGACCCATTCCCTGACATTTTTAACCATGCTGGGAGAGAATGCGAGCCATTCTTCATTAAATTCGGTGGTTGAATTATCATTTCTGTTCATGACCACGTGCCAGAATCATTTTTGATTTTCTCTCTCTAAACTCCACCAAAATGTAAAATTGACCCCTAAATATTGTAGATAATTTCACCATCTTTCCATTGATATTAAGAACGTGAAAAACTGAGCTCTGGATCGAAAGATATGGTGATTTGAAGTTTTAGGGAAAAACAGGGCCAAATCGGGTTCCTTTGATATTTTTGGCCTGGACACGTGGCGAGTTCTGATTGGCTGGGAGGCTTCTAGGGGAAAATTTCCCACAAAAATTCTACTGAGCCATAACTTGAAAAATACATGAGTTAGGAGGAAAACTTTAACTTTCTGCAAAGCTAAGAAAGAGCTCTATCCAATGGTTCCATTTCCAGAAGGTTTCGAGTGCCTAAAAAGCAAAATTTTGTGACTGAGGCACAAGAGAGGGAAGAATGAGAGGAGCATCTCAGAGGGGTCATCTTCCTGCTGGATGAAGTTACCAGTTGCCTGAAGCATCCATTGGGCATGGAGTCATGAGTTGTAGCCTGCAAACTGATATGAACTTTGAAAACCTCCTCTCTGAGCCACTTGGAAACCCACTAAAATGGACTACGCAAGAGAAAAACCAGCACCAAAAAAACTAGGTACAAAACTAAAGGGTCATACATGCTCCAAAATGGAACATGTAGAGTGTGCACAAGCACTTCTTTTACTAAAAGCAAAACTACCTATCCTACTCTAACTGGAAGCAAAAGTGGGCTAAACAAACCCTGAAACTGGTTGTGCAAAATAGCTTCCTTTCTTCAAAATTGGCAACCATGCAACTAATTTGGCATTGAACATGGCTGATTGGATGAATGGAAAATCAACAAGAAGCTGGTCTTCCACCCAAATCATCAAGGTATTAGGTGAAGGCAAATTCAATACCTCTTTTAGTTGTTTTGCATTTGGATTGGAGAGGTATGACAGCTAATCCTTGGTTCTTTGTAGCTTATCCTCATGCTTAGGAGCAAGCATGACTGATTGTGACTTCTCCTTTGGTTCCAATGAAGCCAGATACCTAATTGGGAAAGGTATGGTCCTTTGAGTATACCCATTTCCCTGATTTTCAACTCCAAAAATGGAGTCTTCTTGTAGACCTTCTTGGGTGGGTGATGTGGAAGCAATGGTAGGACTTTTCTGCCCTTTCTCTTCCTCCAATGAAGAACATGAAAGATTAAAATCTTCCAATATTGGTTCCAAAGAGCTGCTATAAGATGCAGGCTGCTGTAAATGAATGCTCTCCTTCATGACAATAGGCTCAAGTATTTGGGACGTGGAAGATGAAAGAGAGAATGGTGGAAACTCAACTGATTCTTCTTCATCAAGTCCTCCAAATCTGACAGATACACTACCTCATGGTTGTCCTGATGCAAATTATCAACTTCCTCCATAGTGTCCTCTTGATCTGTAACTTGATCATCATGGTTTCTTTCATCCTCCAACATTGAGTTTGAAAGATCAAACTTTTCTTCAGCACTAGAACACGAGAGGGATGAAGTAGAAAGAAGAACTGAAGGTTCTCCTATAGCCTGCCTTGTGTTCAAAGCCCTTGGATCTGCAATTTTCTCCTCCACAACTAGAATGTGCTCCTCTTCTTTTAGATTTGGAGCAACTTCTCCCTCTTCTACTACTTGAAGACAATCTTGTTCTTGATAGAACTCTTCCTCTAGCACGAAGTTTGTTAAGTCAAACTCTTCGATCTGCTGCTCTAGAGGACAAGTTGGGACTCTAGGATCTTCTTCAAAGCTTTCTTCCTCCATGGCTGATTGTGCAACTTGAATTGAATTAGCGTTCTCTTCAAATAGAATGCTAACATGGAAACTAATTTCTGAGCAAACTGATTGCTGATCTGCTTCTTCTTTTTGCTCTTCTCTTCCTGCAGCAAATTCAATCCTACCATCACTTGTTTTCCAACTCCAACCTTTTCTAAAGGCTTAACCATCAAGGGGATCTTTGTTATCCCAAATTTAAGAGCCCAACTCTTCAAACTTTGAATTTCTTCATCCTTGTTTGGCTCTTCTTTCTGCTGCTATTTTCCTTGATTGGCATTCTGATTTTTATCCTCCCAACATGGATTTGGGAATGCAAGAGGAGAAGTGGATTGTAACTCAATTGATTTTGCAATTTTTTATGGTGGTGGAGGAGGTAGGAACTCTTGTTTCTTTAGAGGGAATGGCTGTTTGGAAGGGAAAAGGACAGAAGAATTCAGATGGGGTGGAAGACTAAGGAATGGAGAAACGGATTCAACACTTGGGACAGTAGATGGAGAGTTTAAAACTTGACACTGCTGAGATAAAACAGATTGGGAAAGAGGGAGAAAAAAGGCTTGAGATGGTGTGCTTACCTATTGACAAGGTTGTTGAATACTCCTCTCATACACTTTATTCCTTCAGTCCACTTTGCAAGTAATGGTAGTGTTGTAATCATGAAGTCTAGCTTCTCTTGAGGGCTGTAATGCCTTGAAAAAGGTCCCACCCATGGACAAGGTGCTCTACAACCGATTCTAAATGCTTTCATTTGTGCTTGAGCCCTGGATTGCACCATGTTTACCTCCATCTTTTAGATTTCTTCCAGCAGATCTGCATTTTCTTCTTAACTGCCCTCACAACCAGCATACCCTTGTGCTTGACATGCTTCATATCCAAACTGACTTTGGCACTGCTGCTCATATGGGTAGACATGCTGATTTTGAATTCGATCAAAATGCTTATTTGAAGGATTTGTAAAACATGTTGGAAGTGTGATATACTGCTGTTGTAAATGTGAATTCCATGATGGAAATGAAGTCATGATTTCACAACTTCATGGAATGGAAAAGAATGAAAATGATGGAAAGAAGAATGGATGGAAATGAATGGAAAACAGGTCTGCATTTTAGAGAATGAGTTGTTTACCAGATGGAGTCAGCAGATGTGCTTTTGAAAGTGCCTAAAAAAGGCTAGATCTTTAACAGGAACAAACCAACCTGTCAAAGATAAAGTGGAAGACCTCTAAGGTCCCACGGGGCATGCCAAAACTGTTGTTGCCAATCAGCAGCACCCCTGGATGCAAATCAGGGTTGTAAGTTGATATTTCAGGCATCTAATGTGATTGCACAACATTGAAACCTCTCTCCAAGTGTGGGAGTTATAAATTGAGAGAGGAATCTCCAGATTAGAGGTTGGTTCCTCAAACTCCTCTAATTAGATCTATTATTTGCATAATTGTAGAGGTTCAGATCCAAATTTTATCCTAGATTGTAAGGAGACAGGGATAAGAAATGCAAAAATTGAAACTAAACTAATGATGGTGATGCACCAAAGGAGTGGTGAACATTTTTGCTCATGCAAATAGACACAAATAAGAAATTACAGCATAAAACATCATGCAAAGGTTGATAATCTATAATCAAAGGTTTGAAATGAAACAACCAACACATGCAAAGGACTGAAAGCATTCACAGAGCCTGCATTGTGATTTTCATCATCAAAATCCTTGCATTCCAACACCAAAGAGTCAAAAAAGGCCTGTTACAATCCTTGGAAGGTATGGTACTTCTAATATCACTTGCTGAAGATGAAAAAAGAAGCTTTCTGTGCAAAAAAAGTGTTCCCCATGAAGAAATGAGCCAAATCTGGCTTTTACAGTGCATGGGTCGAGCCCAGGAGAGAGAAAATTTAAAGAACGTGGGAGCCCATTCCTTATTGATGGAAAATGCATTAAAAAAACATGGAGGACCTTAAAAACCCATACCCTATCATTTTTTACCATATTGGAGAAGAATGCGACCCATTCTGTATTAAATTAGGTTGTTGAAATGTCATTTCTGGCCATGGACATGTACCAGAACCGTTTTTGAATTTTCTCTCTCCAAAATGAACCAAAATTAGAAATTGACCATGGAATATTATAGATAATTTCACCAGCTTTCCATTGATATAAAGAACATGAAAAACTAAGCTCTGGATCGAAAGATATGGTGATTTGAATTTTTAGGGCAAAACAGGGCCAAATCGGGTCGCTTTGATATTTTTGGCCTGGACACGTCGCGAGTTTTGATTGGCTGCGGGACTTCTACAGAAAAATTTCCCACAAAAACTTTTCCGAGCCATAACTTGAAAAATACATGAGTTAGGAGGAAAAATTTACCTTTCTGGAAAGCTAAGAAAGAGCTCTATCCAATGGTGCCATTTCCAGAAGGTTTCGAGTGCCTGAAAAGCAAAATTTCGTGACTAAGGCACAAGAGAGGGAAGAATGAGAGGAGTTAGCCACAAAATGAGCAGGGGGCACATTTTGGATAACAATTATATCACAACTACAACATGTATTACAAATCCTCCAAATCAGCATGTCTACCCATATGAGCAGCAGTGCCAAATTCAGTTTAGATATGAAGCATGTCAAGCACAAGGGTATGCTGGTTGTGAGGGGAGTCAAGAAGAAAATGCAGATCTGCTGGAACAAATCCAAAAGATGGAGGTAAACATGGTGCAATCCAGGCTTAAGCATAAATGAAAGCATTTAGAATTGGTTTTAGAGCACCTTTTCCATGGATGGGACCTTTTCCAAGGCATTACAACCCTCAAGAGAAGCTAGACTTCATGATTACAACACTACCATTGCTTGCAAAGTGGACTGAAGGAATAAAGGTGTATGAGAGGAGTATTCAACAACCTTGTCAATAGGTAAGCACACCATCTCATGCCTTTTCTCTCCCTCTTTCCCAATCTGTTTTATCTCAGCAGTGTCAAGTTTTAAACTCTCCATCTGTTGTCCAAAGTGTTGAATCCATTTCTCCATTCCCTAGTCTTCCACCCCATCTCAATTCTTTTGTCCTTTTAATTTCCAAACATTCAATCCCTGAAAAGAAACAAGAGTTCCTACCTCCTCCACCACCACAAAAAATTGTAAAATCAATTGAGTTACAATCCACTTCTCCTCTTGCATTCCCAAATCCATGTTTGGAGGATAAAAATCAGAATGCCAATCAAGGAAAACAACAGCAGAAAGAAGAGCCAAACAAGGATGAAGAAATTCAAAGTTTGAAGAGTTGGGCTCTTAAATTTGGAATGACAAAGATCCCCTTGATGGTTAAGCCTTTAGAAAATGTTGGAGTTGGAAAACAAGTGGTGGTTAGGACTGAATTTGCTGCAAGAAGAGAAGAGGAAAAAGAAGAAGAAGATCAGCAATTAGTTTACTCAGAAAGTAGTGTCAATGTTAGCATTTTATTTGAAGAGAATGCTGATTCAATTCAAGTTGCACAATCAGCCATGGAGGAAGAAAGCTCTGAAGAAGATCCTAGAGTCCCAACTTGTCCTCTAGAGCAGTAGATCGAAGAGTTTGACTTAACAAACTTCATGCTAGAGGAAGAGTTCTATCAAGAACAAGATTGTCTTCAAGTAGTAGAAGAGGGAGAAGCTGCTCCAAATCCAAAAGAAGAGGAGCACATTCTAGTTGTGGAGGATAAAATTTCAAATCCAAGGGTTTTGAACACAAGGCAGGCTACAGGAGAACCTTCAGTTCTTCTTTCTACTTCATCCCTCTCGTGTTCTAGTGCTGAAGAAAAGTTTGATCTTTCAAACTTAATGTTGGAGGATGAAAGAAACCATGATGATAAAGTTACAGATCAAGAGGACACTATGGAGGAAGTTGAGCATTTGCATCAGGACAACCATGAGGTAGTGTATCTGTCAGATTTGGAGGACTATTTTGATGAAGAAGAACCACTTGAGTTTCCACCATTCTCTCTTTCATCTTCCACATCCCAAATACTTGAACTTGCTGTCATGAAGGAGAGCATTCATTTGCAGCAGCCTGCATCTTATAGCAACTCTTTCGAACCAAGATTGGAATATTTTAATCTTTCATGTTCTTCATTGGAGGAAGAGAAAGGGCAGAAAAGTCCTACCATTGCTTCCACATCACCCACCCAATAAGGTCTACAAGAAGACTCCATTTTTGGAGTTTAAAATTAGGGAAATGGGTATACTCAAAGGACCATACTATTGTTGCAAATCAGCAACACCCCCTGGATGTTGATCAGATTTCTACTTTGATCATACTAGCATCCAGTGTGATTGCACAACATTTAATCCTCTTCTGAAGTGTGGGAATTACAAAAATGGAAGAGAAATCTCCAGATTAGAGGCTGGTTCCTCAACTCCTCTGATCAGCTATTTTACTTGCACAATTGCAGAGGTTTAAACTCCTAAATCTACTCTAAATTTCAAAGGGAAAAGGATAGAAAATGCAAAAAGAAAGAACTAAAACTAATGCTAATAGGTGATGCACCAAAGGAGTGGTGAGCATTTTTACTTCTGTAAATTGACACAGTTCATAAAATGTAACAAAAACAACATGCACAAACTGATAGCTGTAATGAAGTGTTAGAAATTAGGCAAACAACACCAGCCTAATTTCTAATCACAGGGTTTGTATTGTTATGTTAACATCAAAATCACTTGCATTCAAACACCTGAAAGGCAAAAATATAGTTGCAATTTCTAGAAAAGGTCTGTTATTCCACTAAATCACTTCCAAGGTGAAAAAGGGAGCTTGCCATACACAAAAAATGTTCAACCCTTCGAAAAATGAGCCAAATCTAGCTTTTACAGTGCAAGGGATGAGCTCAAGAGAGAGAAATGCGGTAAAACATAGAAGGGATTTAACCATTGACCAAAATGCCATCAAAACAACATGGGCGACCTGACAGACCCATTCCCTGACATTTTTAACCATGCTGGGAGAGAATGCGAGCCATTCTTCATTAAATTCGGTGGTTGAATTATCATTTCTGTTCATGACCACGTGCCAGAATCATTTTTGATTTTCTCTCTCTAAACTCCACCAAAATGTAAAATTGACCCCTAAATATTGTAGATAATTTCACCATCTTTCCATTGATATTAAGAACGTGAAAAACTGAGCTCTGGATCGAAAGATATGGCGATTTGAAGTTTTAGGGAAAAATAGGGCCAAATCGGGTTGCTTTGATGTTTTTGGCCTAGACACGTGGTGGGTTCTAATTGGCTGCGGGCCTTCTAGGAGAAAATTTCCCACAAAAACTCCGCCAAGCCATAACTTGAAAAATACATGAGTTAGGAGGAAAACTTTACCCTTCTGGAAAGCTAAGAAAGAGCTCTATCCAATGGTGCCATTTCCAGAAGGTTTTGAGTGCCTGAAAAGCAAAATTTTGTGACTGAGGCAAAAGAGAGGGAAGAATGAGAGGATTTAGCCACAAAATGAGCAAGGAGCACATTTTGGATAACAATTTTGGCGACTCAGGGGGGTCATCTACCTGCTGGATGAAGTTACCAATTTCCTGAAGCATCCATTGGGCATGGAGTCATGAGTTGTAGCCTGCAAACTGATCTGAACTTTGAAAACCTCCTCTCTGAGCCACTTGGAAACCCACTGAAATGGACTACACAAGAGCAAAACCTGCACCACAAAAACTATGTACAAAACTAAAGGGTCATACATGCTCCAAAATGGAACATGCAAAGTGTGCACAAGCACTTCTTTTACTGAAATCAAAACTACCTATCCTACTCTAACTGGAAGTAAAAGTGGGCTAAACAAACCCTGCAACTGGTTGTGCAAAATAGCTTCCTTTCTTCAAAATTGGCAACTGTTGTTACAAATCAGCAGCACCCCTGGATGCAAATCAGGGTTCTAAGTTGATATTTCAGGCATACTGTGTGATTGCACAACATTGAAACCTCTCTCCAAGTGTGGGACTTGTAAAATGAGAGAGGAATCTCCATATTAGAGGTTGGTTCCTCAAACTCCTCTGATTAGATTTTTTATTTGCACAACTGCAGAGGTTCAAATCCTAATTTTATCCTAGATTTCAAGGAGACAGGGATAAGAAATGTAAAAATTGAAACTAAACTATGACGGTGATGCACCAAAGGAGTGGTGAAACATTTTTGCCATGTAAATAGACACAAATCAGAAATTGCAGCATAAAACATCATGCACAGGTTGATAAGCTATAATCAAAGGTTTGAAATAAAACAAACAACACATGTAAAGGACTGAAAGCATTCACAGATCCTGCATTGCGATTTTTAACATCAAAATCCTTGCATTCGAACACCAAAGAGGAAAAAAAGGTCTGTTACGATCCTTGGAAGGTCTGGTACTTCTAAAATCACTTGTTGAAGATGAAAACAAAAGCTTGCTGTGTAAAAAAAGTGTTCCCCCCTTTGAAAAATGAGCCAAATCCACCTTTTACAGTGCATGGGTCGAGCCCAGGAGAGAGAAAACATGAAAAAATGTGGGAGCCATTCCCCATTGACCAAAATGCATTAAAAACAGCATGGAGGTCCTTACAAACCAATGCCCTGACATTTTTGACCATGCTAGAGAAGAATGCGACCCATTTTTAATTAAAATTTGTTGTTGAAACATCAGTTCTGTCTATGGGCACGTACCAGAAGTGTTTTCTGATTTTCTCCCTCCAAACTTAACCAAAATTCAAAATTGACAATGGAATCTTATAGAGCATTTCACCATATTTCCATTGATATAAAGAACGCGAAAATCTGAGCTTTGGATCGAAATTTATGGTGATTTGAAGATTTAGGGAAAAAACAGGCCAAAATCGGATCACTTTGATATTTTTGACTTGGACACATGGCGAGTTCTGATTGGCTGCGGACCTTGCAGGGGAAAATTTCCCACGAAAACTCCACCGAGCTATAACTTGAAAAATACGTGGAGTTAGGAGGAAATATTTACCTTTCTAGAAAGCTGAGAAAGAGCTCTATCCAATGGTGTCATTTCCAGAAGGTTTTGAGTGCCTAAAAAGTAAAAATTTATGACTGAGGCAAAATATAAGGAAAGAATGAAAGGGAGTTAGCCACAAAATGAGCAGGGGACACATTTAGATAACAATTTTTGTGACTCAGAGGGGTCATCTGCCTGCTGGATGAATGATCAGTAGCCTGAAGCAATCCATTGGGCATGGAGTCATGAGTAGTAGCCTAAAAACTGATCTGAACTTTAAAAACTTCCCTCTGAACCGCTTGAATCCCACTGGACATGGAGATGTTACCACCAAAATGCCATCAAAATGAACTGTGCAAGAGTGAAACCAGTAGCACCAAAACTATGTACAAACTGAAAATCATACATGCTCCAAATGGAACATGCAGAGTGTGCACAAGCACTTCTTCTACTGAAAGCAAACCTACCTACTCTACTCTAACTGGAAGCAAAGGTGAGCTAAATGAACCCTGCAACTGGTTGTGCAAAATAGCTTCCTTTCTTCAAAATTGGCAACCATGCAAATGATTTGGAGCTAAGTATGGCTGATTAGATGAGTGGAAAATCAACAAGAAGCTGGTCTTCTACCCAAATTAGCAAGGTGTCAACTCAAAACAAATCCAATACCTCTTTTAGTTGCTTTGCATTTGGATTGGAGAGGTATGACAGCTGATCCTTGGAACTTTGCACCTCATCCTCATGCTTAGAATCAAGCATGACTGGTTGTGGCTTCTCCTTTGGCTCTAATGAAGCCAAATACCTGATTGGGCAAGGTATGATCCATTGAGTATGCCCATAATTCTGATTTTTAACTCCAAGAATGGAGTTCTCTTGTAGACCTTGAATGGATGGTGTGGAAGCAATGGTAGAACCCTTCTGCCCTTTCTCTTCCTCCAATGGAGGAAATGAAAGATTAAAATCTTCCAATATTGGTTCCAAAGAGCTTCTATAAGATGCAGGCTACTACAAATGAATAATCTCCTCCATGACAGCAGGCTCTTGTGTTTGGAAGATGGATGATGAAAGAGAGAATGGTGGAAACTCAACCGGTTCTTCTTCATCAAAATAGTCCTCCAAATCAGACAGGTAAACTACCTCATTGCTGTCCTACTGCAAATATTCAATCTCTCCCATGGTGTTCTCTTGATCTGTAACTTGATCACCATGGTTTATTTCATCCTCAAACATTGAGTTTGAGGGATCAAAATCTTCTTCAGTACTAGAACTTGAGAGAGATGAAGTAGAGAGAAGAACAAAAGGTTCTTCTATAACCTGCTTTGTGCTCAAAGCCTTTGGATCTGCACTTTTCTCCCCCACAGCTGGAATGTGCTCCTCTTCTTTTGGATTTGGATCAGCTTCTCCTTCCTCTTGCTGTCCCTCATGACTGATTTTTGCAATTTGAATTGGATCAGCATTTCCTTCAAATAGGGTTCCAACATGGACACTATATTCTAAACAAATTGATTGCTGATCTACAACTCCTTTTTTCTCTTCTTCTGCTGTAACAAAATCAGTCCTGACCACCATTTATTCTGTAACTCCAACCTCTTCTGAAGGTTTCATCAGCAAAGGGATCTTCTTCATCCCAAATTTAAGAGCCCAACTCTTCAAAATTTGAATTTATTCATCCTTGTTTGGCTTCTCTTTTTGCTGTCCTTCATGACTGATTTTTGCAATTTTTTGTGGTGGTGGAGGAGGTAAAACCTCTTGTTTCTTTGGAGGAGAGGGTGTTTCATTTAGATCTTGTGGAGGGGATGACTGTTTGGAAGGGAAAAGGACAGAAGAATTGTGATGAGGTGGAAGACTAGGGGGTGGAGAAATGGATTCAACACTTGGGACAGCAGATGGAGAGTTTAAAACTTGACACTCCTGAGATAAAACAGATTGGGAAAGAGGAAAAGAAAAGGCATGAGATGGTGTGCTTACCCATTGACAAGGTTGCTGAATACTCCTCTCATACACCTCTATTCCTTCAATCCACTTTGCAAGCAATGACAGCATTGTAATCATGAAGTCAAGCTTCTCTTGAGGGCTGGAATGCCTTGGGAAAGGTCCCACCCATGGATAGGGTGCTCCACAACCGATTCCAAATGCTTTCATTTTTACTTGAGCCCTAGATTGCACCATGTTTACCTCCATCTTTTGGATTTTCTCCAACATACCAGCATCTTGCATCTAATTGTCTTCATTGTATGCACACCCTTGCTCTTGGAAAGCTCCATAGCCAAACTGATTTCGTCATTGCTGCTCATATGGGTATGTATGCTGATTTTGAATTTGTTCAAAATGTTGATTTGGACGATTTAAAAACATGTTGGAGGTGGGAAACATTTCTGCTATTATAAATGTGAGTTCCATGATGGAAATGAAGTCATGATTGCACAACTTCATGGAATGGAAAAGAATGAAAGAGATGGAAAGAATAATGGATGGAAATGGATGAAAAATAGGTCTGCAACTTCAAAAATGGGTTGCTGATCAGATGGACTCACCAGATGTGTTTGGAAGTGCCTCCAATGGCTGAAATCTTCACAGGAATACACCAACCTAGAAAAGATGAAGAGGAAGACCTCTAAGGTCCCACCGGGCGTGTAAAAACTATTTTTGCAAATCAGCAGCACCCCTGGATGCAAATTAGGGTTCTAAGTTTATATTTCAGGCATCCAATGTGATTACACAACATTGAAACCTCTCTCCAAGTGTGGGACTTATAAAATGAGAGAGGAATCTCCAAATTAGAGGCTAGTTCCTCAAACTCCTCTGATTAGATCTATTATTTGCACAACTGCAGAGGTTTAGATCCTAATTTTATCCTAGATTGCAAGGAGATAGGGATAAGAAATGCAAAAATTGAAACTAAACTAATGATGGTGATGCACCAAACGAGTGGTGAAACATTTTTTACCATGTAAATAGACACAAATCAGAAATTGCAGCATAAAAAATCATGCACAGGTTGATAAGTTGTAATCAAAGCTTTGAAATGATACAAACAACACATGCAAAGGACTGAAAACATTCACAGAGCCTACATTGTGATTTTCAACATCAAAATCCTTGCATTCCAACACCAAAGAGGAAAAAAAGGCCTGTTACAATCCCTGGAAGGTCTGGTACTTCTAAGATCACTTGCTGAAGATGAAAACAGAAGCTTGCTGTGCAAAAAAAGTGTTCCTCCTTTTGAAAAATGAGCCAAATCCAGCTTTTACAGTGCATGGGTCGAGCCCAGGAGAGAGAAAATGTGAAAAAATATGGGAGCCATTCCCCATTGACCAAAATGCATTAAAAACAGCATGGAGGTCCTTACAAACCCATGCCCTGACATTTTTGACCATGATGGAGAAGAATGCGACCCATTTTGCATTAAAATTGATTGTTGAAATGTCAATTCTGTCCATGGGCACGTACCAGAAGTGTTTTTTGATTTTCTCCCTCCAAACTTAACCAAAATTAAAAATTTACAATGTAATCTTGTAGAGAATTTCACCATCTTTCCATTGATATAAAGAACGCGAAAATCTGAGCTTTGGATCGAAAGTTATGGTGATTTGAAGTTTTAGGGAAAAAACAGGCCAAAATCGGATCGCTTTGATATTTTTGACTTGGACACGTGGCAAGTTCTGATTGGGTGCGGGCCTTGCAAGGAAAAATTTCCCACAAAAACTCCACTGATCCATAACTTGAAAAATACGTGGAGTCAGGAGGAAATCTTTACATTTCTAGAAAGCTGAGAAAGAGCTCTATTCAATGGTGTCATTTCTAGAAGGTTTTGAGTGCCTAAAAAGTAAAAATTTATGACTGAGGCACAATAGAAGGAAAGAATGAAAGGGCGTTAGCCACAAAATGAGCAGGCGGCACATTTAGATAACAAAAACCATTTAACTGATTTGGATTTGAACATGGCTGATTGGATGAATGGAAAATCAACAAGAAACTAGTCTTCCACCCAAATTATCAAGGTATCAGGTGAAGGCAAATTCAATACCCCTTTTAGTTGTTCTGCATTTAGATTGGAGAGGTATGCTAGCTAATCCTTGGTTCTTTGTAGCTCATCCTCATGCTTAGGAGCAACCACGACTGATTGTGACTTCTCTTTTGGTTCCAATGAAGCCAGACACCTGATTGGGCAAGGTATGGTCCTTTGAGTATACCCATTGCCCTGATTTTCCACTCCAAAAATGGAGTCTTCTTGTAAACCTTCTTGGGTGGGTGATGTGGAAGCAATGGTAGGACTTTTATGCCCTTTCTCTTCCTTCATAGCAACATGGAACTCTTCTATAGTGTACAACTCCTCGTTATTGATTGCAACATCCAATGAAGTTGCTTTTGCATTGTTGTTACCTGCTGCAATACATTGTTGGCTTTGGAGATCCTCCATTGTAGCTTTTGGAAGATCAAATTCTTCAAGCTTTGATTCAAGAGGCATGTTGCAAACTGTAGGCAGTTGTCCTTGAACTCTTTTGTCCATGGCAGCAAGTTCTTGTTGTTGGAGAACGAATGGTGAAGAAGGAAACATGGTAATTTCAGCTGGCTCTTCATCTAAACATTCTTCTAAGTCTGATGGCAAATCAAACTCTTGAATGTCTTGCTGTAGCAAAGTCTCTCCCTCTTGTATGGTGGCCTCCAAATCTGCATTTTCTTCACCCTGTATAACTTTATTTTCAAACATGAAACTTGTCAATCCAAACTCATCCCAAAAATCAGATTGTTGGAGAGATGAAGTGGGAGAGAAGCATGAAATTTCTTGTGCCTTTTGCTCACAATTTGGACCTGTTTTGTTCACCTCCATAATGGCTTCATCAATCAAATCAGCCCCTTCAAATGAAAGCAAAAATGTATCAATAATGTTTCCTACTTCTACTGTTGTAAAAACTGACTTGACCTCATCCATTTGCTCCTCAAAGATGGGGTTTTGAGATGGTTTTCCTTCCTTCTTGATGGTTGATTTTGCAGTGCAAACTGGATCAGCATTTTCTTTGGGCAAAGTGCCAACATGGACACCCAACTCATCACCAACAAATTGTTGTTTTTCTCGCTTCACTGCTGTTATAAAATCAGCCTTGTTTTCCACTTGTTCTCCAACTTCAACATCCTCTATTGGTTTCACCATCAAGGGGATTTTTGTAATCCTGAATTTAAGAGCCCAACTCTTCAGACTTTGAATTTCTTCATCCTTGTTTGGCTCTTCTTTCTGCTGCTATTTTCCTTGATTGGCATTCTGATTTTTATCCTCCCAACATGGATTTGGGAATGCAAGAGGATAAGTGGATTGTAACTCAATTGATTTTGCAATTTTTTGTGGTGGTGGAGGAGGTAGGAACTCTTGTTTCTTTGGAGGGAATGGCTGTTTGGAAGGGAAAAGGATAGAAGAATTGAGATGGGGTGGAAGACTAGGGAATGGAGAAATGGATTCAACACTTGGGATAGCAGATGGAGAGTTTAAAACTTGACACTGCTGAGATAAAACAGATTGGGAAAGAGGGAGAGAAAAGGCATGAGATGGTGTGCTTACCTGTTGACAAGGTTGTTGAATACTCCTCTCATACACCTGTATTCCTTCAATCCACTTTGTAAGCAATGGTAGTGTTGTAATCATGAAGTCTAGCTTCTCTTGAGGGCTGCAATGCCTTGGAAAAGGTCCCACCCATGGACAAGGTGCTCTACAACCGATTCTAAATGCTTTCATTTGTGCTTGAGCCCTGGATTGCACCATGTTTACTTCCATCTTTTGGATTTGTTCCAGCAGATCTACATTTTCTTCTTGACTGCCCTCACAACTAGCATACCCTTGTGCTTGACATACTTCATATCCAAATTGACTTTGGCACTGCTGTTCATATGGGTAGACATGCTGATTTTGAATTTGATCAAAATGTTGATTTGGAGGATTTGTAAAACATGTTGGAGGTGTGATAAACTGTTGTTGTAAATGTGAATTCCATGATGGAAATGAAGTCATGATTGCACAACTTCATGGAATGGAAAAGAATGAAAATGATGGAAAGAAGAATGGATGGAAATGAATGGAAAACATGTCTGCAACTTAGAGAATGAGTTGTTTACCAGATGGAGTCGCCAGATGTGCTTTTGAAAGTGCCTCCAAAAGGTTGAATCTTTAACAGGAACACACCAACCTGTCAAAGATAAAGTGGAAGACCTCTAAGGTCCCACCGGGCGTGCCAAAACTGTTGTTGCAAATCAGCAACACCCCCTGGATGTTGATCAGATTTCTAGTTTGATCACCCTATGCATCCAGTGTGATTGCACAACATTGAATCCTCTTCCCAAGTGTGGGACTTGCAAAAATGTAAGAGGAATCTCCAGATTAGAGGTTGGTTCCTCAACTCCTCTGATCAGCTATTTTACTTGCACAATTGCAGAGGTTTAAACTCCTAAATCTACTCTAAATTCCAAGGAGACAGAGATAGAGAATGCAAAAAAAGAAAGAACTGATGCTAATAGGTGATGCACCAAAGGAGTTGTAGACACCTGATGCTGCATGAAATACACAATCCACAAGGAAACACAACACAAAACATGCACAAATTCTCAAAATGTAATGAAAGATCAAGAAAGCAATGATAGATATATGAAAGGATTGAGGGATTTTAATCACATAACATATATCAACATCTCAGATCCAATACAATACATTACAGTGATCCAGAGGCAAGAAAAGGTGCTACATTACATGTAAAGGTAAAATTTCTTCACAAATTATGCCAAGGAGGAATAAAAAGGAAGTTGCAGAGCTGAAAAAGTGTCTCTCCTTTGCAAAATGAACTAATTCTGGCTTTTACAGTGCAAACCACGACCCTAGGAGAGAGAAATGCAGGAAAACGTGCAAGGGGTTCAACCATTGACCAAAATGCCATCAAAACAGCATGGGCGCCCTGACAGACCCATTCCTTGACATTTTTAACCATGCTGGGAGAGAATGCGAGCCATTCTTCATTAAAAACGGTGGTTGAAACGTCATTTCTGTCCATGACCACGTGCCAGAGGTGTTTCTTGATTTTATCTCTCAAAACTCCACCAAAATGCAAAAATGACCCCGGAATCTTGTAGAGAATTTTACCAGCTTTCCATTGATATAAAGAACATGAAAAATCGAGCTTTGGATCGAAAGATATGGCGATTTGAAGTTTTAGGGCAAAACAAGGCCAAAATCGGGTCGGTGGGAATTTTTTTTGAATTTTTACCTTTTTGGTCGTTTGGAAAATTTTCCAAAATTTCCCCGCGCTCTGCCACTCTAGGTGCCACGTGGCGGCATCTCATTGGCCGCGGGCCTTTCAGGGGAAATTTTTTCCAAAAAACTCCGCCGAGCCATAACTTCAAAAATACATGGAGTTAGGAGGAAAACTTTACCTTTTTGGAAAGCTGAGAAAGAGCTCTATCTAATGGTGCCATTTCTAGAAGGTTTTGAGTGCCTGAAAATCAAAATTTTATGACTGAGGCACAAGAGAGGAAAAAATGAGAGGAGTTAGCCACAAAAAATGAGCAGGGGCACATTTTGGATAACAGTTACCAAACTACACTGGGGATAGAAACCCTAATGTTTTCCTGCAAGCCATAAAAGCCCAATGGAGATGTGCAATCGAACGAAGGAGCATGCTTGTCTACACTTTGTGCAGAACCGCAACACATTGGTGGCTGGCGCATCAGGACAATCTTTTAGGGTGGTGCGAGGTGAGCATTGCTGGCTCTCTATTAGATTTTTTAGGAGCAACACGTCAACTAAAATTTGTTTCTATGAGGGGAAAGGATCCACCTCGGATCATGTCTAGGAGTGCGAGAGGATCTGGATGGAAGGCACAAAGGCTTTACCTCCTTCCCTCTGGGTACAAAAGTTTTATTCCACACTACAAGGTTCTGCATGCGCATGGTACGTTCATTCAGAGTTACGCCATCAGATAGGGAACTGGTGGGGGTTAACAAATGACTTGATTCAGGCATTTGAATATAAAATTGCTAAACCCTTGGTGAACGAGGCGTTGTAGGTTGTTAAGCGCCTAACTAAGAGAGACAGTGCCATGACAGAGGATAGAATACTGGAATTATTAGGTGAGCCTAACTTAAAAAAGCACTTTGATGTAGAAAAACACTTTGATGAGGGAGAATCAAATGAGATACAACTTGAGTGTGCTTGCATGGAGAAGGAGAAGGGAAAGATGGTCTGTGTGATAGATGCAAAGAAGTGGAGAACTTGGATGTTAACCATACTATGGGTATGCATGAAGTAACAAATAGTGTTGATGAGCAAGCATGCGCCTACCATGAACCCCTCAAAAAAAAGATCGCTAACATTGGCTCAGAAATGGAACCTAAGGAGGCTACTATTGGGGACTATTGGTCAGAAAAGGAGGTTTCAAAGATCAATGATCTATTGTGTGAGTTTCAGGATTTATTCCCCCGTGGGTACCATGAGCTTAAGGGAGTTCACCACTCTTTAGGAGAGATGCGGATCAAGTTAAAGGAAGAAGCGTGACCGATTTAGAAGAGAACTTACTGAATGAATTCAAATTTTTGTGTCCGAGTCAAGAAGGAGATAGAAAATATGATCGTATCACGCATCATTGAAGTTGTGGAGGAATCAGAATGGATAAGACCCATGGTCATAAGCATTAAAAAGGATGGAAGGATAAGGATCTGTGTTAACTATAGGGACCTAAATGTGGCATGTGTAATTGATCCTTCCCAACCCCTTTTGCAAAGGAAATCATGGAAGGAGTGGCTGGGTGTGAGATCTATTCCTTCACAGATGGCTTCTCAAAATATCATTAGGTTAAAATCCCAACGGAGGACCAAGAAAAAACAACTTTCGCTACTAAATGGGGAAGTTTCACCTACACGGTCATGCCTTTCGGACTAAAGAATGTGCCTATTGTGTTTTCGCACATAGTGGTATAGACATTTTAAAATTTTATCCATAAGTTCCTTCAGGTCTACCTTGATGACTAAACAATGTATGGACTAGTGAAAGACCATTTTGACAATTTGCGGTTGATGTTCGAAAGATGTCAGCAGTTGTGTATATCCATCAACATCAATAAATGTCTTTGTTAATGCAAAATCATAGCACCCCCAAATGAGCTATGGATCTACTTTTCTAAGGCAGGGTCATTTGGTGTGATTTGCATAACATTGCAACCATTCCCCAAGCTGTGGGACTTACAAATGGGAATGATCCTCTAGATAAGGTTATTTCCTCTTCTTAATCTACCTACCACAAGCTATTCCAGTGAAGGCAAGCTAAGCTAATCCTAATTTAACTTCCAAGGAGATAAGGAGAGAAAGAAAGCGAGGAAAAATAGAGCCTACACTAAAACGGTGATGCACCAGAAAAGGAGCGAGATATTCTATTGAGGGAGAAAGAAACAGAGAAAATTATGAGGGAGGTCAAACATAAGTGACACAACCCAGACCTTCAAATTCACCATTAAACTCCATGAAACACAACATCCTACACCTGTAAATGTGAAATACATGCACAGAAAAACAAATCTGAAAGGGAGAGGCACAAGGAAACAACAAAACGATGCAAAGTGTTGAAGAACACCACAAAACACATTATTATTGCTCTAGAAGGTGCACAGACCATTACATTTCTGAATAGAGGCACACATACATTTTCTAGGCATGGGAGAAGGTTCGCTGCTCAAAAATGGCGTCGAGAAACAAATTTGACAGAGTTTCTTTATGCCCAAAATGTCTCTCCTTCTCAAAATGAGAAGTATTAGAATATATAGAAAGAATAAGAGAGAGAGAAGAGGGAAAAATCGAATCCCGAAATATGTCTTTCAACCACTTTTCAAAATGTGTTTTAATTCTTCCTCTGTTGATGGGCTCAATGCAAAAGCTCATAATTACATGTATCTACTTTGCAGACCAAAGAAAATGACCCATACTTCATTAAATCTGGTGGTTGGAATTAGCTTTTTTGCCTTTTCCACGCCAAAACACATTTTGTAAATCTCTCCCACAAATCTCTACCAAAATAAAAAATTGAAGACTCCATGATGAAGAGAATCTCCATATCTTTCCATTGGTACCAAGATCATCAAAAATGGAGCTCTGGATCAAAAGATATGGCCTTCTGCGTTTTTTCCTTACAGTTTCCTGCAAATTTGGCTTTAGGCGAATTTTGAACTTTTTCCCCTCAAATTCACCGATGATGTGGCATCCATTATGGTTGGCGGAGGTAGGGGCTTCCCTTTTTCCATTTTACATTTTTTTGACAAAAATTCAAAAAATCTAATTTACCTCCGAAGTCCCACATCCAAGCATTAGCATTTTGATGGGTTCAAACTTTGACTTTTTCCTTTGCCTCGTTCTGGAATGCGAGCTCGTAGGTCTGAAACGTTTTCCCTTCATATTTTCTCTATGTGCGGGGTTGTCTTGACCAAATTTTTTGGGGGGCAAATTTGGGATAACAATTTGGCGACTCACGGGGACATCTGCCTGCTAGATGAAGAGACCAGTGGCCTTGAAGTATTCATTGGGCATGGAGTCTGCCTGATAAACACGAAACTTATCTAAAATTTGAAAACCTCCTCTCTGAGCCAATTGGAAACCCACTGAAATAGACTATGCAAGAGCAAAACTAGCACCACAAAAACTATGTACAAAACAAGCACTTCTTTTACTGAAAGCAAAACTACCTATCCTACTCTAACTGGAAGCAAAAGTGGGCTAAAAAAACCCTGCAACTGGTTGTGCAAAATAGCTTCCTTTCTTCAAAATTGGCAACTGTTGTTGCAAATCAGTAGCACCCCTGGATGTAAATCAGGTTTCTAAGTTGATGTTTAGGGCATCCAGTGTGATTACACAACATTGAAACCTCTCTCCAAGTGTGGGACTTGTAAAATGAGAGAGGAGGCTGTTTCCTCAAACTCCTCTAATTAGATCTATTATTTACACAACTGCAGAGGTTTAGATCCTAATTTTATCCTAGATTACAAGGAGACATGGATAAGAAATGTAAAAATTGAAACTAAACTAATTATGGTGATGCACCAAAGGAGTGGTGAAATATTTTTTGCCATGTAAATAGACACAAATCAGAAATTTCAGCATAAAACATCATGCAAAGGTTGATAAGCTATAATCAAAGGTTCAAAATGAAACAAACAACACATGCAAAGGACTGAAAGCATTCACAGAGTCTGCATTGTGATTTTCAACATCAAAATCCTTACATTCCAACACCAAAGAGGTAAAAAATGCCTGCTACAATCCCTGGAAGGTTTGGTACTTCTAAAATCACTTGCTGAAGATGAAAACAGAAGCTTGCTGTGTAAAAAAAGTGTTCCCCCCTTTGAAAAATGAGCCAAATCGAGCTTTTACAATGCATGGGTCGAGCCCAGGAGAGAGAAAACATGAAAAAACGTGGGAACCATTCCCCATTGACCAAAATACATTAAAAACAGCATGTAGGTCCTTATAAACCCATGCCCTGACATTTTTGACCATCCTGGAGAAGAATGTGACCCATTTTGCATTAAAATTGGTTGTCGAAATGTCAGTTATGTCCATAGGCACGTACCAGAAATGTTTTTTTTATTTTCTCCCTCCTAACTGAACCAAAATTCAAAATTGACCATGGAATCTTATAGATCATTTCACCAGCTTTCCATTGATATAAACAACACGAAAATCTGAGCTCTAGATCGAAAGTTATGGCGATTTGAAGTTTTAGGGCAAAAACAGGCCAAAATCGAATCGCTTTGATATTTTGACCTGGACACGTGGCGAGTTCTGATTAGCTGTGGACCTTGCAAGGGAAAATTTCCCACAAAAACTCCGCCGAGCCATAACTTGAAAAATACGTTGAGTTAGGAGGAAATCTTTACCTTTCTAGAAAGCTGAGAAAGAGCTCTATCCAATGGTGTCATTTCCAGAAGGTTTTGAGTGCCTAAAAAGTAAAAATTTATGACTGAGGCACAATAGAAGGAAAGAATGAAAGGGAGTTAGCCATAAAATGAGTAGGGGGCACATTTGGATAACAATTTTGGTGACTCAAAGGGGTCATCTACCTGCTGGATGAATGATCAGTAGCCTAAAGCAATCCATTGGGCATGGAGTCATGAGTAGTAGCCTGAAAACTAATCTAAACTTTGAAAACTTCCCTTTGAACCGCTTGAATCCCACTGGACATGGAGTTGTTACCACCAAAATGCCATCAAAATGAACTGTGCAAGAGTGAAACTAGCAGCACCAAAACTATGTACAAATTGAAAATCATACATGCTCCAAATGGAACATGCAGAGTGTGCACAAGCACTTCTTCTACTGAAAGCAAACCTACCTACTCTACTCTAACTGGAAGCAAAGGTGAGCTAAATGAACCCTGCAACTGGTTGTGCAAAATAGCTTCCTTTCTTCAAAATTGGCAGCCATGCAAATGATTTGGAGCTGAGTATGGCTGATTGGATGAGTGTAAAATAAAAAAGAAGCTGATCTTCTACCCAAATTAGCAAGGTGTCAACTCAAAACAAATCCAATACCTCTTTAAGTTGCTCTGCATTTGGATTGGAGAGGTATGACAGCTGATCCTTGGAACTTTGCATCTCATCCTCATGCTTAGAAGCAAGCATGACTTGTTGTGGCTTCTCCTTTGGCTATAATGAAGCCAAATACCTGATTGGGCAAGGTCTGATCCATTGAGTATGCCCATAATTCTGATTTTCAACTCCAAGAATGGAGTTCTCTTGTAAACCTTGAATGGATGGTGTGGAAGCAATGGTAGATCCCTTCTGCCCTTTCTCTTCCTCCAATGAAGGACATGAAAGATTAAAATCTTCCAATCTTGGTTCCAAAGAGCTTCTATAAGATGCAGGCTACTACAAATGAATACTCTCCTCCATGATAGTAGGCTCTTGTGTTTGGAAGATGGATGATGAAAGAGAGAATGGTGGAAACTCAACCGGTTCTTCTTCATCAAAACTGTCCTCCAAATCAGATAGGTAAACTACCTCATTGTTGTCCTGCTGCAAATGTTCAATCTCTCCCATGGCATTCTCTTGATCTGCAACTTGATCACCATGGTTTCTTTCATCCTCTAGCATTGAGTTTGAGGGATCAAACTCTTCTTCAGTACTAGAACTTGAGAGAGATGAAGTAGAGAGAAGAACTGTATGTTCTTCTATAACCTACTTTGTGCTTAAAGCCTTTGGATCTGTACTTTTCTCCCCCACAGCTAGAATGTGCTCGTTTTCTTTTGGATTTGGAGCAACTTCTCCTTCCTCTTTCTGTCCCTCATGACTGATTTTTGCAATTTGAATTGAATCAACATTTCCTTCAAATAGGGTTCCAACATGGACACTATATTCTGAACAAATTGATTGCTGATCTGCAACTCCTTTTTGCTCTTCTTCTGCTACAACAAAATCAGTCCTGACCACCATTTTTTTTGTAACTCCAACCTCTTCTGAAGGTTTCATCAGCAAAGGGATCTTCTTCATGCCAAATTTAAGAGCCCAACTCTTCAAAATTTGAATTTCTTCATCCTTGTTTGGCTTCTCTTTTTGCTGTCCTTCATGACTGATTTTTGTAATTTTTTGTTGTGGTGGAGGAGGTAAAACCTCTTGTTTCTTTGGAGGAGAGGGTGTTTCATTTAGCTCTTGTGGAGGGGATGACTGTTTGGAAGGGAAAAGGATAGAAGAATTGAGATGAGGTGGAAGACTAGGGGGTGGAGAAATGGATTCAACACTTGGGACAGCAGATGGAGAGTTTAAAACTTGACACTACTGAGATAAAACAAATTGGGAAAGAGGAAAAGAAAAGGCATGTGATGGTGTACTTACCCATTGACAAGGTTGTTGAATATTCCTCTCATACACCTCTATTCCTTCAATCCACTTTGCAAGCAATGGCAGCGGTGCAATCATGAAGTCAAGCTTCTCTTGAGGGTTGTAATGCCTTGGGAAAGGTCCCACCCATGGACAAGGTGCTCCACAACTGATTCCAAATGCTTTCATTTTTGCTTGAGCCCTGGATTGCACTATTTTTACCTCCATCTTTTGGATTTTCTCCAACATACCAGCATCTTGCATCTGATTGTCTTCATTATATGCACACCCTTGCTCTTGGAAAGCTCCATAGCCAAACTAATTTTTGCATTGCTGCTCATATGGGTAATGTTGATTTGGAGGATTTAAAAAACATGTTGGAGGTGGGAAACATTGTTATTTTTGTAAATGTGAGTTCCATGATGGAAATTAAGTCATGATTGCACAACTTCATGGAATGGAAAAGAATGAAAGAGATGGAAAGAATAATGGATGGAAATGGATGAAAAACAAGTCTGCAACTTCAAAAATAGGTTGTTGATCAGATGGAGTCACCATATGTGTTTGCAAGTGCCTCCAAAGGCTGAAATCTTCACAGGAACACACCAACCTACAAAAGATGAAGTGGAAGAACTCTAAGGTCCCACCGGGCATGTAAAAACTGTTGTTGCAAATCAGCAGCACCCCTGGATGCAAATCAGGTTTCTAAATTGATGTTTCAGGCATACTAGTGTGATTTCACAACATTTAAACCTCTCTCCAAGTGTGGGACTTGTAAAAATGAGAGAGGAATCTCCAGATTAGAGGCTGGTTCATCAAACTCCTCTGATTAGATCTATTATTTACACAACTGCAGAGGTTTAGATCCGAATTTTATCCTAGATTGCAAGGAGACAGGGATAAGAGATGTAAAAATTGAAACTAAACTAATAAGGGTGATACACCAAAGGAGTGGTGAAACATTTTTTTTTTCATGTAAATTGACACAAATCAGAAATTGTAACATAAAACATCATGCACAGGTTGATAAGCTATAATCAAAGGTTTGAAATAAAGACAAACAACACATGTAAAGGACTAAAAGCATTCACAGAGCCTGCATTGCGATTTTCAACATCAAAATCCTTGTATTCCAGCACCAAAGAGGGTAGAAAGACTTGTTACAATCCCTGAAAGGTCTGATCCTTCTGAAATCACTTGCTTAAGGTGAAAACAGAAGCTTGTTATGCAAAAAAGGTGTTCCATCCTTTGAAAAATGAGCCAAATCTGGCTTTTACATTGCATGGGTCGAGCCCAGGAGAAAGGAAAACATGAAAACACATGGAGAGCCATTCCTCATTGACCAAAATGCATTAAAAACAGCATGGAGGTCCTTACAAACCAATGCCTTGACATTTTTGACCATAATGGAGAAGAATGCGACCCATTTTTAATTAAAATTAGTTGTTGAAACATCAGTTCTGTCCTATAGGCACATACCAGAAGCATTTTTTGATTTTCTTCATCCAAAACTTAACCAAAATTCAAAATTGACTATGGAATCTTGTAGATAATTTCACCATATTTCCATTGATATAAAGAACGCGAAAATCTGAGCTTTGGATCGAAAGTTATGGCCATTTGAAGATTTAGGGAAAAAACAGGCCAAAATCGGATCGGCGAGCAAAAAGTTTGAATTTTTACCCGTTTGGTCTTTGGAACATTTTTCAAATTTTCCCCGCGCTCCACCACTCCAGGAACC
The DNA here is from genome assembly GCA_019776745.2 of Taxus chinensis. Lineage (NCBI taxonomy): Eukaryota > Viridiplantae > Streptophyta > Pinopsida > Cupressales > Taxaceae > Taxus > Taxus chinensis. The sequence goes on from CM034150.1 coordinate 724,878,512, forward strand.
ACATGGCACATTCTGATTAGGTGTGGGCCCTTCCTGACCATTTTTTCCTTCGGGCTGCTTGGTGTTTTTTTTTTTCCCTTAGACACGTGGCAGCTCCTGATTGGCTGCGGGCCTTCTAGGAAAAAATTTCCCACCAAAACTCCGCTAAGCCATAACTTGAAAAATATGTGGAGTTAGGAGGAAAAATTTACCTTTCTGGAAAGATGAGAAAGAGCTCTATCAATGGTGCCATTTCTAGAAGGTTTTGAGTGCCTAAAAAGTAAAAATTTATGACTGAGGCACAATAGAAGGAAAGAATGAAAGGGAGTTAGCCACAAAATGAGCAGGGGGCATATTTGGATAACATTTACTTTTCTGGAAAGCTGAGAAATAGCTCTATTCAATGGTGCCATTTCCAGAAGGTCTTGAGTGCCTAAAAAGCAAAATTTTGTGACTGAGGCAAGAGAGAGGGAAGAATGAGAGGAGTTAACCACAAAATGAGTAGGGGGCACATTTTGGATAACAATTTTAGCGACTCAGAGGGGTGATCTACCTGCTGGATGAAGTTACCAGTTGTCTTTTAGCAATCCATTGGGTATGGAGTCATAAGAAATAACTGAAACCAACCTGATATCTTGAAAACTTCCCTCTGAACCACTTGAAACGCATTGAACTTAGAGTTGTTCTCACCAAAATGCCACTTAAAACAGCTATGCAAGAGCAAAAGCAGCAGCACTAAAACTATTTACAAAACTGAAAATCATACATGCTCCAAATGGAACATGCAGAGTGTGCAAAAGCACTTATTTTACTGAAAGCAAACCTACCTACTCTATTCTAACTAGAAGCAAATGTAAGCTAAACAAACCCTGCAACTGGTTGTGCAAAATAGCTTCCTTTCTTCAAAATTGGCAACCATGCAACTGATTTGGCATTGAACATGGCAGATTGGATGAATGGAAAATCTGCAAGAAGCTAGTCTTCCACCCAAATGATCAAGGTATCAGGTGAAGGCAAATTCAATACCTCTTTTAGTTGTTCTGCATTTGGAGTCATGGAGTAGGTTAGCCTAAAAACTGATCCTTGGAACTTTGAAAACTCATCCTCATGCTTAGGAGCAACCGCTTGAATCCCACTGTGACATCTCCTTTGGTTACCACCATGAATGCCATCAAAACTGAACTGTGCAAGAGTGATGGTCCTTTGAGTAGCACCAAAACTATGTACAAACTGAAAATCATACATGCTCCAAATGGAACATGCAGAGTTGTGCTTGTAAGCACCTTTTAAATGGATACTGCAGAAGCAAAGGTAGAACCTTTTTGCCCTTACTCTTACTCTAACTGGAAGCAACAGGTGAGCTAAGATGAAAAATCTTGCAATCTTGGTTCCAAAGAGCTGCTATAAGATACAGGCTGCTACAAATGGGTGCTCTCCTTCAAAATTGATAACCATGCTCAATGTGTTTGGAGCGTGGATGTATGGCTGATTAGAATGAGTAGGAAAATCAACCGGAAGCTGGTCTTCATCAAAACAGTCCTCTAAATCTGACAGATAAACTACCTCATTGTTCTCAACTCAAAACAAATGCTCAACTACCTCTTTAAGTATGCTCTTGCATTTGTAACTTGATCATCATGGTTTTATGACATGCTCCATCCTTGGAACTTTGAGAGCTCAAACTCTTCTTTATGCACTAGAACTCGAGAGAGCATGAACTAGAAAGAAGAATTGAAGGTTCTCTTGTAGCTTTCTTTGTACTCAAAGCCTCTTGGATCTGTAATTTTCTCCCCCACAACTAGAATGTGCTCCTCTTCTTTTGGATTTGGAGCAAGGTATGATCCCTCTTCTAGTACTTGCCCATAATTCTTGATTCTTGATAGAATTCTTCCTCAAGAATGGAGTTCGTCTAAGTCAGACTCTTTGAATCTGATGGTGTGGAAGACAAGTTGGGATTTTAGAACCCTTCTGCAGAGCTTTCTCTTCCTCCATGGCTGATTGTGCAACTTGAAGATTAAATCTTCCAATATCTCTTTCCAATAGAATGCTAACTATAAGATGCTAGGCTTTACTGAGCAAACTGATTGCTAATCTGCTCCATGACAGCAGGCTCTTGTCCTACTGCAGCAAGATTTAGTGATGAAAGAGAGAATATTTGGAAACTCTAACCTCTTCTAAAAGGCTTAACCATCAAGGGGATCTTAGTCCTCCCAAATTCAGACAGGTAAACTACCTGAGACTTCGAATTTCTTCATCCTTGTTTGGCAAATTTTCAATTTGTTGTTGTTTTCCTTGACTAGAATTCTAATTTTGATCCTCCCAACATGGATTTGGGAATGCAAGAGGACCAGTGGATTGTAACTCAATTCATCCTGCAGCATTTTTAATGGTGGTTGAGGAGATAAAAAAATCTTTTTCAGTACTGGAGGAGAGGGTATTTTTGTTAGATTTTGTGGAGGAGATGACTGTTTGGAAGGAAGGGGGAAGGAAGAATTGAGATGTGGTAGAGAGACTAGGGAATGGAGAAATGGTTCTTCTATAACCTCCTTGGTGCAGCATTGACTGGCCTTTAGAATTTGAAATTCCAAATGAGATGATGCTGCTTGAGTAATGGGAAGAGAAAAACCAGATGATGGTGTAGAACTTACCTCATTGACTTTTGGATGTTGGATCAGCCAAGTGTCCTAGGCCTCTTGCTGTTCTACTGTCCACTGATTGTTTGCAAGTTGGGGAAGCATCTTCATCATGCAGTCTTCCTTCTCCTGAGGGATCCAAGTGTCTTGGAACACTATATTCTAAACAAATTGACAATGAGTGATCTGCAACCAATTTTAAAAGATTTCATCTGAGTTGTTGCTCTTGATAACAAAATATTCACCTGACCATCTTTTGGATTTGTTCCTGCAGATCTGAAACCTCTTCTGAACTGCCCTCATCAATGCAGCATACCCTTGTGCTTGACATTCTTCATATCCAAACTGACTAAGAGCACTGCAACTCATATGGGTAGAAATGCTGATTTTGAATTTGATTCAAAATGTTGATTTAGAGGATTTGTAAAACATGTTGGAGGTGTGATATACTGTTGTCTCTTTTTGCTGAATTCCTTTATGGAAATAAAGTCATGATTGCACATTTTTTGTGGTGGTGGAGGAGAATGAAACCTCTTGTTTCTTTGGAAAGGATAATGGATGGAAATGAATTTCATTTAGATCTGCAACTGTGGAGGAGGATGAGTTGTTTGGACTAGATGGAAAAGTCGACAGAAGTGCTTGTGATGAGTGCCTCTAAGACTAGGGGCTGAATATTTAACACGATTCACACCAACCTATGGGACAGCAGATGGAGAGTGAAAGAACTCTAAGGTCCCACTGGGTGAGCCAAAACAGATTGGGAAAGAGGAATCAGCAGCACCCCTGGAAGGCATGAGATCGGTGTGCTTACTAAGTTGACAATGTTTGCTGAATACTCCAGTGTGATTACACCTCTATTCCTTCAATCCACTTTGCAAGCAATGACAGCATTGTAATCATGAAGTCAAGCTTCTCTTGAGGGCTGGAATGCCTTGGGAAAGGTCCACCACCCATGGACAAGGTGCTCCACAACCGATTCCAAATGCTTTCATTTTTACTTGAGCCCTAGATTGCACCATGTTTACCTCCATCTTTTGGATTTTCTCCAACATACCAGCATCTTGCATCTAATTGTCTTCATTGTATGCACACCCTTGCTCTTGGAAACCTCCATAGCCAAACTGATTTTGTCATTGCTGCTCATATGGGTATGTATGCTGATTTTGAATTTGTTCAAAATGCTGATTTGGAGGATTTAAAAAACATGTTGGAGGTGGGAAACATTTCTGCTATTGTAAATGTGAGTTCCATGATGGAAATGAAGTCATGATTGCACAACTTCATGGAATGGAAAAGAATGAAAGAGATGGAAAGAATAATGGATGGAAATGGATGAAAAATAGGTCTGCAACTTCAGAAATGGGTTTGCTGATCAGATGGACTCACCAGATGTGTTTGCAAGTGCCTCCAAAGGCTGAAATCTTCACAGGAACACACCAACCTAGAAAAGATGAAGAGGAAGACCTCTAAGGTCCCACCAGGCGTGACAAAATTATTTTTGCAAATCCAGTAGCACCCCTGGATGCAAATTAGGGTTCTAAGTTTATATTTCAGGCATCCAGTGTGATTACACAACATTGAAACCTCTCTCCAAGTGTGGGACTTATAAAATGAGAGAGGAATCTCTAGATTAGAGGCTAGTTCCTCAAACTCCTCTGATTAGATCTATTATTTTCACAACTGCAGAGGTTCAGATCCTAATTTTATCCTAGATTGCAAAATCGAGATAGGGATAAGAAATGCAAAAATTAAAACTAAACTAATGATGGTGATGCACCAAATGAGTGGTGAAACATTTTTTACCATGTAAATAGACACAAATCAGAAATTGCAGCATAAAAAATCATGCACAGGTTGATAAGTTGTAATCAAAGGTTTGAAATGATACAAACAACACATGCAAAGGACTGAAAACATTCACAGAGCCTGCATTGTGATTTTCAACATCAAAATCCTTGCATTCCAACACCAAAGAGGAAAAAAAAGGTCTGTTACGATCCCTGGAAGGTCTGGGTACTTCTAAAATCACCTGCTGAAGATGAAAACAGAAGCTTGCTGTGCAAAAAAAGTGTTCCCCCCCTTTGAAAAATGAGCCAAATCCAGCTTTACAGTGCATGGGTCGAGCCCAGGAGAGAGAAAATGTGAAAAAATATGGGAGCCATTCCCCATTAACCAAAATGCATTAAAAACAGCATGGAGGTCCTTACAAACCCATGCCCTGACATTTTTGACCATGTTGGAGAAGAATGCGACCCATTTTGCATTAAAATTGGTTGTTGAAATGTCAATTCTATCCATGGGCACGTACCAGAAGTGTTTTTTGATTTTCTCCCTCAAAACTTAACCAAAATTAAAAATTTACAATGTAATCTTGTAGAGAATTTTCACCATCTTTCCATTGATATAAAGAACGCGAAAATCTGAGCTTTGGATCGAAAGTTATGGTGATTTGAAGTTTTAGGGAAAAAACAGGCCAAAATCGGATCGCTTTTGATATTTTTGACTTGTACACGTGGCGAGTTCTGATTAGGGTGCGGGCCTTGCAAGGAAAAATTTCCCACGAAAACTCCACCGAGCCATAACTTGAAAAATACATGGAGTTAGGAGGAAATATTTACCTTTCTAGAAAGCTGAGAAAGAGCGCTATCCAATGGTGTCATTTCTAGAAGGTTTTGAGTGCCTAAAAGTAAAAAATTTATGACTGAGGCACAATAGAAGGAAAGAATGAAAGGGAGTTAGCCACAAAATGAGTAGGGGGCACATTTGGATAACAGCAACCATGCAACTGATTTGGCATTGAACATGGCTGATTGGATGAATGGAAAATCAACAAGAAGCTGGTTTTCCACCCAAATCATCAAGGTATCAGGTGAAGGAAAATTCAATACCTCTTTTAGTTGTTCTGTATTTGGATTGGAGAGGTATGACAGCTGATCCTTGGTTCTTTGTAGCTCATCCTCATGCTTAGGAGCAAGCATGACTGATTGTGACTTCTCATTTGGTTCCAATGAAGCCATATACCTGATTGGGCAAGGTATGGTCCTTTGAGTATACCCATTGCCCTGATTTTCAACTCCAAAAATGGAGTCTTCTTGTAGACCTTCTTGGGTGGGTGATGTGGAAGAAATGGTAGGCCTTTTCTACCCTTTCTCTTCCTCCAATGAAGAACATGAAAGATTACAATCTTCCAATCTTGGTTCCAAAGAGCTGCTATAAGATGCAGGGTGCTGCAAATGAATGCTCTCCTTCATGACAACAGGCTCAAGTATTTGGGATGTGGAAGATGAAATAGAGAATGGTGGAAACTCAACCAGTTCTTCTTCATCAAAATAGTCCTCCAAATCTGACAGATACACTACCTGATGGTTGTCCTGATGCAAATGCTCAACTTCCTCCATAAGTGTCCTCTTGATCTATAACTTGATCATCATGGTTTTTTTCATCCTCCAACATTGAGTTGAAAGATCAAACTTTTCTTCAGCACTAGAACACAAGAGGGATGAAGTAGAAAGAAGAATTGAAGGTTCTCTTGTAGCCTGCCTTGTGTTCAAAGCCCTTGGGTCTACAATTTTCTCCTCCACAACTAAAATGTGCTCCTCTTCTTTTGGATTTGGAGCAGCTTCTCCCTCTTCTACTACTTGAAGACAATCTTGTTCTTGATAGAACTCTTCCTCTAGCACAAAGTTCGTTAAGTCAAACTCTTCGATCTGCTGCTCTAGAGGACAAGTTGGGACTCTAGGATCTTCTTCAGAGCTTTCTTCCTCCATGGCTGATTGTGTAACTTGAATTGAATCAGCATTCTCTTCAATAGAATGCTAACATAGAAACTACTTTATGAGCAAACTGATTGATGATCTTCTTCTTCTTTTTGCTCTTCTCTTCCTGCAGCAAATTCAGTCCTAACCACCACTTGGTTTCCAACTCCAACCTTTTCTAAAGGCTTAACCATCAAGGGGATCTTTGTCATCCCAAATTTAAGAGCCCAACTCTTCAGACTTTGAATTTCTTCATCCTCGTTTGGCTCTTCTTTCTGCTACTGTTTTCCTTGATTGGCATTCTGATTTTTATCCTCCCAACATGGATTTGGGAATGCAAGAGGAGAAGTGGATTGCAACTCAATTGATTTTACAATTTTTTGTGGTGCTGGAGGAGGTAGGAACTCTGGTTTCTTTGGAGGGAATGGCTGTTTGGAAGGGAAAAGGACAAAAGAATTGAGATGGGGGTGGAAGACTAGGTAATGGGAGAAATAGATTCAACACTTGGGACAGTAGATTTAAAACTTGACACTGCTGAGATAAAACAGATTAGGGAAAGAGGGAGAGGCATGAGATGGTGTGCTTATCCATTGACAAGGTTGTTGAATACTCCTCTCATACACCTTTATTCCTTAAGTCCACTTTGCAAGCAATGGTGGTGTTGTAATCATGAATTCTATCTTCTCTTGAGGGTTGTAATGCCGTGGAAAAGGTCCCACCCATGGACAAGGTGCTCTACAACCGATTCTAAATGCTTTCCATTTGTGCTTGAGCCTTGGATTGCACCATGTTTACCTCCATCTTTTGGATTTGTTCCAGTAGATCTGTATTTTCTTCTTGACTACCCCTCACAACCAACATACCCTTGTACTTCACATGCTTCATATCCAAACTTACTTTGGCACTGCTGCTCATATGGGTAGACATGCTGATTTTGAATTCGATCAAAATGTTGATATATTGCTGTTGTAAATGTGAATTCCATGATGGAAATGAAGTCATGATTGCACAACTTCATGGAATGGAAAAGAATAAAAAGGATGGAAAGAAGAATGGATGGAAATGAATGGAAAATAGTGTCTACAACTTAGAGAATGAGTTGTTTACCAGATGGAGTCGCCAGATGTGCTTTTGAAAGTGCCTCCAAAAGGTTGGATCTTTAATAGGAACACACCAACATGTTAAAGATAAAGTGGAAGACCTCTAAGGTCCTGTTGTTGTAAATTAGATGTACCCCTGCATCCAAATCAAGGTTCTGAATTGATGTTTTAGGCATCTAGTGTGATTTCACAACATGGAAACCTCTCTCCAAGTGTGGGACTTGTGAAAATGAGAGAGGAATCTCCAAAATTAGAGGCTGGTTCCTCAAAATCCTCTGATTTAGATCTATATTTTTGCACAACTACAGAGGTTTCAGATCCTAATCCTACTCTAAATTGCAAGGAGATAGGGATAAAAATGTAAAAAATGAAACTAAACTAAAGATGGTGATGCACCAAAAGGAGTGGTGAAAACATTTTTTTGCCATGTAAATAGACACAAATTCATGAAATGCAACAAGGGAAAACATACACAAACTGATAGATGTAATTAGAGGCCTTAAAATGAAGTAAAACAATACAAACAGAGGACTGAAAGCATTCATAGAGTTTGCATTGTCAATTCCATGTAAAAATCTCTTGCATTCCACCATCAAAGAGGTATAAACCTATTACAAACTGTGAAAAAGGTTTGATTCTTACAACTATCACTTGCTGGAGGTGAAAGAAGAAGTTTGCAATGCCAAAAAGTGTTCAACGTTGAAGAAATGAGCCAAATCTGGCTTTTACAGTGCATGGGTCGAGCCCAGAGTGAGAGAAAACATAAAAAACATGGGAGCCCATTCCTCATTGATGGAAAATGATTTCAAACAACATGGAGGACCTTACAAACCCATACCCTGTCATTTTTGACCATATTAGAGAAGAATGCGACCCATTTTGTATTAAATTTGGTTGTTGAAATGTCATTTCTGGCCATGGACACGTACCAGAACCACTTTTGAATTTTCTCTCTACAAACTAAACCAAAATTAGAAATTGACAATGGAATCATGTAGATAATTTTAACATATTTCCAATGATATAAAGAACGTGAAAATTTGAGCTTTGGATCAAAAGATATGATCGTTTGAAAATTTAGGGCAAAAACAGCCCAAAAACGGAATTAGCGGGAAAAAAATTTCAAATTTTACCTTTTTTTTTGACTTTAGAAAAAATTTCAAAAATTCTCCACGCTCCGCTGGTCGGATGCCACGTGGCAAGCTTTGATTAGCTCTGGAGTTCTCTCTCCTTCTCTTTTCCACGAGTTTTCCTTTGAAATCGACCTTTTTATACTCTTTTGGAAAAAATTCAAATTTGCCTCCGACCCCCGAACTCCTCTGCCACGTGGCAACTTCCTATTGGCTGCAGGCCTCAAATGGAAAAAATTTCGACAAAAACTCCCACCGAGCCATAACTTGAAAAATATAAGGAGTTAGAAGGAAACCTTTACCTTTCTGGAAAGCTGAGAGAGAGCTCTATCTGATGGTGCCATTTCTAGAAAGCATTAAGTGCTTGAAAATCAAAAAATTTAGATTGAGGCACAATAGAGGCAAGAACACAAGGAGTTAGCCACAAAAATGAGCTGGGGCACCATTTTGGATAACAATTTTGGTGACTCAGAGGGGTCATCTGCCTGCTAGATGAAAATACCAGTTGCCTAAATCATTCCATTGGGCATGGAGTCATCAAATATTATGTTTAGAACCTCAACTGACTTAGAATGTGCAAGGAGGAAGATGGGAATATCACATGATGGAAGCAAGGACTGCAAAACATCTCTAGGGACAACAAGCTATGCCAAAGCACTTAGGGAAAGAAAAATTAACCTCAGCAAAACAATGTGCAAAGAACTTGGAGGAATGAAAATCTAATATAATATTTACAAGGTGGTAAGTTTTCCCTCTACAAGCAATGCTTGAGATAGATTCCATTGACTGGAATCCTGCAGTTCTTCACCATCTAATGAGGCCAATTGGAAAGCATTGTTGTTCTTGCACTTCGTGGACCATGTATGAGCCACTCTAAATGGCATCAAAATTTTGAATGCCTTGCCGGTTTTGCTCTATCCACATCCCATTTCAACACTAGATCTCCAACCTGAAAAGATCTATCCTTGGCCTTCCTATCAAGGTATTTTTTCATCAAAGCTTGATCCTTTTCCATTGCTTGGGTATGCCTGATTTCTGACCTTCTGCAGCTCCATCAACTCTGCATATCTCACCTCCATGGGCTCAAACTCTAGCAACTCTAATTGCTTCATGAGTTCCAATGTTGGCAACTCAAGTGACATGGGTTAGATTGCCACTCTTCCATAAACAAGCTTGAATGGAGAGTTACCTGTGGATCTCTTGGGAGTTATCCTATCAGCCCATAAGGTTGATTTCAGTTTGGTATGCCAAGACCTCTGATTCTCATCAAGAGTCCTCCTAATGATCCTCAACAAGTTCTTATTTGTAGACTCAGCCTGTTCATTACCTTGAGGGTAATAGTTTGATGAAGTGCTTAGGTAGATCTCGTTCTTGACAGCCCACTCAGTCACCTTGGATCCAATGAATGCCAATGCATTATCCGAGATTATTGTAGCAGGTATACTAAATTTGGTTGCTATCCCCTCATAAAAGTATAAGATGCTGGACTCATTTGCTTCTTTGAGTGCTACTGCTTCAGTCCACTTGGTGAAGTAGTCCATGGCTGTCAAAATCCATTTGTGCCCTTGACTTGAATTGGGATTAATGACTTCCAATGAAGTCCAAACCCCATTGCATGAATGGCTGGTCAACTGATATTGGATGCAATGGAAGGGTAGCAAGTCTCTCTTTTCCTATAAAGAATGCACAATTCTTACACCTCTTAATCCACGCATAGCAATCACTGAAAATTTTAGGCCAATAATAACCAGCCTTCATGATTTTTAGAGCTGTCACTCTTGGTGCAAAATGACCACCAGCTGGTCCACCATGGAACTCTTCCAACACCCTATGAATCTGATTTGTGCTAATGCATCTCAGCAGCACTCCATTCACATCTTTCTTGAACAAAACTCCATCAACAATGGCATATGGGACAACCTGCAATCTGAAGTGTCTTCGTTGGGTCTTGTTCTTCTCTGGAGGGCATAGGCCTATGCTTAGGAAGTGTATTATAACTTGGGTCCAGCAAGGAGTGGGGACAACATTGTTTTCTTCTTGAGTGCCGCATGACTCATGGCTATCTTGAACTTCCAAAACAACCTCTCCTTCATTGCATGCTTGTTTTTGCTTCCCCAAAACCAGCTACTCACACAATCCTTTTCCTCTTACCAGCTTGGTGATTCTGATATAAATGTCATACTCCATGACACGGGTGATCCAACCTACCCTTTTCTCGTTCAAATCTTTGTTGAGAAGGAAGTCCTTAACCCCAGCATGTGAGACCAGCAATTGGACCTTGTTGTTTGAGACTAAATGCTTGAATTTCTTCAAGCTCCTGATTACTTCCAGCACATGCTTCTCAACAAAAGAATACCTCACCTTATAGTCATCTAGGCTTTAGCTGAAGAAAGCAATTGGATGCTCATCGTTTTCCTTGTTCTGTTGTACCAAAATGGTAGAAATAGTGTCATTACCTCCAAATGCATAGAGGATGAAATCCTTGGAGAAGTCCGGGTTGATGAGAGTTAGTGATTGAGAGATGGCTTCTTTGATTGCTTCAAAACTCTCCTTGCCTTCTGCAGTCCACTTGAAAGCCATGCTCTTCTTTAACATTTTGGTGATGGGGTTGACAAGGGATGTAAAATCTGGGACAAACCTCCGAACAAAGTTTATCCTCCCCAAGAAACTCTGAAGGGCTTTCGTGTGGCTTGGCAATGGTAGTGCTCTTATGGCTTCGACTCTCTCTGGATCAATTGCTAATCCTTCTTTGGAGACAATATGGCCAAGGAGATTTCCTTCATGTGCAAGAAAGATACACTTCTTAGGATTCAAAGACACTCCAAATTTCCTACACCTCATGAAAACTTGTCTCAAAAGAGAGAGGTGCTCTGCTGCATTTTTGGAAAAAATAGTGATATCATCAAGGTAAATCAGCACCACGTTGTTAATCAAACCTTTGAATGCCATGTCCATTTCTCTTTGGAAGGTAGCACCAGCATTGGATAAACCAAATGGCATCTTCCTGTATGCAAAAGTACCCCATTTGGTTGTGAAGGATGTCTTGAACTGGTCTTCTTCCTTCACCATAATCTAATTGTAGCCGGAGTAGCCATCAAGTAGTGAAAACCTCTCGGAGCCAACCACAACTTGAAAGATTTTCTCCATGGAAGGGAGTGGGTAATGGTCCTTAAGAGATGCTCTATTTAAGTCTCTGAAATCAACACACAATCTGATCTCTCCACTCTTCTTTCTGACTGGAACCAAGTTGGCAACCCAGCTAGAATGCTTGATTGGGAATATTATTCTTGACTCAATCAGCTTGTCCGATTCTTTCCTCATGAGAGGCTCCATGTGTGGATTGACTGGTCTTTGTTTCTGTCTAACAGACTTAGTATTTAGATCCAATTCAATGGTATGTTGAGCTAAGTTGGGATTGAAACCTTTCAAATCTTCATAGCTCCATGCAAACACATCAGGGAACTCTTGACACAGCTTTACGAACTCATACCTTTCTTGATCAATTGTCAACTTTCTAATTTGCAATGGTTTGTTCTCTTCTACCAAGATGGATACTGAATCCTCTCTCTTGACCTGAATGTCTACTTTCTCCTTTCTAAACTAATCATTGGGATTAAAAATGGACTCCAAAGTGATAAGTCGCTTGGGAAACTTGTTAGTTCTCAGTTGTACCACTTGGTCAGCATACTGTTGTTCCAATTATTCTTCATTCTTAGCTGAGAACTTGGCTTCTTCTTACAAGAAATGGATGATTTGCTAGTCATTCTCAAACACTGTCCAACTGACATTGTTATCTAGCACTGAAGGCCTCATAATCACGTGGATGCTTGGTTGTACCTTGTCTTGTTGAATGCTTTCCACAATGTCAAAGGCTGCCCCTACTACTACAAGCCTGTCAGCAGCTTGATTCTCTTTCCTAGGAATGGATTTGATGCCAAAACCCTTAAAATCTTCCATGAGGTCCCACACCCTGTTCTTGTAGCACCTGAGTAGATCATTCTTGGCAGCATGTTGTCCCTTGACCTGATTTATAATCAATTCATTGTCACCAAAGACATGCAAGTTCTTTATTTTCTTCTTGATTGTCCAATGCATCCCTTGCACTAAGGCTTCATCTTCAGCAGTGTTATTGGAGCATGCAAACTGAAATATAAAAGCTGAATAGTACCTTACTCCTTGAGGTGAAACAAGCATGGCTCCACCTCCTACACCTTTTCTACTTCTTGATCCATCAAAAAAGAGCTGCCATACCTCATTGTCATCCTTGTGGTTTGGCTTGGTGATGTTAGGAATAGGCTGATTTTCTTCATGTATACAATAGACCCCTAGCTCAGATTCTTCTACTTCTTGATAAGGATCAAAAGCATGTACCTTGTTTGCCCATTTATCAAGAGTTAGATCCAGGATGCTCCCAACCTCGGTGTCAGCTTCATCAATGCTTGGGTGATCAAATGCTGAACATTTGGTGTTGATCTGACTTTGAGTGTAAGGCTCAATGTGGAAGTTTGCATTAGGTTCAGACCTGATTGTAGCCTTAGTTCCATACCTCGTTCTGAACAGCATGTATGACCAATCAACATAAAAATATCCCCCAATCTTGGCTGTGAAGTCCCTTGACAAGCATAGGGAAAAGAGTGGTGGAAGGTCTATGACTGATATATCTTGTGAAATAACAATATTTGGACATGCATGAAAGGTAAGACTCAAGTTTCTAATCACCCCAACTGTTGAAATTGCTGTCCCATCTAGCTGAACTACCCCTTTGGATATGGTTTCATACTGGAGCCATAGTTGATCAACTATTTGTTTAGGCATCACTGAGCTACTTGCCCCGGAAACTATCATGCAATTGTGCACTAACTGATTTCCAATGATTAATGAAACATAGAAAGGAGGGGGCTTCAACATTTTACCTTGTTGTCCTCCATGATTTCCCTCAGGTTGGGCAGCATTTTTGAGCACTTTCTCTTGCATCTGAACTTGTTGATTCGAAGTTGGCCAGTCCTTCATGGTAGCTTGTAACAAGTCTCTTTGGCCTGGGATAGATAGGGATTCCCACATTGATATATTAATATTTGTCTTCTTCATCTGATCAATGATATTGAATGGTGATGAAGTATCTCTTTGTTGTCCCTTTGCTTGTACATTCATTCCTTGCACGTGGGCAGCAATAACTATTATTTGAGTTGGTCTAGGAGCTGTTCTTGGCTGCCCTTGTGCATTTGAAATTGGATTTTGCTTGCCGACCATTTGTGGAGCCAAGGAAGGTTGTGGATTGATTGGAGCTAATGGCTGTTCTTCACCCAAATTCCTTCTTTTTGACCTTGTGTTGGCTTCAACACCTTGGGAAACTACCTGATTCATGCCACAAAAATCCTCTACTTGCCAATTTACCAACGTGGTGTCATTTGAGGCTGATTGTTGTTGGAATATTTCTTGTTGTTGGTTGTTTCCTTGATTGCCCTCACCCTCCACACCAGTAGTTGTCACCTTTAATGCTTGATTCAAAGCACCATTAAAGCACATGGATTGGTTATGAGGTTCATCGCATCGAAAACACCAGTCATACTGCTGAGCAATGTTGTTTTGTGTTGGCACCAATGCCTTAGAGGCAGATATGACATTTGTATTGTAGGGCTGAAATGGTCTATTGGCAGGAGGCCTTGTTTGATTCATATTTTTAGCTGGATTAGGAGGTATTTGTGGTTGGTATGGCTGCCCGTTGGGCTGAGCTTGGGGCTGCTAAGAAGGTCTAAAACCTTGGGTTTTCTGCCTCTTGAGAGTGACTAGCTCATTGCCTAGGTTTTACAATTACTTCATGAATTCTTAAAGCTCATTTGGGGCACTTGGAGATGAAGTACAAGCTTCATTTGAACTCTAATTTCTAGGAGTCGGAGAAGGACCCAAATTAGGTGCTTGATTGGTATTTGGACTCTCTAAACTTGGAAACAATGGCATGGGAGGTCTAGGGGCTAGTTTACCAGCTTGGATCAAATAATTTTCAGCCCTACTGGCAATGCTATAAGCCATAGGGATAGTTATGCCTCCCATGGACTGAATCAACATAGAAATATCAGAATTTAGAGCTTTGAGATAGTAGAGAAAAGCACCTTCTACTGTTGGTCTAACTACCACTGGAATTCTCTCCCAAGTCTTTTGAAATATGAAGTTGAAATCAGTCAGCTGCTCATTGGGAGCTCTCTTGATGGTTGTCAGCTGCTCCAAAAGAGACAAGTTGTCTCCCTTCTCTCCAAATTACTCATGAAGTGCTATACATAGTTGATTCTAATTTGTGATAGAACCAGCTCCAGGGCTTCTAAACCATTGCAATGCTTTCCCCTTGAATTAAGAGGCCAGCAATTTGACAGCCACTTGCATCTCATTGATTTCATGAATTGCACAAAGATTGGCAATGTCTTTAACATGATCACCTGGAGTAGTCTGATTTTCTCCAGTGAAGTAGGGAATGTTCTTAAAGGCTGTAATTGGAATTAGATGTTGTGCATTGAGTGCAAGTGGGCTGCTTCCTGTGAAGTTGACATAGGGTTTGTTTTGTGTCATTCTAATTGGTCTTAGAACCCTTGTTGTTTGAATGAAAGGCCTACCAGGTGGAGGAGTTGAGAGAGTTCTGTTTGGTGGAGATGGAGACCTTTGGATTCTCCTCCCACTTTGACTTACTCTTGGAGATAACTGCAGATCCAAACAGCACCTCTTCTTCTCTAGCTTTTGACCTTGTGGTGATTCTTCTCATGAGTTTTCAAGCCTGCACTACTGAAACCAGTTGATTCTTCCCCTTGGAGTCACCAGATATGCAAATTATAGCTCTTTTCAAGCAATAAAATTGTAGTAGATGCACATCAACTTTTCTGCAATAAAAATGAGACCTCTAAGGTCCCACCAGGTGTGCCAAAACTGTTGTTGCAAATTAGCAGGACCATTGGATGCAAATCAAGGTTCTGAATTGATGTTTTAGGCATCCAGTGTGATTGCACAACATGGAAACCTCTCTCCAAGTGTGGGGACTTGTGAAAATGAGAGAGGAATCTCTAGATTAGAGGCTAGTTCCTCAAACTCCTCTGATTTAGATCTATATTTTACACAACTACAGAGGTTCAGATCCTAATCCTACTCTAAATTGTAAGGAGACAGGGATAAAAATGCAAAAAATGAAACTAAAATAAAGATGGTGATGCACAAAAAGGAGTGGTGAAATGTTTTTTTCCATGTAAATAGACAAAAATTAATGAAATGCAATAAGGGAAAACATACACAAGATGATAGATGTAATTAGAGGTCTTAAAATGAAGTAGAACAATACAAACAAATGACTGAAAACATTCACAGAGTTTACACTGTCAATTCCATGTAAAAATCTCTTGCATTCCACCATCAAAGAGGTATAAACCTGTTACAAACTGTGAAATTTTTTTGATTCTTACAACTATCACTTGCTGGAGGTGAAAGAAGAATTTTTCTATGCGAAAAAGTGTTCAACCATGAAGAAATGAGCCAAATCTAGCTTTTACAGTACATGGGTTTAGCCCAGGAGAGAGAAAACGTGAAAAATGCATGGGAACCATCCCTCATTGATGGAAAATGCATTAAAATAGCATGGAGTACCTTACAAATCCATACCTTGTCATTTTTGACCATATTGGAGAAGAATGCAACCCATTTTGTACTAAATTTGGTTGTTGAAATGTCATTTCTGGCCATGGACACGTACCAGAACTGTTTTTGAATTTTCTCTCTTCAAACTAAACCAAAATTATAAATTGACCATGGAATCATGTAGATAATTTTAACATCTTTCCAATGATATAAAAAATGTGAAACTCCGAGCTCTGGATCAAAAGATATGATCGTTTGAATATTTAAGGCCAAAAACGGCCCAAAAACGGATCGGCGGGAAAAAATTTCAAAAATTCCCCGCGCTCCCCTAGTCAGATGCCACGTGGCAATCTCTGATTCACTCTAGAATTCTCTCTCCTTCTCACACACTTAGCCAATTTTTCATTGCGCCTTCCCCTTGTGACACGTGTCACACTGTGATTGGTCTGCGGGCCCCGCGGGAAAAAATTTCCATTTGAACCTTCGACCAAAATACTTGGAAAAATTTCAAATTTTCCTCCGACCCCCAAACTCCTCTGCCACGTGGCAGCTTGTTATTGGCTGCAGGCCTCAAATGGGAAAATTTTCCACAAAATCTCTGCCGAGCCATAACTTGAAAAAGATAAGGAGTTAGGAGGAAAACTTTACCTTTCTAGAAAGCTGAGAGAGAGCTCTATCTGATGGTGCCATTTCCAGAAAGTCTTGAGTGTCTAAAAATCAAAAAATGTAGACTAAGGAATAAGAGAGGTAAGAACACAAGGAGTTAGCCACAAAAATGAGCTGGGGCACCATTTTGGATAATAGTTCCCTGATGTGTTTGCTTGGAGCTATGAAGACTTGAAAGGTTTCAATCCCAACTTAGCTCAGCATACCATTGAATTGGATCCAAATACTAAGCCTGTCAAGTAGAAACAAAGACCAGTCAATCCACACATGGAGCCTCTCATGAGGAAATAATTGAACAAGCTGATTGAGTCAAGGATCATATTCCCAATCAAGAATTCTAGTTGGGTTGCCAACTTGGTTCCAGTCAGAAAGAAGAGTGGAGAGATCAGATTGTGTGTTGACTTCAGAGACTTGAATAGAGCATCTCTCAAAGACCATTACCCACTCCCTTCCATGGAGCAAATCTTGCAAGTTGTGGCTGGCTCTGAGAGGTTTTCACTACTTGATGGCTACTCAGGCTACAATCAGATTATGGTGAAGGAAGAAGACCAGTTCAAGATAGCCTTCACAACCAAATAAGGAACTTATGCATACAGGAAAATTCCATTTGGGCTGTCCAATGCTAGAGCTACCTTCCAAAGAGCAATGGACATGGCGTTCAAAGGTTTGATTAACAACGTAGTGCTGATATACCTTGATGATATCACTTTTTTTTCAAAGAATGCAGCAGACCACCTCTCTCATTTGATACAAGTCTTCCAAAGGTGCAGGAGATTTGGAGTGTCTTTGAATCCTAAGAAGTGTATCTTCCTAGCACATGAAGGAAAGCTCCTTGGCCATATTGTCTCCAAAGAAGGATTAACAATTGATGCAGAGAGGGTTGAATCCATAAGATGTAGAGAGTGTGCCAGATTTTGTAGCCCTTGTCAAACCTATCACCAAAATGTTAAAGAAAAACATGGCTTTCAAGTGGACAATAGAAAGCAAGGAGAGTTTTGAAGCAATCAAAGAAGCCATCTCCCAAGCACCAACTCTCATCAACCCGAATTTCTCCAAGGATTTCATCCTCTATGCATTTAGAGGTAATGATACTATTTCTGCCATTTTGGTACAGCAGAACAAGGACAATGATGAGCAGCCAATTGCTTTCTTCAGCCAAAGCCTTGATGACTATGAGGTGAGATATTCTTTTATTGAGAATCATGTACTTGCAGTAATCAGAAGCTTGAAGAAATTCAATCATCTAGTCTCAAACAACAAGGTTCAGTTGTTGGTCTCTCATGTGGGAGTAAAGGACTTCCTCCTCAACAAGGATTTGAATGAGAAAAGGGCAGGTTGGATCACTCATGTCATGGAGTATGACATTGAGATCAAGGTCACCAAGCTGGTAAGAGAAATAGGATTGTGTGAGCAGCTGATTCTGGGCAAGAAAAAAGGAGTATGTAATAAAGAAGAGGCTATTTTAACAGTTCAAGACAGCCATGTGCAATGTAGCACTCAAGAAGAGGATAATGTTGTCCCCACTCCTTGCTGGACCCAAGGTATAATACATTTCCTAAGCACAGGACTATGCCCTCCAGAGATGAACAAAACCCAAAGAAGACACTTCATATTGCAGGCTGTCCCATATGCCATAGTGGACGGTGTTTTGTTGAAGAAAGATGTGAATGGAGTGCTGCTGAGATGCATTAGCACAAATCAGATTCATAGGGTGTTGGAAGAGTTCCATGGTGGACCAGCTGGTGGTCATTTTGCACCAACAGTGACAGCTCTAAAAATCATGAAGGCTGGTTATTATTGGCCCAAGATTTTTAGTGATTGCTTTGCGTGGATCAAAAGGTGCAAGAATTGTGCATTCTTCCTAGGTAAAGAGAGGCTTGCTGCCCTTCCATTGCATCCAATTTCAGTTGACCATCCATTCATGCAATGGGGTTTAGACTTCATTAGAGTCATTAATCCCAATTCAAGCCAAGGGCATAAGTGGATTTTGACAGCCACAGAATACTTCACCAAGTGGACTGAAGCAGTAGCACTCAAGGAAGAAAATGAGTCTAGCATCTTAGACTTCTATGAGGGGATAGTAAGCAGATTTGGCATACCTGCTACAATAATCTCAAATAATGCATTAGCATTCATTGGATCCAAGGTGACTGAGTGGGCTGTCAAGAACAGGATCTACCTAAGTACTTCATCAAACTACTACCCTCAGGGCAATGGCCAGGCTGAATCTACAAACAAGAACTTGTTGAGGATCATTAGGAGGACTCTTGATGAGAATCAGAGGTCTTGGCATACGAAACCGAAATCAGCCTTATGGGATGATAGGATAACTCCCAAGAGATCCATAGGTAACTCTCCATTCAGGCTTGTTTATGGAAGAGAGGCAATCTTTCCCATGTCACTTGAGTTTCCAACATTGGAACTCATGAAGCAGTTAGAGTTGCTAGAGTTTGGGCCCATGGAGGTGAGATATGCAGAGTTGATGGAGCTCCAAGAGATCAGAGATCAGACATCCCAAGCAATGGAGAAGGATCAAACTTTGATCAAGAAGACCTTTGATAGGAAGGCCAAGAGTAGATCTTTCTAGGTTAGAGATCTAGTGTTAAAATGGGATGCAAATAGAGCAAAACCAAGAAGGAATTCAAAATTTGATGCCATTTGGAGTGGCCCATACATGGTCACAAAGTGTAAGGACAGCAATGCCTTCCAATTGTCTTCATTGGATGGCGAAGAACTGCAGATTCCAGTCAATGGAATCTATCTAATGCATTGCTACTAGAGGGAAATTCTCCACCTTGTAAATATTAGCTTAGGTTTTCATTCCTCCAAGTGCTTGTGCACATTGTTTTGTTGTAGGTTGTTTTGCTTTCCCTAAGTGCTTTGGCACAACTTGCTGTTCCTGGGAATGTGTTTATAGGCCTTGCTCCATCAGGTGATTTTCCATGTTCCTCTTTGCAACGTTCTAGTCAGTTGGGGTATTAAATAGAGAATCAAGTGACTCCCTGCCCAATGGATTACTTCAGGAAATTGGTAACTTCATCCAGTAGGTAGATGACCCCTCTGAGTCACCAAAATTGTTATCCCAAATGTGCCCCCTGCTCATTTTGTGGCTAACTCCTTTACATCTTTCCTTCTCTTGTGCCTCAGTCAGAATATTTTGTTTTCCAGGCACTCAAAACTTTCTGGAAATGGCACCATTGGATAGAGCTCTTTCTCAGATTTCCAGAAAGGTAAATTTTTCCTCCTAACTCCACATATTTTTCAAGTTATGGCTCAGCAGAGTTTTGGTGGAAAATTTTCCCCTATAAGGCCTGCAGCCAATCAGGAGCTGCCACATGTCCATGGCTGAAAAAACACCAAGTGACCCGAAGGAAAAAATTGTCAGGAAGGGCCCACGCCCAATCAGAATGTTCCATGTGGCACTTGGAGTGGCGGAGCACGGGGAAAATTTGAAAAATGTTCCAAAGCCCAAACGGGTAAAAATTTAAACTTTTTGCCCGCCGATCCGATTTTGGCCTATTTTTGCCCTAAAACTTCAAATCGCCATAACTTTCGATCCAGAGCTCATGTTTTCACATTCTTTATATCAATGGAAATCTGGTAAAATTGTCTAAAATATTCCATGGTCAATTTTAAATTTTGGTTCAGTTTGGAGGGGAAAAATCAAACAACTCTTCTGGTATGCGTCCATGGACAAAATTGACATTTCAACAACCAATTTTAATGCAAAATGGGTTACATTCTTCTCCAACATGGTCAAGAATGTCAGGGAATGGGTTTGTAAGGACCTACATGCTATTTTTAATGCATTTTTGTCAATGGGGAATGGCTCCCATGTTTTTTCACGTTTTCTCTCTCCTAGGCTTGACCCATGCACTGTAAAAGCCAGATTTGGCTCATTTTTCGAAGGTGGAACACCTTTTTGTATAGCAAGCTTCAGATTTTGTTTCAACAAGTGATATTGGAAGTATCAAACCTTCCAGGGATTGTAACAGGTTTTTCTGCCTCTTTGGTGTTGGAATATAAGGATTTTGATGTTGAAAATCACAATGCAGGCTCTGTGAATGCTTTCAGTCCTTTGTATGTATTGTTTGCTTCATTTCAAACCCTTGATTATAGTTTATCAACCTGTGCATGATGTTTTATGTTGCAATTTCTGATTTGTGTCAATTTACATGAACAAGAAGTGCTCACCACTCCTTTGGTGTATCACCCTTATCAGTTTAGTTTCAATTTTTACATTTCTTATCCCTGTCTCCTTGAAAATTAGGATAAAATTAGGATCTGAACCTCTGTAGTTGTGCAAATATAGATCTAATCAGAGGAGTTTGAGGAACCAACCTCTAATCTAGAGATTCCTCTCTCATCTTGCAAGTCCCACACTTGGAGAGAGGTTTCAATGTTGTGCAATCACACTGGATGCCCTGAACATCAACTTAAAACCTTGATTTACATCTAGGGGTGTTGCTGATTTGCAACAACAGTTACAATTTCTGATTTGTGTCAATTTGCATGAACAAGAAGTGCTCACCACTCCTTTGGTGTATCACCCTTATAAGTTTAGTTTCAATTTTTACATTTCTTATCCCTGTCTCCTTGCAAATTAGGATAAAATTAGGATCTAAACCTCTGTAGTTGTGTAAATAATAGATCTAATCAGAGGATTTTGAGGAACCAGCCTCTAATCTGGAGATTTCTCTCTCATCTTGCAAGTCCCACACTTGGAGAGAGGTTTCAATGTTGTGCAATCACGCTGGATGCCCTAAACATCAACTTAGAACCTTGATTTACATCCAAGGGTGCTGCTAATTTACAACAACACCTCCTTGTCACGCATCAACTATCCATCAGTGTCACACGTCAACAAATAACCCTCATTGATGCGCATCAACAGACCTCTTTGACATGCGTCACTAAGGTTGTTGACGTGCGTAAATGAGGTCTGTTGATGCACGTCAATACATTTTTTTGATGCGCGATAGAAAAATCTCCTATTGTGCTTCTGCAGCCTCCGACCTCTGCTTTCTCATCAAAAAAATCTCCATGTCGTGCGTCAAAAAACTCTTTGTTATGCGTCTGCTATGTGTCAATATCTATTGTACCTCCTTGTCATACATCAACTATCTGTCAGTGTCACGCGTCAACAAATAACCCTCATTGACGTGCGTCAACAAACCTCTTTGATGCACGTCACTAAGTTTTTGTTGATGCGCTTCAATGAGGTCTGATCAAAATTGACGCGCATCAATAAATTTTTTTGACGCACGATAGAAAAATCTCCTGTTGCACATCTGTAGCCTCTGACCTCTACTTTCTCATCAAAAAAATCTCTGTGTCGCGTGTCAACAAACTCTTTGTCATGCGTCTGCTATGCATCAATATCTATTATACCTCCTTGTCATGTGTCAACTATCCATCAGTGTCACGCGGTCAACAAATAACCCTCATTAACACGTGTCAATAGACCTCTTTGACACACGTCACTAAGGTTGTTAACGCACGTCAATGAGTTCTGTTGATGCACGTCAATACATTTTTTTGACGTCCAATAGAAAAATCTCCTGTCGCGTGTCTACGGCCTCCGACCTCTGCTTTCTCATCAAAAAATAATCTGTGTCGCGCGTCAACAAACTCTTTATCATGCATCTACTATGTGTCAATATCTATTGTACCTCCTTGTCACGCATCAACTATCTTTCAGTGTCCCACGTCGACAAATAACCCTCATTGACGCGCATCAACAGACTGTTGTTGCAAATCAACAGCACCCCTAGATGCAAATCAAGGTTCTGAATTGATGTTTTAGGCATCCAATGTGATTGCACAACATGGAAACCTCTCTCCAAGTGTGGGACTTGTGAAAATGAGAGAGGAATCTCTAGATTAGAGGCTGGTTCCTCAAACTCCTCTGATTTAGATCTATATTTTACACAACTACAGAGGTTCAGATCCTAATCCTTCTCCAAATTGCAAGGAGATAGGGATAAAATTGCAAAAATGAAACTAAACTAAAGATGGTGATGCACCAAAAGGAGTGGTGAAACATTTTTTGCCATGTAAATAGAGACAAATTCATGAAATGCAATAAGGGAAAACATACACAAGCTGACAGATGTAATTAGAGGTCTTAAAATGAAGTAAAACAATACAAACAGAGGACTAAAAGTATTCACAGAGTTTACACTATTAATTCCATGTAAAAATCTCTTGCATTCCACCCTCAAAGAGGTATAAACCTGCTACAATACTTGAAAAAGGTCTGATTCTTACAACTATCACTTGCTGGAGGTGAAAGAAGAAGTTTTCTATGCCAAAAAGTGTTCAACCATGAAGAAATGAGTTAAATCTAGCTTTTGCAGTACATGGGTCAAGCCCAGGAGAGAGAAAATGTGAAAAACGCATGGGAGCCATCCCTCATTGATGGAAAATGCATTAAAACAGCATGGAGGACCTTATAAACCCATACCCTATTATTTTTGACCATATTGGAGAAGAATGCGATCCATTCTGTATTAAATTTGGTTGTTGAAATGTCATTTCTGGCCATGGACACGTACCAGAACCATTTTCAAATTTTATCTCTCCAAACTGAACCAAAATTAGAAATTAGCCATGGAATCATGTAGATAATTTTAACAACTTTCCAATGATATAAAGAACGTGAAAATCCGAGCTCTGGATCAAAAGATATGATCATTTGAAGATTTAGGGCAAAAAAAACGGCCCAAAAACGGATCGGCAGGAAAAAATTTCAAATTTTACCTTTTTTTTGTCTTTGGAAAAAAAATTTCAAAAATTCCCCGCGCTCCACTGGTTAGATGCCACGTCACAATCTCTGATTTTCTCTGGAATTCTTTCTCCTTCTCAAACACTTAGCCAATTTTTCATTGCGCCTTCCTCTTGTGACACGTGTCACACTGTGATTGGTCCGCGGGGCCCTGCGGGAAAAAATTTCCATTTGAACCTTCGACCAAAATACTTGGAAAAATTTCAAATTTTCCTCTGACCCCCGAAATCCTCTGTCATGTGGCAGCTTCCTATTGGCTGCGGGCCTCAAATGGGAAAATTTTCCACAAAAACTCCACCAAGCCATAACTTGAAAAATATAAGGAGATAGGAGGCAAACTTTACCTTTTTGGAAAGTTGAGAGAGAGCTCTATCTGATGGTGCCATTTCCAGAAAGCCTTGAGTGCCTAAAAATCAAAAAATTTAGACTGAGGCACAAGATTGGAAAGAACACAAGGAGTTAGCCACAAAAAATGAGCTGGGGCACCATTTTGGATAATAATTTTGGCGACTCAGAGGGGTCATCTGCCTGCTAGATGAAAATACCAATTGTCTGAAGCAGTCCATTGGGCATGGAGTCATCAAATATTCTATTTAGAACCTCAACTAACTTAGAATGTGCAAGGAGGAAGATGGAATATCACATGATGGAAGTAAGGACTGCAAAACATCTCCAGGGACAACAAGCTGTGCCAAAGCACTTAGGGAAAGCAAAAATAACCTACAGCAAAACAATGTGCAAAGCACTTGGAGGAATGAAAATCTAATCTAATATTTACAAGGTGGTAAATTTCCCTCTAGAAGCAACGCTTGAGATAGATTCCATTGACTAGAATCTACAGTTCTTCACCATCCAATGAGGCCAATTGGAAAGCATTGCTGTTCTTGCACTTCGTGACCATGTATAGGCCACTCCAAATGGCATCAAATTTTGAATGCCTTCCCGGTTTTTCTCTATCCACATCCCATTTCAACACTAGATCTCCAACCTGAAAAGATCTATCCTTGGCCTTCCTATCAAAGGTATTTTTGATCAAAGCTTGATCCTTTTCCATTGCTTGGGATGCCTAATTTCTGACCTCCTGCAGCTCCATCAACTCTGCATATCTCACCTCCATGGGCTCAAACTCTAGCAACTCTAATTGCTTCATGAGTTCCAATGTTGGCAACTCAAGTGACATGGACAAGATTGCCTCTCTTCCATAAACAAGCTTGAATTGAGAGTTACCTGTGGATCTCTTGGGAGTTATCCTATCAGCCCATAAGGCTGATTTGGGTTTTGTATGCCAAGACCTCTGATTCTCATCAAGAGTCCTCCTAATGATCCTCAACAAGTTCTTGTTTGTAGACTCGGCTTGGCCATTACCTTGAGGGTAATAGTTTGATGAAGTGCTTAGGTAGATCCTGTTCTTGACTGCCCACTCAGTCACCTTGCGATCCAATGAATGCCAATGCATTATCTAAGATTATTGTAGCAGGTATACCAAATATGGTTGCTATCCCCTCATAAAAGTCTAAGATGCTAGACTCATTTACTTCTTTGAGTGCAACTGCTTCAGTCCACTTGGTGAAATAGTCCGTGGCTGTCAAAATCAATTTGTGCCCTTGACTTGAATTAGGATTAATGACTCCAAGGAAGTCCAAACCCCCATTGCATGAATGGCTGGTCAACTGAGATTGGATGCAATGGGAAGGGCAGCAAGTCTCTCTTTTCCTGTGAAGAATATACAATTCTTACACCTCTTAATCCATGCATAGAAATCACTAAAAATTTTAGGACAATAATAACCAGCCTTCATGATTTTTAGAGCTGTCACTCTCAGTGCAAAATGACCACTAGCTGGTCCACCATGGAACTCTTCCAACACCCTATGAATCTTATTTGTGCTAATGCATCTCAGCAGCACTCCATTCACATCTTTCTTAAAAAAAACTCCATCAATAATGGCATATGGGATATCCTGCAATCTGAAGTGTCTTCTTTGGATCTTGTTCATCTCCAGAGGGCATAGGCCTGTGCTTAGGAAGAGCATTATACATTGGGTCCAGCAAGGAGTGGGGGGCAGCATTGTTTTCTTCTTGACTGCCACATGGCTCATGGCTGTCTTAAACTGTCAAAACAGCCTCTCCTTCATTGCATGCTTATTTTTGTTTCCCCAAAACTAGTTGCTAACACAATCCTTTTCCTCTTACCAGTTTGGTGATTTTTATCTCAATGTCATACTCCATGACACGGGTGTTCCAACCTGCCCTTTTCTCGTTCAAATATTTGTTGAGAAGGAAGTCCTTAATCGCAGCATGTGAGACCAACAACTGGACCTTGTTGTTTGAGACTAAATGCTTGAATTTCTTCATGCTTCTCAATAAAAGAGTACTTCACCTCATAGTCATCTAGGCTCTGGCTGAAGAAGGCAATTGGCTGCTCATCATTATCCTTGTTCTGTTGTACCAAAATGGTAGAAATAGTGTCATTACCTCCAAATGTATAGAGGATGAAATCCTTGGAGAAGTCCGGGTTGATGAGAGTTGGTGCTTGAGAAATGGCTTCTTTGATTGCTTCAAAACTCTCCTTTCCTTCTGTTGTCCACTTGAAAGCCATGCTCTTCTTTAACATTTTGGTGATGGGCTTGACAAGGGCTGCAAAATATGGGACAAACCTCCGAACAAAGTTTATCCTCCCCAAGAAACTCTGAAGGGCTTTCTTGTGGCTTGGCAATGGTAGTGCTCTTATGGCTTTGACTCTCTCTGGATTAATTGCTAATCCTTCTTTGGAGACAATATGGCCAAGGAGCTTTCCTTCATGTGCAAGAAAGATACACTTCTTAGGATTCAAAGACACTCCAAATTTCCTACACGTCGTGAAAACTTATCTTAAATGAGAGAGGTGGTCTGCTGCATTTTTGGAAAAAATAGTGATATCATCAAGGTAAATTAGCACCATGTTGTTAATCAAACCTTGAACGCCATGTCCATTGCTCTTTGGAAGGTAGCACCAGCATTGGACAGCCCAAATGGCATCTTCCTATATGCAAAATTCCTCCATTTGGTTGTGAAGGCTATCTTGAATTGGTCTTCTTCCTTCACCATAATCTGATTGTAGCCAGAGTAGCCATCAAGTAATGAAAACCTCTCGGAGCCAGCCACAACTTGCAAGATTTTCTCTATGGAAGGGAGTGGGTAATAATCCTTGAGAGATGCTCTATTTAAGTCTCTGAAATCAACACACAATCTGATCTCTCCACTCTTCTTTTTGACTGGAACCAAGTTGGCAACCCAACTAGAATGCTTGATTGGGAATATGATTCTTGACTCAATCATCTTGTCCAATTCTTTCCTCGTGAGAGGCTCCATGTGTGGATTGACTGGTCTTCGTTTCTACCTGACAGGCTTAGTATTTTAATCCAATTCAATGGTATGCTGAGCTAAGTTAGGATTGAAACCTTTCAAATCTTCATAGCTCCATGCAAACACATCAAGGAACTCTTGACATAGCTGTACGAACTCATACCTTTCTTGATCAGTTGTCATCTTTTCAATTTGTAATGGTTTGTTCTCTTCTACCAAGATGGATACTAAATCCTCTCTCTTGACCTGAATGTTTGCTTTATCCTTTCTAAACTGATCATTGAGATTAAAAATGGACTCCAAAGTGATAAGTCCCTTGGGCAGCTTGTTAGTTCTCAGCTGTACCACTTGGTCACCATACTGTTGTTCCAATTTTTCTTGATTCTTAGCTGAGAAATTGGATTCTTCTTGCAAGAAATGGATGATTTTCTGGTCATTCTCAAACACTTGCCAACTGACATTGTTATCTGGCACTGAAGGCCTCACAATCACGTGGATGTTTGGTTGTACCTTGTTCATTGTTGAATGCTTTCCACAATGTCAAAGGTTGCCCCTACTGCTGCAAGCCTGTCAGCAACTTGATTCTCTTTCCTAGGAATGGATTTGATGCCAAAACCCTCAAAATCTTCCATGAGGTCCAACAACCTGTTCTTATAGCACCTGAGTAGATCATTTTTGGCAGCATGTTGTCCCTTGACCTAATTTACAATCAATTCACTGTCACTAAAGACTTGCAAGTTCTTTATTTTCTTCTTGATTTCCCAATGCATCCCTTGCACTAAGGCTTCATATTCAGCAGTATTATTGGAGCATGTAAACTGAAATCTAAAATCTGAATAGTACCTTACTCCTTGAGGTGAAACAAGCATGGCTCCACCTCCTACACCTTTTCTACTTCTTGATCCATCAAAAAACAATTACCATACCTCATTGTCATCCTTGTGGTTTGGCTTGGTGATGTTAGGAATAGACTGATTTTCTTCATGTATACAATAGACCCCTAGCTTAGATTCTTGCTACTTCTTGATAAGGATCAAAATCATGTACTTTATTTTCGCATTCATCAAGAGTTAGATCCGGGATGCTCCTAACCTTGCTGTTAGCTTCATCGGTGCTTGCGTGGTCTTCTCTGATCAAATGCTGAACAATTGGCGTTGATCTGACTTGGAGTGTAAGGATCAATGTGGATGTTTGACAATAGGTTCAGACCTGATTGTAGCCTTAGTTCCATACCTCGTTCTGAACTAGCATGTGTGATCATTCAGTAGATAAATATCCCCCAATCTTGGCTGTGAAGTCCCTTGACAAGCATAGGGAAAAGAGTGGTGGAAGGTCTATGACTGATACATCTTGTGAAATAACAAACATTTAGACATGCATGCAAGGTAAGACTCAAGTTTCTAATCACCCCAATTGTTGTTACTGCCGTCCCATCCAACTACACTACCCCTTTAGATATGGTTTCATACTAGAGCCCTAGCTGATCAGCTATTTGTATAGGCATCACTGAGCTACTTGCCACAGAATCTATCATGCAATTGTGCACTAACTGATTTTCAATGATTAATGAAACATAGAAAGGAGGGGGCTTTAACATTTTACTTTGCTGTCCTCCATGATTTCCCTCAGGATGGGCAGACATTTGTGAGCACTTTCTCTTGCATCTAAACCTGCTGATTCGAAGTTGGCCAGTCCTTCATGGCAGCTTGTAACAAGTCTCTTTCGCCTGGGATAGATAGGGATTCCCCACATTGATATATTAACATTTGTCTTCTTCATCTGATCAATGATACTGAATGGTGATGAAGGATCTCTTTGTTGTCCCTTTGCTTGTACATTCACTCCTTGCGACGTGGCCAGCAATAACTGGTATTTGAGTTGGTCTAGGAGCTATTCTTGGCTGCCCTTGTGCATTTGAAATTAGATTTTTCTTGCCAACCTGTTGTTGCAAATCAGCAGTATCCTTGGATGCAAATCAGGTTTCTAAGTTGATTCTAGAGCATCCAGTGTGATTGCACAACATGGAAACCTCTCTCTAAGTGTGGGGCTTGTGAAAATGAGAGAGGAATCTCTAGATTAGAGGTTGGTTCCTCAAAATCCTCTGATTTAAATCTATATTTTGCACAACTACAGAGGTTCAGATTCTAATCCTACTCTAAATTGCAAGGGGACAGGGATAGAAATGAAAAAATTGAAACTAACTAAAGATGGTGATGCACCAAAAGGAGTGGTGAAACATTTTTTGCCATGTAAATAGACACAAATTCATGAAATGCAACAAGGGAAAACATAAACAAGCTTATAGATGTAATAAGAGGTCTTAAAATGATGTAAAACAATACAAACAGAGGACTAAAAGCATTCACAGAGTTTGCACTGTCAATTCCATGTAAAAATCTCTTGCATTCCACCATCAAAGAGGTATAAACCTATTACAAACTGTGAAAAAGGTTTGATTCTTACAACTATCACTTGCTGGAGGTGAAAGAAGAAGTTTGCAATGCCAAAAAGTGTTCAACCATGAAGAAATGAGCCAAATCTGGCTTTTACAGTGCATGGGTCGAGCCCAGGAGAGAAAATGTAAAAAACATGGGAGCCTATTCCTCATTGATGGAAAATGCATTAAAACAACATTAAGGACCTTACAAACCCATACCCTATCATTTTTGACCTTATTAAAGAAGAATGCAACCCATTCTGTATTAAATTTGGTTGTTGAAATGTCATTTCTGGCCATAAACACGTACCAAAACCATTTTTTAGTTTTCTCTCTCCAAACTGAACCAAAATTATAAATTGACTATGAAATCATGTAGAGAATTTTAACAGCTTTCCAATGATATAAAGAATGTGAAAATTTGAGCTCTGGATCAAAAGATATGATCGTTTGATGATTTAGGGAAAAAACGACCCAAAAACGGATTGGCGGGAAAAAATTTCAAATTTTACCTCTTTTTTGTCTTTGGAAAAATTTTCAAAAATTCTCTGCGCTCCGCTGGTCGGATGCCATGTGTTGGGTGCTGATTGGCCACAAAATTCTCTCTCCTTCCCTTTCCGCGGGTTTTCCTTTGAAAATTTTGACTTTTATTACACTTTGGAAAAAAGTTCATTTTCCCCCCGCGCCCCGCCACTTGAGACACGTGTCACACTGTGATTGGTCTGCGGGCCCTGCGGGAAAAAATTTCCATTTGAACCTTCGACCAAAATACTTGGAAAAATTTCAAATTTGCCTCCGACCCCCGAACTCCTCTGCCACGTGTTAGCTTCCTATTGGCTGAGGGCCTCAAATGGGAAAATTTTCCATGAAAACTCCGCTGAGCCATAACTTGAAAAATATAAGGAGTTCAGACGCAAAATTTACCTTTCTGGAAAGCTGAGAGAGAGCTCTATCTGATGGTACCATTTCTAGAAAGCCTTGAGTGCCTTAAAATCAAAAAATGTGGACTGAGGCATAGGAGAGGTAAGAACACAAGGAGTTAGCCACAAAAAATGAGCTTGGGCACATTTTGGATAACAATTTTGGTGACTCAGAGGGGTCATCTGCCTGCTAAATGAAAGTACTGTTGTTGCAAATCAGCAGCACCCCTGGATGCAAATCAAGTTTCTAAGTTAATGTTTCGGGCATCCAGAGTGATTGCACAACATTGAAACCTCTCTCCAAGTGTGGGACTTGTAAAATGAGAGAGGAATCTCCACATTAGAGGCCGGTTCCTCAAACTCCTCTGATCAGATCTATTATTTTCACAACTGCAGAGGTTCAGATCCTAATTTTATCTTAATTTGCAAGGAGACAGGGATAAGAAATGCAAAAATTAAAACTAAACTGATAAGGGTGATACATCAAAGGAGTGGTGAGCACTTTTTACTCATGCAAATTGACACAAATCAGAAATTGTAACATAAAACATCATGCACAGGTTAATAAACCATAAACAAGGGTTTTAAATGAAGCAAACAACACATACAAAGGATTGAAAGCATTCACAGAGCCTGCATTGTGATTTTCAACATCAAAATCCTTGGATTCCAACACCAAAGAGACAGAAAAACCTGTTACAATCCCTGGAAGGTCTGATACTTGCCAAAATCACTTGCTGAAAGTGAAAATAGAAGCTTGCTGTGCAAAAAAAGTGTTCCCCCCTTTGAAAAATGAGCGAAATCCGGCTTTTATAGTGCATGGGTCGAGCACAGGAGAGAGAAAACATGAAAAAATGTGGGAGCCATTCCCCATTGACCAAAATGCATTAAAAACAGCATGGAGGTCCTTACAAACCCATGCCCTAACATTTTTGACCATGTTGGAGAAGAATGCGACCCATTTTGCATTAAAATTTGTTGTTGAAATGTCAGTTCTGTCCATGGGCTCGTTCCAGAAGTGTTATTTTATTTTCTCCCTCTAAACTTAACCAAAATTCAAAATTGACCATGGAATCTTGTAGAGCATTTCACCAGCTTTCCATTGATATAAAGAACAAGAAAATCCAATCTCTGGATCGAAAGTTATGGTGATTTGAATTTTGAGGGAAAAAACAGGCCAAAATCAGATCGCTTTGATATTTTTGACCTGGACACGTGGCGAGTTCTGATTGGCTACGGACCTTGCAAGGGAAAATTTCCCAGAAAAATTCCTCCGAGCCATAACTTGAAAAATACGTGGAGTTAGGAGGAAATCTTTACCTTTCTAGAAATCTGAGAAAGATCTCTATCTAATGGTGTCATTTCTAGAAGGTTTTGAGTGCCTAAAAAGTAAAAATTTATGACTGAGGCACAATAGAAGAAAAGAATGAAAGGGAGTTAGCCACAAAATGAGTAGGGGGCACATTTGGATAACAATTTTGGTGATTCAGAAGGGTCATCTGCCTGCTGGATGAATGATCAGTAGCCTGAAGCAATCCATTGGGCATGGAGTCATGAGTAGTAGCCTGAAAACTGATCTAAACTTTGAAAACTTCCCTATGAACCGCTTGAATTCCACTGGACATGGAGTTGTTCCCACCAAAATGCCATCAAAACGAACTATGCAAGAGTGAAACCAGCAGCACCAAAACTATGTACAAACTGAAAATCATACATGCTCCAAATGAAACATGCAGAGTGTGCACAAGCACTTATTCTACTGAAAGAAAACCTACGTACTCTACTCTAACTGGAAGCAAAGGTGAGCTAAATGAACCCTACAACTGGTTGTGCAAAATAGCTTCCTTTCTTCAAAATTGGTAACCATGCAAATGATTTGGAGCTTAGTATGGCTGATTAGATGAGTGGAAAATCAACAAGAAGCTGGTCTTCTACCCAAATTAGCAAGATGTCAACTCAAAACAAATCCAATACCTCTTTTAGTTGCTCTGCATTTGGATTGGAGAGGTATGACAGCTGATCCTTGGAAATTTTCAGCTCATCCTCATGCTTAGAAGCAAGCATGACTGGTTGTGGCTTCTCCTTTGGCTCTAATGAAGCCAAATACCTGATTGGGAAAGGTATGATCCATTGAGTATGCCCATAATTCTGATTTTTAACTCCAAGAATGGAGTTCTCTTGTAGACCTTGAATGGATGGTGTGGAAGCAATGGTAGAACCCTTCTGCCCTTTCTCTTCCTCCAATGAAGGAAATGAAAGATTAAAATCTTCTAATCTTGGTTCCAAAGAGCTTCTATAAGATGCAGGCTGCTGCAAATGAATACTCTCCTCCATGACAGCAGTCTCTTGTGTTTGGAAGATGGATGATGAAAGAGAGAATGGTGGAAACTCAACCGGTTCTTCTTCATCAAAACAGTCCTCCAAATTAGATAGGTAAACAGCCTCATTGCTTTTCTCCTACAAATGTTCAACCTCTCCCATGGTGTTCTCTTGATCTACAACTTGATCACCACGGTTTCTTTCATTCTCCAGCATTGAGTTTGAGTGATCAAACTCTTCATCAGTACTAGAACTTGATAGAGATGAAGTAGAGATAAGAACTGAAGGTTCTTCTATAACCTGCTTTGTGCTCAAGTCCTTTGGATCTATACTTTTCTCCCCCACAAATGGAATGTGCTCCTCTTCTTTTGGATTTGGAGCAGCTTCTCCTTCCTCTTGCTATCCCTCATGACTCATTTTTGCAATTTGAATTGGATCAGCATTTCCTTCAAATAGGGTGCCAACATGGACACTATATTCTGAACAAATTGATTGTTGATCTGCAACTCCTTTTTGCTCTTCTTCTGCTACAACAAAATCATTCCTGACCACCATTTATTCTGTAACTCCAACCTCTTCTGAAGGTTTCATTAGCAAAGGGATCTTCTTCATCCCAAATTTAAGAGCGCAACTCTTCAAAATTTGAATTTCTTCATCCTTGTTTGGCGTCTCTTTTTGTTGTCCTTCATGACTGATTTTTGCAATTTTTTATGGTGGTGGAGGAGGTAAAACCTCGCGTTTCTTTGGAGGAGAGGGAATTTCATTTAGCTCTTGTGGAGGGGATGACTGTTTGGAAGGGAAATGGACAGAAGAATTGAGATGAGGTGGAAGACTAGGGGGTAGAGAAATGGATTCAACACTTGGGACAACAGATGGAGAGTTTAAAACTTGACACTGCTGAGATAAAACAGATTGGGAAAGAGGAAAAGAAAAGGCATGAGATGGTGTACTTACCCATTGACAAGGTTGCTGAATACTCCTCTCATACACCTCTATTCCTTCAATACACTTTGCAAGCAATGGCAGCGTTGCAATCATGAAGTCAAGCTTCTCTTGAGGGCTATAATGCCTTGGGAAAGGTCCCACCCATGGACAGGGTGCTCCACAACCGATTCCAAATGCTTTCATTTGTGCTTGAGCCTTGGATTGCACCACGTTTACCTCCATCTTTTGGATTTTCTCCAACAGACCAGAATCTTGCATCTGATTGTCTTCATTGTATGCACACCCTTACTCTTGGAAAGCTCCATAACCAAACTGATTTTGGCATTGCTGCTCATATGGGTATTTATGCTGATTTTGAATTTGTTCAAAATGCTGATTTGGAGGATTTAAAAAACATGTTGAAGGTGGGAAACATTGCTGCTGTTGTAAATGTGAGTTCCATGATGGAAATGAAGTCATGATTACACAAATTCATGGAATGGAAAAGAATGAAAGAGATGGAAAGAATAATGGATGGAAATGGATGAAAAACAGGTCTGCAACTTCAGAAATGGGTTATTGATCAGAAAGAGTCGCCAGATGTGTTTGTAAGTGTATCCAAAGGCTGAAATATTCATAGGAACACACCAACCTATAAAAGATGAAGTGGAAGACCTCTAAGGTCCCACCGGGCGTGCCAAAACTGTTGTTGCAAATCAGCAGCACCCCTGGATGCAAATCAGGTTTCTAAGTTCATGTTTCAGGCATCCAGTGTGATTGCATAACATTGAAATCTCTCTCCAAGTGTGGGACTTGTAAAATGAGAGAGGAATCTCCACATTAGAGGTTGGTTCCTAAAACTCCTCTGATCAGATCTATTATTTGCACAACTGCAGAGGTTCAGATCCTAATTTTATCTTAATTTGCAAAGAGACAGGCATAAGAAATGCAGAAATTAAAACTAAACTGATAAGGGTGATACATCAAAGGAGTGGTGAGCACTTCTTGCTCATGCAAATTGACACAAATCAGAAATTATAACATAAAACATCATGCACAGGTTGATAAGCTATAAACAAGGGCTTGAAATGAAGCAAACAACACATACAAAGGACTGTAAGCATTCACAGAGCCTGCATTGTGATTTTCAACATCAAAATCCTTGTATTCCAACACCAAAGAGGCAAAAAAACCTATTACAATCCCCAGAAGGTCTGATACTTTCCAAAATCACTTGTTAAAAGTTAAAACAGAAGCTTGCTGTGTAAAAAAAGTGTTCCCCCCTTTGAAAAATGAGCCAAATCCGGCTTTTACAGTGCATGGGTCAAGCCCAGGAGAGAGAAAATGTGAAAAAATGTGGGAGCCATTCCCCATTGACCAAAATGCATTAAAAACAACATGGAGGTCCTTACAAACCTATGCGCTAACATTTTTGACCATGCTGGAGAAGAATGCGACCCATTTTGCATTAAATTGGTTGTTGAAATGTCAGTTCTATCCATGGGTGCGTACTAGAAGTGTTTT
This sequence comes from Taxus chinensis, assembly GCA_019776745.2. NCBI lineage: Eukaryota > Viridiplantae > Streptophyta > Pinopsida > Cupressales > Taxaceae > Taxus > Taxus chinensis. The sequence goes on from CM034150.1 coordinate 724,913,641, forward strand.
TTGATTCTCTCCCTCTAACCTAAACCAAAATTAAAAATTGACCATGGAATCTTGTAGAGCATTTCACCAGCTTTCCATTGATATAAAGAACACGAAAATCCAAGCTCTGGATCGAAAGTTATGGTGATTTGAAGTTTTAGGGCAAAAACAGGCCAAAATCGGATCGCTTTGATATTTTTGACCTAGACACATGGCGAGTTCTGATTGGCTGCGGACCTTGCAAGGGAAAATTTCCCATAAAAACTCCACCGAGCCATAACTTGAAAAATACGTGGAGTTAGGAGGAAATCTTTACCTTTCTAGAAAGTTGAGAAAGAACTCTATCCAATGGTGTCATTTCAAGAAGGTTTTGAGTGCCTAAAAAGTAAAAATTTATGACTGAGGCATAATAGAAGGAAAGAATGAAAGGGAGTTAGCCAAAAAATGAGCAGGAGGCACATTTGGATAACAAGTACCAGTAGCGTGAAGTAGTCCATTGGGCATGGAGCCATCAAATATTCTATTTAGAACCCCAACTGACTTAGAATGTGCAAGGAGGAAGATGGAATATCACATGATGGAAGCAAGGACTGTAAAACATCTCTAGGGATAGCAAGCTATGCCAAAGCACTTAGGGAAAGCAAAACTAACCTACAGCAAAACAATGTGCAAAGCACTTGGAGGAATGAAAATCTAATCTAATATTTACAAGGTGGTAAATTTCCCTCTAGAAGCAACGCTTGAGATAGATTCCATTGACTGGAATCTGCAGTTCTTCACCATCCAATGAGGCCAATTGGAAAGCATTGCTGTTCTTGCACTTCATGACCATGTATGGGCCACTCCAAATGGCATCAAATTTTAAATGCCTTCCCGGTTTTGCTCTATCCACATTCCATTTCAACACTAGATCTCCAACCTGAAAAGATCTATCCTTGGCCTTCCTATCAAAGGTCTTTTTGATCAAATCTTGATCCTTTTCCATTGCTTGGGATGCCTAATTTCTGACCTCCTGCAGCTCCATCAACTCTGCATATGTCACCTCCATGGGCTCAAACTGTAGCAACTCTAATTGCTTCATGAGTTCTAATGTTGGCAACTCAAGTGACATGGGCAAGATTTCCTCTCTTCCATAGACAAGTTTGAATGGAGAGTTACCTGTGGATCTCTTGGGAGTTATCCTATCAGCCCATAAGGCTGATTTCAGTTTGGTATGCCACGACCTCTAATTCTCATCAAGAGTCCTCCTAATGATCCTCAACAAGTTCTTGTTTGTAGACTCGGCCTGGCCATTACCTTGAGGGTAATAGTTTGATGAAGTGTTTAGGTAGATCCCGTTCTTGACAGCCCACTCAGTCACCTTGCATCTAATGAATGCCAATGCATTATCTGAGATTAATTTAGCAGGTATACCAAATCTGGTCGCTATCCCCTCATAAAGTCTAAGATGCTGGACTCATTTGCTTCTTTGAGTGCTATTGCTTCAGTCCATTTGGTGAAGTAATCTGTGGCTGTCAAAATCCATTTGTGCCCTTGACTTGAATTGGGATTAATGACTCCAATGAAGTCCAAACCCCATTACATGAATCGCTGGTCAACTGAGATTGGATGCAATGGAAGGGCAGCAAGTCTCTCTTTTCCTGTGAAGAATGTACAATTCTTACACCTCTTAATCCATGCATAGCAATCACTAAAATTTTTAGGACAATAATAACCAGCCTTCATGATTTTTAGAGATGTCACTCTTGGTGCAAAATGACCACTAGCTGGTCCACCATGGAACTCTTCCAACTCCCTATGAATTTGATTTGTTGTAATGCATCTCAGCAACACTCCATTCACATCTTTCTTGAACAAAACTCCATCAACAATGGCATATGGGACAGCCTGCAATCTGAAGTGTCTTCTTTCGGTCTTGTTCATCTCCAGAGGGCATAGGCTTGTGCTTAGGAAGAATATTATACCGTGGGTCCGGCAGGGAGTGGGGGCAGTATTGTCTTCTTCTTGATTTCCACATGGCTCATGGCTATCTTGAACTATCAAAACAATCTCTCCTTCATTACATGCTTCTTTTTGCTTCCACAAAACCAGCTGCTCACAAAATCCTTTTCCTCTTACCAGCTTGGTGATCTTGATCTCAATGTCATACTCCATGACATGGGTGATCCAACCTACCCTTTTCTCATTCAAATCTTTGTTGAGGAGGAAGTCCTTAACCCCAGCATGTGAGACCAGCAACTGGACCTTGTTGTTTGAGAATAATGCTTGAATTTCTTCAAGCTTATGATTACTGCCAACACATGCTTCTCAATAAAAGAGTACTTCAACTCATAGTCATCTAGGCTCTGGCTGAAGAAGGCAATTGGCTGTTCATCATTATCCTTGTTCTGCTGTACCAAAATCGCAGAAATAGTGTCATTACCTCCAAATGTATAGAGGATGAAATCCTTGGAGAATTCCGGGTTGATGAGAGTTGGTGCTTGAGAAATGGCTTCTTTGATTGCTTGAAAACTCTCCTTGCCTTCTGCTGTCCACTTGAAAGCCATGCTCTTCTTTAACATTTTGGTGATGGGCTTGACAAGGGCTGTAAAATCTGGGACAAACCTCCGAACAAAGTTTATCCTCCCCAAGAAACTTTGAAGGGCTTTCTTGTGGCTTGGCAATGGTAGTGCTCTTATGGCTTCGAATCTCTCTGGATAAATTACTAATCATTCTTTGGAGACAATATGGCCAAGGAGCTTTCCTTCATGTGCAAGAAAGATACACTTGTTAGGATTCAAAGACACTCCAAATCTCCTGCACCTTGTGAATACTTGTCTCAAATGAGAGAGGTGGTGTGCTGAATTTTTGGAAAAAATAGTGATATCATCAAGGTAAATCAGCACCACGTTGTTAATAAAATGTTTGAATGCCATGTCCATTGCTTTTTGGAAGGTAGCACAAGCATTGGACAACCCAAATGGAATCGTCCTGTATGCAAAAGTCCCCCATTTGGTTGTGAAGGCTGTCTTGAACTGGTCTTCTTCCTTCACCATAATCTGATTGTAGCCGGAGTAGCCATCAAGTAGTGAAAACCTCTCGGAACCAGCCAAACCTTGCAAGATTTTCTCTATGGAAGGGAGTGGGTAATGGTCCTTGAGAGATGCTCTATTTAAGTCTCTGAAATCAACACACAATATGATCTCTCCACTCTTCTTTCTGACTTGAACCAAGTTGGCAACCCAACTAAAATGCTTGATTGGGAATATGATTCTTGACTCAATCAGCTTGTCCAATTCTTTCCTCATGAGAGGCTCCATGTGTGGATTGACTGGTCTTTGTTTCTGCTTGACAGGCTTAGTATTTGGATCCAATTCAATGGTATGCTAAGCTAAGTTGGGATTGAAACCTTTCAAATCTTCATAGCTCCATGCAAACACATCAGGGAACTCTTGACACAGCTGTATGAACTCATACCTTTCTTGATCAGTTGTCATCTTTCCAATTTGCAATGGTTTGTTCTCTTCTACCAAGATGGATACTGAATCCTCTCTCTTGACCTGAATGTTTGCTTTCTCCTTTCTAAACTAATCATTGGGATAAAAAATGGAACTCCAAAGTGATAAGTCCTTTGGGCAGCTTGTTAGTTCTCAGCTGTACCACTTGGTCACCATAGTGTTGTTCCAATTTTTTCTTGATTCTTAGCTGAGAACATGGCTTCTTCTTGAAAGAAATGGATGATTTGCTGGTCATTCTCAAATACACATGCCAACTGACATATGTTATCTGGCACTGAAGGCCTCACAATCACGTGGATGTTTAGCTGTACCTTGTCTTGTTAAATGCTTTCCATATTGTAAAAGGCTGCCCCTACTGCTGCAAAGCCTGTCAGCAGCTTGATTCTCTTTCCTAGGAATGGATTTGATGCCAAAACCCTCAAAATATTCCATGAGGTCCCACACCCTATTCTTGTAGCACCTGAGTAGATCATTCTTGGCAGCATGTTATCCCTTGACCTGATTTACAATCAATTCACTGTCACCAAAGACTTGCAAGTTCTTTATTTTCTTCTTGATTGCCCAATGCATCCCTTGCACCAAGGCTTCATATTCAGCAGTGTTATTAGAGCATGCAAACTGAAATCTAAAAACTGAATAGTACTTTACTCCTTGAGGTGTAACAAGCATAGCTCCACCTCTTGCACCTTGTCTACTCCTTGATCCATCAAAAAAAAGCTTCCATAACCTCATTGTCATCCTTGTGGTTTGGCTTGGTGATGCTAGGAATAGGTTGATTTTCTTCATGTATACAATAGACCCCCTAGCTCAGATTATTCTACTTCTTGATAAGGATTAAAAAGCATGTACCTTTTTTTCCCATTCATCAAGAGTTAGATCTGGGATGCTCCCAACCTTGGTGTCAGCTTCATCAGTGCTTGGGTGATCTTCTTGAATCAAATGTTGAGCAATTGGCATTAATCTAACTTGGAGTGTAAGTCTTAATGTGGAAGTTTTGCAATAGGTTCAGACCTAACTGTAGCTTTGGTTCCATACCTCATTCTGAATAGCATGTGTGACCCAATCAATAGACATATATCCTCCAATCTTGGGCTGTGAAATCCCTTGACAAGCAAAGTCCAAAGAGTGGTGGAAGGTCTATGACTGATGCATCTTGTAAAACAACAACATTTGGACATGCATGCAAGGTAAGACTCAAGTTTTTAATCACTCCAACTGTTGCTATTGTTGTCCCATCTAGCTGCACTAACCCTTTGGATATTTTTTCATACTAGAAGCCCTAGCTGATCAGCTATTTGTTTAGGCATCACTGAGCTACTTGCCTCTGGAGTCTATCATGCAATTGTGCACTAGCTGATTTCCAATTATTAATGAAACATAGAAAGGAGGGGGCTTCAACATTTTACCTTGTTGTCCTCCATGATTCCCCTCAGGCTGGGTAGAATTTGTGAGCACTTTCTCTTACATCTGAACTTGCTGATTTGAAGTTGGCCAGTCCTTCATGGCAGCTTGTAGCAATGTCTCTTTGGCCTAGGATAGATAGGGATTCCCACATTGATATATTGACATTTGTCTTCTTCATCTGATCAATGATACTGAATGGTGATGAAGGATCTCTTTGCTGTCCCCTTTGTTTGCACATTCACTCCTTGCACGTGAGCAGAAACAACTGGTATTTGAGTTGGCCTAGGAGCTGTTCTTCGCTGTCCCTTGTGCATTTACAAACTGGATTTTATTTGCCAACCACTTGTAGAACCATAGAAGGTCATGGAGATTGGTTGGAGCCAATGGTTGTTCTTCACCCAAATTCCTCCTTTTTGACCTTGTGTTGGCTGCAACACCTTGGGAAACTGCCTGATTTATGCCACAAAAATCCTCTGCTTGCCAATTTACCAACGTGGTGTCATTTGGGGCTGATTGCTGTTAGTAATGTTTCTTGTTGTTGGTTGTTTCCTTGACTTGCCCTCACCCTCCACACTAGTAGTTGTCACCATTAATGCTTGATTCAAAGCACCATTGAAGCACATGGATTGGTTATGAGGTTCATTGCATGGAAAACACCAGTCATACTCCTGAGCATTGTTGTTTTGTGTTGGCAACCAATGCCTTAGAGGTAGATATGGCATTTGGATTGTAGGGCTAAAATGGTCTATTGGCAGGTGGCCTTGTTTGATTCATATTTGCAACTAGATTAGGATGGTCTTTGTGGTTGGTATGGCTGCCTGTTGGGCTGAGCTTGGGGCTAGTAAGAAGTTCTAAAAACCTTGGGCTTATTTCCTCTTGAGAGTAAACTAGCTCATTACCTAGGTTTTGCAATTGCTTTATGACTTGTTGAAGCTCATTTGGGGCACTTGGAGATGAAGTAGAAGCTTCATTTTAACTCAGATTTCTAGGAGTCAGAGAAGGAGCCAAATTAGGTGCTGTGATTGGTATTTGGACTCTCTAAACTTGGAAACAATGGCATGGGAGGTCTAGGGGCAAGTTTGCCAGCTTGGATCAAACAATTTCCAGCCCTAATGGAAATGCTATAAGCCATAGCGATAGTTATGCCTCCCATGGACTAAATCAACATAGATAATATCAGAATTTAGAGCTTTGAGATAGTAGAGAAAAGCACCTTCTACTGTTGTTCTGACTGCCACTAGAATTCTCTCCCAAGTCTTTTGAAATCTGAAGTTGAAATCAGTCAACTGCTCATTGGGAGCTCTCTTGATGGTTGTCAGCTGCTCCAAAAGAGACAAGTTGTCACCCTTCACTCCAAATTGCTCATGAAGTGCTACACATAGCTGATTCCCAATTTGTGATGGAACCAGATCCAAGGCTTCTAAACCATTGCAATGCTTTCCCCTTAAATGAAGATGCCAGTAATTTGATAGCCACTTGCATCTCAATGATTTCATGAATTGCACAAAGATTGGCAATGTCTTTAACATGATCACCTGGAGTAGTCTGATTTTCTCCATTGAAGTAGGGAATGTTCTTCAAGGATGCAATTGGAATTAGGATGTTGTGAATTGAGAGAAAAGTGGGCTGCTGCCAGTGAAATTGACATAGGGGTTCGGTGGTTGCACCCATTCTAATTGGCCTTAGAACCCTTGTTGATTGAATTGAAAGGCTCCTACCAAGTGGAGGAGTTGAGAGAGTTCTGTTTGGTGGAGATGGAGACCTTTTGGATTCTCCTCCCACTTTGCCTTACTCTTGGAGATAACTGTAGGTATTCAAACAACACTTCTTCTTCTCTAACTCTTGACCTTGTAGTGATTCTTCTCATGAGTTTTCAGGCTTGCATTGCTGAAACCAATTGATTCTTCCCCTTGGAGTGGGGAAGATGTGTAAATTATATCTCTTTCGAAGCAAGAAAATTCCAGCAGATGCACATCAACTTTGCTGCAATAAAAATGAGACCTCTAATGTCCCACCGGGTGTGCCAAAACTGTTTGTTGCAAATCAGCAGCACCCCTGGATGTAAATCATGTTTCTAAGTTGATTCTAGAGCATCCAGTGTGATTGCACAACATGGAAACCTCTCTCCAAGTATGGGACTTGTGAAAATGAAAGAGGAATCTCCATAGATTAGAGGCTGGATGTCCTGGTTGTACCTCTGTCTTGTAGATCTATATCTTTCCACAACTGTCAAAGGTTCAGATCCTAATCCTACTGCTAAATTGCAAGGGGACCTGTATAGACATGCAAAAATTGATTCTCTTTCCTAGGAATGGATGGTGATGCACCAAAAGGAGTGGTCAAACATTTATTGCCATGTAGGTCCCACACCCTGATTCTTGAAATGCACCTGAGGTAGATCATTCTTGGCAAGTTGATAGCTGTCCCTTAGACCTGATCTTACAATCAAGTAAAACTATACAACCAGAAGACTTAAAAGCATTCATTTAGTTTTCATTCTTGATTGCCCAATGAAAAAATCCCTTGCACTAAGGCTTCACCATTCAAAGCAGTGTTATTGGAGCTATTGCAAACTGTGAAAAAGGTCTAAAATCTTACAATAGTATCACTTACTCCTTGAGGTGAAACAAGCATGGCTCCACCTCCTGCACCTTGTCAAAACTTCTTCAATCCATCAAAAAATGAGCTGTCATACCTGGCATTGTACAGTCCTTGTGGTTTGAGCCCAGGAGAGAGAAAACATAAAAAACATGGGAGCCCATTCCTCATTGATGGAAAATGCATTAAAATAGCATGGAGGACCTTAAAAACCCATACCATGTCATTTTTGACCATATTAGAGAAGAATGCGACCCATTATGTATTAAATTTGGTTGTTGAAATGTCATTTCGGGCCATGGACATGTACTAGAACAATTTTTTCAATTTTCTCTCTCCAAACTGAACCAAAATTAGAAATTAACCATGGAATCATGTAGATAATTTAAACAGATTTCCAATGATATAAAGAACATGAACATATAAGCTTTGGATTAAAAGATATGATCGTTTGAAGATTTAGGGCAAAAATAGGCCCAAAAACGGATCGGCTATGAAATAATTTGTGAATTTTAACCTCTTTTTTGTCTTTGGAAAAATTTGCAAGGTAAGAAAATTTCTCCGCACTCCGCTGGTTGGATGCCATGTGTTGGGTGTTGATTGGCTGCACAATTCTATCTCCTTCCGTTTCCATGGGTTTTCCTTTGAAAATTTTGACTTTTCTTACACTTTGGAAAAAAATTCATTTTCCCCCCCGTGCCCCGCCACTTGGGACACGTGTCACACTGTGATTGGTCCGCGGGCCCAATGGGAAAAAATTTCCATTTGAACCTTCGAACCAAAATACTTGGAAAACCTTCAACATTTTCCTTCGACCCCCTGATTTCCTAACAGGCTGCCATGTGGCAGCTTCCTATCTGGCTGCGAGCCTCAAATGGGAAAATGAAGCTTCCACAAAAACTTCTGCCGAGCCATAACTTGAAAAATATAAGGAGTTCCAGCTACAGGAGGCAGATAACTTTACCTTCATCTGGATCCAAAACTGAAGAGAACGGAGCTTTATCTGATGGTGCCATTTCAGAAATCCTTGAGTGCCTTAAAATCAAAAAATGTGGACCTGAGGCACAAGAGAAGCAAGAACACAAGGAGACTCTTAGCCACAAAAAATGAGCTGGGGCACATTTTGGATAACACAACCATTTTTGGAGCCATGGAAGGTTGTGGATTGGTTGGAGCTAATAGCTGTTCTTCACCCAAATTCCTTCTTTTGACCTTGTGTTGGCTGTAACACCTTGAGAGACCGTTTGATTCATGCCACAAAAATCCTCTACTTGCCAATTTACCAACGTGGTGTCATTTGGAGCTGATTGCTGTTGGGATCTTTCTTGTTGTTGGTTTTTTCCTTGACTGCCCTCACCCTCCACACCAGTAGTTGTCACCATTAATGCTTGATTCAAAGCACCATTGAAGCGCATGGATTGGTTATGAGGTTCATTGCATGGAAAACACCAGTCATACTCCTGACCAATGTTGTTTTGTGTTGACACTAATGCCTTAGAGGTAGATATGGCATTTGGATTATAGGGCTCAAAATGGTCTATTGGCAGGAGGCCTTGTTTGATTCAAATTTGTAAGCTAGATTAGGAGGTCTTTGTGGTTGGTATGGCTACCTGTTGGGCTGAGCTTGGGGTTGGTAAGAAGTTCTAAAACCTTGGGCTTGCTGCCTCTTGAGAGTGACTAGCTCATTGCTTAGGTTTTGTAATTGCTTCATGACTTCTTGAAGCTCATTTGGGGCATTTGGAGATGAAGTAGAAGCTTCATTTGAACTCTGATTTCTAGGAGTGGGAGAAGGAGCCAAATTAGGTGCTTGATTGGTATTTGGACTCTCTAAACATGGAAACAATGGTATGGGAGGTCTAGGGGCTAGTTTGCCAGCTTGGATCAAATAATTTTCAGCCCTAATGGAAATGCTATAAGCCATAGGGATAGTTATGCCTCCCATGGACTGAATCAACATAGAAATATCAGAATTTAGAGCTTTGAGATAGTAGAGAAAAGAACCTTATGTTGTTGGTCTGAGTGCCACTGGAATTCTCTCCCAAGTCTTTTGAAATCTGAAGTTGAAATCAGTCAGCTGCTCATTGGGAGCTCTCTTGATGGTTGTCAGCTGCTCCAAAAGAGAAAAGTTGTCTCCCTTCTCTCCAAATTGCTCATGAAGTGCTATACATAGCTGATTCCAATTTGTGATAGAACCAACTCCAAGGCTTCTAAACCATTTCAATGCTCTCCCCTTGAATGAAGATGTTAGCAATTTGACAGCCACTTGCATCTCATTGATTTCATGAATTACACAAAGATTGGCAATGTCTTTAACATGATCACCTGGAGTAGTCTGATTTTCTCCAATGAAGTAGGGAATGTTCTTTAAGGCTGCAATTGGAATTGGATGTTGTGCATTGAGGGCAAGTGGGCTACTGCCTGTGACATTGACATACGGATTCGGTGGTTGCGCCATTCTAATTGGTCTTAGAACCCTTGTTGATTGAATGAAAGGCCTACCAGGTGGAGGAGTTGAGAGAGTTATGTATGGTGGAGATGGAGACCTTTGGATTCTCCTCCCACTTTTCCTTACTCTTGGAGATAACTACAGATATTAAAACAACACCTCTTCTTCTCCAGCTCTTGACCTTGTGGTGATTCTTCTCATGAGTTTTCAGGCCTGCACTGCTGAAACTAGTTGATTCTTTCCCTTGGAGTCGCCAGATATGAAAATTATAGCTCTTTTCAAGCAATAAAATTACAGCAGATGCACATCAACTTTGCTGCAATAAAAATGAGACCTCTAAGGTCCCACCCGGTGTTCCAAAACTGTTGCTGATGCAAATCAGCAGCACCCCTAGATGCAAATGAAGGTTCTGAATTGATGTTTTAGGCATCTAGTGTGATTGCACAACATAGAAAATGTTATCCAAAATGTGCCCCAGCTCATTTTTTGTGGCTAACTCCTTGTGTTCTTGCCTCTCTAGTGCCTCAGTCCACATTTTTTTATTTCAAGGCACTCAAGGCTTTCAGGAAATGGCACCTTTAGATAGAGCTCTCTCTCAGCTTTCTAGAAAGGTAAATTTTGCCCCCTAACTTCTTGTATTTTTCAAGTTATGGCTTGGCGGAGTTTTTGTGGAAAATTTTTCCCATTTGAGGCCCCGTAGCCAATAGGAAGGTGCCAGGTGGCATCCAACCAACGGAGCACAGGGAATTTTTGAAATTTTTTCCAAAGAAAAAAAAGAGGTAAAATTTGAAATTTTTTCCCGCCGATCCATTTTTGGGCCGTTTTTGCCCTAAATCTTCAAATGATCATATCTTTTGATCCAAAGCTCAGATTTTCACGTTCTTTATATCATTAGAAAGCTGTTAAAATTCTCTACATGATTCCATGGTCAATTTCTAATTTTGGTTCAGTTTGGAGAGAAAATTCAAAAATGGTTCTGGTACGTGTCCATGGCCAAAAATGACATTTCAACAACCAAATTTAATACAGAATGGGTCGCATTCTTCTCCAATATGGTCAAAAATGAGAGGGTATGGGTTTGTAAGGTCCTCCATGCTGTTTTAAATGCATTTTCCATCAATGAGGAATGGGCTCCCATGTTTTTTACATTTTCTCTCTCCTGGGCTCGACCCATGCATTGTAAAAGCTAGATTTGGCTCATTTCTTGATGGTTGAACACTTTTTGGCATTGCAAAACTTCTTCTTTCACCTCCAGCAAGTGATAGTTCTAAGAATCAGACCTTTTTCATAGTTTGTAGTAGGTTTATACCTCTTTGATGGTGGAATGCAAGAGATTTTTACATGGAATTGACAGTGTAAACTCTGTGAATGCTTTCAGTCCTCTGTTTGTATTGTTTTACTTCATTTTAAGACCTCTAATTACATCTATCAGCTTGTGTATGTTTTCCCTTGTTGCATTTCATGAATTTGTGTCTATTTACATGGCAAAAAATGTTTCACCACTCCTTTTGGTGCATCACCATCTTTAGTTAGTTTCAATTTTTGCATTTTTATCCCTGTCCCCTTGCCAATTTAGAGTAGGATTAGGATTTGAACCTCTTGTAGTTGTGTAAAATATAGATCTAAATCAGAGGATTTTGAGGAACCAGCCTCTAATCTGGAGATTCCTCTCTCATTTTCAAAAGTCCCACACTTGGAGAGAGGTTTCCATGTTGTGCAATCACACTGGATGCCTAAAACATCAATTCAGAACCTTGATTTGCATCCAGGGGTGCTGCTGATTTGCAACAATAGTTTTGGCACACCGGGTGGGACCTTAGAGGTCTCATTTTTATTGTAGAAAATTTTATGTGCATCTGTTGTAATTTTCTTGACTGAAAAGATCTATAATTTGACATATCTGGTGACTCTAAGGGAAAGAATCAACTGGTTTCAGTAGTGCAGGCCTGAAAACATCATGAGAAGAATCACCACAAGGTCAAGAGCTGGAGAAGAAGAGGTGCTGTTTTAATATCTACAGTTATCTCCAAGAGTAAGGAAAATTGCGAGGAGAATCCAAAGGTCTCCATCTCCACCTAAACATGAACTCTCTCAACTCCTCCACCTGGTATGCCTTTCATTCAATCAACAAGGGTTCTAAGACTAATGTAGAATGGCACAACCACCGAATCTGTATGTCAATGTCATAGGCAGTAGCCCACTTGCCCTCAATGCACAACATCCAATTCCAATTGCATCCTTGAAGAACATTCCCTACTTCACTGGAGAAAATCAGACTACTCCAGGTGATCATGTTAAAGACATTGCCAATCTTTGTGTAATTCATGAAATCAATGAGATGCAAGTGGCTGTCAAATTGCTGACATCTTCATTCAAGGGGAGAGCATTGCAATGGTTTAGAAGCCTTGGAGATGGTTCTATCACAAATTGGAATCAGCTATGTATAGCACTTCATGAGCAATTTAGAGAGAAGGTAGACAACTTTTCTCTTTTGGAGCAGCTGACATCCATCAAGAGAGCTCCCAATGAGCAGCTGACTGATTTCAACTTCAGATTTCAAAAGACTTGGGAGAGAATTCCAGTGATAGTCAAACCAACAGCAGAAGGTGTTTTTCTCTACTATCTCAAAGCTCTAAATTCTGATATTTCTATGTTGATTCAGTCCATGGGAGGCATAACTATCCCTATGGCTTATAGCATTGCCATTAGGGCTGAAAATTGTTTGATCCAAGCTGACAAACTAGCCCCTAGACCTCCCATGCCATTGTTTCCATGTTTAGAGAGTCCAAATACCAATCAAGCACCTAATTTGGCTCCTTCTCCCACTCCTAGAAATTAGAGTTCAAATGAAGCTTCTACTTCATCTCCAAGTGCCCCAAATGAGCTTCAAGAAGTCATGAAGCAGCTGCAAAACCTAGGCAATGAGCAGGTTACTCTCAAGAGGCAACAAGCCCAAGGTTTTAGGACATTCTTACCAGCCGCAAGCTCAGCCTAACAGGTAGCCATACCAACTAGAAAGACCACCTAATCCATCTGTAAATATGAATCAAACAAGGCCTCCTACCAATAGACCATTTCAACCCTACAATCCAAATGCCATATCTGCCTCTAAGGCATTGGTGCCAACACAAAACAACATTGCTCAGGAGTATGACTGGTGTTTTCCATGCAATGAACCTCATAACCAATCCATGTGCTTCAATGGTGCTTTGAATCAAGCATTAATGGTGATAACTACTAGTGTGGAGGGTGAGGGCAGTCAAGGAAACAACCAACAAGAAGAAAAATTCTAACAATAATCAGCCCCAAATGACACCACCTTGGTAAATTAGCAAGAAGAAGATTTTTGTGGCATGAATCAGGCAATTTCCCAAGGTGTTGCAGACAACAAAAGGTCAAAAAGAAGGAATTTGGGTGAAGAAAAGCCATTAGCTCTAACCAATCCACAACCTTCCATGGCTCCACAAATGGTTGGAAAGCAAAATCCAATTTCAAATGCACAAGGGCAGCCAAGAACAGCTCCTAGACCAACTCAAATACCAGTTATTGCTGCCCACATGCAAGGAGTGAATGTACAAGCAAAGGAACAGAAAACGGATCATTCATCACCATTCAGTATCATTGATCAAATAAAGAAGACAAATGTTAATATATCAATGTGGGAATCCCTATCCATCATAGGCCAAAGAGACTTGTTACAAGCTGCCATGAAGGATTGGCTAACTTCGAATCAACAAGTTCAGATGCAAGAGAAAGTGCTCACAAATGCTACCCAGCCTGAGGGAAATCATGGAGGAAAGCAAGGTAAAATGTTGAAGCCCCCTCCTTTCTATGTTTCATTAATCATTGGAAATCAGTTAGTGCACAATTACATGATAGATTCCGGGGCAAGTAGCTCAGTGATGCCTAAACAAATAGCTGATCAGCTAGGGCTCCAGTATGAAACCATATCCAAAGGGGTAGTGCAACTGGATGGGACAGTAGTAACAACAGTTGGAGTGATTAGAAACTTGAGTCTTACCTTGCATGCATGTCCAAATGTTGTTGTTTTACAAGATGTATCAGTCATAGACCTTCCACCACTCTTTTCCCTATGCTTGTCAAGGGACTTCACAGCCAAGATTGGGGGATATTTTTCTGCTGATTGGTCATACATGTTGTTTAGAACGAGGTATGGAACTAAGGCTTCAATCAGGTCTGAACCTATTGCAAACTTCCACATTGAGCCTTACACTCGAAGTCAGGTCAACGCCAATTGTTCAGCATTTGATCAAGAAGACCACCCAAGCACTGATGACACTGACACCAAGGTTGGGAGCATCTCGGATCTAACTCTTGATGAATGGGAAAACAAGGTACATGATTTTGATCCTTATCAAGAAGTGGAAGAATCTGAGCTAGGGTTCTATTGCATACCCAAAGAAAATCAGCCTATTCATAACATCTCCAAGCCAAACCATGAAGATGACAATGAGGTATTGTTGTTGCAAATCAGCAGCACCCTTGGATGCAAATAAAGGTTCTAAATTGATGTTATAGGCATCCAGTGTGATTACACAACATGGAAACCTCTCTCTAAGTGTGGAACTTGTAAAATGAGAGAGGAATCTATAGATTAGAGGCTGGTTCCTCAAACTCCTCTGATTAGATCTATTATTTACACAACTGCAGAGGTTCAGATCCTAATTTTATCCTAGATTGTAAGGAGACAGGGATAAGAAATATAAAAATTGAAACTAAACTAATGATGGTGATGCACCAAAGGAGTGGTGAATATTTTTACTCATGCAAATAGACACAAATCAGAAATTTCAGCATAAAACATCATGCACAAGTTGATAAGCTGTAATCAAAGGTTTGAAATGAAACAAACAACACATGCAAAGGACTGAAAGCATTCACAGAGCCTGCATTGTGATTTTCAACATCACAATCCTTGCATTCCAACACCATGTGAGTGCAGAAAAAGGCCTGTTACAATCCCTGGAAGGTCTGGTTCTTCTAAAATCACTTGCTGAAGATGAAAACAGAAGCTTGCTATGTAAAAAAAGTGTTCCCAAGGGACTTTGAAAAATGAGCCAAATCTGGCTTTTTATAGTGTATGGGTCGAACCCTTAGGAGAGAGAAAACATGAAAAAATGTGGGAGCCATATCCTCATTGACTAAAATGCATTAAAAATTGCATGGGTGACAACTGACAGACCCATTCCCTGAAATTTTTGACCATGCTGTGAGAAGAATGCGACCCATTATCACATTAAAATTGGTTGTTGAAAGGTCAGTTTTGTCCATGGGTGCACAGTGAAAGTGTTTCTTGTAGATAATTTCACCAACTTTCCATTGATATAAAGAACGTGAAAATCTGAGCTCTAGATTGACAAGTTATGGCGATTTGAAGTTTTAGGGCAAAAATAGGCCAAAATCAGATCGGCGGGCAAAAAGTTTGAATTTTTACCCGTTTGGTCCCTTTAGAACATTTTTCAAATTTTCCCCATGCGGTTCCAGTCACTCCAGGTGCCACATGGCATGTTATGATTGGGAGCTGATTTCAGAGACTTCCTAGACCATTCTTTCCTTCGGGTCGCTTGGTGTTTTTTCGTCCCTTGGACACATGGAAAAGCTCCTGATTGGCTGTGGGCCTTCTAGGGGAAAATTTCCCACCAAAACTCCATTGAGCCATAGCTTGAAAAATCACGTGGAGTTAGGAGGAAAACTTTACCTTTCTAGAAAGCTGAGAAAGATCTCTATACAATGGTACCATTTCCAAATGATTTTTGAGTGCCTGGAAAACAAAATATTCTGATTTAGGGACTTGAGAAGGAATGATGTAAAGGAGTTCGCCACAAAATGAGCAGGGGGCGCATTTGGGATAACAATTTTGGCAACTCAGAGGGGTCATCTACCTGCTAGATGAAAATACTAGTTTCCTGAAGTAGTAGATTGGGCATGGAGTCATCAAATTTTCTGTTGGAACCCCAACTGACTTAGAATGTTGCAAGGAGGAAGATGGAATATCACTTGATGGAAGCAAGGAATACAAAACATCTCCACGGACAGCAAGCTGTGCCAAAGCACTTAGGGAAAACAAAACTAACCTATAGCAAAACAATGTGCACAAGCACTTGAAGGAATAGAAACCTAAGCTAATATTTACAAAGGTAGAGAATTTCCCTTTAGAAGCAATGCTTTAGATAGATTCCATTGACTGGAATCTACATTTTTTCACCATCCAATGAGGCCAATTGGAAGGAATTGTTGTTCTTGCACTTCGTGACAATGTATGGGCCATTCCAAATGGCATCAAATTTTGAATGCCTTCCCGGTTTTTCTCTATCCACATCCCATTTCAACACTAGATCTCCAACCTGAAAAGATCTATCCTTGGCCTTCCTATCAAAGGTCTTTTTGATCAAAGCTTGATCTTTTTCCATTGCTTGGGATGCCTGATTTTTGATCTCTTGGAGCTCCATCAACTCTACATATCTCACCTCCATGGGCCCAAACTCAAGCAACTCTAACCGCTTCATGAGTTCCAATGTTGGCAACTCAAGTGACATGGGCAATATTGTCTCTCTTCCATAGACAAGCCTAAATAGAGAGTTACTTGTGGAGCTCTTGGGAGTTATCCCATCAGCCCATAAGGCTGATTTTAATTTCATATGCCAAGACCTATGATTCTCATCAAGAGTCCACCTAATGATCCTCAACAAGTTCTTGTTTGTAGACTCGGCCTGGCCATTACCTTGAGGGTAATATTTTGATGAAGTGCTTAGGTAAATCCCATTCTTGACAGCCCACTCAGTCACCTTGGATCCAATGAATGCCAATGCATTATCTAAGATTATTGTAGTAGGTATACCAAATCTGGTTGCTATCCTCTCATAAATGTCTAAGATGCTGGACTCATTTGCTTCTTTGAGTGCTACTGCTTTAGTCCATTTGGTGAAGTAGTCTATGGCTATCACAATCCATTTGTGCCCTTGACTTGAATTGGGATTAATGACTCCAATGAAGTCCAAACCCCATTGCATGAATAACTGGTCAACTGAGATTGGATGTAATGGAAGGGCAGAAAATCTCTCTTTTCCTGTGAAGAATGCATAATTCTTACACCTCTTGATCCATGCATAGCAATCACTGAAAATTTTAGGCCAATAATAACCAGCCTTCATGATTTTTAGAGCTGTCACTCTTGGTGCAAAATGACCACCAGCTGGTCCACCATGGAACTCTTCCAACACCCTCTGAATCTGATTTGTGCTAATGCATCTCAGCAGCACTCCATTCACATCTTTCTTGAACAAAACTCCATCAACAATGGCATATGGGACAGCCTGCAATCTGAAGTGCCTTCTTTGGGACTTGTTCATCTCCAGAGGGCATAGGCCTGTGCTTAGGAAGTGCATTATACCTTGGGTCTAGAAAGGAGTGGGGGCAACATTGTTTTCTTCTTGAGTGCCACATGGCTCATGGTTGTCTTGAACTGTCAAAACAGCCTCTCCTTCATTGCATGCTTCTTTTTGCTTCCCCAAAACCAGCTGCTCACACAATCCTTTCCGTCTTACCAGCTTGGTGATCTTGATGTCAATGTCATACTCCATGACACGGGTGATCCAACCTACTCTTTTCTCATTCAAATATTTGTTGAGGAGGAAGTCCTTAACCCCAGCATGTGAGACTAGCATCTGGACCTTGTTGTTTGAGACTAAATGCTTGAATTTCTTCAAGCTTCTATTATTACTGCCAACACATGCTTCTCAATAAAAGAGTACCTCAACTCATAGTCATCTAGGCTCTGGCTGAAGAAGGCAATTGGCTGCTCATCATTATCCTTGTTCTGTTGTACCAAAATGGCAGAAATAGTGTCATTACCTCCAAATGCATAGAGGATGAAATCCTTGGAGAAGTCTAGGTTGATGAGAGTTGGTGCTTGAGAGATGGCTTCTTTGATTGCTTCAAAACTCTCCTTGCCTTCTGCTGTCCACTTGAAATCCATGCTCTTCTTTAACATTTTGGTGATGGGCTTGACAAGGGCTGTAAAATCTGGGATAAATCTCTGAAACAAATTTTATCCTCCCCAAGAAACTCTGAAGGGCTTTCTTGTGGCTTGGCAATGGTAGTGCTCTTATGGCTTCAACCCTCTCTGGATCAATTGTTAATCCTTCTTTGGAGACAATATGGCCAAGGAGATTTCCTTCATGTGCAAGAAAGATACACTTCTTAGGATTCAAAGACACTCCAAATCTCCTGCACCTCGTGAAGACTTGTCTCAAATGAGAGAGGTGGTCTGCTGCATTTTTGGAAAAAATAGTGATATCATCAAGGTGAATCAGCACCACATTGTTAATCAAACCTTTGAATGCCATGTCCATTGCCCTTTGGAAGGTAGCACCAGTGTTGGACAGCCCAAATGGCATTTTCCTGTATGCAAAAGTTCCCCATTTGGTTGTGAAGGCTGTCTTGAACTAGTCTTCTTCCTTCACCATAATTTGATTGTAGCCTGAGTAGCCATCAAGTATTGAAAACCTCTCGGAGCCAGCCACAACTTGCAAGATTTTCTCCATGGAAGGGAGTGGGTAATGGTCCTTGAGAGATTCTCTATTTAAGTCTCTGAAATCAACACACAATCTGATCTCTCCACTCTTCTTTCTGACTGGAACCAAGTTGGCAACCCAACTTGAATGCTTGATTGGGAATATGATTCTTGACTCAATCAGCTTGTCCAATTCTTTCCTCATGAGAGGCTCCATGTGTGGATTGACTGGTCTTTGTTTCTTCCTGACAAGCTTAGTATTTGGATCCAATTCAATGGTATGCTGTGCTAAGTTGGGATTGAAACCTTTCAAATCTTCATAGCTCCAAGAAAACACATCAGGGAACTCTTGACACAGCTGTATGAACTCATACCTTTCTTGTTCAGTTGTCATCTTTCCAATTTGCAATGGTTTGTTCTCTTCTACCAAGATGGATACTGAATCCTCTCTCTTGACCTGAATGTTTGCTTTCTCCTTTCTAAACTGATCATTGGGATTAAAAATGGACTCCAAAGTGATAAGTCCCTTGGGCAGCTTGTTAGTTCTCAGCTGTACCACCTGGTCACCATACTGCTGTTCCAATTTTTCTTGATTCTTAGCTGAGAACTCAGCTTCTTCTTACAAGAAATGGATGATTTGCTGGTCATTCTCAAATACTTGCCAACTAACATTGTTATTTGGCACTGAAGGCCTCACAATCACGTGGATGTTTGGTTGTACCTTGTCTTTTTGAATGCTTTCCACAATGTCAAAGGCTGCCCCTACTGCTGCAAGCCTGTCAGCAGCTTGATTCTCTTTCCTAGGAATGGATTTGATGCCAAAACCCTCAAAATCTTCCATGAGGTCCCACACCCTATTCTTGTAGCACATGAGTAGATCATTCTTGCCAGCATGCTGTCCCATGACCTGATTTACAATCAATTCACTGTCACCAAAGACTTGCAAGTTCTTTATTTTCTTCTTGATTGCCCAATGCATCCCTTGCACCAAGGCTTCATATTCAACAGTGTTATTGGAGCATGCAAATTGAAATCTAAAAGCTGAATAGTACTTTACTCCTTGAGGTGAAACAAGCATGGCTCCACCTCCTGCACCTTGTCTACTCCTTGATCCATCAAAAAAATAGCTGCCATACCTCATTGTCATCTTTGTGGTTTGGTTTGGTGATGCTAGGAATAGGCTGATTTTCTTCGTGTATGCAATAGACCCCTAGCTCAGATTCTTGCACTTCTTGATAAGGATCAAAAGCATGTACCTTGTTTGCCCATTCATCAAGAGTTAGATCCGGGATGCTTCCAACCTTGGTGTCAGCTTCATCGGTGCTTGGGTGATCTTCTTGATCAAATGCTGAGCAATTGGCATTAATCTAACTTGGAGTGTAAGGCTCAATGTGGAAGTTTGCAATAGGTTTAGACCTAATTGTAGCCTTAGTGCCATACCTCATTCTGAACAACATGTGTGACCAATCAGCAGATAAATATCCCTTAATCTTGGCTATGAGGTCCCTTGACAAGCATAGGGCAAAGAGTGGTGGAAGGTCTATGACTGATACATCTTGTAAAACAACAACATTTGGACATGCATGCAAGGTAAGACTCAAGTTTCTAATCACTCCAACTGTTGTTACTGCTATCCTATCCAGCTGCACTACCCCTTTGGATATGGTTTCATACTGGAGCCCTAGCTGATCAGCTATTTGTTTAGGCATCACTGAGCTACTTGCCCTGGAATCTATCATGCAATTGTGCACTAGCTGATTTCCAATGATTAATGAAACATAGAAAGGAGGGGGCTTCAACATTGTACCTTGCTGTCCTCCATGATTCCCTCAAGTCTGGGCAGCATTTGTGAGCACTTTCTCTTGCATCTAAACTTGCTTATTTGAAGTTGGCCAGTCCTTCATGGTAGCTTGTAGAAAATCTCTTTGGCCTGGGATAGATAGGGATTCCCACATTGATATATTAACATTTTTCTTCTTTATCTGATCAATGATACGGAATGGTGATGGAGGATCTCTTTGTTTTCCCTTGGTTGGCACATTCACTCCTTGCATGTGGGCAGCAAAAACTGGTATTTGAGTTGGTCTAGGAGCTGTTCTTGGCTGCCCTTGTGCATTTGAAATTAGATTTTTCTTGCCAACCATTTGTGGAGCCATAGAAGGTTGGAGATTGGTTGGAGCTAATGGCTTCTCTTCACCCAAATTCCTTCTTTTTGACCTTTTTTTGGCTACAACTGTTGTTGCAAATCAGCAGCACACCCCTGGATGTTGATCAGATTTCTAGTTTGATCATACTAGCATCTAGTGTGATTGCACAACATTGAATCCTCTTCCCAAGTGTGGGGACTTACAAAAATGGAAGAGAAATCTCTAGATTAGAGGCTGGTTCCTCAACTCCTCTGATCAGCTATTTTACTTGCACAATTACAGAGGTTTAAACTCCTAAATCTACTCTAAATTTCAAAGGGACAAGGATAGAAAATGCAAAAGGAAAGAACTAAAACTAATGCTAATAGGTGATGCACCAAAGGAGTGGTGAGCATTTTTTACTTCTACAAATTGAAACAGTTCATAAAATGCAACAAAAACAACATGCACAAACTGAAAGCTGTAATGAAGTGTTAGAAATTAGGCAAACAACACCAGCAGAGGATAAAAACTAATCACAGGGCCTGTATTGCTATTTTAACATCAAAATCACTTGCATTCAAACACCTGAAAGGTAAAAATACAGTTGCAGTTTCTAGAAAAGTTTTTTTATTCCACTAAATCACTTTCAAGGTGAAAAAGGGAGCTTGCCATACACAAAAAAAATTCAACCCTTTGAAAAATGACCCAAATCTGGCTTTTACAGTGCAAGGGACGAGCCCTAGAGAGAGAAACGTGGGAAAACATGGAAGGGATTCAACCATTGACCAAAATGCCATCAAAATAGCATGGGCAACTTGACAGACCCATTCCTTGACACTTTTAACCATGCTGGGAGAGAATACGAGCCATTCTTCATTAAAATCAGTGGTTGAAACGTCATTTTTGTTCATGACCACGTGCCAGAAGTGTTTTTTGATTTTATCTCTCCAAACTCCACCGCAATGCAAAATTGACCCTATAATATTGTAGATAATTTCACCAGCTTTCCATTGATATAAAGAACATGAAAAACTAAGCTCTAGATCAAAAGATATGGCGATTTGAAGTTTTAGGGAAAAACAGGGTCAAATCGGGTCGCTTTGATATTTTTGGCCTGGACACGTGGCGAGTTCTGATTAGCTACGGGCCTTCTAGGGG
The DNA here is from genome assembly GCA_019776745.2 of Taxus chinensis. NCBI lineage: Eukaryota > Viridiplantae > Streptophyta > Pinopsida > Cupressales > Taxaceae > Taxus > Taxus chinensis. The sequence continues at coordinate 724,935,385 of CM034150.1, forward strand.
AAAATTTCCCACAAAAACTCTGCCAATCCATAACTTGAAAAATGCATGAGTTAGGAGGAAAACTTTACCTTTCTGGAAAGCTAAGAAAGAGCTCTATCCAATGGTGCCATTTCCAGAAGGTTTTGAGTGCTTGAAAAGCAAAATTTTGTGATTGAGGCATGAGAGAGGGAAGAATGAGAGGAGTTAGCCACAAAATGAGTAGGGGGCACATTTTGGATAACAGTAACACCTTGAGAAATTGCTTGATTCATGCCACATAAATCTTCTACTTGCTAGTTTACCAATGTGGTGTCATTTGGGGCTGATTGCTGTTGGAATGTTTCTTGTTGTTGGTTGTTTACTTGACTGCCCTCACCCTCCACACCAGTAGTTGTCACCGTTAATGCTTGATTCAAGGAACTGTTGAAGCACATAGATTGGTTGTGAGGTTCATTGCATGGAAAACACCAATCATACTCCTGAGAAACAATGTTTTGTGTTGGCACCAATGCCTTATAGGTAGATATAACATTTGGATTATAGGGCTGAAATGGTCTGTTGGCAGGAGGCCTTGCTTGATTTAGATTTACAGCTGGATTGGGTGGTCTATGAGGTTGATATGGCTGCCTGTTAGGCTGAGCTTGAGGCTGGAAGGAAGGTCTAAAAATTTGGGCTTGTTGCCTCTTGAGAGTAACCAACTCATTACCTAAATTTTGCAATTGCTTCATGACTTGTTGAAACTCATTTGGGGCACTTGGAGATGAAGTAGAAGCTTCATTTGAACTCTGATTTCTAGGAGTGGGAGAAGGAGCCAAATTAAGTGCTTGATTAGTGTCTGGGCTCTCTAAACTTGGAAACAATGGCATGGGAGGTCTATGGGCTAGTTTGTCAGCTTGGATCAAACAATTTTCAGCCCTAATGGCAATGTTATAAGCCATAGGGATAGTTATGCCTCACATAGACTGAATCAACATAGAAATATCAGAATTTAGAGCTTTGAAATAATAGAGAAAAGCACCTTCTGTTATTGGCCTGACTGCCACTAGAATTCTCTCCCAAGTCTTTTGAAATCTGAAGTTGAAATCGGTCAGCTACTCATTGGGAGCTCTCTTGATGGTTGTCAGCTGCTCCAAAAGAGACAAGTTGTCTCCCTTCTCTCCAAATTGCTCATGAAGTGCTATACATAGCTGATTCCAATTTGTGATAGAACTAGCTCCAAGGCTTCTAAACCATTGCAATGCTTTCCCCTTGAATGAAGATGCCAGTAATTTGACAGTGACTTGCATCTCATTGATTTCATGAATTGCACAAAGGTTGGCAATGTCTTTAACATGATCACCTGGAGTAGTCTGATTTTCTCCAGTGAAGTAGGGAATATTCTTCAAGGCTGCAATTAAAATTGGATGTTGTGCATTGAGGGAAAGTGGGCTTCTGCCTGTGAAGTTGACATAGGGGTTGTTTTGTGCCATTCTAATTGGTCTTAGAACCCTTGTTGATTGAATGAAAGGCCTACCAGGTGGAGGAGTTGAGAGAGTTATGTTTGGTGGAGATGGAGACCTTTGGATTCTCCTCCCACTTTGCCTTACTCTTGGAGATAACTGCAGATATTCAAAAAACACCTCTTCTTCTCTAGCTCTTGACCTTGTAGTGAATCTTCTCATGAGTTCTCAGGCTTGCACTACTGAAACCAGTTGATTCTTCCCCTTGAAGTTTCCAGATATGCAAATTATATCTCTTTTCAAGCAAGAAAATTGCAGCAGATGCACATCAACTTTGCTGTGATAAAAATGAGACCTCTAAGGTCCCACCGAGCGTGCCAAAACTATTGTTGCAAATCAGCAGCACCCCTGGATGCAAATCAAGGTTCTGAATTGATGTTTTAGTCATCCAGTGTGATTGCACAACATGGAAACCTCTCTCCAAGTGTGGCACTTGTAAAATGAGAGAGGAATCTCCATATTAGATGCTGGTTCCTCGAACTCCTCTGATTAGATCTATTATTTGCACAACTGCAGAGGTTCAGATCCTAATTTTATCCTAGATTGCAAGGAGACAGGGATAAGAAATGCAAAAATTGAAACTAAACTAATGATGGTGATGCACCAAAGGAGTGGTAAATATTTTTACTCATGCAAATAGACACAAATCAGAAATTACAGGATAAAACATCATGCACAGGTTGATAATCTGTAATCAAAGGTTTGAAATGAAACAAACAACACATGCAAAGGACTAAAAGCATTCACAAAGCCTGCATTGTGATTTTCAACATCAAAATCCTTGCATTCCAACACCAAAGAGGCAAAAAAGGCTTGTTACAATCCCTGGAAGGTCTGGTAGTTCTAAAATCACTTGCTGAAGATGAAAACAGAAGCTTGCTGTGTAAAAAAAGTGTTCCCCCCTTTGAAAAATGAGCCAAATCTAGCTTTTTACAGTGCATGGGTCGAACCCAGGAGAGAGAAAATGTGAAAAAACATGGGAGCCATTCCTCATTGACCAAAATGCAATAAAAATAGCATGGGTGACCTGACAGACCCATTCCCTGACATTTTTGACCATGCTGGAGAAAAATGCGACCCATTTCGCATTAAAATTGGTTGTTGAAACGTCAGTTCTGTCCATGGGCACATACCAGAAGCGTTTTTTGATTTTCTCCCTCCAAATTGAACCAAAATTCAAAATTAATCATGGAATCTTTTAGCTAATTTCACTAGTTTTCCATTGATATAAAGAACATGAAAATCTGAGTTCTGGATTGAAAGTTATGTGGATTTTAAGTTTTAGGGAAAAAACAGGCCAAAATCAGATCGGCGGGCAAAAAGTTTGAATTTTTACCCGTTTGGTCTTTGGAACATTTTTCAGATTTTCCCAGTGCTCCACCACTCCAGGTGCCACATGGCACGTTATGATTGGGCATGGGCCCTTCCTGAACATTTTTTCCTTTGGGTCGCTCAGTGTTTTTTCGCCCTTGGACACGTGGCAGCTCCTGATTGGTTGCGGGCCTTCTAGGGCAAAATTTCCCACCAAAACTCCGCTGAGCCATAACTTGAAAAATACGTGGAGTTAGCAGGAAAATTTTACCTTTCTGGAAAGATGAGAAAGAGCTCTATCCAATGGTGCCATTTCCAGAAGGTTTTGAGTTCATGGAAAACAAAATATTCTGACTGAGGCACAAGAGAAGGAAAGATGTAAAGGAATTAGCCACAAAATGAGTAGGGGGCACATTTGGGATAACATGTATGGCAGCTGCTTTTTGATGGATCAAGGAGTAGACAAGGTGCAAGAGGTGGAGCCATGTTTTTTTTCCTCAAGGAGTAAAGTACTATTCACCTTTTAGATTTCAGTTTGCATGCTCCAATAACACTGCTGACTATGAAGCCTTGGTGCAAGGGATGCATTAGGCAATCAAGAATAAAATAAAGAACTTGCAAGTCTTTGGTGATAGTGAATTGACTGTAAATAAGGTCAATGGACAGCATGCTACTAAGAATGATCTACTCAAGTGCTATAATTACAGGGTATGGGACCTCATGGAAGATTTTTAGGGTTTTGGCATCAAATCCATTCCTAGGAAAGAGAATCAAGCTGCTGACAGGCTTGTAGCAGTAGGGGCAGCCTTTAACATTGTGGAAAGCATTCAAAAAGACAAGGTACATTCAAAAATCCACATGATTGTGAGGCCTTCAGTGCTGGATAACAATTTCAGTTGGCAAGTAATTGAGAACGACCAGCAAATCATCCATTTCTTGCAAGAAGAAGCTGAGTTCTCAGCTAAGAATCAAGAAAAACTGGAACAACAATATGGTGACCAAGTGGTACAACTGATAACTAACAAGTTGCCCAAGGGACTTATCACTTTGGAGTCCATTTTTAATCCCAATGATTAGTTTAGAAATGAGAAAGCAAACATTCAGGTCAAGAGAGAGGATTCAGTATCCATCTTGGTAGAAGAGAACAAACCATTGCAAATTGGAAAGATGACAACTGAACAAGAAAGGTATGAATTCATGCAGCTCTGTCAAGAATTCCTAGATGTGTTTGCTTGGAGCTACGAATATTTGAAAGGTTTCAATCCCAACTTAGCTCAGCATACCATTGAATTGGATCCAAATACTAATCTTGTCAGGAAGAAACAAAGACAAGTCAATCCACACATGGAGCCTCTCATGAGGAAAGAATTAGACAAGTTGATTGAGTCAAGAATCATATTCCCAATCAAGCATTCTAGTTGGGTTGCCAACTTGGTTCCAGTCAGACAGAAGAGTGGGGAGATCAGATTGTGTGTTGATTTCAGAGACTTAAATAGAGCATCTCTCAAGGACCATTACCCACTCCCTTCCATGGAGAAAATCTTGCAAGTTGTGGCTGGCTCTGAGAGGTTTTCACTACTTGATGACTACTCATGCTACAATCAGATTATGGTGAAGGAGGAAGACCAGTTCAAGACAACCTTCACAACCAAATGGGGAACTTTTGCATACAAGAAAATGCCATTTGGGTTGTCCAACGCTGGTGCTACCTTCCAAAGGGCAATGGACATGGCATTAAAAGGTTTGATTAACAACGTGGTGCTGATTTACATTGATGATATCACTGTTTTTTCCAAAAATGCAGCAGACCACCTCTCTCATTTGAGACAAGTTTTCACGAGGTGCAGGAGATTTGGAGTTTCTTTAAATCTTAGAAAGTGTATCTTTCTTGCACATGAAGGAAATATCCTTGGCCATATTTTCTCCAAAGAAGGATTAGCAATTGATCTAGAGAGGGTTGAAGCCATAAGAGCACTACCATTTCCAAGCCACAAGAAATCCCTTCAGAGTTTCTTGGGGAGGATAAACTTTGTTCGGAGGTTTGTCCCAGATTTTGCAGCCCTTGTCAAGCCCATCACCAAAATGTTAAAGAAGATCATGGCTTTCAAGTGGACAGCAAAAGGCAAGGAGATTTTTGAAGCAATCATAGAAGCCATTTCTCAAGCACCAACTCTCATCAACCCAGACTTCTCCAAGGATTTCATCCCCTATGTATGTGGAGGTAATGACACTATTTCTGCCATTTTGGTATAGCAGAACAAGGATAATGATGAGCAGCCAATTGCCTTCTTCAGCCAGAGCCTAGATGACTATGAGGTGAAGTACTCTTTTATTGAGAAGCATGTGCTAGCAGTAATCAGAAGCTTTAAAAAATTCAAGCATTTAGTCTCAAACAACAAGGTCCAGTTGCTGGTCTCACATGCTGGGGTTAAGGACTTCCTCCTCAACAAAGATTTGAATGAGAAAAGGGTAGGATGGATCACCCATGTCATGGAGTATGACATTGATATCAAAATCACCAAGCTGGTAAGAGGAAAAGGATTGTGTGAGAAGGTGGTTTTGGGGAAGCAAAAAGAAGCATGCAATGAAGGAGAGGTTGTTTTGACATTTCAAGACAGCCATGAGTCATGTGACACTCAAGAAGAAAACAATGCTACCCCCACTCCTTGCTGGACCCAAGGTATAATGCACTTCCTAAGCACAGGCCTATGCCCTCTAGAGATGAACAAGACCAAAAGAAGACACTTCAGATTACAAGCTGTCCCATATGCCATTGTTGATGGAGTTTTGTTCAAGAAAGATGTGAATGGAGTGTTGCTGAGATGTATTAGAACAAATCAGATTCATAGGGTGTTGGAAGAATTCCATGGTGGACCAGCTGGTGGTCATTTTGCACCAAGAGTGACAGCTCTAAAAATCATGAAGGCTGGTTATTATTGGCCTAAAACTTTTAGTGATTGTTATGCATGGATTAAGAGGTGTAAGAATTGTGCATTCTTCACAGGAAAAGAGAGACTTGCTGCCCTTCCATTGCGTGCAATCTCAGTTGACCAGCCATTCATGCAATGGGGTTTGGACTTCATTGGAGTCATTAATCCCAATTCAAGTCAAGGGCACAAATGGATTTTGACAGCCACAGACTACTTCACCAAATGGACTGAAGCAGTAGCACTCAAAGAAGCAAATGAGTCCAGCATCTTAGACTTTTATGAGGGGATAGCAACCAGATTTGGTATACCTGCTACAATAATCTCAGATAATGCATTCGCATTCATTGGATCCAAGGTGACTGAGTGGGCTGTCAAGAACGGGATCTACCTAAGCACTTAATCAAACTATTACCCTCAAGGTAATGGCCAGGCCGAGTCTACAAACAAGAACTTGTTGAGGATCATTAGGAGGACTCTTGATGAGAATCAGAGGTCTTGGCATACCAAACTGAAATCAGCCTTATGGGCTAATAGGATAACTCCCAAGAGATCCACAGGTAACTTTCCATTCAAACTTGTCTATGGAAGAGAGGCAATCTTGCCCATGTCACTTGAGTTGCCAACATTAGAATTCATGAAGCAATTAGAGTTGCTAGAGTTTGAGCCCATAGAGGTGAGATATGCAGAGTTGATGGAACTGCAGGAGGTCAGAAATCAGGCATCCCAAGCAATGGAAAAGGACCAAGCTTTGATCAAAAAGACATTTGATAGGAAGGCTAGGGATAGATCTTTTCAGGTTGGAGATCTAGTGTTGAAATGGGATGTGGATAGAGGAAAACCGGGAAGGCATTCAAAATTTGATGCCATTTGGAGTGGCCCATACATGGTCACGAAGTGGAAGAACAACAATGCTTTCCAATTGGCCTCATTGGATGGTGAAGAACTGAAGATTCCAGTCAATGGAATCTATCTCAAGCATTGCTTCTAGAGGTAAATTTACCACCTTGTAAATATTAGATTAGATTTTCATTCCTCCAAGTGCTTTGCACATTACTTTGCTGTAGGTTAGTTTTGCTTTCCCTAAGTGCTTTGGCACAACTTGCTGTCCCTGGAGATGTTTTGCATTCCTTGCTTTCATCATGTGATATTCCATCTTCCTTCTTGTACATTATAAGTCAGTTGCGGTTCTAAATAGAATATTTGATGGCTCCATGCCTAATGGACTGCTTCAGGCTACTGGTACTTTCATCTAGCAGGCAGATGACCCCTCTGAGTTGCCAAAATTATTATCCAAAATGTGCCCCAGCTCATTTTTGTGGCTAACTCCTTGTGTTCTTGCCTCTCTTGTGCCTCAGTCCACATTTTTAATTTTAAGTCACTCAAGGCTTTCTGGAAATGGCACCATCAGATAGAGCTCTCTCTCAGCTTTCCAGAAAGGTAAAGTTTGCCTCCTAACTCCTTATATTTTTCAAGTTATGGCTCGGCGGAGTTTTTGTGGAAAATTTCCCCATTTGAGGCCGATAGCCAATAGGAAGCTGCCACGTGGCATCTGACCAGTGGAGCGTGGGAAATTTTTGAAAAAATTTCCAAAGACAAAAAAGAGGTAAAATTTGAATTTTTTTTCCCACCGATCCATTTTTGGGCCGTTTTTGCCCTAAATCTTCAAACGATCATATCTTTTGATCCAAAGCTCAGATTTTCACGTTCTTTATATCATTGGAAAGCTGTTAAAGTTATCTACATTATTCCATGGTAAATTTCTAACTTTGGTTCAGTTTGGAGAGAGAAAATTCAAAAATGGTTCTGGTATGTGTCCATGGCTAGAAATGACATTTCAACAACGAAATTTAATACAAAATGGGTCACATTCTTCTCCAGCATGGTAAAAAATGATAGGGTATGGGTTTGTAAGGTCCTCCATGCTGTTTTAATGCATTTTCCATCAATGAGGAATGGACTCCCATGTTTTTTACATTTTCTCTCTCCTGGGCTCGATCCATGCATTGTAAAAGCCAGATTTGGCTCATTTCTTGAGGGTTGAACACTTTTTGGCATTGCAAACTTCTTCTTTCACCTCCAACAAGTGGTAGTTGTAAGAATCAGACCTTTTTCACAGTTTGTAATAGGTTTATACCTCTTTGATGGTGGAATGCAAGAGATTTTTACATGAAATTGACATTGCAAACTCTGTGAATGCTTTCAGTCCTCTGTTTGTATTGTTTTACTTTATTTTAAGACATCTAATTACATCTATCAGCTTGTGTATGTTTTCCCTTATGGCATTTCATGAATTTGTGTCTATTTACATGGCAAAAAATGTTTCACCACTCCTTTTGGTGCATCACCATCTTTAGTTTAGTTTTATTTTTGCATTTTTATCCCTATCTCCTTGCAATCTAGGGTAGAATTAGGATTAGAACCTCTATAGTTGTGCAAAATATAGATCTAAATCAAAGGAGTTTGAGGAACTAGCCTCTATTATGGAGATTCCTCTCTCATTTTCTCAAGTCCCACACTTGGAGAGAGGTTTCCATGTTGTGTAATCACACTAGATGCTCTAAACATCATTTAGAACCTTGATTTACATCCAAGGGTGCTGCTGATTTGCAACAATAGAAACCTCTCTCCAAGTGTGGGACTTGTGAAAATGAGAGAGGAATCTCCAGATTAGAGGCTCGTTCCTCAAACTCCTCTGATTTAGATCTATATTTTACACAACTACATAGGTTCAGATCCTAATCCTACTCTAAATTCCAAGGAGACAGGGATAAAAATGCAAAAATGAAACTAAACTAAAGATGGTGATGCACCAAAAGGAGTGGTGAAACATTTTTTGCCATGTAAATAGACACAATTTCATGAAATTCAATAAGGGAAAACATACACAAGCTGATAGATGTAATTAGAGGTCTTAAAATGAAGTAAAACAATACAAACAGAGGACTGAAAGCATTAACAAAGTTTGCACTGTCATTTCCATGTAAAATCTCTTGCATTCCACCCTCAAAGAGGTATAAACCTACTACAATACTTGAAAAATGTCTGATTCTTGCAACAATCACTTGCTGGAGGTGAAAGAAGAAGTTTTCTATGCCAAAAAGTGTTCAACCATGAAGAAATGAGCCAAATCTGGCTTTTACAGTACATGGGTCGAGCCCAGGAGAGAGAAAACATGAAAAATGCATGGGAGCCATCCCTCATTGATGGAAAATACATTAAAATAGCATGGAGGACCTTACAAACCCATACCCTATCATTTTTGACCATATTGGAGAAGAATGCGACCCATTTTGTATTAAATTTGGTTGTTGAAATGTCATTTCTGGCCATGGACACGTACAAGAACCGTTTTTGAATTTTTTCTCTCCAAACTGAACAAAAATTATAAATTGACCATGGAATCATGTAGAGAATTTCAACATATTTCCAATGATATAAAGAACATGAAAATATGAGCTTTGGATCAAAATATATGATCGTTTGAAGATTTAGGGCAAAAAACGGCACAAAAACGGATCAGTGGGAAAAAATTTCAAATTTTACCTTTTTTTTGTCTTTGGAAAAAAGTTTCAAAAATTCCCCGCACTCCGCTGGTCGGATGCCATGTGGCAATCTCTAATTCACTCTAGAATTCTCTCTCCTTCTCAAACACTTAGCCAATTTTTCATTGCGCCTTCCCCTTATGACACGTGTCACACTGTGATTGGTCCGTGGGCCATACAGGCAAAAATTTCCATTTGAACCTTCGACCAAAATACTTGGAAAAATTTCAAATTTGCCTCCGACCCCCGAACTCCTTTTCCACGTCGCAGCTTCCTATTGGCTGCGGGCCTCAAATGGGAAAATTTTCCACAAAAACTCCGCCGAGCCATAACTTGAAAAATATGAGTTAGGAGGCAAACTTTTCCTTTCTGGAAAGCTGAGAGAGAGCTCTATCTAATGGTGCCATTTCTAGAAAGCCTTGAGTGCCTTAAAATCAAAAAATGTAGACTGAGGCACAAGAGAGGTAAGAACACAAGGAGTTAGCCACAAAAACAAGTTGGGGCACCATTTTGGATAACACAGACCTCTTTGACGCACGTCACTAAGGTTGTTGACGCACGTCAATGAGCTCTGTTGACGTGCGTCAATGAGCTCTGTTGACGTGCATCAATACATTTTTTGATGCACAACAGAAAAATCTCATGTCGCGCGTATGCAACCTCCGACCTCTGCTTTCTAATCAAAAAAATCTCTGTGTCACGCGTCAACAAACTCTTTGTCGTGCGTCTGCTATGTGTCAATATCTATTGTACTTTTTATCCAAAATGGTGCCCCAGCTTGTTTTTATGGCTAACTCATTGTGTTCTTTCCTCTCTTGTGCCTCAGTCTACATTTTTTGATTTTCAGGCACTAAAGGCTTTCTAGAAATGGCACCATCAGATAGAGCTCTCTCTCAGCTTTCTAGAAAGGTAAAGTTTGCCTCCTAACTCCTTATATTTTTCAAATTATGGCTCAGCGGAGTTTTTGTGGAAAATTTTCCAATTTGAGGCCCGTAGCCAATAGGAAGCTGCCACGTGGCAGAGGAGTTCGGGGGTCGGAGGTAAATTTGAAAACTTTCCAAGTATTTTAGTCAAAGGTTCAAATGGAAATTTTTTCCCGCGGGGCTTGCGGACCAATCACAGTGTGACACGTGTCATAAGGGGAAGGCGCAATGAAAAATTGGCTAAGTGTTTGAGAAGGAAAAATTTTGAATTTTGGCCCGCGGCCAATAGGAGCACGACACGTGTCCAAAGTAGGGGCGCTGTCATCGGGGTTAAAATTGAAATTTTGGCTAAGTCTTGCCAAAAAGATTTAAAAGAAAAATTGGCCCTTGCATCCCACATCGAATGGCATCCCTCCATGTGTCTTCGTGGATCAGAGTGGCAGAGGAGAGGGTGAAATTTCCACTTAATGTTTTGCCGAGTTTCTAATGGGCAAATTTCGCAGGGTTGGTCCAAGCCAATAGGATTAGGACACGTGTCCTATGGGGTAGGGGGGTTCAGAGCTCAGGGAGAGCTTTGGAAACTTAGCAAAGGCTTCACACAAAAAATTAAAAGCCAAAGGATGACCCCGTGCCCCTGTTAACGAACCAAATGATGCCACGTGTCCGAAGTGGCAGGGCGCGGGGGGAAAATGAATTTTTTTCCAAAAGAGTATAAAAAGGTCAATTTTCAAAGGAAAACATGCGGAAAAGAGAAGGAGAGAGAATTCCAGAGTGAATCAGAGCTTGCCAAGTGGCATCCGACTAGCAGAGCGTGGGGAATTTTTGAAAAATTTTGCAAAGACAAAAAAGAGGTAAAATTTGAAAATTTTTCCCGCCGATCCGTTTTTTGGGCTTTTTTTGCCCTAAATATTCAAACGATCATATATTCTGATCCAAAGCTTGAATTTTCATGTTCTTTATATCATTGGAAATCTGTTAAAATTCTCTACATGATTCCATGGTCAATTTCTAATTTTGGTTCAGTTTGGAGAGATAAATTTCAAAAACGGTTCAGGTACGTGTCCATGGCCAGAAATGACATTTCAACAACCAAATTTAATATAGAATGGGTCGCATTCTTCTCCAATATGGTCAAAAATGATAGGGTATGGGTTTGTAAGGTCCTCCATGCTGTTTTAATGCATTTTTCATCAATGAGGAATGGGCTCCCATGTTTTTTACATTTTCTCTCTCCTGGGCTTGACCCATGCATTGTAAAAGCCAGATTTGGCTCATTTCTTAATGGTTGAACACTTTTTGGCATTGCAAACTTCTTCTTTCACCTCCAGTAACTTATAGTTGTAAGAATCAGACCTTTTTCACAGTTTGTAGCAAGTTTATACCTCTTTGATGGTGGAATGCAAGAGATTTTTACATGGAATTGACAGTGTAAACTCTGTGAATGCTTTCAGTCCTCTGTTTGTATTGTTTTACTTCATTTTAAGACCTCTAATTACATCTATCAGCTTGTGTATGTTTTCCCTTGTTACATTTCATGAATTTGTGTCTATTTACATGGTAAAAAATGTTTCACCACTCCTTTTGGTGCATCACCATCTTTAGTTAGTTTCAATTTTTGCATTTCTATCCCTGTCCCCTTGCAATTTAGAGTAGGATTAGGATCTGAACCTCTATAGTTGTGTAAAATATAGATCTAAATCAGAGGAGTTTGAGGAACCAGCCTCTAATCTAGAGATTCCTCTCTCATTTTCACAAGTCCCACACTTGGAGATAGGTTTCCATGTTGTGAAATCACATTGGATTCCTAAAACATCAATTCAGAACCTTGATTTGCATCCAGGGGCGCTGCTGATTTGCAACAAACAGTTTTGGCATGCCCGGTGGGACCTTAGAGGTCTCATTTTTATTGCAGAAAAGTTGATGTGCATCTGCTGCAATTTTCTTGCTTCAAAAGAGCTATAAATTACACATTTGGCGACTCCAAGGAAAATAATCAATTGGTATCAGCAGTGCAGGCCTGAAAACTCATGAGAAGAATCACTACAAGGTCAAGAGCTAGAGAAGAAGAGGTGTTGTTTGAATATCTACAATTATCTCCAAGAGTAAGGAAAAGTGGGAGGAGAATCCAAAGGTCTCCATCTCCACCAAATAGAACTCTCTCAACTCCTCCACCTGGTAGGCCTTTCATTCAATCAACAAGGGTTCTAAGACCACCTAGAATGGCGCAACCACCGAATCTTTATGTCAATTTCACAGGTAGCAGCCCACTTGCCCTCAATGCACAATATCTAATTCCAATTGCAGCCTTGAAGAACATTCCATACTTCACTGGAGAGAATCAGACTACTCCAGGTGATCATGTTAAAGACATTGCCAACCTTTGTACAATTCATGAAATCAATGAGATGCAAGTGGCTATCAAATTGTTGGCATCTTCATTCAAGGGGAAAGCATTGCAATGGTTTAGAAGCCTTGGAGCTGGTTCTATCACAAATTGGAATCAGCTGTGTATAGCACTTCATGAGCAATTTGGAGAGAAGGGAGACAACTTGTCTCTTTTGGAGCAGCTGACAACCATCAAGAGAGCTCCCAATGAACAACTGACCGATTTCAACTTCAGATTTCAAAAGACTTGGGAGAGAATTCCAGTGGCAGTCAGGCCAACAGTAGAAGGTGCTTTTCTCTATTATCTCAAAGCTCTAAATTCTGATATTTCTATGTTGATTCAGTCCATGGGAGGCATAACTATCCCTATGGCTTATAGCATTTCCATTAGGGCTGAAAATTGTTTGATCCAAGATGGCAAACTAGCCCCTAGACCTCCCATGCCATTGTTTCTAAGTTTAGAGAGTCCAAATACCAATCAAGCACCTAATTTGGCTCCTTCTCCCACTCCTAGAAATCAGAGTTCAAATGAAGCTTCTACTTCATCTCCAAATGCCGCAAATGAGCTTCAAGAAGTCATGAAGCAACTGTAAAACCTAGGCAATGAGCTGGTTACTCTCAAGAGGCAACAAGCCCAAGGTTTTAGACCTTCTTACCAGCCCCAAGCTCAACCTAACAGGTAGCCATACCAACCACAAAGACCACTGTTATCCAAAATGGTGCCCCAACTTGTTTTTGTGGCTAACTCCTTGTGTTCTTGCCTCTCTTGTGCCTCAGTCTACATTTTTTGATTTTCAAGCACTCAAGGCTTTCTATAAATGGCACCATCAGATAGAGCTCTCTCTCAGCTTTCCAGAAAGGTAAATTTTGCCTCCTAACTTCTTTTATTTTTCAAGTTATAGGTCAACGGAGTTTTTGTGGAAAATTTTCCCATTTGAGGCCCGCAGCCAATAGGAAGCTGCCACGTGGCAGAGGAGTTCGGGGGTCGGAGGCAAATTTGAAATTTTTCCAAAAGAGTATAAAAAGGTTGATTTTCAAAGGAAAACCCGCGGAAAAGAGAAGGAGAGAGAATTGTAGAGTGAATCAGATCTTACCACGTGGCATCCGACCAGAGGAGCGTGGGGAATTTTTGAAAAATTTTCCAAAGACAAAAAAAAGGTAAAATTTGAAATTTTTTCCCGCCGATCCGTTTTTGGGCCATTTTTCCCCTAAATCTTCAAACGATCATATCTTTTGATCTAGAGCTCAGATTTTCAAGTTCTTTATATCATTGGAAATATGTTAAAATTATCTACATGATTCTATGGTCAATTTCTAATTTTGGTTTAGTTTGGAGAGATAAAATTCAAAAACAGTTCTGGTACGTGTCCCTGGCCAGAAATGACATTTCAACAACCAAATTTAATACAGAATGGGTCGTATTCTTCTCCAATATGGTAAAAAATGATAGGGTATGGGTTTGTAAGGTCCTCCATATTTTTTTAATGCATTTTCCATTAATGAGGGTTGGCTCCCATGTGTTTTTCACATTTTCTCTCTCCTGGGCTCGACCCATGTACTGTAAAAGCCAGATTTGGCTCATTTCTTCATGGTTGAACACTTTTTGGAATAGAAAACTTCTTCTTTCACCTCCAGCAAGTGATTGTTGCAAGAATCAGACCTTTTTCAAGTATTGTAGCAGGTTTATACCTCTTTGAGGGTGGAATGCAAGAGATTTTACATGGAAATGACAGTGCAAACTCTGTTAATGCTTTCAGTCCTCTGTTTGTATTGTTTTACTTCATTTTAAGACCCCTAATTGCATCTATCAGCTTGTGTATGTTTTCCCTTATTACATTTCATGAATTTGTGTCTATTTACATGGCAAAAAATGTTTCACCACTCCTTTCGTGCATCACCATCATTAGTTAGTTTCAATTTTTGCATTTCTATCCCTGTCCCCTTGCAATTTAGAGTAGGATTAGGATCTAAACCTCTGTAGTTGTGTAAAATATACATCTAAATCAGAGGAGTTTGAGGAACCAACCTCTAATCTGGAGATTCCTCTCTCATTTTCACAAGTCCCACACTTAGAGAGAGGTTTCCATGTTGTGTAATCACACTGAATGCCTAAAACATCAATTCAGAACCTTGATTTGCATCCAGGGGTGCTGCTGATTTGCAACAACAATTTTGGCACACCTGGTGGGACCTTAGAGGTCTTCCACTTCATCTTTTATAGGTTTGTGTGTTCCTGTGAAGATTTTAGCCTTTGGAGGCACTTGCAAACACATATGGTGACTCCATCTTATCAGCAACCCATTTCTGAAGTTGTAGACCTATTTTTCATCCATTTCCATCCATTATTCCTTCCATATCTTTCGTTATTTTTCATTCCATGAACTTGTGCAATCATGACTTCATTTCCATCATGGAACTCACATTTACAACATCAGCAATGTTTCCCACCTCCAACATGTTTTTTAAATCCTCCAAATCAGCATTTTGAACAAATTCAAAATCAACATACATACCCATATGAGCAGCAATGCCAAAATTAGTTTGGCTATGGAGCTTTCTAAGAGAAAGGGTGTGCATACAATGAAGACAATCAGATGCAAGATGCTGTTCTATTGGAGAAAATCCAAAAGATGGAGGTAAACATGGTGCAATCTAGGGCTCAAGCACAAATGAAAGCATTTGGAATCGGTTGTGGAGCACCCTATCCATGGGTGGGACCTTTCCCAAGGCATTACAACCCTCAAGAGAAGCTTGACTTCATGATTGCAACGCTGCCATTGCTTGCAAAGTGGATTGAAGGAATAGAGGTGTATGAGAGGAGTATTTAGCAACCTTATCAATGGGTAAGCACACCATCTCATGCCTTTTCTTTTCCTCTTTCCCAATTTGTTTTATCTCAGCAGTGTCAAGTTTTAAACTCTCCATCTGTTGTCCCAAGTGTTGAATCCATTTCTCCACCCCCTAGTCTTCCACCTCATCTCAATTCTTCTGTCATTTTCCCTTCTAAACAGTCATCCCCTCCATAAGAGCTAAATGAAACACCCTCTCCTCGAAAGAAACAAGAGTTTTTACCTCCTCCACCACCACAAAAAATTGCAAAAATCAGTCATGAAGGACAGCAAAAAGAGAAGCCAAACAAGGATGAAGAAATTCAAATTTTGAAGAGTTGGGCTCTTAAATCTGGGATGAAGAAGATCCCTTTGCTGATGAAACCTTCAGAAGATGTTGGATTTATAGAACAAATGGTGGTCAGGACTGATTTTCTTCTAGTAGAAGAAGAGCAAAAAGGAGTTGCAGATCAGCAATTAATTTGTTCAGAATATAGTGTCCATGTCGGCACCCTATTTGAAGGAAATGATGATCCAATTCAAATTGCAAAAATCAGTCATGAGGGACAGCAAGAGGAAGGAGAAGCTACTCAAAATCCAAAAGAAGAGGAGCACATTCCAGCCAAGGGGGAGAAAAGTGTAGATCCAAAGGCTTCGAGCACTTAGCAGGTTATAGAAGAACCTTCAGTTCTTCTCTCTACTTCATCTCTCTTAAGTTCTAGTACTGAAGAAGAGTTTGATCCCTCAAACTCAATGCTGGAGGATGAAAGAAACCATGGTGATCAAGTTGCAGATCAAGATAATGCCATGGGAGAGGTTGAACATTTGCAGCAGGACAACAATGAGGCAGTTTACCTGTCTGATTTGGAGGACTGTTTTGATGAAGAAGAACCGGTTGAGTTTCCACCATTCTCTCTTTCATCATCCATCTTCCAAACACAAGATCCTATTGTCATGGAGGATAGTATTCATTTGTAGCAGCCTACATCTTATAGAAGCTCTTTGGAACCAAGATTGGAAAATTTTAATCTTTCATGTCCTTCATTGGAGGAAGAGAAAGGGTAGAAGGGTTCTACCATTGCTTCCACACCATCCATTCAAGGTCTATAAGAGAACTCCATTCTTGGAGTTGAAAATCAGAATTATGGGCATACTCAATGGATTAGACCTTGCCCAATTAGGTATTTGGCTTCATTGGAGCCAAAGGAGAAGCCACAACTAGTCATGCTTGCTTCTAAGCATGACGATGAGCTGCAAAGTTCCAAGGATCAGCTGTCATACCTCTCCAATCCAAATGCAGAGCAACTAAAACAGGTATTGGATTTGTTTTTATTTAACACCTTGCTAATTTGGGTAGAAGACCAGCTTCTTGTTGATTTTCCACTCATCCAATCAGCCATACTCAGCTCCAAATCATTTGCATGGCTACCAATTTTGAAGAAAGGAAACTGTTTTGCACAACCAGTTGCAGGGTTCATTTAGCTCACCTTTACTTCCAGTTAGAGTAGAGTAGGTAGGTTTACTTTCAGTAGAAGAAGTGTTTGTGCACACTCTGCATGTTCCATTTGGAGCATGTATGATTTTCAGTTTGTACATAGTTTTGGTGCTGCTGGTTTCACTCTTACACAGTTCATTTTGATGGCATTTTGGTGGGAACAACTCCATGTATAGTGGGATTCAAGCGGTTCAGAGGGAAGTTTTCAAAGTTCAAATCAGTTTTCAGGCTACTACTCATGACTCCATGCCCAATGGATTGCTTCAAGCTACTTCATCCATTCGGTAGATGACCCCTCTAAGTCACCAAAATTGTTATCCAAATGTGCCCCCTACTCATTTTGTGGATAACTCCCTTTCATTCTTTCCTTCTAATGTTCCTCAGTCATAAATTTTTACTTTTTAGGCACTCAAAACCTTCTAGAAAAGACACCATTGGATAGATCTCTTTCTCAACTTTCTAGAAAGGTAAAGATTTCCTCCTAACTCCACGTATTTTTCAAGTTATGGCTCGGTGGAATTTTTGTGGGAAATTTTCCCTTGCAAGGTCCGTAGCCAATCAGAACTCGCCATGTGTCTAGGTCAAAAATATCAAAGTGATCCGATTTTGGCCTGTTTTTGCCCTAAAAATTCAAATCACCATAACTTTCGTTCCAGAGCTTAGATTTTCACGTTATTTATATAAATGGAAAGCTGGTGAAATTCTCTACAAGATTCCATTGTCAATTTTGAATTTTGGTTCATTTTGGAGGGAGAAAATCAAAAAATGCTTCTGGTACATACCCATGGATAGAACTGATGTTTCAACAACCAATTTTAATGTAAAATGGGTCGCATTCTTCTCCAGCATGGTCAAAAATGTCAGAGCATGGATTTGTAAGGACCTCCATGCTTTTTTTAATGCATTTTGGTCAATGGAGAATGACTCCCACATTTTTCCATGTTTTATCTCCCCTGGGCTCGACCCATGCACTGTAAAAGCTGGATTTGGCTCATTTTTCAAAGGGGGGAACACTTTTTTTACATAGCAAGCTTCTGTTTTCACTTTCAACAAGTGATTTTGGAAAGTATCAGACCTTCCAGGGATTGTAACAGGTTTTTCTGCCTCTTTGGTGTTGGAATACAAGGATTTTGATGTTGAAAATTACAATGTAGGCTCTGTGAATGCTTTCAGTCCTTTGTATGTGTTGTTTGCTTCATTTCAAACCCTTTTTTACATCTTATCAACCTGTGTATGATGTTTTATGTTGTAATTTATGATTTGTGTCAATTTTCATGAGCAAGAAGTGCTCACCACTCCTTTGGTGTATCACCCTTATCAGTTTAGTTTTAATTTTTACATTTCATATCCCCGTCTCCTTGCAAATTAAGATAAAATTAGGATCTGAACCTCTGTAGTTGTGCAAATAATAGATATGATTAGAGGAGTTTGAGGAACCAGCCTCTAATCTAGAGATTCCTCTCTCATTTTACAAGTCCCACACTTGGAGAGAGGTTTCAATGTTGTGAAATCACACTGGATGCCTGAAACATCAACTTAGAAACCTGATTTACATCCAGGGGTGCTGCTGATTTGCAACAACAGGAGCCTCTCATGAGGAAAGAATTGGACAAGCTGATTGAGTCAAGAATCATATTCCCAATCAAGCATTCTAGTTGGGTTACCAACTTGGTTCCAGTCAGAAAGAAGAGTGGAGAGATCATATTGTGTGTTGATTTCAGAGACTTAAATAGAGTATCTCTCAAGGACCATTACCCACTCCCTTCCATGGAGCAAATCTTGCAAGTTGTGGCTGGCTCCGAGAGGTTTTCACTACTTGATGGCTACTCTAGCTACAATCAGATTATGGTGAAGGGAGAAGACTAGTTCAAGACAACCTTCACAACCAAATGGGGAACTTATGCATACAAGAAAATGCCATTTGGGTTGTCCAACGCTGGTGCTACTTTCCAAAGAGCAATGGACATGGAATTCAAAGGTTTGATTAACAACATGGTGCTAATTTACCTTAATGATATCACTGTTTTTTCCAAAAATGCAGCAGACCACCTCTCTCATTTGAGACAAGTTTTCACGAGGTGTAGGAAATTTAAAGTGTCTTTGAATCCTAAGAAGTGTATCTTTCTTGCACATGAAGGAAAGCTCCTTGGCCATATTGTCTCTAAAGAAGGATTAACAATTGATCAAGAGAGAGTTGAAGCCATAAGAGCACTACCATTGCCAAGCCACAAGAAAGCCCTTCAGAGTTTCTTGGGGAGGATAAACTTTGTTCGGAGGTTTGTCCCAAATTTTGCAGCCCTTGTCAAGCCCATCACCAAAATGTTAAAAAAGAACATGGCTTTCAAGTGGACAGCAGAAGGCAAGGAGAGTTTTGAAGCAATCAAAGAAGCCATTTCTCAAGCACCAACTCTCATCAACCCAGAATTCTCCAAGGATTTCATCCTCTATGCATTTGGAGGTAATGACACTATTTCTGCCATTCTTGTACAGTAGAAAAAGGATAATGATGAGTAGCCAATTGCCTTCTTCAGCCACATCCTAGATGACTATGAGGTGAAGTACTCTTTTATTAAGAAGCATGTGCTGGTAGTAATCAGAAGCTTGAAGAAATTCAAGCATTTAGTCTCAAACAACAAGGTCCAGTTGCTGGTATCACATGTTGGGGTTAAGGACTTCCTCCTCAACAAAGATTTGAAGGAAAAAAGGGTAGGTTGGATCACCCATGTCATGGAGTATGACATTGAGATCAAAATCACCAATCTGATAAGAGGAAAAGGATTGTGTGAGCAGCTAGTTTTGGGGAAGCAAAAAGAAGCATGTAATGAAGGAGAGGCTGTTTTGATAGTTCAAGACAGCCATGAGTCATGTGGCACTCAAGAAGAAAATAATGCTGCCCCCTCTCCTTGCTGGACCCAAGGTATAATACACTTCCTAAGCACAGGCCTATGCTCTCCGGAGATGAACAAGACCAAAAGAAGACACTTCAGATTACAGGCTGTCCCATATGCCATTGTTGATGGAGTTTTGTTCAAGAAAGATGTGAATGGAGTGCTGTTGAGATGTATTAGCACAAATCAGATTCATAGGGTGTTGGAAGAATTCCATGGTGGACCAGCTGGTGGTCATTTTGCACCAAGAGTGACAACTTTAAAAATCATGAAGGCTAGTTATTATTGGCCTAAAATTTTCAGGGATTGCTATGCGTGGATTAAGAGGTGTAATAATTGTGCATTCTTCACAGGAAAAGAGAGACTTGCTGCCCTTCCATTGCATCCAATATCAGTTGACCAGCCATTCATGCAATGGGGTTTGGACTTCATTGGAGTCATTAATCCCAATTCAAGCCAAGGGCACAAATGGATTTTGACAGCCATGTACTACTTCACCAAGTGGACTGAAGCAGTAGCACTCAAAGAAGCAAATGAGTCCAGCATCTTAGACTTTTATGACGGGATAGCAACCAGATTTGGTATACCTACTACAATAATCTTAGATAACGCATTGGCATTCATTGGATCCAAGGTGACTGAGTGGGCTATCAGGAATGAGATCTACCTAAGCACTTCATCAAACTATTACCCTCAAGGTAATGGCCAGGCTGAGTCTACAAAAAAGAACTTGTTAAGGATCATTAGGAGGACTCTTGATGAGAATCAGAGGTCTTGGCATACCAAACTAAAATCAGCCTTATGGGCTGATATGATAACTCCCAAGAGATCCACAGGTAACTCTCCATTCAAGCTTGTTTATGGAAGAGAGAAAATCTTGCCCATGTCACTTGAGTTTCCAACATTGGAACTCATGAAGCAGTTAGAGTTGCTAGAGTTTGGGCCCATGGAAATGAGATATGCAGAGTTGATGGAGCTGCAGGAGGTCAGAAATCAGGCATCCCAAGCAATGGAAAAGGATCAAGCTTTGATCAAAAAGACCTTTGATAGGAAGGCCAAGGATAGATATTTTTAGGCTAGAGATCTAGTGTTGAAATGGGATGTGGATAGAGCAAAACCGGGAAGGCATTCAAAATTTGATGCCATTTGGAGTGGCCCATACATGGTCACGAAGTGCAACAACAACAATGCTTTCCAATTGGCCTCATTGGATGGTGAAGAACTACAGATTCCAATCTATGGAATCTATCTCAAGCATTGCTTCTAGAGGGAAATTTACCACCTTGTAAATATTAGATTAGATTTTCATTCCTCCAAGTGCTTTGCACATTGTTTTGTTGTAGGTTAGTTTTGTTTCCCGTAAGTGCTTTGGCACAACTTGCTGTCCATGGAGATGTTTTGCAGTCCTTGCTTCCATCAGGTGATATTCCATCTTCCTCCTTGTAACATTCTAAGTTAGGTTGGGGTTCCAAACAGAAAATTTGATGACTCCATGCCCAATGGACTTGTTATCCAAAATGGTGCCCCAACTCATTTTTGTGGCTAACTCCTGATGTTCTTGCCTCTCTTTTGCCTCAGTCTACATTTTTTGATTTTCAAGCCCTCAAGGCTTTATGGAAATGGCATCATTAGATAGAGATCTCTGTCAGATTTCCAAAAAGGTAAAGTTTTCCTCCTAACTCCTTATATTTTTCAAGTTATGGCTCGGTGGAGTTTTTGTGGAAAATTTTCCCATTTGAGGCTCGTAGCCAAGAGGAAGCTGCCACGTGGCAGAGGAGTTCGGGGGTTGTAGGCAAATATGATTTTTTTTTCAAAAGAGTATAAAAAGGTTGATTTTCAAAGGAAAACCCATGGAAAGGAGAAGGAGAGAGAATTCCAGAGCCAATCAGAACTCGCTACATGTCCAAGTCAAAAATATCAAAGTGATCCGATTTTGGCCTATTTTTGCCCTAAAACTTCAAATCGCCATAACTTTCGATCCAGAGCTCCGATTTTCACGTTTTTTATATCAATGGAAATCTGGTGAAATTATCTACATGATTCCATGGTAAATTTCTAATTTTGGTTTAGTTTGGAGAGAAAAAATACAAAAATAGTTCTGGTACGTGTCCATGGCCAGAAATGACATTTCAACAACCAAATTTAATATAGAATGGGTCGCATTCTTCTCCAATATGGTCAAAAATGATAGAGTATGGGTTTGTATGGTCCTCCATGCTATTTTAATTCATTTTCCATCAATGAGGGATGGATCCCATGCGTTTTTACATTTTCTCTCTCCTGGGCTTGACCCATGTACTATAAAAGCCAGATTTGGCTCATTTCTTCATGGTTGAACACTTTTTGGCATAAAAAAACTTCTTCTTTCACCTCCAGCAAATGATAGTTGTAAGAATCAGACCTTTTTCAAGTATTGTAGTAGGTTTATACCTCTTTGACTGTGGAATGCAAGAGATTTTTACATGGATTTGACAGTGCAAACTCATTGAATGATTTCAGTCCTCTGTTTGTATTGTTTTACTTCATTTTAAGACCTCTAATTACATCTATAAGCTTGTGTATGTTTTCCCTTGTTGCATTTCATGAATTTGTGTCTATTTACATGGTAAAAAATGTTTCACCACTCTTTTTGGTGCATCACCATCTTTAGTTTGGTTTCATTTTTACATTTTTATCCCTATCTCCTTGCAATCTAGAGTAGGATTAGGATCTGAACCTCTGTAGTTGTGCAAAATATAGATCTAAATTAGAGGAGTTTGAGGAACCAACCTGTAATTTGGAGATTCCTCTCTCATTTTCACAAGTCCCACATTTGGAGAGAGGTTTCCATGTTGTGCAATCACACTAGATGCCTAAAACATCAATTCAGAACCTTGATTTGCATCCAGGGGTGCTGCTGATTTGCAACAACAATTTTGGCACGCCCGGTGGGACCTTAGAGGTCTCATTTTTATCACAGCAAAGTTGATGTGCATCTGCTATAATTTTCTTTCTTGAAAAGAGCTATAATTTGCATATCTGGTGACTCCAAGGGGAAGAATCAACTCATTTAAGCAGTGCAGGCCTGAAAACTCATGAGAAGAATCACTACAAGGACAAGAGCTAGAGAGGAAGAGGTGTTGTTTGAATATCTGCAGTTATCTCCAAGAGTAAGGCAAAGTGGGAGGAGAATCCAAAGGTCTCCATCTCCACCAAACAGAACTCTCTCAACTCCTCCACCTGGTAGGCCTTTCATTCAATCAACAAGGGTTCTTAGACTAATTGGAATGGCACAAAACAACCCCTATGTCAATTTCACATGCAGAAGCCCACTTACCCTCAATACACAACATCCAATTCTAATTGCAGCCTTGAAGAACATTCCCTACTTCACTGGAGAAAATCAGACTACTCCAGGTGATCATGTTAAAGACTTTGCCAATCTTTGTGTAATTCATGAAATCAATGAGATGCAAGTGGCTATCAAATTGTTGGCATCTTCATTCAAGTGGTAAGCATTGCAATGGGTTAGAAGCCTTGGAGCTGGTTCTATCACAAATTGGAATCAGCTATGTATAGCACTTCATAAGCAATTTAGAGAGAAGGGAGACAACTTGTCTCTTTTGGAGCAGCTGACAACCATCAAGAGAGCTCCCAATGAGCAGTTGACTGATTTCAACTTGATATTTCAAAAGACTTGGGAGAGAATTCTAGTGGCAGTCAGACCAACAGTAGAAGGTGCTTTTCGATACTATCTCAAAGCTCTAAATTCTAATATTTCTATGTTGATTCAGTCCATGGGAGGCATAACTATCCCTATGGCTTATAGCATTGCCATTAGGGCTGAAAATTGTTTGATCCAAGCTTGGAAACTAGCCCCTAGACCTCCCATGCCATTGTTTCCAAGTTTAGAGAGTACAAATACCAATCAAGCACCTAATCTGGCTCCTTCTCCCACTCCTAGAAATCAGAGTTCAAATGAAGCTTCTACTTCATCTCCAAGTGCCCCAAATGAGCTTCAAGAAGTCATGAAGCAACTAAAAAACCTAGGCAATGAGCTGGTTACTCTCGAGAGGCAATAAGCCCAAGGTTTTAGACCTTCTTACCAGCGCCAAGCTCAGCCTAATAGGCAGCCATACCAATCACAAAGACCACCTAATCCAGCTACAAATATGAATCAAACAAGGCCTCCTACCAATAGACCATTTTAGCCCTATAATCCAAATGCCATATTTGCCTCTAAGGCATTGGTGCCAACACAAAACAACATTGCTCAGGAGTATGACAGGTGTTTTCCATGTAATGAACCTCATAACCAATCCATGTGCTTCAATGGTGATTTGAATCAAGCATTAATGGTGACAACTACTAGAGTGGAGGCTCAGGGCAGTCAAGGAAACAACCAACAACAAGAAATATTCCAACAGCAACCAGCCCCAAATGACACCACGTTGGTAAATTGGCAAGCAAAGGATTTTTGTGGCATGAATCAGGGAATTTCCCAAGGTGTTGTAGCGAACACAAGGTCAAAAAGAAGGAATTTTGGTGAAGAAAATCCATTAGCTCCAACCAATCCACAACCTTCCATGGCTCCACAAATGGTTGGCAAGAAAAATCCAATTTCAAATGCACAAGGGCAGCCAAGAAATGCTCCTAGACCAACTCAAATACCAGTTATTGCTGCCCACGTGTAAGGAGTGAATGTACAAGCAAAGGGACAACAAAGAGATCCTTCATCACCATTCAGTATCATTGATCAGATGAAGAAGACAAATGTTAATATATCAATGTGGGAATCCTTATCTATCCCAGGCCAAAGAGACTTGTTACAAGCTGCCGTGAAGGACTGGCCAACTTTGAATCAACAAGTTCAGATGCAAGAGAAAGTGCTCACAAATGCTGCCCAGGCTGAGGGAAATCATGGAGGATAGCAAGGTAAAATGTTGAAGCCCCCTCCTTTCTATGTTTCATTAATCATTGGAAATCAGTTAGTACACAATTGCATGATAGATTACAGGGTAATTAGCTCAGTGATGCCTAAACAAATAGCTGATCAGCTAGGGCTCCAGTATGAAACCATATCCAAAGGGGTAGTGCAGCTGGATGGGACAGCAGTAACAATAGTTGGGGTGATTAGAAACTTGAGTCTTACCTTTCATGCATGTCTAAATGTTGTTGTTTTATAAGATGTATCAGTCATATTCCTTCCACCACTCTTTGCCCTATGCTTGTCAAGGGACTTCACAGCCAAGATTGGGGGATATTTGTCTGCTGATTGGTCACACATGCTATTTAGAACGAGGTATGAAACTAAGGCTACAATCAGGTCTGAACCTATTGCAAACTTTCACATTGAGCCTTACACTCCAGGTCAGATCAACGCCAATTGGTCAGCATTTGATCAAGAAGACCACCCAAGCACCGATGAAGCTGACACCAAGGTTGGAAGCATCTCGGATCTAACTCTTGATGAATGGGCAAACAAGGTACATACTTTTGATTCTTATCAAGAAGTGGAAGAATCTGAGCTATGGGTCTATTGCATACATGAAGAAAATCAGCCTATTCCTAGCATCACCAAGCCAAACCATGAAGATGACAATGAGGTATGGCAGCTGTTTTTTGATGGATCAAGGAGTAGACAAGGTGCAGGAGGTGGAGCCATGCTTGTTTCACCTCAAGGAGTAAAGTACTATTCAGCTTTTAGATTTCAATTTGCATGCTCCAATAACACTGCTGAATATGAAGCCTTGGTGCAAGGGATGCATTGGGCAATCAAGAAGAAAATAAAGAACTTGAAAGTCTTTGGTGACAGTGAATTAATTGTAAATCAGGTCAAGGGATAGCATGCTACCAAGAATGACCTACTCAGGTGCTACAAGAATAGGGTGTAGGACCTCATGGAAGATTTTGAGGGTTTTGGCATCAAATCCATTCCTAGGAAAGAGAATCAAGTTGCTGGCAAGCTTGCAGTAGTAGGGGCAGCCTTTGACATTGTGGAAAGTATTCAAAAAGACAAGGTATAGCCAAACATCCACCTGATTGTGAGGCCTTCAGTGCCAGATAACAATGTCAGTTGGCAAGTGTTTGAGAATGACCAGCAAATCATCCATTTCTTGCAAGAAGAAGCTGAGTTCTCAGCTAAGAATCAAGAAAAGTTAGAACAGCAGTATGGTGACCAGGTGGTACAGCTGAGAACTAACAAGCTACCCAAGGGACTTATCACTTTGGAGTCCATTTTTAATCCCATTGATCAGTTTAGAAAGGAGAAAGCAAACATTCAGGTCAAGAGAGAGGATTCAGTATCCATCTTGGTAGAAGAGAATAAACCATTGCAAATTGGAAAGATGACAACTAAACAAGAAAGGTATGAATTCATGTAGCTGTGTCAAGAATTCCCAGATGTGTTTGCTTGGAGCTACGAAGATTTGAAAGGTTTCAATCCCAACTTAGCTCAACATACCATTGAATTGGATTCAAATACTAAGCCTGTCAGGTAGAAACAAAGACCATTCAATCCACACATGGAGCCTCTCATGAGGAAAGAATTGGACAAGCTGATTGAGTCAAGAATCATATTCCCAATCAAGCATTCTAGTTGGGTTGCCAACTTGGTTCCAGTCAGAAAGAAGAGTGGGGAGATCAGATTGTGTGTTTATTTCAGAGACTTAAATAGAGCATCTCTCAAGGACCATTACCCACTCCCTTCCATGGAGCAAATCTTGCAAGTTGTAGCTGACTCCAAGATGTTTTCACTACTTGATGGCTACTTAGGCTACAATCAGATTATGGTGAAGGAGGAAGACAAGTTCAAGATAGCCTTCATAACCAAATGGGGAACTTTTGCATACAGGAAAATGCCATCTGGGCTTTCTAACGCATGTGCTACCTTCCAAAGGGCAATGGACATGGAGTTCAAAGGTTTGATTAACAACGTGGTGCTGATTTACCTTGATGATATCACTGTTTTTTCTAAAAATGTAGCAGACCACCTCTCTAATTTGAGACAAGTTTTCACGAGGTGCAGGAGATTTGGAGTGTCCTTAAATCCTAGAAAGTGTATCTTTCTTGCACATGAAGGAAATCTCCTTAGCCATATTGTCTCAAAAGAAGGATTAGCAATTGATCCAGAGAGGGTTGAAGCCATAAAAGCACTACCATTGCCAAGCCACAAGAAAGCCCTTCAGAGTTTCTTGGGGAGGATAAAATTTGTTTGGAGGTTTGTCCCAGATTTTGTAGCCCTTGTCAAGCCCATCACCAAAATGTTAAAGAAGAGCATGGCTTTCAAGTGGACAGCAGAAGGCAAGGAGAGTTTTGAAGCAATCACAGAAGCCATTTCTCAAGCACCAACTCTCATCAGCCCAGACTTCTCCAAGGATTTCATCCTCTATGCATGTGGAGGTAATGACACTATTTCTGCCATTTTGGTATAGCAGAACAAGGATAATGATGAGAAGCCAATTACCTTCTTCAGCCAGAGCTTAGATGACTATGAGGTGAAGTACTCTTTTATTGAGAAGCATGTGCTGGCAGTAATCAGAAGCTTTAAAAAATTCAAGCATTTAGTCTCAAACAACAAGGTCCAGTTGCTGGTCTCACATGCTGGGGTTAAGGACTTCCTCCTCAACAAAGATTTGAACGAGAAAAGGGTAGGTTGTATCACCCATGTCATGGAGTATGACATTGAGATCAAAATCACCAAGCTGGTAAGAGGAAAAGGATTGTGTGAGCAGCTGGTTTTGGGGAAGCAAAAGGAATCATGTAATGAAGGAGAGGTTGTTTTGACAGTTCAAGAACACCATACGTCATGTGGCACTCAAGAAGAAAACAATGCTGCCCCCACTCCTTGCTGGACCCAAGGTATAATGCACTTCCTAAGCACAGGCCTATGGCCCCCGGAGATGAACAAGACCTAAAGAAGACACTTCGGATTGCAGGTTGTCCCATATGCCATTATTGATGGATTTTTGTTCAAGAAAGATGTGAATGGAGTGCTGCTGAGATGCATTAGCACAAATCAGATTCATAGGGTGTTGGAAGAGTTGCATGGTGGACCAGATGGTGGTCATTTTGCACCAAGAGTGACAGCTCTAAAAATCATGAAGGCTGGTTATTATTCGCCTAAAATTTTTAGGGATTGCTATGTGTGGAATAAGAGGTGTTAGAATTGTGCATTCTTCATAGGAAAAGAGAGACTTACTACCCTTCCATTGCATCCAATCTCAGTTGACAAGCCATTTATGCAATGGGGTTTGGACTTCATTGGAGTCATCAATCCCAATTCAAGTCAAGGGCACAAATGGATTTTGACAGCCACAGACTACTTCACCAAGTGGATTGAAGCAGTAGCACTCAAAGAAGCAAATGAGTCCAACATCTTAGACTTTTATGAGGGGATAGCAACCAGATTTGGTATACCTGCTACAATAATCTTAGATAATGCATTGGAATTCATTGGATCGAAGGTGACTGAGTGGGCTATCAAGAACGGGATCTACCTAAGCACGTCATCAAACTATTACCCTCAAGGTAATGGCCAGGCTGAGTCTACAAACAAGAACTTGTTGAGGATCATTAGGAGGACTCTTGAAGAGAATCAGAGGTCTTGGCATACTAAATTGAAATTAGCCTTATGGGCTTATAGGATAACTCCCAAGAGATCCATAGGTAACTCTCCATTCAAACTTGTCTATGGAAGAGAGGCAATCTTGCCCATGTCACTTGAGTTGCCAACATTGGAACTCATGAAGCAATTAGAGTTGCTAGAGTTTGAGCCCATTGATGTGAGATATACAAAGTTGATGGAGCTGCAGGAGGTCAGAAATCAGGCATCCCAAGCAATGGAGAAGGATCAAGCTTTGATCAAAAAGACCTTTGATAGGAAGGCCAAGGATAGATCTTTTCAGGTTGGAGATCTAGTGCTGAAATGGGATGTGGATAGAGCAAAACCGGGAAGGCATTCAAAATTTGATGCCATTTGGAGTGGCCCATACATGGTCACGAAGTGGAAGAACAACAATGCTTTCCAATTGGCCTCATTGGATGGTGAAGAACTGTAGATTCCAGTCAATGGAATCTATCTCAAGCGTTGCTTTTAGAGGGAAATTTACCACCTTGTAAATATTAGATTATATTTTCATTCCTCCAAGTGCTTTGCACATTGTTTGCTGTAGGTTAGTTTTTCTTTCCCTAAGTGCTTTGGCACAGGTTGATGTCCATGGAGATGTTTTGCAGTCCTTGCTTCCATCAGGTGATATTCCATCTTCCTCCTTGCACATACTAAGTCAGTTGGGGTTCTAAATAGAATATTTTATGGCTCCATGCCCAATGGACTGCTTCAGGTTACTGGTACTTTCATCTTGCAGGTAGATGACCCCTCTGAGTTGCCAAAATTGTTATCCAAAATGTGCCCCATCTCCTTTTTTGTGGCTAACTCTTTGTGTTCTTACCTCTCTTGTGCCTCAGTCCAAATTTTTTGATTTTAAGGTAATCAAGGCTTTCTAGAAATGGCACCATCAGATAGAGCTCTCTCTCAGCTTTCCAGAAAGGTAAATTTTGCCTCCTAACTCCTTATATTTTTCAAGTTATGGTTCAGTGGAGTTTTTGTGGAAAATTTTCCCATTTGAGGCCCGCAGCCAATAGGAAGCTGCCACGTGGCATCCGACCAGCGGAGTGCGGGGAATTTTTGAAAAAATTTCCAAAGACAAAGAAAAGGTAAAATTTGAAATTTTTTCCCGCCGATCCGTTTTTGGGCTGTTTTTGCCCTAAATCTGCAAACGATCATATCTTTTGATCCAGAGCTTAGATTTTCACGTTGTTTATATCTTTGGAAAGCTGTTAAAATTCTCTACATGATTCCATGGTCAATTTCTTATTTGGTTCAGTTTGGAGAGAGAAAATTCAAAAACGGTTCTGGTACATGTCCATGGCCAGAAATGACATTTTAACAACCAAATTTAATACAGAATGGGTCACATTCTTCTCCAATATGGTCAAAAATGATAGGATATGGGTTTGTAAGGTCCTCCATGATGTTTTAATGCATTTTCCATCAATGAGGAATGGGCTCCCACATTTTTTACATTTTCTCTCTCCTGGGCTCGACCCATGCACTGTAAAAGCCAGATTTGGATCATTTCTTCATGGTTGAACACTTTCTAGCATTGCAAACTTCTTCTTTCACCTCCAATAAGTGATAGTTGTAAGAATCAGACCTTTTTCATAGTTTGTAACAGGTTTATACCTCTTTGATGGTGGAATGCAAGATATTTTTACATGGAATTGACAGTGTAAACTCTGTGAATGCTTTCAGTCCTCTCTTTGTATTGTTCTGCTTCATTTTAAGACCTCTAGTTACGTCTATCAGCTTGTGTATGTTTTCCCTTGTTGCATTTCATGAATTTGTGTCTATTTACATGGCAAAAAATGTTTCACCACTCCTTTTGGTGCATCACCATCTTTATTTTAGTTTCATTTTTGCATTTTTATCCCTATCTCCTTGCAATCTAGGGTAGAATTAGGATTAGAACCTCTATAGTTGTGCAAAATATAGATCTAAATCAAAGGAGTTTGAGGAACCAGACTCTATTCTAGAGATTCCTCTCTCATTTTCACAAGTCCCACACTTGGACAGAGGTTTCCATGTTGTGCAATCACAATGGATGCTCTAAACATCATTTAGAACCTTGATTTGCATCTAGGGGTGCTGCTGATTTGCAACAACAGTCACAAAGTGTAAGGACAACAATTCCTTCCAATTGTCTTCATTGGATGGTGAAGAACTGGAGATTTCAGTTAATGAAATCTATCTAAAGCATTGCTACTGGAGGGAAATTCTCCAGCTTGTAAGTATTAGCTTAAGTTTTCATTCCTCCAAGTGCTTGTGCACATTGTTTTTCTTTCCCTAAGTGCTTTGGCACAACTTGCTGTTCCTGGGAATGTTTTTGCAGGCCTTGCTCCATCAGGTGATTTTCCATGTTCCTCTATGCAACGTTTTAGTCAGTTGGGGTATTAAATAGAGAATCAAGTGACTCCATGCCCAATGGATTACTTCAGGCAACTGGTAACTTCATCCAGCAGGTAGATGACCCCTCTGAGTCACCAAAATTGTTATCCCAAATGTGCCCCCTGCTCATTTTGTGTCTAACTCCTTTACATCTTTCCTTCTATTGTGCCTCAGCCAGAATATTTTGTTTTCTAGGGACTCAAAACCTTCTGAAAATAGCACCATTGGATAAAGATCTTTCTCAGCTTTCCAGAAAGATAATTTTTCCTCCTAACTCCACATATTTTTCAAGTTATGGCTAAGCGGAGTTTTGGTGGGAAATTTTCCCCTAGAAGGCCCACAGCCAATCAAGAGCTGCCACATGTCCAAGGGTGAAAAACACCAAGCAACCCGAAGGAAAAAATGGTCAAGAAGGGCTCGCGCCCAATCAAAATGTGCCATGTGGCACCTGGAGTGGTGGAGCGCGGAGAAAATTTGAAAAATGTTCCAAAGACCAAACAGGTAAAAATTCAAACTTTTTGCCCGCCGATCTGATTTTGGCCTGTTTTTGCCCTAAAACTTCAAATTGCCATAACTTTAGATCTAGAGCTTATATTTTTGCATTCTTTATATCAATGGAAAGCTGGTGAAATTATATATAAGATTCCATGTTCAACTTTAAATTTTGGTTCAGTTTAGAGGGAGAAAATCAAAAAATTCTTCTGGTATGCGCCCATGGATAGAACTGATGTTTCAACAACCAATTTTAATGCAAAATGGGTCGCATTCTTCTCCAGCATGGTCAAAAATGTCAGGGCATGGGTTTGTAAGGACCTCCATGCTGTTTTTAATGCATTTTGGTCAATGAGGAATGGCTCCCACGTGTTTTCACGTTTTCTCCCTCCTAGGCTCGACCCGTGCACTGTAAAAGCCAGATTTAACTCATTTTTCGAAGGTGGAACACCTTTTTACACAGCAAGCTACTGTTTTCACCTTCAACAAGTGATTTTGGAAGTATCAGACCTTCCAGGGATTGTAACAGGTTTTTCTGCCTCTTTGGTGTTGGAATATAAGGATTTTGATGTTGAAAATCACAATGCAGGCTCTGTGAATGCTTTCAGTCCTTTGTATGTATTGTTTGCTTCATTTCAAACCCTTGATTACAACTTATCAACCTATGCATGATGGTTTATGTTGTAATTTCTGATTTGTGTCAATTTACATGAACAAGAAGTGCTCACCACTCCTTTGGTGTATCACCCTTATCAGTTTAGTTTCAATTTTTTCATTTCTTATCCCTATCTCCTTGCAAATTAGGATAAAATTAGGATCTGAACCTCTGCAGTTGTGCAAATATAGATCTAATCAGAGGAGTTTGAGGAACCAGCCTCTAATCTGGAGATTCCTCTCTCATCTTACAAGTCCCACATTTAGAGAGAGGTTTCAATGTTGTGCAATCACACTGGATGCCCTGAACATCAACTTAGAATGTTGATTTGCATCTAGGGGTGCTACTGATTTGCAACAACAGTTACAATTTCTGATTTGTGTCAATTTACATGAACAAGAAGTGCTCACCACTCCTTTGGTGTATCACCCTTATTAGTTTAGTTTCAATTTTTACATTTCTTATCCCTGTCTCCTTGCAAATTAGGATAAAATTAGGATTTGAACCTCTGCGTTATGCAAATAATAGATCTAATTAGAGGATTTTTTGGAACCAGCCTCTAATCTAGAGATTCCTCTCTCATCTTGCAAGTCCCACACTTGGAGAGAGGTTTCAATGTTGTGTAATCACACTGGCTGACCTAAACATCAACTTAGAACCTTGATTTACATCCAGGGGTGCTACTGATTTGCAACAACACCTCCTTATCACGCATCAACTATCCATCAGTGTCGCACGTCAAAAAATAACCCTCATTGATGCACGTCAACAGACCTCTTTGACGCGCGTCAACTAAGGTTGTTGATACACGTTAATGAGGTCTGTTGACGTGCGTCAATACATTTTTTTGACGCGTGACAGAAAAATCTCCCATCGCGCGTCTGTAGCCTCCGCCCTCTGCTTTCTCATCAAAAAAATCTCCGTGTTGCACGTCAACAAACTCTTTGTTGATGCATCTGTTATGCATCAATGTCTACTAGTACCTCTTTATCTGCGCGTCAACTATCCGTCAAGTGTCACGTGTCAACAAATAACCCTCAGTGACGCGTGTCACTAGACCTCTGTTGACGCGCGTCAACAAGGTCTGTTGACACGCTTGTCAATACGAGGTCTATGACGCAGCGACAGTAAAATATCCTATCGCGCATCTACAGCCTCCGCCCTCTGCTTTCTCATGAAAAAAATCTCCATGTCGCGATGTCAACAAACTCTTTATCGTGCATCTGCTATGCGTCAATATCTGTTGTACCTCCTTGTCACGTGCTTCAACTATCCGTCAAGTGTCACACGTCAACAAAGCACCATCAGTGAAGCGCATCAACTAGACATCTTTGACGTGCGTTCACAACAAGGTTGATGATGCGCGTCACTGAGGTCTAGTTGACGCGCATCATTGCATTTTTTGACGGGCGTAATAGCAAAATCTCCTGTCGCGCGTCTGTAGCCTCCGCCCTCTACTTTCTCATCAAAAAAATCTCCGTGTCGCACGTCAACAAACTCTTTGTCATGTGTCTGTTATGTGTCAATATCTGTTGTACCTCCTTGTTACACGTCAACTATCCGTCAAGTGTCCCGCATCAGCAAATAACCCTTAGTGACGCGCATCACTAGAGCTCTTTGACGTGTGTCAACTAAGGTTGTTGATGCTGCATCACTGAGGTCTAGTTGACGCGCGCCATTGCATTTTTTTTACGCGCGACAGCAAAATCTCCATGTCGCGCATCTGCAACCTCCGACCCTCTGCTTTCTCATCAAAAAAATCTCCGTGTCGCGCGTCAATAAACTCTTTGTCGTGCATCTGCTATGCATCAATATCTATTGTACCTCCTTGTCGCGCGTCAACTATCCGTCAAGGTCAGACATCACCCTCAGTGACGAGCGTCACTAGACATCTTTGACGTGCGTCAACAAGGTTTTTGACGTGCATCACCGAGGTCTAGTGACGCGTGTCATTGCATTTTTTTTACGCGCGATAGCAAAATCTCTTGTCGCGCGTCTGTAGCCTCCGCCCTCTACTTTCTCATCAAAAAATCTCCGTGTCACGCGTCAACAAAATCTTTGTCGTGCGTCTGCTAAGCGTTAATATCTACTGTAACTCCTTGTCGTGCATCAACTATCCATCAAGGTCACCAACACAAATCTTTGACGCACGTCACTAAGGTTGTTGACGCGCGTCAATACATTTTTTTGGTGTGCGACAAAAAATCCTCCTGTCGCGCGTCTGCACCGTCCGACCTCTACTTTCTCATCAAAAAAATCTCCGTGTCGCGCATCAACAAACTCTTTGTCATGCATCTGTTATGCTTCAATATCTATTGTACCACCTTGTCGTACATCAACTATCCGTCAGTGTCACGCGTCAACAAATAACCATCATTGACGCATGTCACTAAGAATGTTGACGCGCGTCAATACATTTTTTTGACGTGCGACAAAAAAATCTCCTGTCGCACGTATACAGTCTCTGACCTCTGCTTTCTCATCAAAAAAATCTCCGTGTCACACGTCAACACACTCTTTGTCATGCGTCAGCTATACGTCAATATCTATTGTACCTCCTTGTCACACGTCAAATATCCGTTAGTGTCCCGTGTTAACAAATAACCCTCATTGACGTGCATCAACAGACCTCTTTGACATGTGTCATTAAGGTTGTTGACCCACGTCAATGACGTCTATTGATGCGCGTCAATACATTTTTTTGACACACGATAGAAAAATCTCCTATTGCACGTCTGCAGCCTCTGACCTATGCTTTCTCATCAAAAATTCTTCGTGTCGTGCATCAACAAACTCTTTGTCGTGCGTCTGTTATGCGTCAATATCTATTGTACCTCGTTGTTGCGCGTCAATACATTTTTTTGACGCGCAACAGAAAAATCTCCTATCGCGCGTCTATAGTCTCTGACCTCTGCTTTCTCATCAAAAAAATCTCTATGTCGTGTGTCAACAAACTCTTTATCGTGCGTCTGCTATGTGTCAATATCAATTATACCTCCTTATTGCGCGTCAACTATCCGTCAGTGTCACACGTCAACAAATAACCCTCATTGACGTGCGTCAAAAGACCTCTTTGACGCATGTCACTAAGGTCTGTTGACGCGTGTCAATACATTTTTGACGCGTGAAAGAAAAAATCTCTTGTCGCACGTCTACAGCCTCCGACCTCTGCTTTCTCATCAAAAAATCTCCATGTGGCACGTCAAAAAACTCTTTGTCATGCATCTGCTATGCGTCAATATCTATTGTACCTCCTTGTCACGCGTCAACTATCCATCAGTGTCACACATCAACAAATAACCCTCATTGACGTGCATCAACAGACCTCTTTGACGCATGTCACTAAGGTCGTTGATGCACGTCAATGAGGTCTGTTAATGCGCATCAATACATTTTTTTGATGCGCGACAAAAAAATCTCTTGTCGTGCATCTGCAGCCTCCGACCGCTTCTTTCTCATCAAAAAAAATCTTCGTGTCATGCGTCAAAAAACTCTTTGTCATGCGTCTACTATGCGTCAATATCTATTGTACATCTTTGTCACGTGTCAACTATCCATCAGTGTCACGTGTCAACAAATAACCCACATTAACGCGCATCAACAGACCTCTTTGACGCGCGTCACTAAGGTTGTTGACGCGCATCAATGAGGTCTGTTGACGTGTGTTAATACATTTTTTTGACGCGCGACAGAAAAATCTCCTGTCACGCGTCTGTATCCTCTGACCTCTGCTTTCTCATCAAAAAAATCTCTGTATCGCACGTCAACAAGCTCTTTGTCGTGCGTCTGCTATGCGTCAATATCTATTGTACCTCCTTGTCACGTGTCAACTATCTGTCAGTGTCACACGTCAATAAATAACCCTCATTGATGCACCTCAACAAACCTCTTTGACCCGTGTCACTAAGGTTGTTGACGCATGTCAATGAGGTCTGTTGACGCGTGTCAATACATTTTTTTGACGCGCAACAAAAAAATCTCCTATCGCGCGTCTGCAGCCTCAGACCTCTGCTTTCTCATCAAAAAAATCTCCGTGTCACACGTCAAAAAACTTTTTCTCGTGCATCTGCTATGCGTCAATATCTAGTGTAACTCCTTATCGTGCATCAACTATCCATCAGTGTCACATGTCAATAAATAACCCTCATTGACGCGCATCAACAGACCTATTTGACGTGCATACACTAAGGTTGTTGACACGCATCAATAAGGTCTATTGATGGGCGTCAATACATTTTTTACGCGCGACAAAAAAATCTCCTGTCGCACTCTGTAGCCTCCGACCTCTGCTTTCTCATCAAAAAATCTCTGTGTTGTGCATCAACAAATTCTTGTCGTGCGTTTGCTCTGCGTCTATATTTATTATACCTCCTTATCACATGTCAAATATCCGTCAGTGTCGTGCGTCAAAAAATAACCCTCATTAATGCGCGTCAATAGACCTCTTTAACAAGCGTCACTAAGGTTTTTGACTTGCGTCAATGAGGGTTTTTGACGCGCGTCAATAACATTTTTTTTACGCGTGACAAAAACAAAAATCTCCTGTCACTCGTCTGCAGCCTCCAACCTCTCCTTTCTCATAAAAAAAATCTCCGTGTTACGTGTCAACAAACTCTTGTGTGCATCTGCTATGCGTCAATATCTATTGTACCTCTTGTCGCACGTCAAATATCCATCAGTGACGGTCAATAAATAACCCTCATTGACGCGCATCAACAGACCTATTTGACGTGCATCACTAAGGTTGTTGACACGCATCAATAAGGTCTATTGATGGGCGTCAATACATTTTTTTACGCGCGACAAAAAAATCTCCTGTCGCACTTCTGTAGCCTCCGACCTCTGCTTTCTCATCAAAAAAATCTCTGTGTTGTGCATCAACAAATTCTTTGTCGTGCGTTTGCTCTGCGTCTATATTTATTATACCTCCTTATCACATGTCAAATATCCGTCAGTGTCGTGCGTCAAAAAATAACCCTCATTAATGCGCGTCAATAGACCTCTTTAACAAGCGTCACTAAGGTTTTTGACTTGCGTCAATGAGGTTTTTTGACGCGCGTCAATAAATTTTTTTTACGCGTGACAAAAAAATCTCCTGTCACTCGTCTGCAGCCTCCAACCTCTCCTTTCTCATAAAAAAATCTCCGTGTTACGTGTCAACAAACTCTTTGTTGTGCATCTGCTATGCGTCAATATCTATTGTACCTCCTTGTCGCACGTCAAATATCCATCAGTGACGTGCATCAACAAATAACCCTCATTGACATGCGTCAATAGACCTCTTTGACACGTGTCACTAAGGTTGTTAACGCACGTCAATGAGGTTTGTTGACGCGCGTCAATACATTTTTTTGACGCGCGACAGAAAAATCTCCTATCACGCATCTGCAGCTTTCAACCTCTGCTTTCTCATCAAAAAAACTCCGTGTCACACGTCAACAAAATCTTTGTTGTGCGTCTGTTATGCGTCAATATCTATTGTACCTCCTTGTCACGCGTCAACTATCCATCAGTGTCACGCATCAACAAATAACCCAGATTAACGCGTGTCAACAGACCTCTTTGACGCGTGTCACTAAGGTTGTTGACACGTGTCAATGAGGTCAGTTGACGCGCGTCAATACATTTTTTTGATGCACGAAAGAAAAATCTCTTGTCGCGTGTCTACAGCCTCCGACCTCTGCTTTCTCATCAAAAAAACTCTGTGTCACGCGTCAACAAACTCTTTGTTGTGCATCTACTATGCGTCAATATCTATTGTACCTCCTTGTCGTGCGTCAACTATTCGTCAATGTTACGCATCAACAAATAACCCTCATTGACACGCGTCAATAGACCTCTTTGACGTGCGTCACTAAGGTTGTTGACGCACGTAAATGAGGTCTGTTGACATGCGTCAATACATTTTTTGACGCGTGATAGAAAAATCTCCTGTCACGCGTCTGCAGCCTCTGACCTCTGCTTTCTCATCAAAAAAATCTCCCTATCGCGCATCAACAAACTCTTTTTCGTGCATCTGCTATGTGTCAATATCTATTGTACTTCCTTGTTGTGCGTCAACTATCCATCAGTGTCACGCGTCAATAAATAACCCTCATTGACGTGCGTCAACAGATCTATTTGACGCACGTCACTAAGGTTGTTGACACGCGTCAATGAGGTCTGTTGACGTGCGTCAATACATTTTTTTGATGCACGATAGAAAAATCTCCTATCGCACATCTATAGCCTCCGACCTCTGCTTTCTCATCAAAAAAATCTCCGTGTCGCGGATCAACAAACTCTTTGTCGTGCGTCTGCCATGTGTCAATATCAATTGTACCTCCTTGTCACGCGTCAACAATCCGTCAGTGTCGAACGTCAACAAATAACCCTCATTGACACATGTTAACAGACCTCTTTGACGCGCATCACTAAAGTTGTTGACGCGCGTCAATGAGGTCTGTTAACGCGCGTCAATACATTTTTTTGATGTGGGACAGAAAAATTTCTTGTTGCACGTCTATAGCCTCTGATCTCTGCTTTCTCATCAAAAAAACCGTGTCACACGTCAACAAACTCTTTGTCATGTGTCTGCTATGCGTCAATATCTATTATACCTCTTTTTCATGCGTTAACTATCCATCAGTGTCATGCGTCAACAAATAACCCTCATTGACGCGCGTCAACAGACCTCTTTGACGTGCATCACTAAGGTTGTTGACGCGCGTCAATACATTTTTTTGACGTGTGACAGAAAAATCTCTTGTCACGTGTCTACATCCTCCGACCTCTGCTTTCTCATCAAAAAAATCTCCGTGTCATGCGTCAACAAACTCTTTGTCGTGCGTCTACTATGCGTCAATATCTATTATACCTCCTTGTCACACGTCAAATATTCGTCAGTGTCACGCATCAACAAATAACCATCATTGATGTGTGCCAACAGACCTCTTTGACGCGTGCCACTAAGGTTGTTGACGCGTGTCAATGAGGTCTGTTGACGCGCGTCAATACATTTTTTTGACGTGCGACAGAAAAATCTCCTCTCATGCATCTGCAGCTTCCGACCTCTGCTTTCTCATCAAAAAAATCTCCGTGTTGCGCGTCAACAAACTCTTTGTCGTGCGTCTGCTATGCGTCAATATCTATTGTACCTCCTTGTTGCGTGTCAACTATCCATCAATGTCGCATGTCAAGAAATAACCCTCATTGATGTGTGTCAACATACCTCTTTGACGTGCGTCACTAAGGTTGTTGACACGCGTGAATGAGGTCTGTTGATGCGCATCGATACATTTTTTTTTACGCGCAACAGAAAAATCTCCTGTCGTGCGTCTGCAGCCTCCGACCTCAGTTTTCTCATCAAAAAAATCTCTGTGTCACGCGTCAACAAACTCTTTGTCATGCGTCTGCTATGCGTCAATATCTATTGTACCTCTTTGTCACACGTCAACTATCCGTCAATGTCACGCGTCAACAAATAACCCCCATTGATGCGCGTCAACAGACCTCTTTGACACACATCACTAAGGTTGTTGACGCGTGTCAATGAGGTCTGTTGATGCGCGTCAATACATTTTTTTGATGCGCGACAGAAAAATCTCCTGTCGCACGTCTGTAGCCTCTGACCTCTTCTTTCTTATCAAAAAATCTCCGTGTCATGCGTCAAAAAACTCTTTGTCGAGCGTCTGCTATGCGTCAATATCTATTGTACCTCCTTGTCATGCGTCAACTATCCGTCAGTGTCACGTGTCAACAAATAACCCTCATTGACACACGTCAACAGACCTCTTTGACGTGCATCACTAAGGTTGTTGACGTGAGTCAATGAGGTCTGTTGATGCACGTCAATACATTTTTTTGACGCGTGATAGAAAAATCTCCTGTCACGTGTCTGCAGCCTCTGACCTCTGGTTTCTCATCAAAAAAACTCTGTGTCGCATGTCAACAAATTCTTTGTCGTGCGTCTGCTATGCGTCAATATCTATTGTATGTCCTTGTCACGCGTCAACTAAAAGTCAGTGTCTTGTGTCAACAAATAAACCTCATCGATGCGTGTCAACAAACCTCTTTGACACGCATCACTAAGGTTTTTGATGCGCGTCAATGAGGTCTGTTGACGCGCGTCAATACATTTTTTTGATGCGCGACAGAAAAATCTCCTGTCGCATGTCTACAACCTCCGACCTCCTCTTTCTCATCGAAAAAATCTCTATGTCACACGTCAACAAACTTTTTGTCCTACGTCTGTGTCAATATCTATTGTACCTCCTTATCATGCGTCAACTATCCGTCAGTGTCACGCGTCAACAAATAACTGTTGTTGCAAATCAACAGCACCCCTGGATGCAAATCAAGGTTCTGAATTGATGTTTTAGGCATCCAGTGTGATTGCACAACATGGAAACCTCTCTCCAAGTGTGGGACTTGTGAAAATGAGAGAGGAATCTCCATATTAGGGGCTAGTTCCTCAAACTCCTCTGATTTAGATCTATATTTTGCATAACTATAGAGGTTCAGATCCTAATCCTACTCTAAATTCTAAGGAGACAGGGATAAAAATGCAAAAATGAAACTAAACTAAAGATGGTGATGCACCAAAAGGAGTGGTGAAACATTTTTTGCCATGTAATTAGACACAAATTCATGAAATGCAATAAGGGAAAACATACACAAGCTGATAGATGTAATTAGAGGTCTTAAAATGAAGTAAAACAATACAAACAGAGGACTGAAAGCATTCACAGAGTTTGCACTGTCAATTCCATGTAAAAATCTCTTGCATTCCACCCTCAAAGAGGTATAAACCTTCTACAATACTTGAAAAAGGTCTGATTCTTACAACTATCACTTGCTAGAGGTGAAAGAACAAGTTTTCTATGCCAAAAAGTGTTCAACCATGAATAAATGAGCCAAATCTGTCTTTACAGTACATGGGTCGAGCCCAGGAGAGAGAAAACGTGAAAAATGCATGGGAGCCATCCCTCATTGATGGAAAATGCATTAAAATAGCATGGAGGACCTTACAAACCCATACCCTGTCATTTTTGACCATATTGGAGAAGAATGCGACCCATTCTGTATTAAATTTGGTTGTTGAAATGTCATTTCTGGCCATAGACATGCACCAGAATTGTTTTTGAATTTTCTCTCTCCAAAACGAACCAAAATTGAAAATTGACCATGGAATCATGTAGAGAATTTTAACAGCTTTCCAATGATATAAAGAACGCTAAAATCTGAGCTCTAGATCAAAAGATATGATCGTTTGAAGATTTAGGGTAAAAACGGCCCAAAAACGGATCGGCGGGAATTTTTTTCAAATTTTACCTTTTTTTGTCTTTGGAAATTTTTTCAAAAATTCCCTGTGCTCCGCTGGTCAGATGCCACGTGGCAAGCTCTGATTCACTCTATAATTCTCTCTCCTTCTCTTTTCCGCTTGTTTTCCTTTGAAAATCAACCTTTTTATACTCTTTTGGAAAAAAAATCATATTTGCCTCCGACCCCCGAACTCCTCTGCCACATGGCAGCTTCCTATTGGCTGCGGGCCTCAAATGGGAAAATTTTCCACAAAAACTTTGCTGAGCCATAACTTGAAAAATATAAGGAGGTAGGAGGCAAACTTTACCTTTCTAGAAAGCTGAGAGAGAGCTCTATCTGATGGTGCCATTTTTAGAAAGCCTTGATTGCCTGAAAATCAAAAAATGTAGATTGAGGCACAAGAGAGGAAAGAACACAAGGAGTTAGCCACAAAAACGAGCTGGGGAACCATTTTAGATAACAATTTTGGTGACTCAGAGGGGTCATCTTCCTGCTAGATGAAAATACTAGTTGCTTGAAGCAGTCCATTGGGCATGGAGTCATCAAAAATTTTGTTTAGAACCTCATCTGACTTAGAATGTGCAAGAAGGGAGATGGAATATCACATGATGGAAGAAAGGACTGAAAAACATCTCCAAGGATAGCAAGATATGCCAAAGCACTTAGGGAAAGCAAAACTAACCTACAGCAAAACAATGTGAAAAGCACTTAGACGAATGAAAATCTAATCTAATATTTACAAGGTGGTAAATTTCCCTCTAGAAGCAACACTTGAGATAGATTCCATTGACTGGAATCTGCAGTTCTTCACCATCTAATGAGGCCAATTGGAAAGCATTGCTACTCTTGCAGTTCATGACCATGTATGGGCCACTCCAAATGGCATCAAATTTTGAATGCCTTCCCAGTTTTTTTCTATCCACATCCCATTTCAACACTAGATCTCCAACCTAAAAAGATCTATCCTTGGCCTTCCTATCAAAGGTCTTTTTTATCAAGTCTTGACCCTTTTCCATTACTTGGGATGCCTGATTTCTGACCTCCTGCAGCTCCATCAACTCTGCATATCTCACCTCCATGGGCTCAAACTCTAACAACTCTAATTGCTTCATGAGTTCCAATGTTGGCAACTCAAGTGACATGGGCAAGATTGCCTCTCTTCCATAAACAAGCTTGAATGGAGAGTTACCTATGGATCTCTTGGGAGTTATCCTATCAGCCCATAAGGTTAGTTTCAGTTTGGTATGCCAAGACCTCTGATTCTCATCAAGAGTCCTCCTAATGATCCTCAACAAGTTCTTGTTTGTAGACTCGTCCTGGCCATTACCTTGAGGGTAATAGTTTGATGAAGTGCTTAGGTAGATCCCGTTCTTGACAACCCACTCAGTCACCTTAGATCCAATGAATGCCAATGTATTATCTAAGATTATTGTAGCAGGTATACCAAACCTGGTTGCTATCCCCTCATAAAAGTCTAAGATGCTAGACTCATTTGCTTCTTTGAGTGCTACTGCTTCAGTCCACTTGGTGAAGTAGTCCGTGGCTGTCAAAATCCATTTGTGCAATTGACTTGAATTAGGATTAATGACTCCAATGAAGTCCAAACCCCATTGCATGAATGGCTGGTCAACTGAGATTGGATGCAATGGAAGGGCAGTAAGTCTCTCTTTTCATGTGAAGAATGCACAATTCTTACACCTCTTGATCCATGCATAGCAATCACTAAAATTTTTAGGCCAATAATAACCAACCTTCATGATTTTTAGAGCTGTCACTCTTGGTGCAAAATGACCACCAGCTGATTCACCATGGAACTCTTCCAACACCCTATTAATCTAATTTTTGCTAATAAATCTCAGCAACACTCCATTCACATCTTTCTTGAACAAAACTCCATCAACAATGGCATATGGGATAGCCTGCAATCTGAAGTGTCTTCTTTGCATCTTGTTCATCTCCAGAGGGCATAGGCCTATGCTTAGGAAGTGCATTATACCTTGGGTCCAGCAAGAAGTGGGGGCAGCATTGTTTTCTTCTTGAGTGCCACATGGCTCATGATTGTCTTGAACTGTCAAAACAGCCTCTCCTTCATTGCATGCTTCTTTTTGCTTCCCCAAAACCAGCTGCTCACACAATCCTTTTCCTCTTACCAGCTTGGTGATTTTGATCTCAATGTCATACTCCATGACATGGGTGATCCAACCTACCCTTTTCTTGTTCAAATATTTGTTGAGGAGGAAGTCCTTAATCGCAGCATGTGAGACCAGCAACTGGACCTTGTTGTTTGAGACTAAATGCTTGAATTTCTTCAAGCTTCTGATTACTACCAGCACATGCTTCTCAATAAAAGAGTACTTCACCTCATAGTCATCTAGGCTCTGGCTGAAGAAGGCAATTGGCTGCTCATCATTATCCTTGTTCTGCTGTACCAAAATGGCAGAAATAGTGTCATTACCTTAAAATGCATAGAGGATGAAATCCTTGGAGAAGTCCGGGTTGATGAGAGTTGGTGCTTGAGAAATGGATTCTTTGATTGCTTCAAAACTCTCCTTGCCTTCTGCTATCCACTTGAAAGCCATGCTTTTCTTTAACATTTTGGTGATGGGCTTGACAAGGGCTGCAAAATCTGGGACAAACCTCTGAACAAAGTTTATCCTCCCAAAGAAACTCTGAAGGGATTTCTTTTGGCTTGGCAATGGTAGTGCTCTTATGGCTTCGACTCTCTCTGGATCAATTGCTAATCCTTCTTTGGAGACAATATGGCCAATGAGCTTTCCTTCATGTGCAAGAAAGATACACTTCTTAGGATTCAAAGACACTCCAAATTTCCTACACCTCGTGAAAACTTATCTCAAATGAGAGAGGTGGTCTGCTGCATTTTTGGAAAAAATAGTGATATCATCAAGGTAAATCAACACCACATTGTTAATCAAACCTTTGAACGCCATGTCCATTGCTCTTTGGAAGGTAGCACCAGCATTGGACAGCCCAAATGGCATCTTCTTATATGCAAAATTCCCCCATTTGGTTGTGAAGGCTGTCTTGAACTGGTCTTATTCCTTCACCATAATCTGATTGTAGCCGGAGTAGCCATCAAGTAGTGAAAACCTCTCGGAGCTAGCCACAACTTGCAAGATTTGCTCCATGGAAGGGAGTGGGTAATGGTCCTTGGGAGATGCTCTATTTAAGTCTCTGAAATCAACACACAATCTGATCTCTCCACTCTTCTTTCTGACTGGAACCAAGTTGGCAACCCAACTAGAATGCTTGATTGGGAATATGATTCTTGACTCAATTAGCTTGTCCAATTATTTCCTCATGAGAGGCTCTATGTGTGGATTTACTGGTCTTTGTTTCTGCTTGAGCTAAGTTGGGATTGAAACCTTTCAAATCTTCATAGCTACATCCAAACACATCAGGGAACTCTTGACACAGCTGTACGAACTCATACCTTTCTTGATTAGTTGTCATCTTTCTAATTTGCAATGGTTTGTTCTCTTCTACCAAGATGGATACTGAATCCTTTCTC
The DNA here is from genome assembly GCA_019776745.2 of Taxus chinensis. NCBI lineage: Eukaryota > Viridiplantae > Streptophyta > Pinopsida > Cupressales > Taxaceae > Taxus > Taxus chinensis. The sequence continues at coordinate 724,980,128 of CM034150.1, forward strand.
TTGACCTGAATGTTTGCTTTCTCCTTTCTAAACTGATCATTGGGATTAAAAACGGACTCCAAAGTGATAAGTCCCTTGGGCAGCTTGTTAGTTCTCAGCTGGACCACTTGGTCACCATACTGTTGTTCCAATTTTTCTTGATTCTTAGTTGAGAAATTGGCTTCTTCTTGCAAGAAATGGATGATTTTTTGGTCATTCTCAAACACTTGCCAACTGACATTGTTATCTGGCACTAAAGGCCTCACAATCATGTGGATGTTTGGCTATACCTTGTCTTGTTGAATGCTTTCCACAATGTCAAAGGCTGCCCCTACTACTACAAGCCTATCAGTAGCTTGATTCTCTTTCCTAGGAATGGATTTGATGCCAAAACCCTCAAAATATTCCATGAGGTACCACACCCTGTTCTTGTAGCACTGTTGTTGCAAATCAGCAGCACCCTTGGATGCAAATCAAGGTTTTGAATTGATGTTTTAGGCATCCAGTGTGCTGCTGATTTGCAACAACAGTTTTGGGGCACCTGGTGGGACCTTAGAGGTATCATTTTTATTGCAGCAAAGTTGATGTGCATCTACCTCAATTTTCTTGCTTCAAAAGAGCTATAAATTGCACATCTGGCGACTCCAAGGAGAAGAATCAACTGGTTTCAGCAGTGCAAGCCTGAAAACTCTTGAGAAGAATCACTACAAGGTCAAGAGCTGGAGAATAAGAGGTGATGTTTGAATATTTGTAGTTATCTCCAAGAGTAAGGCAAAGTGGGAGGAGAATCTAAATGTCTCCATCTCCACCAAAAAGAAATCTTTCAACTCCTCCACCTGGTACGCCTTTCATTTAGTCAACAAGGGTTTTAAGACCAATTAGAATGGCACAAAACAACCCCTATGTCAAATTCACAGGAAGCAGCCCACTTGCCCTCAATGCACAACATCCAATTCCAATTACAGCCTTGAAGAACATTCCCTGCTTCACTGGTGAAAATCAGACTACTCTAGGTGATCATGTTAAAGACATTGCCAATCTTTGTGTAATTCATGAAATCAATGAGATGCAAGTGGCTGTCAAATTGCTAGCATCTTCATTCAAGGGGAAAGCATTACAATGGTTTAGAAGCCTTGGAGCTGGTTCTATCACAAATTGGAATCTGCTGTGTATAGCACTTCATGAATAATTTGGAGAGAAGGGAGACAACTTGTCTCTTTTGGAGCAGCTGACAACCATCATCCCAATGAACAGATGACCGATTTCAACTTCAGATTTCAAAAGACTTGCGAGAGAATTTCAGTGGCAGTCAGGCCAACAGCACAAGGTTCTTTTCTCTATTATCTCAAAGCTCTAAATTCTAATATTTCTATGTTGATTCAGTCTATGGGAGGCATAACTATCCCTATGGCTTATAGCATTGCCATTAGGGCTGAAAATTGTTTGATCTAAGCTGGGAAACTAGCCCCTAGACCTCCCATGCCATTGTTTCCAAGTTTAGAGAGTACAAATACCAATCAAGCACCTAATTTTGCTCCTTCTCCCACTCCTAGAAATCAGAGTTCAAATGAAGCTTCTACTTCATCTCTAAGTGCCCCAAATGAGCTTCAAGAAGTCATGAAGCAACTGCAAAACCTAGGCAATGAGCTGGTTACTCTCAAAAGGAAACAAGCCCAAGGTTTTAGACCTTCTTACTAGCCCCAAGCTCGGCCTAATAGGCAGCCATACCAACCACAAAGACCACCTAATCCAGCTGCAAATATGAATCAAACAAGGCCTCTTGCCAATAGACCATTTCAGCCCTACAATCCAAAATCCATATCTGACTCTAAGGCATTGGTGCCAACACAAAACAACATTGCTCAGGAGTATGACTGGTGTTTTCCATGCAATGAACCTCATAACCAATCCATGTTCTTCAATGGTGCTTTAAATCAAGTAATAATGGTGACAACTACCGGTGTGGAGGGTCAGGGCAGTAAAGGAAACAACCAACAACAAGAAACATTCCAACAGCAATCAGCCCCAAATGACACCACGTTGGTAAATTGGCAACCAGAGGATTTTTGTGGCATGAATCAGGTAGTTTCCCAAGGTGTTGCAGCCAACACAAGGTCAAAAGGAAGGAATTTGGGTGAATAACAGCCATTCGCTCCAACCAATCCACAACCTTCCATGGCTCCACAAATGGTTGGCAAGCAAAATCCAATTTCAAATGCACAAGGGCAGCCAAGAATAGCTCCTAGACCAACTCAAATACCAGTTATTATTGCCCACGTGCAAGGAGTGAATGTACAAGCAAAGGGACAGCAAAGAGATCCTTCATCACCATTCGGTATCATTGATTAAATGAAGAAGACAAATGTTAATATATCAATGTGGGAATCCATATCTATCCCAGGCCAAAGAGACTTGTTACAAGCTGCCATGAAGGACTGGCCAACTTCAAATTAGCAAGTTTAGATGCAAGAGAAAGTGCTCACAAATGCTTCCCATCCTGAGGGAAATCATGGAGGATAGCAAGGTAAAATGTTGAAGCCCCCTCCTTTCTATGTTTCATTAATCATTGGAAATCAGTTAGTGCACAATTGCATGATAGATTTCGGGGAAAGTAGCTCAGTGATGCCTAAACAAATAGCTGATTAGATAGGGCTCTAGTATGAAACCATATCGAAAGGGGTAGTGCAGCTGGATGGGACATCAGTAACAACAGTTGGGGTGATTAGAAAATTGAGTCTTACCTTGCATGCATGTCCAAATGTTGTTGTTTCACAAGATGTATCAGTCATAGACCTTCCACCACTCTTTGCCCTATGCTTGTCAAGGGACTTCACAGCCAAGATTGGGGGATATTTGTCTGCTGATTGGTCACACATGCTGTTCAGAATGAGGTATGGAACTAAGGCTACAATCAAGTCTGAACCTATTGCAAAATTCCACATTGAGCCTTACACTCCACGTCAGATCAACACCAATTGTTCAACATTTGATCAAGAAGACCACCCAAGCACTGATGAAGCTAACACCAAGGTTGGGAGCATCCTAGATCTAACTCTTGATGAATGGGCAAACAAGGTACATGATTTTGATCCTTATCAAGAAGTAGAAGAATCTGAGCTAGGGGTCTATTGTATACATGAAGAAAATCAGTGTATTCCTAACATCACCAAGCCAAACCACAAGGATGACAATGAGGTATGGAAGATATTTTTTGATGGATTAAGAAGTAGACAAGGTGCAGGAGGTGAAGCCATGCTTGTTTCACCTCAAGGAGTAAGGTACTATTCATCTTTTAGATTTCAGTTTGCATGCTCCAATAACACTGCTGAATATGAAGCCTTGGTGCAAGGGATGCATTGGGCAATCAAGAAGAAAATAAAGAACCTGCAAGTCTTTGGTGATAGTGAATTGATTGTAAATTAGGTCAAGGGACAACATGTTGCCAAGAATGATCTACTCAGGTGCTATAAGAACAGGGTGTGGGACCTCATGGAAGATTTTGATTGTTTTGGCATCAAATCCATTCCTAGGAAAGAGAATCAAGCTGCTGACAGGCTTGCAGCAGTAGGGGCAGCCTTTGACATTGTGGAAAACATTCAACAAGACAAGGTACAGCCAAACATCCACGTGATTGTGAGGCCTTCAGTGCCAGATAAAAATGTCAGTTGGCAAGTATTTGAGAATGACCAGCAAATCATCCATTTCTTGCAAGAAGAAGCTGAGTTCTCAACTAAGAATCAAGAAAAACATGAACAGTAGTATGGTGACCAAGTGGTACAGCTGAGAACTAACAAGCTTCCCAAGGGACTTATCACTTTGGAGTCCATTTTTAATCCCAATGATCATTTTAGGAAAGAGAAAGAAAACATTCAGGTCAAGATAGGATTCAGTATCCATCTTGGTAGAAGAGAACAAACCATTGCAAATTGGAAAGTTGACAACTGAACAAGAAAGGTGTGAATTCCTGCAGCTGTGTCAAGAATTCCCAGATGTGTTTTCTTGGAGCTACGAAGATTTGAAAGGTTTCAATCCCAACTTAGCTCAGCATACCATTGGATTGGATCCAAATACTAAGCCTGTCAGGCAGAAACAAAGACCAGTCAATCCACACATGGGGCCTCTCATGAGGAAAGAATTGGACAAGCTGATTGAGTCAAGAATCATATTCCCAATCAAGCATTCTAGTTGGGTTGCCAACTTGGTTCCAGTCAGAAAGAAGAGTGGAGATATCAAATTGTGTGTTGATTTCAGAGACTTAAATAGAGCATCTCTCAAGGACCATTACCCACTCCCTTCCATGGAGCAAATCTTGCAAGTTGTGGCTAGCTCCGAGAGGTTTTCACTACAATGGCTACTCCGGCTACAATCATATTATGGTGAAGGAAGAAGACCAGTTCAAGACAACCTTCACAACCAAATGGGGGAATTTTACATACAGGATGATGCCATTTGGGATGTCCAACGCTGGTGCTACCTTCCAAAGAGCTATGGACGTGGCGTTCAAAGGTTTGATTAACAACATGGTGCTGATTTACCTTGATGATATCACTATTTTTTCCAAAAATGTAGCAGACCACCTCTCTCATTTGAGACAAGTTTTCACGAGGTGTAGGAAATTTGGAGTGTCTTTGAATCCTAAGAAGTGTATCTTTCTTGCACATGAAGGAAAGCTCCTTGGCCATATTGTCTCCAAAGAAGGATTATCAATTGATCCAGAGAGAGTCGAAGCCATAAGAGCACTACCATTGCCAAGCCACAAGAAAGCCCTTCAGAGTTTCTTGGGGAGGATAAACTTTGTTCAGAGGTTTGTCCCAAATTTTGCAGCCCTTGTCAAGCCCATCACCAAAATGTTAAAGAAGAGCATGGCTTTCAAGTGAACAGCAGAAGGCAAGGATAGTTTTGAAGCAATCAAAGAAACCATTTCTCAAGCACCAACTCTCATCAACACGGACTTCTCCAAGGATTTCATCCTCTATGCATTTAGAGGTAATGACACTATTTCTGCCATTTTGGTACAACAGAACAAGGATAACAATGAGCAGCCAATTGCTTTCTTCAGCCAGAGCCTAGATGAATATGAGGTGAGGTATTCTTTTATTGATAAGCATGTGCTGGTAGTAATCAGAAGCTTGAAGAAATTCAAGCATTTAGTCTCAAACAACAAGGTCCAGTTGCTGGTCTCACATACTGGGGTTAAGGACTTCCTCCTTAACAAAGATTTGAATGAGAAAAGGGCAGGTTGGATCACCCGTGTCATGGAGTATGACATTGAGATCAAAATCACCAAGCTAGCAAAAGGAAAAGGATTGTGCGAGCAGCTGGTTTTGGGGAAGTAAAAAGAAGCATGCAATGAAGGAGAGGTTGTTTTGACAGTTCAAGACAACCATGAGCCATGTAGCACTCAAGAAGAAAACAATGCTGCCCCCACTCCTTGCTGGACCCAAGGTATAATACACTTCCTAAGCATAGGCCTATGCCCTCCAGAGATAAACATGAATAAAAGAAGAAACTTCAGATTGCAGGTTGTCCCATATGCCATTGTTGATGGAGTTTTGTTCAAGAAAGATGTGAATGGAGTGCTGCTGAGATGCATTAGCACAAATCATATTCATAGGGTGTTGGAAGAGTTCTATGGTGGACCAACTGGTGGTCATTTTGCACCAAGAGTGACATCTCTAAAAATCATGAAGGTTGGTTATTATTTGCCTAAATTTTTCAGTGATTGCTATGCGTGGATTAAGAGGTGTAAGAATTGTGCATTCTTCACAGGAAAAGAGAGACTTACTGCCCTTCCATTGCATCCAATCTCAGTTGACCATCCATTCATGCAATGGGGTTTGGACTTCATTGGAGTCATCAATCCCAATTCAAGTCAAGGGCACAAATGGATTTTGACAGCCACGGACTACTTCACCAAGTGGATTGAAGCAGTAGCACTCAAAGAAGCAAATGAGTCCAGCATCTTAGACTTTTATGAGGGGATAGCAACCAGATTTGGTATACCTGCTACAATAATCTCAGATAATGCATTGGCATTCATTGGATCCAAGGTGACTGAGTGGGCTTTCAAGAATGGGATCTACCTAAGCACTTCATCAAACTATTACCCTCAAGGTAATGGCCTGGCCGAGTCTACAAACAAGAACTTGTTGAGGATCATTAGGAGGACTCTTGATGAGAATCAGAGGTCTTGGCATACCAAACTGAAGTCATCGTTATGGGCTAATAGGATAACTCCCAAGAGATCCACATGTAACTCTCCATTCAAGCTTGTTTATGGAAGAGAGGCAAGCTTGCCCATGTCACTTGAGTTGCCAACATTGGAACTCATGAAGCAATTAGAGTTGCTAGAGTTTGAGCCCATGGAGGTGAGATATGCAGAGTTGATGGAGCTGCAGGAGGTCAGAAATCAGGCATCCCAACAATGGAAAAGGATCAAGCTTTGATCAAAAATACCTTTGATAGGAAGGCCAAGGATAGATCTTTTCAGGTTGGAGATCTAGTGTTGAAATGGGATGTGAATAGAGAAAAACCGGGAAGGCATTCAAAATTTGATGCCATTTGGAGTGGCCCATACATGGTCATGAAGTGCAAGAACAACAATGCTTTCCAATTAGCCTCATTGGATGGTGAAGAACTATAGATTCCAGTCAATGGAATCTATCTCAATCGTTGCTTCTAGAGGGAAATTTACCACCTTGTAAATATTAGATTAGATTTTCATTCCTCCAAGTGCTTTGCACATTGTTTTGCTGTAGGTTAGTTTTTCTTTCCCTAAGTGCTTTGGCATAGGTTGCTATCCCTGGAGATGTTTTGTAGTTCTTGCTTCCATCATGTGATATTCCATCTTCCTCCTTGCAAATTCTAAGTCAGTTGAGGTTATAAATAGAATATTTGATGACTCCATGCCCAATGGACTGCTTCAGGCAACTGGTATTTTCATCGAGCAGGCAGATGACCCCTCTGAGTTGCCAAAATTGTTATCCAAAATGGTGCCCAGCTCACTTTTATGGTTAACTCCTTGTGTTCTTACCTCTCTTGTGCCTCAGTCTACATTTTTTATTTTCAGGCACTCAAGGCTTTCTGGAAATGTCACCATCAGATAGAGCTCTCTCTCAACTTTCCAGAAAGGTAAAGTTTGCCTCCTAACTCCTTATATTTTTCAAGTTATGGCTCGGCGGAGTTTTTGTGGAAAATTTTTCCATTTGAGGCCTGCAGCCAATAGGAAGTTGCCATGCGGCAGAGGAGTTCGGGGCGCGGGCAATTTTTGAAAAATTTTCCAAAGACAAAAAAGAGGTAAAATTTGAAATTTTTTCCCACCGATTTGTTTTTGGGCCGTTTTTTTCCCTAAATCTTCAAACGATCATATCTTTTGATCCAGAGCTCAAATTTTCACGTTCTTTATATCATTGGAAAGATGTTAAAATTATCTACATGATTCCATGGTCAATTTCTAATTTTGGTTCAGTTTGGAGAGAAAAAATTTAGAAACGGTTCTGGTACGTGTCCATGGCCAGAAATGACATTTCAACAACCAAATTTAATACAGAATGGGTCGCATTCTTCTCCAATATGGTAAAAAATGACAGGGTATGGGTTTGTAAGGTCCTCCATGCTATTTTAATGCATTTTCCATAAATGAGGAATGGGCTCCCCACATTTTTTATGTTTTCTCTCTTCTGGGCTCGACCCATGCATTGTAAAAGCCAGATTTGGCTCATTTCTTGAGGGTTGAACACTTTTTGGCATTGCAAACTTCTTCTTTCACCTCTAGCAAGTGATAGTTGTAAGAATCAGACCTTTTTCAAAATTTGTAATAGGTTTATACCTCTTTTATTGTGGAATGCAAGAGATTTTTACATGGAATTTTTGTTGCAAATCAGTAGCACACCCCTTGATGTAAATCAGGTTTCTAAGTTGATGTTTCAGGCATCCAGTGTGATTGCACAACATTGAAACCTCTCTCCAAGTGTGGGACTTGTAAAATGAGACAGGAATCTTTAAATTAGAGGCTGGTTCCTCAAAATCCTCTGATCAGATCTATTATTTACACAACTGCAGAGGTTCAGATCCTAATTTTATCTTAATTTGCAAGGAGACAGGGATAAGAAATGAAAAAATTAAAACTAAACTGATAAGGGTGATACACCAAAGGAGTGGTGAGCACTTCTTGCTCATGCAAATTGACACAAATCAGAAATTGTAACATAAAACATCATACACAGTTTGATAAGCTGTAAACAAGGGTTTGAAATGAAGCAAACAACACATACAAATGACTGAAAGCATTCACAAAGCCTGCATTGTGATTTTCAACATCAAAATCCTTGTATTCCAACACCAAAGAGGTAGAAAAACCTATTACAATCCCTGGAAGGTCTGATACTTGCCAAAATCACTTGTTGAAAGTGAAAACAGAAGCTTGTTGTGCAAAAAAAGTGTTCCCCCTTTGAAAAATGAGCCAAATCCAGCTTTTACAGTGCATGGTTCGAGCCTAGGAGAGAGAAAACATGAAAAAATGTGGGAACCATTCCCCATTGACCAAAATGCGTTAAAAACAGCATGGAGGTCCTTACAAACCCATTCCCTAACATTTTTGACCATGCTGGAGAAGAATGCGACCCATTTTGCATTAAAATTAGTTGTTGAAATGTCAGTTCTGTCCATAGGGCACGTAACAAAATCATTTTTTGATTTTCTCCCTCCAAACTGAACCAAAATTCAAAATTGACCATGGAATCTTGTAGAGCATTTCACCAGCTTTCCATTGATATAAAGAATGTGAAAATCCGAGCTCTGGATCGAAAGTTATAGCGATTTGACATTTTAGGGCAAAAACAGGCCAAAATCGAATCGCTTTGATATTTTTGACCTGGACACGTGGCGAGTTCTGATTGGCTGCGGACCTTGCAAGGGAAAATTTCCCACAAAAACTCCATTGAGCCATAACTTGAAAAATACGTGGAGTTAGGAGGAAATCTTTACCTTTCTAGAAAGCTGAGAAAGAGCTCTATCCAATGGTGTCATTTCCAGAAGGTTTTGAGTGCCTAAAAAGTAAAAATTTATGACTGAGGCACAATAGAAAGAAAGAATGAAAGGGAGTTAGCCACAAAATGAGTAGAGGGCACATTTGGATAACAATTTTGGCAACTCAGAGGGGTCATCTACCTGCTGGATGAATGATCAGTAGCCTGAAGCAATCCATTGGGCATGGAGTCATGAGTAGTAGCTTGAAAACTGATCTAAACTTTGAAAACTTCCCTCTGAACCGCTTGAACCCCACTAGACATGGAGTTGTTCCCACCAAAATGCCATCAAAATGAACTCTGCAAGAGCAAAACCAGCAGCACCAAAACTATGTACAAAATGAAAATCATACATGCTCCAAATGGAACATGCAGAGTGTGCACAAGCACTTCTTCTACTGAAAGAAAACCTACCTACTCTACTCTAACTGGAAGCAAAGGTGAGCTAAATGAACCCTGCAACTGGTTGTACAAAATAGCTTCCTTTCTTCAAAATTTATAGCCATGCAAATGATTTAGAGCTGAGTATGGCTGATTGGATGAGTGGAAAATCAACAAGAAGCTGGTCTTCTACCCAAATTAGCAAGGTGTCAGCTAAAAACAAATCCAATACCTCTTTTAGTTGCTCTGCATTTGGATTGGAGAGGTATGACAGCTGATCCTTGGAACTTTGCAGCTCATCCTCATGCTTAGAAGCAAGCATGACTGGTTGTTGCTCCTCCTTTGGCTCCAATGAAGCCAAATAACTGATTGGGCAAGGTCTGATCCATTGAGTATGTCCATAATTCTGATTTTCAACTCCAAGAATGGAGTTCTCTTGTAGACCTTGAATGGATGGTGTGGAAGCAATGGTAGAACCCTTTTGCCCTTTCTCTTCCTCCAATGAAGGATATGAAATATTAAAATCTTCCAATCTTGGTTCCAAAGAGCTTCTATAAGATGTAGGCTGATGTAAATGAATACTCTCCTCCATCACAGTAGGCTCTTATGTTTGGAAGATGGATGATTGTTGGTCATCAAATAGGACTTTACGAAGAGCAACAGTTAGGGGACAAGAAGTCCCTCCTCTTTAATGGGAGAGGTTCCCTTATTCAGAAATGAACTTATTTACAAATATACAAAACATGATTTTCTGGTTAAACTTGGATATTACGAAAGTGTTTTCTATAAAAGATCATCAATTACAAAAGTATTGAGGAATGAGAGTACGAGGATGAGCAAAAAGGCAACATTCAGAATTATAGATAACAGAGTAATTCTTTATGTATGCAGAGTTACAGTGAATTGAAATAAGATCATTTGTATCATATAAATAACATGGAATTTAAAGACACAAATTTCTCTAATTAACATCTGCCAGAACACAAAGTTTCTTAACATAACATAGACAAATGATCTTCACAAAAATTAAATGAAAGCTTGGGGATAAAAGAGATCAGATAAAAAAAGAATGGAAAGCCCTTCTGTATTGATTTCTTTATGGTCTATTTACACTTTCAGAAAATAAGCCAAGTTCTTCCTCCCTTCAAAATGGCATGAAGAGGCCATTATATAGCTTACAAATCAGTTACTCTTTGTAACTACTTCTTTTAACTAAAGATTAGTTAAGGATTTCCAATCGCAATACCTCAACTAATTACAATGAATCCGAGACAAAGAATTAGAAAAGAAGAGAAGAATAAGGAGAAGAAGACAGGTGGTTATGAATGGGAGGGACCCACTGACTTCAACAAATTTACTTCCTGAATCTCTTCAATGCCTCGGCTAAGTCCTCTGCCACGAGGGAATGACGTGTTGGTTGTAGACTGAGCCCAAAATCTGTGGCACTTCTCCATTTCCTTATCAAACTCAACATGAGTATGGTAGAATCATCTGCGCCATTGGTGTAGGGTTTGCATCAGCCATCCTCGACCAAAAAATTGCCATTCAAGATGATGAGCTTCACTGTCCCTGAAATTTGATCTTCATATTGATAGTAATTCAGAGGGTAGAGCCACAAACTAAACTTGGGAAGGAATTACAAAGGGAAGGGATACACGCGCAAGATTTTAGATTGCAAGGGTTCGAGTAATGGATAGCGTGGAAGCAGTGTGAAAAAATGCATAGGGGGGTTTGCTCGTTATATAGCTGATTAGGAGAGAGAAATATAATGAATGCGCATTTACCATAAATTTGAATAAGCAAGATATTCGGGTAGAGTGGGAAAAATAAGCACGAATGGCACTTGGTTCATTTGGGACATGTGAGACGCAAATGCACGAAACATGCGGCTCGGACGATTCGGGTAGAGCGGGGAAAAGACGCACAAATGCCTTTTGGGACATGCGGGATGCGAATGTGCGATACACGCGACTCGGCCGGATCAGACGAAAATGTGACAACGGGGTCCGAGTGAACTTGGGACATTTGGGAAGTGAAAGCGCGAAGTACACGGTTCGGGTGATTCAGCTGAAAATGGAACAACTTGCCCAATTGAACTTGAGACATTTGGGACGTGAAAGTGCGACCGGGCCCGAAAAAGACAAACTCCGGGGAAACCGACTGATCGGGGAACAGAGCACCACCGTTTGAACTTGGGACACGCAGGACATGAAAGCGCGAAGGATGTGGTGTGGGTGATTAGGCCGAAAATGGAACAACTTGCCAAATTGAACTTGGGACATTTAGGATGTGAAAGCGCGACGGGCTCAAAAAAGACAAACTTCAGGGAAAACCGGCCGGTTGGAGAACAGAGCACCTCCATTTGAACTTGGGACACGCGGGACAAAAATGTCTGACAGGCCCCAAAAAAACACACAAAATGACCCAAAAACGTAGAATTTAATCTTAATTTCTGAACTTTTAACATTGAGTACAATAGAGAAGACACTTAAAACTCAAAATTTTGAAATTTTCACTTTCTTAAGAGCAGGGGAATTTTGAGTGGACAATAGCTGGCTCCTTCTGGGGATGACTTGGCATAAATTCAAGGAATGAGACAAGGTAAGAACTTATATAAACTTAGGGAAGAAGACCAGTACCTTATCCATTGGGCCACGGAGTCAAAAAGTAAACCAATACAGAGGACAACACACCAAAACAAAAAGGAAAGAAAAACAAAACGCTGTACAGAATATACAAAGGACTCCCTAATCACCTATGACTTGAAGAACTTAAGGTACTTGCCCACTATAAGGAAGTGGGAGAGGAGAACCATCCATGTAATCAAGATAAAAGGAATTCTTACCAGCAAAGTGTTTGATCTTGAAAGGTCCGAGCCAAAGGGAATCAAACTTGCCATGGCTGCCACGAGGTTCATGCCTTTTATCCCATAACAACACAGTGTCATCCAACTTGGAAGTCTCTGAACTTGGCTTTCCTTATCAAACATGACCTTTACCTTCTGCTGGTGAACAGATATCCTATCAGCAACCTCCAATCTATTCTCATTCAGTTTGTGAAGGTACATAATTCTCTTATCCAAAGCATCGCTGAAACTAGTATCTTTAATGGCCTTCATTAGATGCAAGGCTGGCAGCTCCACTGTCACTGGCAATTGAGCTTCTACTCCATATACCACTTGAAAAGGAGACATTCCAATAGCTCTCTTTGGTGTAATCCTTGTCTGCCCAAAGAGCATCATAGAGCTTCTTGTGCCAGTTTCGTTGAGACTCAGTGACTAATTTCCTTATAATAGTCACCAAATTTTTATTGGTGGATTCTGCCTGCCCATTTCCCTGAGGATAGTAATCTGAGGAGTGAGCCAAAGAGATGCCATACCCATAGCAAAAATTCATTATCTCAGTTGAAGAGAAATTTGAAGCATTATCTGTCACAATCTTGTTAGGTACACCCATACCTTACCAAGATGTTCTCTTTGATGAAGCTGCATACCACTTCAAAAGTAGTACTCTTAACTAGAATAACTTCTACCCATTTGGTGAAATAGTCCGTGGCAGTTAATACATGAGTATGACCAGTACTAGAAGTAGGATTAAGTGTTCCAATGAAGTCCAAAACCCCACTCTTGAAAAGGTTCTTCAATTACAACTGGCTTAAGAGGCAAAGAGGCCAATTTGGGTCTTCCCACGAAGGTCTAACAAGCCTCACATTTATCAACCCACTTGGATGCATCTCTGAACAAGGAAGGCCAATAATATCCTCCACGAAGTATCTTATGAGCAGTGATCATTGATGAATAGTGTCCTCCACATGCCTGATCATGAAAAGCTGAGAGCAACTTTTTCTGCTGTTCCTTGTCCACACATTTCAAAAATCTTCCATCTAACCCACATTTGAACAAGGTGTTTTCCCCGCAATACATACTGCACTGACCTAAGTTTAACAGTCCTCTTTTCTTTGGCAGTTAAATGAGAGGGGAATTCTCCATAGGTGAGAAAATGAACAATATCAGCATACCATTCATCAACTAAGCTAAGAAACAGAACGGTAGGAAGGCCAACTTTGTTCTCCAGTAATTCATGCTTAGCTCCTTTAGCAATGAGCTCACAAAGACCTTTTCCACGAACCAGCTTGGTCGGTTTGATGTCAATGTCATATTCTTGGACCTTAGCAACCAAGTTCCCTCTCTTGGATCCAAATTCTTGTTGTGTGAGAATTGACTTAACAGTTGTATCTGGAACTAACACCATGGAATGAGAATTGAGGATGTAAAAATGAAACTGCTTAACAGCTTTGACCACTGCAAAAGCATGTTTTTCCATCATGGTGTATTTTAACTCATGATCTTTCAGAATATAGCTCATGAATGCAATTGGGAGTTCATGCTCATTAGAGTCTTCCTTGATTCAAAACAGTAGCCAAGGTATTATCTGTGGCATAGCAATAGATAATAAAATCTTTGCTGAAATCAGGATAGGCTAAAACAGGAGTTTTAGCGATAGCTCTTTTGATACCTTCAAAGGATTCCTTTCCTTCAGAAGACCAACCAAACATTTGTTTCCCTTTCATCATTTGAGAAATACTCAAATTTAACTCTGCAAAATCAGGAATGAACCTTCTTAAAAAATTGATCTTACCAAAGAAAGAGTGCACGCCCTTTTTGCTGGTTGGGAGAGGAATTTGCTGGATAGCTTGAACTCACTCAGGATCAATCTTAATACCATCTTTGGAGACAATGTGCCCTAATAATTTTCCCTCTATGACATAAAAGACAGATTTTTTAGGATTCAAAGAAATCCCATGTTCTCTGCATCTTAGCAGAACTGTCTCCAAGTGGTCAAAATGATCCACCCTTGTTTTAGAAAACACTGTCAAGTCGTCAAGGTATATGATGATACACTTCCCTTTCAAACTTCCAAAGGCCAGATCCATAGCTCTCTGAAAAGTGGCACCAACATTAATGAGCCCAAAAGGCATTCTCTTGTAAGCAAAGGTACCCCAAGGAGTAGTGAAAGTTGTTTTATGTTGATCTGCAGTATCAACCTCTACCTCATTCTATCCCGAGAATCCATCAAGCATAGATAACATTTCAGATCCTGTTACTACTTGCAAGACCTAATCCATCATGGGAAAAGGATAATTATCTTTTAAAGAAGCCTAATTCAGATTCTTGATATCAACACAGATGCAGATCTCACCATTCTTCTTCCTAACAGGCACAATATTGGCAATCCATGTTGAATGGTGGATGGGAAAAATGATTTTGGCCTTCCACAACTTCTGTATTTCCTGAAAGATGGTGTCAGCTATTTTGGGGTTGTATTGCCTCTGTTTCTGCTTAAAAGGCTTAATTCCAGGCTTGAGAGGAATAAAATGCTGCATATCTTTTGGTTTGAAAGCTTTTAAATCTTCATAAGAGTAAGCAAGAACATCCTTATACCTCTTTAAAAGATCAATTTCTTTCTTCCTCTCATCTGCTGTGCAACATTTTCCAATGTTCACGAGCTTAGGATCAGTAGAACTCCCAATATTAATTTTATCATACTCATCTGATTGTTGAGGTCCCCAGTAGAAGCTCTAGACTTTACATACCTGTCATGTTTATCAAATAGTTCCTCTAAACTCACCAATCCTTTAGGAATCTTGTTTCCTTTGAGATTGATGCATCCATCCTGATCCATTTCTTCTCCTTGGGTGACTGCTTTGTCAAAGGGTACACTTTCACAAGGCAGGTTGTCGCTTCCTTCAAAATACAGCTATTCAAAATTACCCTTTAGTTCTAAGAAAGAAAGCAAGTGTTGATCATCATTGAAAACTTGCCAGTTATTGGTATTATCAGGTACACTAGGCCGATGGACCATCTCAATGGTGAACTTGTCTTGAGAGAAGTCAGGATGAGGAATCAGTAGTGACCTTGAGATTGCTAGCGAATCAGCCCTGTTGTTCTTCTCCCTGGGTATTGCTTCGATGGAGAAAGCATCAAGAAATTCAATGGAATCCAAAACCTGATTCTGGTAATGTTTCAACCTTCCATTTTTTACCTGGAAAAAGGATTCTAACTTACTTTACAATCAATTCCACATCACCACGAGCCAGAAGATTCTTTACACCTTGTTCTTTGGCCACTTGCAATCCAAGAATGAGAGCCTCATACTTTGCTATATTATTAGTATTTTTAAACTGCAACTTGAATGAAAAAGGATGAAGGCTTCCTTCAGGTGACACCAGTAAGACACCCAGCTCCAGAATCAATTGAGGAACAACTTCCATCAAACTCTAAAATCCAAACACCATTAGGATCTTTAGGTGACACTTTGGGGAGTTGGATTTCATCAGGGGACATAATCATGTAGTTACCATGCCCCCATATCCTCATAGAGTATTTGTGCTTTAGGATCATCCGTTTTTTGTACAATATACTTAGACTACTTCTCAGGCAGCAACTTCTTCATTTGCCCATTAACAGGTATGAGTACATGTGACCAATCCATTTGAATTTCTCCACTCACATCTTTACAGAAGTTCCTACTTAGCAACATCCCGTATGAAGGAGGAATATCCGCTACTAAGATGGTAGCCAAAACTCTCTTCTCAGGCAAAGCAACAAAAGCCACTTGTGCATCTTTAATTCTTTTGACCAGGGGCACTTCCTTACTCTCCATAGAGTAACAAGATCCATAAGTGCGTGTGAGGGTTAAGCCTAAGGCATGAGCTACTTTAGCAGGCATCACATTGTCTGAGGCTCCTGAGCCTATGGCCAGCTATAAGAAGTGTTACATAAAATGGTTTGATTTTGTCATTAGGTGAGGTGACAGCGGCTACCAGAATAGGCTGTGGTGCAGAAGGAGTGGGTAAAAGGCCTTTAGAGGTGGTCTTAGAATGGGAATTGACAAAGTGAATCATTTTAGCAAAATCTTTGGGATGGGTTTGATAATACTCAGCCTCTGAGATTTGAACCTTAGTCTTTTTCAGGTGATCAATAATATCAAAAGACCCGGAAGTGGACGGGCCATCATCACTTGAGATCCTAGGTTTATCAACTTTAGGGGGAAAAAGAAATAACTTTAATAGCAGGATTGACAGGACTCACCTTTGGTGTAGATGAAACGGGGATAGGAGATCCTCTTTTTGCAATTACAGGGATAGTTATCAGCTTCTCCTTAGATTTCTTGGGGGGCTGCATCACTTTCCTCCCTCTGATTTGTTTTCTCTTGAGTCATGACTACAAATGATTCGCTATTTATGTCTCCTACTACTTCATCATAATCATCTCCATCATCAATGCCCTCAGTGGTGAAGAAATTTACTCGATATCCCTCAAGTTCATTTGTTTCATCATCAACTTCTTCCACAAATTCCTCGCAAGCTTCATTATCCTCATCATCATCTGGTTCCTCAACTTCATAGGTTGCATTGACAGGAACTTTAACAGGAGGTCCTTCAAGCGCTAATCTTGTTTGAGAAGCAGGCAAATGATTTCTGGGCTGAAAATTCCTCCTTGGAATGTCTGCATAGGGAGCATGCTGAGCCAATTGTTTCTTTATGGCAATGAGATCATTCGCAAGTTTTTGAACCAATGGATCAGTATTAGGTCCGGCAGTGGAAGAGGAGGAAGAAGCAGACTTAGATTTGGAAGGGTCTCTCCTCAACTTCCCTAACATGATTAAATCATCCTCGACACTAACAACAAGAGTTTGATCTTCAGCCAATGTTGCGAGATTAGCCCTTCTTAGTGAATAACTAACTTCAAGCGATTGGGCATTTAGGAAGAAACATTTTTGAATTTGATCAACAGGTCGAGTATTTGCTGGAATTTTATTAATTAACCTGTTGAATCGGGCCACAAATTCTCTCATGGGATCTGGTGAATCTTTCTTTATCTGAGAGATTTGGGCTAGCAAGGCATGCACATCTTTTGCTGGTTTGAAATGGTTTTCAAACCTAGTTCTCATGGTGTCCCAGCTAGTGATAGCACCAACCGGAAGGTGATAGAACCAATCAGCAGCATTATCTTGTAAAGTCTCAACGAACAGTCTCACGGAGACGTCTTCATGTTCAACTCCCAGAACTTCACATGCAACTATGAAGGTTGTGATGTGTTCATCAGGATGCACTTTGCAATCGCCTTTGAATTTAGGGAAGTTCTTCCAGTTACCTGTGGGTAACTCATGCAAAGGCTGAGGAAGAGCAAGGGGCTCGACAACGATGACCCCAGGGCAATGGTACCCCCCGCCATTCTTGGAAAAATGGCTTGGAGAGGAACTGCAACACTAGCAAGGATCAAAGCTCAAAGATTAGGACTAGCTGGTTCTGAAGGAATACCACCCATAGGAATTCTATCTTGAACAGGTGGAGTGCTTGTCGAACGAGTCCTTCTATTTCTTGTTGAAGGGAAAGGAAAACCCCGCTGCTCCAAAAGCTGAAACTGAGAATCTTCAATACCAAGGGCCCTTCTCCCTCGAGTAAAACTCAGAGTCCTCAGATCAAAGGATGATAAAAAATTACAGAACTGGAATATGATTTTCCCCAGCGGAGTCGCCAAAAACTGTTGGTCGTCAAATAGGACTTTACGAAGAGCAATAATCAGGGGACAAGAAGTCCCTCCTCTTTAATGGGAGAGGTTCCCTTATTCAGAAACAAACTTATTTACAAATATACAAAACATGATTTTCTGGTTGAACTTGGATATTATGAAAGTGTTTTTCTATAAAGATCATCAATTACAAAAGGACTGAGGAATGAGAGTACAAGGATGAGCAGAAAGGCAACATTCAAAATTATAGATAACAGAGTAATTATTTATGTATGCGGAGTTACATTGAATTGAAACAAGATCATTTGTATCATATAAATAAGATGGAATTTAAAGACACAAAGTTCTGTAAATAACATCTGCCAGAACACAAAGTTTCTTAACATAACACAGATAAATGATCTTCACAAAAATTAAATGAAAGCTTGGGGATAAAAGAGATCAGATAGACAAAGAATGGAAAGCCCTTCTGTATTGATTTCTTTATGGTTTATTTACACTTTCAGAAAATAAGCCAAGTTCTTCATCCCTTCAAAATGGCGTGAAGAGGCCATTATATAGCTTACAAATCAGTTACTCTTTGTAACTACTTATTTTAACTAAATATTAGTTAAGGATTGCCAATTGCAATACCTAAACTAATTACAATGAATCCGAGACAAAAAATTAGAAAAGAGGAGAAGAATAAGGAGAAGAAGACAGGTGGTTATGAATGGGAGGGACCCCACTGACTTCAAAATTCACTGCCTGAATCTCTTCAATGCCCTCGGCTATGTCTCTGCCATGAGGGACTGTCATCACCAATCTGGCACTATGATAATTCTTCACCGAGAACTCCTCGTGCTATGATTATTTACTAATGCACAGACTTTATTTTGGTGGATGTAATCTGGAAACAAAACAACAACCGAACACAAGAATACCATTGACTATGATAAGACAGAATGACGACAAATATGAAATATCAAAATAAATTATAATATTAACATGAAACTGTTACAATCTCACCCATGAGATACTTCAACAAGACTATGGGAGAAACTTTACAATTACACCTCTTGATGGCTTCTTCAACACACCTTTAACTGATGGCTTCCTTCGCACACTTCCTACAATATTTCTCACTACTTCTTTCTATGCTAAATGAGGGGGGTGGCCTCTCTATTTATAGAACTTCCAGGCTTATCCATCCTATCTCTAAGATAGGATAAGAAATCCACTCTGACGAATCATATTCCATACCTTAACTCTTATCTGTACATGTAAGCTTATCTGTTAAGATAAGATAAACCTTATCATTTTACATGGGTTCCACATTTTTAGACTTTTTACAAATAAAATACACAAAATATTTATGACCTCACTCCTTGTCCTTATTACCAATATAATATTTCTAATTCCTAATCATGTAGACCCTACTTCTCTAATTACCCAAACTTTGACATTTTAACATTACCGGACCACTTACGACAAATATTTACTTTTTACAACATTCCTATTGTACTTTGACTGTTACCGTACTCCACATTATTGGCGGCACCGTACTGACGGCGCCGTTATCTTCTATCAGAAGCTACTACTAATTATACTTAACAACATCCTATTCCTAATACATACATTAATGAAATAGAAATTATGGAGGAAAATTTTAGTGTCGACATCTTCCCCCTTCCTAGCTTCTACTCCGTCCTCGGAGTAGACTATTCTGGTGCTTGGAAAATCTTCAACTTGTCGTGGTTGACCCATTTCGTAATGGGAGTGCCATCCAATTCCTCCAGTCGGTACGTACCATTTTCATGCACAGCTACTATTTTGTAGGGCCCCATCCATTTTGGAAGAAATTTTCTCTGTCTTCTTTTTTTGTATCTGGAATCATATACTAGGACCAAGTCATTCACTTGAAATGGAGACCATTGGATCTTTTGATCAAAGTATTCCTTCTGCTTCATTTTCTTCTTATGGCTTGTATCCTTTGCTATTTCCCTCATTTCTTCTAGCAAATGAAGATGTACCAACCTTTCTTTTACTGAATCACTTTCATCCATCCTTTCATTTTTCATAACTCTCACAGTGGGAATATCAAACTCAATAGGAAGAACTGGATCAATGCCATAGGCCAACTGAAATGGGGAGTATCCTGTTGCTGACTTTGATGTTGCCCTATATGCCCACAATGCTGCATGAATCCTTTTATCCCATTTATGTACCTGCAAGGCTGCATCTTTTGCTAGAATTTGACACATCACAAAATTTGTTCGTTCCACCTGTCCATTTGTGCTTGGCTTGTATGTTGTTGCCTTCCTGTGCTTGATAGAAAACTTATTGACTAGGGCTTCTACCACCTCATTAATGAAGTGGCTTCCTTGATCTGTTACAATTTCTAATGGACAACCAAATCTGGTGACAATGCGTTCATATATGAACCTTGCCACTTCATCCATGGAAGTTGTTTTCAATGGCCTAGCTTCAACCCACTTGGTTAAATAATCTGTGGCAACTACAATATACTTATTTTGGCGTGATGTAGTTGGAAGTGGACCTACAATGTCTATTCCCCACTTTTCAAAGGGACCAAGTGGAAGAATAGGACATAATGGAGCTGATGAAGTCTTACGGTTACCATGTGTTTGACAAATATCACATGTCTTACAATAATTATAACAATATTTAAAAAGAGTGGGCCAGTGATAACCTGCATCCAAGATCCTTCTTACTGTAAGTTGTCCAGAGAAGTGCCCTCCACATGTACCATTGTGGAATTCTTCTAGCAGCTCCTTTCCTTGATCACGTCCAACTACCCTCTTGTACTGTCCATCAGGTCCTATTCGAAATAATGCTCCATGCAGAATAGAATATGGATGACTGGCTTGAGTAATCTTTCTCTTAGTCTTTGCATTGGCACCATCAGGAAACTTGAATTCATTCAGATAATTCCAAATATCTATGTATTCACTAGGGATTGTGTCAAGGGAGAACAATGCTGCATCGGGAAAATCATCATCATCACAAGATGATCCTAAACCATCATAGGCTCGAGAGAGTGCATCTGCATTGACATGCTTCTTTCCTGGCCTATCTATAATATCAAATTCAAATTCTTGTAGCAAAATTATCCATCTTGCTATCCTCCCTGATGGGTTAGGCTTATTGACAATATATTTCAGAGCCTGATGATCCGTTACAACTATAAATTTCTGCCCTAGCAAGTAATTTCTAAACTTCTTTACAGCAAAAATGATAGCCAGAGCCTCTTTTTCAGTTACAGTATAGTTTACCTCAGCACTGCTCATTTGTCTGCTCCCAAAGTAAATTGGATGTTCATTCCCATTTTCATCCTTTTGGCTCAAAGTACTTCCTAGTGCTGCATCTGAGGCATCAGTGTACACAATGAATGGCTTGCTCCAATCTGGATTCTTCAAAACAGGTGAAGACACCAGGGCTTCCTTCAATTGTCCAAAAGCTTCATGTGCCTTATTTCCTGGTTCATAAGTAACATCCTTCTTCAAGAACTGGGTTAGTGGCTGTGGAATCTTTGAGAAATTCTTGATGAACCTTCTATAGTAACCCACATGGCCTAAAAATGATCTCAACTTACTTCTATTAAGAGGAAATGGTAAATCTTTGATTTTTGAAACTTTATCAGGATCAGTACCAATACCATCTCTGGATACAACATGCCCTAACAAAACGCCTTTAGAACATCCAAAGACACACTTTGTAGGGTTTAGTGAGGCTTGTGCTTCATCTAACCTTTGAAATGCTATCTCCATTTGGTGCAGGTGGTCCAACTTGCTCCCATAGATGCAAAAATCATCCAGAAATACTCTGATGAAGGTCCCAATGTAGGGTTCGAACACCCTATTCATCAAACGCTGGAATGTTGCTGGAGCATTACACAACCCAAAAGGCATAACTCTATAAGCAAACGTTCCCCAAGGAGTGGTGAACGTGGTCTTCAGCTGATCTTTCTCTGCTATACGAACTTGGTTGTAGCCGCTATATCCATCAGCAAAACTATAGCACTCCTGGCCAGCTACTTCGTCCAAGATCTGATCTGAAAATGGAAGAGGGTAATGATCCTTCTTTGTTGCCTTATTGAGCTTCCTGTAATCAACACAAATGCGTAGCTTCCCATTCTTTTTTATTGAGATCACAATGGGAGAAACCCATTCTGAATTCTCCACAACAAATATGAATCCTGCATCAAGCAACTTATCTATTTCTTCTTTTACAGTCTTGGAAAAATTAGGATTCATTCTATATGGCATTTGCTTTATGGGCTTAGCACCATCTACCAGCTCAATACAATGTTCTACCCAACTTACTTGACGGAGTTCCTTGTAATCAAAAGTGAATAGGTGTATGTACCTTCGAAAGAGCTGGAGGTAGGATTCCTTCTCACTCTCCATCACAGCATCACCAATCTTTATTTGTTGGAGACGATCATCAACTTCTTCTTCAGATAATTTTATGGGGTCATGAGTTGGTGTGACTGGCAGGATATCCATGACTGAAACATCCACCTCACTTTCTTCATCTTCAGTGTCCACTTCACTGGTACTAGAGTAATCAGAGGATGTCCAATCATCAGTTTCATCACTTGAATCCACAGGTTCTACTTTATGATGTCGAGGGATCACGTTTATCTTCACCCTCTCTCTACCATGTCCAAGTGTCATGAAACCTTCATTCCAGTAGTTTCTTGCATGAACTCTCCTTAGCCATGGTCTTCCCAGCAGCATTGGGTACGCAACAGTACCATTTTTCATCACCTGAAAGTCTACCACACATACAACACCCATAACAGATATTGCCACATTTGAAACTACACCTTCTGGTTTAGTTTTTCCCTTATTTAATGACCTTAACATAAGTGTTGAAGGGCGATCAATTTTTAAACCCAACATATTCATTACAGACTCGGTCATTACATTAACTGCAGCACCTCCATCAACTAAGACATCATGAATTGAAATACCATTACATAATACCTCAGCTTGTGGAGCATAGGGATCTGCCTCTGCCTCCAAAATAGGGACCTCAACCTCCTTCCTTCTTCGAGCATTGAGTCCACCTCGCAACTCCCGCCTCTTCTCAGAAGACATAGCCAAGAGTTGACCATATGTAATATTTGCAGGCCTTTTGGACAGATCTTCCAAGATGGAGTATGGTCCTTGCCCCTGTGAAATCAGAAAATCCTGCACACCCAACTTTCTTCTCCTATGTTTCTTACTAGTTTCTCCTTTCATCTTCTTAGGATCATTTCCATCTTGATTATCTTTTTCTTTCTTTCTTTTTGTTACAAACACATCTACTTCATTATTTCTACTCTTATCTACTACATCAAAAGAATTCACAGGTGCTTTTCCTTTATCATTATCTCCTTTACCAGATGTAGAAGCTCTATCTGGACAATTATACTTATAATGACCCTTTTTATAACAACCATAACAAACAACTTCAGAAATATTTCTTTTTGGACCTCTATCTCCTCCCTGAGAACTAAATTCCTTTCCTTGAAGAAGATTAATAGTTAACTGACCCATCTTTTTGAGCAGATCTTCATACTCAGTAGATGTACTAGGAGAAATATTTGTGCTCACCGGGAGTGGTTGTGGATTCAGGACCAAAGGTGCTGGTGTAGGCTCTACTTTAGCAACAATTTCTTTGGGCTCCTCTTCCATGCTTTCTTCTTGCCTTCTTGCAATCTCCTTTGCTTGTTCAATGGTAGCTGGGTGGTCATACTTCACTCGTTGTCTGATCTCTGGCTTCATCCCAAGAATGAAGTGCTTACAGAGGAGATTATCCATGCCATTCATCAACCCATCCGCTAGTCCTTCCTTCCGGATCTGGGCATCGAGCTTCCTCCTTAGCTCTAGAACACGAGCATGATAATCCCTTATCTTCTCCTTCTCTCCTTGGGATAGCTTTGTGATCTCGATCATGAGATCTGCATATTTCTGTTGTTCACCAAATTCTTCAAGAAAACTTTCAGTTAATAAATCCCATGAATTTTTCACATTATCACCTAGTGTTTCAAACCACCTAAGTGCTGAACCATCCAAAAAGGTAGGAAAAAATTCAGTCCATTGTTCCCTTCTTATAAGGCCATTACAAATACAAGATCGCTTAAACTCTTGAATGAAAGAAGAAGCATCTTCATTAGATTGAGCTGAAAAAACAGGAATCTTTCCCATTTTCAAAAGTAACCACCGTGAAATACCAACCCACAAGTACAATCAACAAGACTTATGTGCATAAAATAATTGGAATTACTATAGAAATGACCACGGTAAACTATGGTAAAACTTGACTTACTACAGTAAAAACTGACTTTACTGTGGTAAACACTATTCACGGTAAAAAGTGAAGTTACTGCAGTAAATACTATTCACGGTAAAAAGTGACTTTACTGTGGTAAATACTATTCCAGCAAAAAGGACTTTACCAGGGTAACTACTATTCATGGCAAAAATGACTTTAACATGGTAACTACTATTCACGGTAAAAATGACTTTACCATGGTAACTACTATGCACAGTAAAAACAAGGTTACCCTCCAATTGATT
This sequence comes from Taxus chinensis, assembly GCA_019776745.2. Taxonomy (NCBI): domain Eukaryota; kingdom Viridiplantae; phylum Streptophyta; class Pinopsida; order Cupressales; family Taxaceae; genus Taxus; species Taxus chinensis. The sequence goes on from CM034150.1 coordinate 725,004,616, forward strand.
TTTGACTAAGTGGGAATATCTCTCCAGAAAATCCACCAACGAGGAATGGTCCCAGCAATGGAACCAAAATGTCATCACCAATCCGGCACTATGATAATTCTTCACCGGGAACTCCTCGTGCTATGATTATTTACTAATGCACAGCCTTTAGTTTGGTGGATGTAATCTGGAAACAAAACAACAACATAACACAAAAATACCATCGACTATGATAAGACGGAATGATGACAAATCTGAAATATCAAAGTAAATTATAATATTAACATGAAATTGTTACAATCTCACCCATGAGGTACTTCAACAAGACTATGGGAGAAACTTTACAATTACACCTCTTGATGGCTTCTTCAACACACCTTTAACTGATGGCTTCCTTTGCACACTTCCTACAATATTTCTCACTACTTCTTTCTATGCTAAATGAGGGGGGTAGCCTCTCTATTTATAGAACTTCCAGGCTTATCCATCCTATCTCTAAGATAGGATAAGAAATCCACTCTGACGAATCATATTCCATACCTTAACTCTTATCTGTACATGTAAGCTTATCTCTTAAGATAAGATAAACCTTATCATTTTACATGGGTTCCACATTTTTAGACTTTTTACAAATAAAATACACAAAATATTTATGACCTCACTCCTTGTCCTTATTACCAATATAATATTTCTAATTCCTAATCATGTAGACCCTACTTCTCTAATTACCCAAACTTTGACATTTTAACATTACCGGACCACTTACGACAAATATTTACTTTTTACAACATTCCTATTGTACTTTGACTGTTACCGTACTCCACATTATTGGTGGCACCGTACTGACGGCGCCGTTATCTTCTATCAAACACTACTACTAATTATACTTAACAACATCCTATTCCTAATACATACATTAATGAAATAGAAATTATGGAGGAAAATTTTAGTGTCGACAGTACCTTTGAGGACAGAGAGGCCCGGCGAGAGGCATCGACAATCATGATCATCACCTGGTTCGGGATGAGGTGTGAGGGTCTAAGTAAATGTTGTCGAGGTATAAGAATAAATAAGGATGCCGACCTGCGTGTCGATGATAGAGAAGATGTATTTGTTTAACATCTAAATAAAACTGAATATGTATGTTGATTTGAGTTATGATAATAATAAGAATGTTTTCATTTGGACTTTTTTATTTTGAAAAAGGATAAAGAGGAATGTGACTAAATAGAAATACACAAAAATATTTATATTTACCACACATGATAGGTTATGGTAGGGGATGGTCGAGCTAACCTTGGGAGACCCCATATCTCCGAAGTGCTGCCTACATAGCCCATTGCACAAAGCAAGGAGGGGCCTTAGACCGATGTAGTTCTCCCTTAAGACCAGGGAGAGGTGAATTCAGGCAATTTAGGTATGGTTAGGCAATTTGTTGGTTGTTAAAAATATTGATATTGATATTGGTAGGGTAATGTTGTTGGTGTTGGTAATGAATTGGTGATTTTGGAATAGGTATAGGTGAAGCGAAAGTTAGCCTACCCAAGTGGTAGGGAACCATGTCCGGATTAAGATCAACACATAATCCTAGATGCGAGTCAAAGAGGAAAGAGTGCTCCGTAGGTGAAAAGAGCTAAACAAACCACATAATAACGTAGAATGAGCTTGAACCCCTAGGTACCGTGCATAGACGAGAAGTCAATAGGTGAAAAGAGTTGTATGATCACAATATATTGGGTGTACGTCACGTCCCTTGAGTTTAAACAAATGGTGAGGTGAGGTGGATGGTATAGCTGAGGTATGGAGAACTTATTACAAAGTGAGTGTGCTGACGAAGGAGAACCTACCCTAAATAGACAAATCCATGACTCAAAAGTTCTTTTGAATGTGGATTTTATTTTACTGAATATAGACTGATCGATGCGGGAAGTCTACAAGGGATATTGATTGTATTATTCTTGAGGTCTTCACGAAGCTGATCAATGCGAGAAGCTTCTAATAAAGGCTGACTGTGTATAGCTGTCCTTCAAGGGAGCAGTCTATTTATAGTAGTAGATGTGATTTTAGTGCATAGCTGTCCTTCGGGGGAGCAGTCTATATATAATAGCAACAATAGTTTGGCACATAGTTGTCCTTCGAGGGAGCAGTCTATATATAATTTAGATAGCTAGATGTCCTTTTGGCGTAAAGCATCTAGTTTGGTAGGAAGTTTGACTCAAGAAAATCCCATAAGCATATAATTAAGAATGTGTCATTTTAATACTTTGAAGTCATGGAATAGACTAAAAAGGGAAGGCATCTTTAAGGGGAGGTGAGAATCAAACAAAGCTTGTATGTAGGAAACAAAGTGTATGTGGTGGTAAGTGAGCTTAAGGGACTAGCGGTAGGTAGATAAGAAGTGATATAACACTAAATTCAACAGTAGAATGGTCGAATATGCAAGGCATTAAGGAGTTCAGGCTCAGGTTTACCATTAAGCGAAGCTAAACGATAAGTGCCTGATCCATAAGTGTGACTGATTATGTAAGGCCCAATCCAATTGGGAGAAAATTTTCCACGTTTTCTCTTTTCTAGTTTGGTTACATGTTGATTCTCTTTGAGGACAAGATCACCAACCTTAAAGGTATGCTCATGAAGTCGCTTATCATAAGCACGCTTGATGCGTTTTTGATATATTTGAAGGTGATCAAGAGCTATAAGACGAAGCTCGTCAAGAAGCTCCAATTGGGCCAACCTCTCTTGGCGGAAATCATCGTTGGTGAGAATATCCTGAAGAGATATTCTGAGGGAGGGTATTTGTATTTCGAGAGGAAAGACAGCCTCGGTACCATATACCAAAGAAAAAGGTGTGGCATTAGTGGAGGTACGAATGCTAGTATGATAAGCCCAAAGGGCAAAGGGGATGTGATCGAGCCAATTTCTTCCGGACTCATTGACAACTTTCATAAGGATTTTGGTTAGGGTTTTATTAGAAGATTCGGCTTGTCCATTTGCTTGTGGATAATAAGGTGATGAGAAACTAAGTTTGATACCAAAGTTGTCACAAAGGTCTTGCAACAACTTATTTTTGAAAGATTTTCAACCATCTGTTATCAGGCGATGAGGAACACCAAAACGACAAATAATGTGATGATTAATGAATTCTACAATTTTTTAATTTTTTAGTTGAAATGAGTGGAATAGCCTCCACCCATTTTGTGTAATATTCTGTTGCTATGATTATCCAACGGTGACATTGCGAAGAGGGTGGGTGAATCTCACCAATAAGGTCTAAACCCCATTGTGAGAAAGGCCAAAGATCTCGGGTGACCTGTAGCGGGTGGCTAGGAGTATGTTGAAGGTTAGCATGTTGTTGACACATAACACAACGCTTAACATATTCGTAGCAATCGTTATTGAGAGTAGGCCAATAATAACCTAGGTGAAGGATTCGTTTGGTCATGGCAAGGCCGCTAAAATGTCCACCACAAATACCGTCATGGACCTATTGGATGGTATAGGTGACCTCCGCGCCGGTTAGACATCGAAGGAGGATGCCATCAAAACCACGTTTATAAAGGAGTCCCCCCATAATGACATAACAAGAAACACGTTTAAGAAAAGCGTGTTTGCCGGTACGAGTAAGTTCAGATGGGAGAACAGAGGTTGTAAGGTAGTCGTGAAATTGGTGATACCAGGTATCCCACAAATTAGTAGACACATTATTTATCATACAAACAACCGAGGTTGAGTAAGATGGGGCAAAGAGTTATTGGACCAAGACGAAAATGTCAGAGTCAGTTGATGAAGCTGGAATTTGCGAGGCTAAGCAAGCCATAGTATCCACAAATTTGTTAGTGGAGCGGGGAATGGTTTGGATAGAATAATGAGTAAATAAGGCTAGAAGTGAATCCACATAATGTTTATACTTTTGAAGTTCCTCATTTTTGCATTGGTAGATGCCCATAACTTGATTGACTACCAATTGAGAGTCACCAAAAATATTGATAGATTTGACACCTAAGTGTAATGCAACCTGGAGACCCAGAACAAGGGCCTCGTATTCCGCTGTATTATTAGTGCAGGGGAAATCGAGTCGGAATGAGAGAGGCATAGGCTCAGCGTCGAGAGGTATGAGAACAATGCCGGCTCCTCCGCCACGCTGGCATTTGAATCCATTGAAGAAGAGGGTCATTGGATACGAGTCCTCTCTGAGTGAAAGAGTGGCGATGAGTTCGTTGGGGAATGTAAAATTGGTAAATTGTTCCCTAGGTAAAGGGGCTTCCGCAAGTTGGTCTGCGATGTTTTGTCCTTTGATTGATTTCTGGTGGACAAAATCAAGGTCGAGGTCGGCGAGGAGCATGAGCCATCGGGTGATAAGTTGGTTTAGATGAGGTTTGGCATACATGTAATGGATGGGGTCCATGTTGGTGATGACGAAAGTTTTGTGATTCAGAAGGTAGTGTCGGAGTTTGGTGGCCACGAATGAGAGGGCTAGGCACAACTTTTCTACATGTGTATACCTGGTCTCATAGTCCACCAAAGTACGACTTATATAATAAACGGCTTGTTCTCGATTCTTGGAGTCACGATGTGCAATCATGGCCCCTACAACGTGGTCAGTGGTGGAAAGGTAAAGGTAGAAAGGGCGGTCGTCCTGAGGTGGGATAAGCATGGGTAGCTACAAGAGATAAGCTTTGAGAGCTCAAAGGCTTGGTGGCACTCTTCGTTCCATTGAAAGTCAATGTGTTTTTTAAGGAGGTGATGGAAAGGTTGACATCGATCCGAGAGTTGGGAGATGAAATGTCAGATAGATTGGAGCTTACCTTGTAAACTACGCAATTGTTTGAGATTAGCAGGTGGGGGCATTTCTAGGATAGCTTTTACTTTAGATGGGTCGACCTCAATGCCACGCAAAGAGACGATAAAACCAAGAAGTTTTCCCGAAAGGACACCAAAGACACATTTCTTTGGTTGAAGACGGACAGAATATTGTAACAGGCGATCAAAAATAATGGTTAAAAAATCAAGATGTTCGCTACGATGTTTAGATTTGCCAAGAAGATCATCGACGTAATCTTCAAGGATCGTGTGCATAATGTCATGAAAAATGTAGGTCATAGCCCGCTTATAGGTTGCACTAGCATTCTTAAGGCCAAATGGCATGACACGATAACAGAAGGTTCCCCAAGGAGTTATAAAGGCAGTTTTATGTTGATCAGTCAAGGGCTACCAAAATTTGATTGTATCCCGAAAAGGCATCCATGAGAGAAAGCATCTCATGGCCCGCAGTGAGATCAAAAATTTGATCAATACTTGGGAGGGGGAAGTCATCCTTGGGGCAAGTGAGGTTAAGGTCTCGGAAATCCGTGCATATCCGAAGTCCCTCTCGTCGCTTTAGTGACAGGTACGATGTTAGAAATCTATTGAGGATAGTCAATAGGCAGGATGAAGGAAACAAAAAGGAGTCGTTGAATCTCTTCTTTGACCAAGAGGGTAATGTGTGGATGCATTTTTCTCAGCTTTTGTTTGACTAGTTTGGAATCATGGTTTCAGGGTGATGTTATGGATAGCAATGGTCAGGATCAATTCCTGGCATGTCAGCGTAGGACCAAGCGAAAGCTTGGTTGCGGAGCACGGAGAAAGGTAGTAAAGGTGACTTGTTCTGATGCGTTAAGGGATTGTCTGATCTTCACAATGTGAGGATATTCCTCTGTGTGGATGTTGATTTCTATAGTAGACTCGTTCAGCATGGTTTGAGTTTCAGATGGTAAGGCGCGTTGAATATAAGAGTCATCCGCACCAAGGTAAGTGAGGATGGAGTCATCATCCTGGCACTCAACAACGTTAATTGAAGGTGAGTCCTCTTCAATCATGTCTGGATATAGAAGGGGGATAGAAGAGGGGTCCTCATTATCACGTTGATAAGTGAGAGGACCTAGGAAGATAGCATTTATGAAAAAAAAAAGTTAGGAGGGATAGATTCAGGATCTATCGACTCTGTGGGTGACGAAGGCAAAATGGGTGATGATGGTTCGGTAGGGGTGACGTTGTCATCTTCCAGAAGACAACTGACACGAGGTTCCTTCGGTGTAAGTGTTCCAGGAAATCCGAGACCACTACGATCATTGTGCTTGCGTGTAGTTACGGGGATGATTGTATGTCGGCCTTGTTCATAAAGACCAAAACCAAAGCCTTTCCAAGCACAGCGAGTCAAGAAGGTAAGGGAAAAACGACGATTTGTCAGGTATTGAAAATCAGATTGGAAAGGAACCACACCAAGAGGAGGTTCAGGGGTTAACGGAAGATGCGTCGACACCCCCATATGTTAGGTTAGTGCGGCAATGAGGTGGTCCGTAGGGGATTACTTCCCCCACATGACGGTCATAGGTAGGATGTGCATGTACCTGTCTGTACTCCTGTGGGGTATGGAAAGAACTAACGTTATATAGGTGATACTCCCCCAGCGTAAGGTGTTGAAAAACATCTACTAAGGGGTCGGAGGTTGGGATGTTATCTGCGGGAAAGGAAGTAATATTTGTAACAACAGTTTCATTTGAAGTTGAAGGTGCAGTTGAGGTGGATGGTTGAGGCACATTTGAAGTGGATGGCTAGGTTGGATGAATGGGTGTCTTGACTGGTACAAGCACATCATTAGGGTGATACAACATATTGCAAGTTTTGAAGGGGTGAGGATTAGCTTTTACGGTGTAGGACTTCCCCTCGTACTCAAATTTTATGCATCTATGTAAAGTGGAGGGAACGCATCCCATAGCCCGGATCCAAGGGTGACCTAGACAACATATTGTATTGGAACTCTCCCTCAAGGACATAGAAGAGTTCAGGTAAAGTATGTGGTCCTACACGAATGTTGAGGATCATGGTGCCTAAAGTAGAAGTAATAGCATCATTGAACGATCGCAACATGATGGGGTTGGCACACATGCAACTAGAAGGGATATTCATTTGTTGGAAGGCTTTTGAAGAGATGATGTTTAGGCTAGCACCCCCGTCAATCATAACATGACGTACCCAAATATCCCGAACGTACGCTGAGATGAAAAGAGTAGGGTCAGGATCTTCTGGCACCGAAGTCAATAATTTCGTCTTCGGAGAAACTGACAGCAGCAGCTTGTTGTACAGAGACATAAGAAGTTGGGGCAGTGGATTGTTTGGTGAGAGAAGCAACATGATTGGGTGTAAGAATGGAGGTAACAGGCAGGGTTTCATTAGGTAAGACCTCGATCCCTTGACTAATTTCAATGAGATCTTGTCGATGAGATTCAGAAGTCTGAATTAGATCATAAAGTGTCATTTTTACGGGTGATTGGTGAAGCTGTTTGATCATGGCTTGATGGGAAACTCCATTAGAGACGGGGTAAGCGGGTCCATGAACAACCACTTTGGGTGGTGGTGCGATTGGGATGGTGGAAGGAGAAAGAGAGGACGTATGTGTGCTTTCTTTTACTTTCTCGTTGTTTTTCTGCGCTCGAGTAGCAACACTAATCATATTAATCTCATAGACCTGAGATGAGGAAGATGGTTGGGATAAATCATGGTCTTCAAGAGGTGGGGTTGTAATAATGATAGATCTTGGTGAGGCGGGGACAGATGGTATAGGAGAGGGAATTGAAGCTAAAGGTCTCTCCCTTCGTAAGTTGTCTTTCTTAACCTTTCTATCTGAGAGAGGTGACTGACGAAGAACGGTTTTTAAAGCTTTGCATCCCTCCACATCATGTCCTGGTGTCCAGTGATAAGCGCAAATTTTAGACTCATAATAACCTATAGGTCGAGGTTTAGATGGGTCATGAGGTCTAAGTGGGGGTAGGGAAATGGTCGCATTCTCCACCAACATAGCAAGGATTTTGGCGTAAGATCCTTTGAGTGGGTCAAAATCGGAGGAGGATGAGGGCATTGGTTGTGCGGGTTTTGGTAATGTTTGGGCATGGTTGGTTCGTACGGGTGGTGGTTTAGCCAAGGGGTGTTGACACGTGGTTTTCACTAAACGTGGTTTCTTTGGCGCAGGAGATACGTTCAGCTGGTTAGATGATGAGGCTACAGATGACGTGGTAGCAGGGAACAACCACGGAGAAAGGGGAGTGACAGAAAATAAATCCTTTGATGATGGAGTTTGTTTAGGGTTGATGGGTGGACAGGATACATGGGGTGACAACGTTGATATATCCTTTGATCTCTGTATGGGTGTAGGAGGCGTAGGTCGTTTTGAAGAAAATGAAGGAGGTATGATATATTGATGCAAGGTGGAGGGATGAGGTCCCAATATGGAAGGTAGGTGTGACGATGATGGTTTTGATTGTGATAGAGGCACGGATGGAGTTTGTCTCCTAAGTGGCGGGGCAACTTTATTTTTGGATAAATCTAGTCACTTAGGCGGGTGTGTTAGGCTGGGTATTGGTGAGGTCCCAAGTGTAGGGGAAGATTTGGTTAGGTTAATAGAGGTGGATGAGATACTTGGTAGAGATTCGGGGGATGAAGATGAGGACATAGGCATTTTAAGTTTCTGTAAACACTTCGGGTATATGGTAGAGGTATCTGGATTGGTCATCTGCATTTGAGTAGAATAGGGGGTACTCAAACGTTCCCATAGGACTCGTCTATCTTCTGGAGAATAACAGTCTTCAGGCGTGAATTGTAAATTTTGTATGGAAGAAAGACGGGTTGTGATTCCAATCCACTGTAGGTGTGATACAGGGGGTAGATGAGGTACTGTATCAATAGATGTTAAGAGGTCGACTGGTCGTTGAAAAGACTTAGGCGATGAAGAACTAATAGGCAGGAGGGCATGTTTGAGAGGGTCTGTTATGGTTAAAGAATTCGGTGATGTTGGTGCAAGAGATTTCTCATCTAAGGATGAAAAAAGGAGTGGCGAGCCTTCCTCTTGTGCAGCAAGAGCAGTAGGAGGAGACGTTTGGGAAATAGATAAGTTAGATAACATCCGTTCACAGTCTTGTAGCGATGTGGTATAAGAAGACTCATCGATGAGAAGAAAAGTCTGGGCAGTTAACTCCTTTATGGGTAAAGGAATGATTTCGCCTTGGTTTGATGGTGGTGAAGGAGGTTCGGGCCCCTACGTTAGTGAAGAGGCTTGATTCAAAATTTTCTCGATAGAGGATTTTGGCTGGGAGTTGAAGACTACATGGATCTCATGAACACTTTCCTCGGCTAAGATATCCTAGTTTATGTTACTGTTAGAAGAGTGATTTGGGAATGGTTTGTTAAATATTTTCAAATTTTGGTTGGCAGGGGCATTAGGGCTATCGAGGGTTATATCACCTGCATCAACCATTTCCTACACTATGTTTTTCAACATCTTGCAGTTTTCATGACTATGTCCTTTTACGTGATGAAAGTTACAGAAGTCATTTTCTTTGTACCAGGAAGGTATAGCGCGGGTGGAATCAAACCCGGAGTGGGGTTTAACAGGAGGCAAGGTGATAGCTCCGGCTTTGAGCAATTTTTCCAAGATGACACCATAAGTTTCTCCCAAGGGAGTGTTATTGATGGGCTTGGCTTTGTACTTATAGGTGGTTTTTGGTGGGGTATTAGACAGTGTTTGAGATTTGACCATTACCACGTGGACAACTCCTTTTGATTTCGAAGAAGTGGATGCATGAGGAGGGGTGGTGTTTGGCTTATTGGTAGAATCTGGAGTTCGGAAATTGGGGTTTTTGTTGCGCAACCGCAATTTCTCTTCTTCTAAGGCTCGAATTTCTAATTTCCGAGCCATGGTAAAGGCCTCATCAAATGTGCGGAAAGTTTGAATTTGAAGAGTAGGAGAAATATGCTTAGCACATGCCCACGTAAAAAGTTCGATAAGTTCAGCCTGAGGCAAGGCATATGTAAGTTGGTTGATAAGGCCACGCCATTGTCTAACGAAATCTGCGATAGATTCGTCTTCGAATTGTCGGATGGCATAAAGGTCGATGATAGATACTTTCTTGGCAATGTTAATGGAGAAATGATCCAAGAAAGATTGGGCTAGTTGGTTAAAAGAGAAGATTGAGTGCTGGGTTAAAGCACTGTACCACTCCAAGGCGGGTCCTAATAAGGACATGGGAAAGGTGCGGAGTAACAAGGCATCATCATGAGCAATCAAATAACAAGCATGTCTAAATGATCGCAAGTGTTGTTGAGGGTCCTCCTTACTGTTAAAACAGGTAAATTTTGGTAATTCCCATTGAGGAGGATATGAATGAGGGGGACTGAATGGTGGATAGGCTCCTGACAAACTTGCTCGTATGTCAAGGCGCTACGACTTCCTGAAACAAAAGCCTCCAGATTATGCATTTTTTCCATCATTTGTTTAATTAAATCAGTAGTTGGATAAGATGATGGTGTGGTTGTGGTAAACGGAGGCAAATTGGGCCAAGGGCCACCGCTAGACAATGGTGGGGTTAAATGTTGATAAGGTATGGAGGACGAATGTGTTGAGGCAACCGAATAGGGATGTTCTATGTAAGCTGTTGAGGTTACCGGATATGTATGTGGAAATGAAAAGGTGGGCGGAGCTTGAGAAGGAAAGCTCATGTGGATAGGTGGCAGAGAGCAAGTCATGAACGGAACAGTCTGCAAGAGAGACAAGGTAGGAGCAGTCAGCGGTAATGACATGTTGGGCCCAAGATTAACCAAAGGAAAGCCAATCTGTGCCGTATGGACCCCTGAAGCTGCTGAGGTAGACGACGGGACTAAGGATGCGAAAGGCAAAGCGGAGTTATCAGGTGGGGAAGGGGCTAAATGAGCAGCTATACTGACAGGCATGCCAACAAGGAGTTGATTGTCGTGTGTACGGTCAAGGGCATGAGACAAATAGTACTGTACAGCGCTAGGATTAGCATCCAAAAATTTGGAAAATTCTTTATCTCCCACAGGAATTTTAGGAACCTTGCTGGTATCCGTAGGATTCCCCACAGAATGTGAAGGGGGTGATTCAGGCAAAGAAACAGAGCAAGCATGTGAAACCATGGCGGTGGCTTGCTTTCGAGTGATAACAACCATGGACAGGAGTTCACAATAGGGTTTCAATCTGTCAGGAACAGAAACAAACTCAGACTGGTAAAATTGGTAGGTTTCTGGTTTGTCAGGAACTGGAAAAGACAGTAACCGATATCGGTCTAATAACCGATGTCGGTCAGAGGTTAGCCGACATCGGTCAGTTAACCGATGCCGGTGTAAGAATTCTAGGATAACAAGATATAAAAGGCTGCTAATTTGATTTTTTTTAACAACGTTTAGTACACTTGTCAAATTATTGATTACAGAAGACAGAGTATGACAGAGAAAACAGAACTGAAAACAAGCAATATGCACACGTAAATCCAGAGACTAACCCTAGGGTTAATTTTAATTATCATGGGCTTATGCCTTTAAACGTAGAATGATGTCAGAATCCTAAACAAAAGACTTAGGGGAAATGTCCAGTTTGTTTTGGATCATAAGGTTACCTCAATCGGGCGGAGGAATACCGTGGAAAAGGGGGGATGTTTGAGCTGTTGAGTTAATTGTGAAGTGATTCGGTATGTGTTGTCAGTGAAAGTAAGATTAATTTCTTGTCAATACCGTGGATATCACCCCCACGTGTACGACCTGTTACTTAATCTACATTCACTAGAATTGAAAACAGCAAGCAGGAATGCAATGCACGTGTTTTAAACCCAAATCGAAAATGATGTTCGATGAAGCAAAAGAGATGACTTTCACTAATGCAAGATGTAAAAGCAAAGCAAGTTCTTTTACCAAAATTATACAAAGCCTTGTGAATATCTTTAGAAGAATAAAACAGCAAGTATGCTCCCTATATGAAAGCAAGCAAGAAATAAAGAAACCCAAAATGGTCCCACCGGGCGTGCCAAAATGTTTCGCTTGGAATGTTTCGGCTTCTGGGAATAGAGTTGCTTCTATCCTTTCATTCCTTTTAGAAACAGATAAGGGTTAGGGCTAGGAGGAATACCTGTTGAATGTCGAGATGGTGTGCGCGTACCGTAGAGAAAGATCAGGCTGACTGCGAAGAACTCCTTTTTGTCTTGGAAGGACTACCTGCAAATAAGAACACAAGACTACAAGATTTTGATTAGACAATAAATGAGGAAATTGCCTTGGGCCCAGGAAAATATAAAACTTCCTTTCGAAGGTGGTCAGTTTCCCTACTAATATGAATTAACACCAAAGACTGTAAAATATCAATTAAGTTGCTTTGTTGAAACAGGTAGGGGAAAGGCTGATTTCTTGTTTTGAACCACAATAACCGATGCCAGTTACTGATAACCGATATCGGTAGGGTCTAGGATCTGTGGGTTAGTTGTGTTGTGGGGTGGTTGTTGTTGTAGGGTAGCTGTGTTGTTTGTAAGGCTAGTATATGGGTGATATTAGGTAATGAGGTGATGAGAAGTAAATGAAGGATAGTTAGATGCAATATGTTGTCGGGTAGTGGATCTAGGAATGGATTTGTGAGGACTGTGATTCAAAGTCTAAGAAGTATTATTAAAAGGACATGCAAGATGTAACTTACTGGTTATTGATGAAGATGCAGGTCCAAGAACTCTAATGACAAAGGCAAAACTGAGGTAGGATGGCCTGACACACAGAAGATGAGATATCTCCCTCCCGATGATGAGCTGAGTATCACAGGGCTCTGGTATCCAGTTGCAGTCTTGGGCTTGATCTCCTTTGCTGCAAACTCTTCTTGTCTCTTCACTTGTCTCTGCTCAGCCAAGTAAAGATCTGGATTCTCTTGATCACTCCTGATGCTCTCTATCGATCCAAAAATCCTTTGACCTTTGTTTCTTGTTAAGGAAGCCCATTTACAGGGAACCGATGGCGGTTTCGTAACCAACGGCGGTCGAGTAGGAACCGGTATCGGTAAGGAAAAAGTAGGCTATTTTTAGTAAAATAACCCACTTTCCCTGCTTTTCTCCCGAGAGATTAGTTGCGGGCTTGGTCAAGTGACTAGAAGGTCGGTTTTGGGTGCGAGAAAGGGGTCATTAGTCATGGGTGTAGGTGTGGACCAAGTTATAGGTATTAATTAGGTTAGTTTAGGGTTATGACTAGGTCATGATGAGGTGGCAAAATGAGGTGGCAGGTAAGGTGATGTGAATTTATCAATTACAAGGTAATTAATAATTGTGTAAGGTTTAGGTGATGAGGTTAGGTTGCGAAATGAGATGCAGGTCACAAGGGGTCGTAAGACACAAATTTGGTGTCTACACTTGGCTGTGAAGTCCCTTGACAAGCATAGGGCAAACAGTGGTGGAAGGTCTATGACTGATACATCTTGTGAAACAACAACATTTGGACATACATGCAAGGTAAGAATCAAGTTTCTAATCACCCCAACTGTTGTTACTTGCTATCCCATCCATTGCACTACCCCCTTTGGATATGGTTTCATACTGGAGCCCTAGCTGATCAGCTATTTGTTTAGGCATCACTGAGCTACTTGCCCTAGAATCTATCATGCAATTATGCACTAACTGATTTCCAATGATTAATGAAACATAGAAAGGAGGGGGCTTCAACATTTCACCTGATGTCCTCCATGATTTCCCTCAGGTTGGGAAACATTTGTGAGCACTTTCTCTTGCATCTGCACTTGTTGATTCGAAGTTGGCCAGTCCTTCATGGCAGCTTGTAACAAGTATTTTTGGCCTGGGATAGATAGGGATTCCCACATTGATATATTAACATTTTTCTTCTTCATCTGATCAATGATACTGAATGGTGGTGAAGGATCTCTTTGATGTCCCTTTTCTTGTACATTCACTCCTTGCACGTGGGCAGTAATAACTGACATTTGAGTTGGTCTAGGATATGTTCTTGGCTGCCCTTATGCATTTGAAATTAGATTTTGCTTGCCAACCATTTGTGGAGCCATGGAAGGTTGTGGATTGGTTGGAGCTAATGGCTGTTCTTCACCCAAATTCCTTCTTTTTGACCCTGTGTTGGCTGCAACACCTTGGGAAACTGCCTGATTTATGCCACAAAAATTCTCTGCTTGCCAATTTACGAACGTGGTGTCATTTGGGGCTGATTGCTGTTGGAATGTTTCTTGTTGTTGGTTGTTTCCTTGACTTCCCTCACCCTCCACACTAGTAGTTGTCACCATTAATGCTTGATTCAAAGCACCATTGAAGCACATGGATTGGTTATGAGGTTCATTGCATGGAAAACACCAGTCATACTCCTAAGCAATGTTGTTTTGTGTTGGCACCAATTCCTTAGAGGCAGATATGAAATTTGGATTGTAGGGCTGAAATGGTCTATTGGCAGGAGGCCTTGTTTGATTCATATTTGCAGTTGGAATAGGTGGTCTTTGTGGTTGGTATGGCTACCTGTTAGGCTGAGCTTGGGGCTGGTAAGAAGGTCTAAAACCTTGGGCTTGTTGCCTCTTGAGAGTAACTGTTATCCAAATGTGCCCCTACTCATTTTGTCGCTAACTCCCTTTCATTATTTCCTTCTATTGTGCCTCAGTCATAAATTTTTACTTTTTAGGAATTTAAAACCTTCTAGAAATGACACCATTGGATAGAGCTCTTTCTCAGATTTCTAAAAAGGTAAAGATTTCCTCCTGACTCCACATATTTTTCAAGTTATGGCTCGGTGGAGTTTTTGTGGGAAATTTTCCCTTGCAAGGTCCACAACGAATCAGAACTCGCCACGTGTCCAGGTCAATAATATTAAAGCGATCTGATTTTGGCCTATTTTTGCCCTAAACTTCAAATCACCATAACTTTCGATGCAGAGCTCATATTTTCACATTCTTTATATCAATGGAAAGCTGGTGAAATGCTATACAAGATTCTATAGTCATTTTTGAATTTTAGTTTAGTTTAGAGGGAGAAAATCAAAAAACACTTCTGGTACGTGCCAATGGATAGAACTGACGTTTCAACAACCAATTTTAATGCAAAATGGGTTGCATTCTTCTCCAACATGGTCAAAAATGTTAGGGCATGGGTTTGTAAGGACTTCCATGTTGTTTTTAATGTATTTTGGTCAATGGGGAATGACTCCCACATTTTTTCACATTTTCTCTCTCCTGGGCTCGACCCATGCACTGTAAAAGCTGGATTTGGCTCATTTTTTAAAGGGGTTGAACACTTTTTGGCATTGCAAACTTCTTTTTTCACCTCCAGCAAGTGATAGTTGTAAGAATGAGACATTTTTCATAGTTTGTAACAGGTTTATACCTCTTTGATGGTGGAATGCAAGAGTTTTTTACATGGAATTGACAGTGCAAATTCTGTGAATACTTTCAATCCTCTATTTGTATTGTTCTACTTCATTTTAAGACCTCTAATTACATCTATTAGCTTGTGTATGTTTTCCCTAGTTGCATTTCATGAATTTGTGTCTATTTACATGGCAAAAAATGTTTCACCACTCCTTTTGGTGCATCACCATCTTTAGTTTAGTTTCATTTTTGTATTTTTATCCCTGTCTCCTTGCAATCTAGGGTAGAATTAGGATTAAAACCTCTGTAGTTGTGCAAAATATAGATCTAAATCAGACGAGTTTGAGGAACCAGCCTCTATTCTAGAGATTCCTCTCTCATTTTCATCAAAAAAATCTTCGTGTCACGCGTCAACAAACTCTTTGTCATGCATCTGCTATGCGTCAATATCTAATGTACCTCGTTATCACACGTCAACTATCCATTAGTGTTACACGTCAACAAATAACCCCCATTAACATGCGTCAACAGACCTCTTTGATGCACGTCACTAACGTTGTTGACGCGCGTCAATTAGGTCTGTTGACGCTCGTTAATACATTTTTTTGACGCGCGACAAAAAAAATCTCCTGTCGCGTGTCTGCAGCTTCCGAACTCTGCTTTCTCATCAAAAAAATCTCCGTGTCGCACGTCAAAAACTCTTTTTCGTGCATCTACTATGCGTCAATATCTATTGTACCTCTTTGTCACGCGTCAACTATCCGTCAGTGTCGCGCATCAACAAAACACCCTCATTAACGCGCGTCAACATACCTCTTTGACGCACGTCACTAAGGTTGTTGACGCGCGTCAATGAGGTCTATTAATGCGCGTCAATACATTTTTTTGACGCATGACAGAAAAATCTCTTGTCACGCGTCTACAGCCTCTGAACTCTACTTTCTCATCAAAAAAATCTCCGTAATGCACGTCAACAAACTCTTTGTCGTGTGTCTGCTATGCGTCAATATCTATTGTAGCTTCTTGTCACGTGTCAACTATCCATCGGTGTTACATGTCAACAAATAACCCTCATTGACGTGCGTCAACAGACCTCTTTGACGCACGTCACTAAGGTTGTTGACGCACGTCAATGAGGTCTGTTGACGCACGTCAATACATTTTTTGACGCGCGACAGAAAAATCTCCTGTCACGCATCTGCAGCATCCAACCTCTACTTTCTCATCAAAAAATCTCCATGTCACGTGTCAACAAACTCTTTGTCGTGCGTCTACTATGCGTCAATATCTATTGTACCTCTTTTCATGCGTCAACTATTTGTCAGTGTCGCGCGTCAACAAATAACCCTCATTGACGCGTGTCAAAAGACCTCTTTAACGTGCGTCACTTAGGTTGTTGACGCGCGTCAATGAGGTCTATTAACGCACATCAATACATTTTATTGACGCGCGATAGAAAAATCTCCTGTCGCACATCTGCAGCCTCCGACCTCTGCTTTCTCATCAAAAAAATCTCCATGTCACGCGTCAACAAACTCTTTGTAGTGCGTCTGCTATGCATCAATATCTATTGTGCCTCCTTGTCCTGCATCAACTATACGTCAGTGTCGCACGTCAATAAATAACCCTCATTGACGCGTGTAAACAGACCTCTTTAATGCGCATCACTAAGGTTGTTGAAGCGCGTCAATGAGGTCTGTTGACGCGCGTCAATACATTTTTTTGATGCGTGACAGAAAAATCTCCTGTCGCACATCTGTAACCTTTGACCTCTGCTTTCTCATCAAAAAAATCTCTGTGTCACGTGTTAAATAAATCTTTGTCATTCGTCTGCTATACGTCAATATATATTGTACCTCCTTGTCGCGCGTCAACTATCCGTCAGTGTTGCGTGTCAACAAATAACCCTCATTGATGCACGTCAATAGACCTCTTTAACGTGTGTCACTAAGCTTGTCGATGCGCGTTCAATGAGGTCTGTTGACGCGCGTCAATGCATTTTTTTGACGCGCGACAGTAAAAATCTTCCTATCGCACGTCTGCAACCTCCGACCTCTACTTTCTCATCAAAAAAATCTCTGTGTCATACGTCAACAAACTCTTTGTCGTGTGTCTACTATGCATCAATATCTATTGTAACTCCTTGTCACGCATCAACTATCCGTCAGTGTCACGTGTCAACAAATAACCCTCATTGATGCGCGTCAACAAACCTCTTTAATGCACGTCACTAAGGTTGTTGACACGCGTCAATGAGGTCTGTTGATGCACGTCAATAAATTTTTTTGACGCGCGATAAAAAATATCATGTCGCGCGTCTGCAGCCTCTGACCTCTGCTTTCTCATCAAAAAAATCTCCGTGTTGCGCGTCAACAAACTTTTTGTCGTGCATCTGCTATGCGTCAATATCTTTTATACCTCCTTGTCATGCGTCAACTATCTGTCAGTGTCGTGCGTCAACAAATAACCTTCATTGACGTGCATCAACAGACCTCTTTGACACGTGTCACTGAGGTTGTTGATTGCGCGTCAATACATTTTTTTGACGCGCAACAGAAAAATATCCTATCACGCATCTGCAGCCTCTAACCTTTGCTTTCTCATCAAAAAAATCTCTATGTCACGCGTCAACAAACTCTTTGTCGTGTGTCTACTATGCATCAATATCTATTGTACCTCTTGTCGTGCATCATCTATCCATAAGTGTCACGCATTAACAAATAACCCTCATTGACGCGCGTCAACAGACATCTTTAACGCGCGTCACTAAGGTTGTTGACGTGCGTCAATGAGGTCTGTTGTTGCGCATCAATACATTTTGTTGACGCGCGACATAAAAATATCCTGTCGCACGTCTGCAGCCTCCGACCTCTGCTTTCTCATCAAAAAAATCTCCGTGTCACATGTCATCAAACTCTTTGTCATGCGTCTACTATGCGTCAATATCTATTGTACCTCCTTGTCGCACGTCAACCAATATTCAGTATCACGCGTCAATAAACAACCCTCATTGACGCGCGTTAACAGACCTCTTTAACGTGCATCACTAAGAGGTTGTTGACGTGCGTCAATAAAGTCTATTGACGTGCGTCAATACATTTTTTGACGCGCGATAGAAAAATCTCGTGTCCTGCGTCTGCAGCCTCTGACCTCTACTTTCTCATCAAAAAAATCTTTGTGTCGCGCATCAAGAAACTCTTTGTTGTGCGTTTGCTATATTGACGCGCGTCAATATCTGATGTACCTCCTTGTCACGCGTCAACTATCCGTCAGTGGCACACATCAAAAAATAACCCTCATTGGCGTGCCTCAACAGACCTCTTTGACGTGTGTCACTAAGGTTGTTGACGCACGTCAATGAGATTTGTTGACACGCATCAATATTTTTTTTAAGCACGACATAAAAATCTCCTTTCGAGCATCTGCAACCTCCGACCTCTGCTTTCTCATCAAAAAATCTTCGTGTCACGCGTCAACAAACTCTTTGTCGTGCATCTGCTATGTGTCAATATGTATTGTACATCCTTATCACACATCAACTATCCATCAGTGTCATATGTCAACAAATAACCCTCATTGACGCGCGTCAACAGACCTCTTTGACGCGTGTTAATTAGGCTTGTTGACGCACGTCAATACATTTTTTTGATGCACAACAAAAAAATCTTGTCGCACGTCTGCAGCCTCTGACCTCTACTTTCTCAACAAAAAAATCTCCGTGTCGCGCGTCAACAAACTCTTTGTCGTGTGTCTGTTATGCATTAATATCTATTGTACCTCCTTGTCACGCATCAAATATCTGTCAGTGTCACGCATCAACAAATAACCCTCATTGACATGCATCAACATACCTCTTTGACACGTGTTACTAAGGTTTATGACGCGCGTCAATGAGGTCTGTTGACGCACATTAATATATTTTTTTGACGTGCAACAGAAAAATCTCCTGTCTCGCATCTGCAGCCACTAACCTCTACTTTCTCATCAAAAAATTATCTATGTCGCACGTCAACAAACTCTTTGTCGTGCATCTACTTTGCGTCAATATCTATTTTACCTACTTCTCACGCGTCAACTATCTGTAAGTGTCATGCATCAAAAAATAACCCACATTGACGTGCTTCAACAGACATCTTTGACGCGCGTCACTAAGGTTGTTGACGTGCGTCAATGAGGTCTGTTGACGTGCGTCAATACCTTTTTTTACGCACGACAGAAAAATATCCTGTCGTGTGTCTGCAGCATCCGACCTCTGCTTTCTCATCAAAAAAATCTCCGTGTCACATGTCAAGAAGCTCTTTGTCGTGTGTATGCTATGCGTCAATATCTATTATACCTCCTTGTCACACGTCAACTATCCGTCAGTGTCACGCGTCAATAAATAACCCTCATTGACACGCGTTAATAGACCTCTTTGACGCGTATCACTAAGGTTGTTGACACGCGTCAATGAGGGTCTGTTGACGCGCGTCAATACATTTTTTTGACGCGCAACAAAAATCTCCTATCACACTTCTGCAGCCTCCGACCTCTACTTTCTCATCAAAAATCTCCGTGTCGCGCATCAACAAACTCTTTTTCGTGCATCTGCTATGCGTCAATATCTATTGTACCTCCTTGTCACGCGTCAATAATCCATCAGTGTCGCGTGTCAACAAATAACCCTCATTGATGCGCATCAACAGACCTCTTTAACGCACGTCACTAAGGTTGTTGACGCACATCAATGAGGTCTGTTGACGAGCATCAATACATTTTTTATGCGTGACATAAAAATCTCCTGTCGCGCATCTGCAGCCTCCGAACTCTACTTTCTAATAAAAAATCTCCGTGTTGCACGTCAATAAACTCTTTGTCGTGCGTCTGCTATGCGTCAATATCTATTGTAACTCCTTGTAACACGTCAACTATCCTTCAGTGTCATGCGTCAACAAATAACCCTCATTGACGCGCATCAATAGACCTCTTTGACGTGCATCAACAGACCTCTTTGACGTGCGTCACTAAGGTTTTTGACGCGCATCAATGGGGTCTGTTGACGTGCGTCAATACATTTTTTTTACGTGCGATAGAAAAATCTCCTGTCACGTGTCTGCAGCCTCCGACCTCTACTTTCTCATCAAAAAAATCTCCGTGTCGTGCGTCAACAAACTCTTTGTCATGCATCTGCTATGCGTTAATATCTATTGTACCTCCTTGTCACGCATCAACTATCTGTCAGTGTCGTGCGTCAATAAATAACCCTCATTGACACGCGTCAATAGACCTCTTTGACACGCGTCACTAAGGTTGTTGACGCGCGTCAATGAGGTCTGTTGACACACGTCAATAAATTTTTTTGACACCACGATAGTAAAATCTCCTATCGCGTGTCTATAGCCTCTGACCTCTGATTTCTCATCAAAAAGATCTCCATGTCACACGTCAACAAACTCTTTGTCATGCGTCTGCTATGCGTCAATATCTATTATACCTCCTTACCACGCATCAACTATCCGTCAGTGTTTCACGTCAACAAATAACCCTCATTGACGCGCGTCAACAGACCTCTTTGACATGCGTCACTAAGGTTGTTGACGTGCGTTAATGAGGTCTGTTGACGCGCGTCAATACATTTTTTTATGCACGACAGAAAAATCTCCTATCGCGTGCCTGCAGCCTCCGACCTCTGCTTTCTCATCAAAAAAATCTCTGTGTCGCGCGTCAATAAAATCTTTGTCATGCGTCTGCTATGCGTCAATATCTATTGTACCTCCTTGTAGCACGTCAACTATCTGTCAGTGTCACACGTCAACAAATAACCCTCATTAACGCGCTTCAACAGACCTCTTTGACGCATGTCACTAAGGTTATTGACGCGCATCAATGAGGTCTGTTGACACGCGTCAATACATTTTTTTGACGCGTGACAGAAAAATCTCCTGTCACTCCTCTGCAGCCTCCGACCTCTGCTTTCTCATCAAAAAAATCTCCATGTCGCACGTCAACAAACTCTTTGTCGTGCATCTACTATGCGTCAATATCTATTGTACCTCCTTGTTGCGCGTTAACTATCCATCAGTGTTGCGCATCAACAAATAACCCTCATTGACGCACGTCAACAAATTTCTTTGACGCGCGTCACTAAGGTTGTTGATGTGCGTCAATAAGCTCTGTTGACACGTGTTAATAATTTTTTTGACGTGCGACATAAAAATCTCCTATCGCACATCTGTAGCCTCTGACCTCTGCTTTCTCATAAAAAAATCTCTGTGTCACGTGTCAACAAACTCTTTGTCGTGCGTCTGCTATGCGTCAATATCTATTATACCTCCTTGTCACGTGTCAACAAATAAACCTCATTGATGTGCGTCAATATACCTCTTTGACGCGCGTCACTGAGGTTGTTGACACACGTTAATGAGGTTTGTTAACGCACGTCAATACATATTTTTGACGCACGACAGAAAAATCTCCTGTCGCACGTCTGCAGCCTCCGACCTCTGCTTTCTCATCAAAAAAATCTCCGTGTCACGTGTCAACAAACTCTTTGTTGTGTGGTCTGCTATGCGTCAATATCTATTATACCTCTTTATCGCGCATCAACTATCCGTCAGTGTTGTATTTCAACAAATAACCCTCATTGACGCGTGTCAACAGACATCTTTGACGCACGTCACAAAGGTTGTTGACGCGTGTCAATGAGGTCTGTTGACGCGCATCAATACATTTTTTTGACACGCGATAGAAAAATCTCATGTCGCGTGTCTGCAGCCTCTGACCTCTACTTTCTCATCAAAAAATCTCTGTGTCGCGTGTCAACAAACTCTTTGTTATGTGTCTGCTATGTGTCAATATCTATTGTACCTCCTTGTCACACGTCAACTATCCGTAAGTGTCGCGCGTCAACAAATAACCCTCATTGACTCGCGTCAACAGACCTCTTTGACGCATGTCACTAAGGTTGTTGACGCACGTCAATGAGGTCTGTTGACAATACATTTTTTTGACGCGCGACAGAAAAATCTTTATTGTTTCAAATCAACAGCACCCCTGGATGCAAATCAGGTTTCTAAGTTGATGTTTCAGGCATCCAATGTGATTGCACAACATTGAAACCTCTCTCCAAGTGTGTGACTTGTAAAATGAGAGAGGAATCTCTAGATTAGAAGCTCATTCCTCAAACTCCTCTGATCAGATCTGTTATTTGCACAATTGCAGAGGTTTGAATCCTAATCCTACTCTAGATTCCAAGGAGACAAAGATAGAGAGTAAAAGAAACTAAAACTAATTCTAAGGTGATGCACCAAAGGAGTTGTAGACACCTAACTACATGAAATACATAATCCATAAGGAAACACAGCACAAAACATGCACAAATGCTCAAAATGTAATGAAAAATCAAGAAATCAATGATAGATATATGAAAGGATTGAGGAATTTAATCACAGAACATATATCAACATTCAGATCCAATACAATGCATTACAGTGATCTAGAGGCAAGAAAACGTGTTGTATTACATGGAAAGGTAAAAATTTCTTCACAAATTCTTCCAAAGAAGGAAGAAAAGGAAGTTGCAGAGTTGAAAAGGTGTCTCTCCTTGCAAAATGAACTCATTCTGGCTTTTACAGTGCAAGCCACGACCCCCAAGAGAGAGAAACGCGGGAAAACGTGCAATCCATTCAACCATTGACAAAATTGCATTCAAAATAGCATGGGTGACCTAACAAACCCATTACCAAGCATTTTTAACCATGCTGGGAGAGAATACAAGCCATTCTTCATTAAAACGGTGGTTGAAACGTCAATTCTATTCATGGCAACGTACCAGAGGTGTTTCTTGATTTTCTCTCTCCAAACTCAACCAAAATGCAAAATTGACCATGGAATCATGTAGAGAATTTCACTAGATTTCCATTAATATAAAGAACGTGAAAAACTGAGATTTGGATTGAATGATATGGCGATTTGAAGTTTTAGGGCAAAAACAGGCCAAAATCGGATCGGCGGGCAAAAAGTTTGAATTTTTACCCGTTGGGTCTTTGGAACATTTTTCAAATTTTCCCCGCGCTGCGCCACTGCAGGTGCCACATGGTGCATTTTGATTGGGTGTGGGCCCTTCCTGGCCATTTTTCCTTCGGGTCGCTTGGTGTTTTTTCGCCCTTGGACACGTGGCAGCTCCTGATTGGCTACGGGCCTTCTAGGGAAAAATTTCCCACCAAAACTTCGCTGAGCCATAACTTCAAAAATACGTGGAGTTAGGAGGAAAATTTTACCTTTCTGAAAGCTGAGAAAGAGCTCTATCCAATGGTGCCATTTCTAGAAGGTTTTGAGTGCCTAAAAATAAAATATTCTGACTAAAGAACAAGAAAAGGAAAGATGTAAAGGAGTTAGCCACAAAATGAGCAGGGGGCACATTTGGGATAACAATTTTGGCGACTCATAGGGGTCATTTGCCTACTGGATGAAGTTACCAGTTTCCTGAAGCAATCCTTTGGGCATGGAGTCACTTGATTCTCTATTTAATACCCCAACTGACTAGAACGTTGCAAAGAGGAACATGGAAAATCCCCTGATGCAGCAAGGCCTGCAAACACATTCCCAGGAACAGCAAGCTGTGCCAAAAAACTTAGGGAAAGCAAAACAACCTACAACAAAACAATGTGCAAAAGCACTTGGAGGAATGAAAACCTAAGCTAATATTTACAAGGTGGAGAATTTCACTCTAGTAGCAATGCTTTAGATAGATTCCATTGACTGGAATCTATAGTTCTTCGCCATCCAATGAAGCCAATTGGAAAGCATTGTTGTCCATACACTTTGTGACCATGTATGGGCCACTCAAAATGGCATCAAAATTTGAATGTCTTCCTGGTTTTTCTCTATCCACATCCCATTTCAACACTAGATCTCCAACCTGAAAAGATCTATCCTTGGCCTTCCTATCAAAGGTCTTCTTGATCAAAGCTGGATCCTTTTCCATTGCTTGGGATGCCTGATCTCTGATCTCTTGTAGCTCCATCAACTCCGCATATCTCACCTCCATGGGCCCAAACTCTAGCAACTCTAACTGCTTAATGAGTTCCAATGTTGGCAACTCAAGTGACATGGGCAAGATTGCCTCTCTTCCATAAACAAACCTGAATGGAGAGTTACCTGTGGATCTCTTGGGAGTTATCCTATCAGCCCATAAGGTTGATTTCAGTTTGGTATGCCAAGACCTCTGATTCTCATCAAAATTCCTCCTAATTATCCTCAACAAGTTCTTGTTTGTAGATTCAGCCTGGCCATTGTCCTGAGGGTAGTAGTTTGATGAAGTACTTAGGTAGATTTCATTCTTGACAGCCCACTCAATCACCTTGGATCCAATGAATGCTAATGCATTATCTAAGATTATTGTACCAGGTATGCCAAATTTGGTTACTATCCCCTCATAGAAGTCTAAGATGCTAGACTCATTTTCTTCCTTGAGTGCTACTGCTTCAGTCTACTTGGTGAAGTATTCTGTGGCTGTCAAAATCCACTTATGCCCTTGGCTTGAATTGGGATTAATGACTCCAATGAAGTCCAAACCCCATTGCATGAATGGCTGGTCAACTAAAATTGGATGCAATGGAAGGGTAGCAAGCCTCTCTTTACCTGTGAAGAATGCACAATTCTTGCACCTTTTGATCCATGCAAAGCAATCACTGAAAATCTTGGGCCAATAATAACCAGCCTTCATGATTTTTAGAGCTGTCACTCTTGCTGCAAAATGACCACCAACTGGTCCACCATGGAACTCTTCCAACACCCTATGAATCTTATTTGTGCTAATGCATCTCAGTAGCACTCCATTCACATATTTCTTGAACAAAACACCATCCACTATGGCATATGGGACAGCCTACAATCTGAAGTGTCTTCTTTGGGTTTTGTTCATCTCTGGAGGGCATAGGCCTGTGCTTAGGAAATGCATTATACCTTGGGTCCAGCAAGGAGTGGGGACAACATTATCCTCTTCTTGAGTGCTACCTTGCACATGTCTATCTTGAACTATCCTTTTCCTCTTACCAGCTTGGTGACCTTGATCTCAATGTCATACTCCATGACACGAGTGATCTAACCTGCCCTTTTCTCATTCAAATCCTTGCTGAGGAGGAAGTCCTTTACTCCCGCATGAGAGACCAACAACTGAACCTTGTTTTTTGAGACTAGATGCTTGAATTTCTTCAAGCTTCTGATTACTACAAGTACATGCTTCTCAATAAAAGAATATCTCACCTCATAGTCATCAAGGCTTTGGCTGAAGAAAGCAATTGGCTGCTCATCATTGTCCTTGTTCTGCTGTACCAAAATGGCATAAATAGTATCATTACCTCCAAATGCATAGAGGATGAAATCCTTGGAGAAATCCGGGTTAATGAGAGTTGGTACTTGGGAGATGGCTTCTTTGATTGCTACAAAACTCTCCTTGACTTCTGCTGTCCACTTAAAAGCCATGCTTTTCTTTAACATTTTGGTGATAGGTTTGACAAGGGCTACAAAATCTGGGACAAACCTCCGAACAAAGTTTATTCTCCCCAAGAAACTCTGAAGGGCCTTCTTGTGGCTTGGCAATGGTAGTGCTCTTATGGCTTCAACCCTCTCTGCATCAATTGTTAATCTTTATTTGGAGACAATATGGCCATGGATCTTTCCTTCATGTGCTAGGAAGATACACTTCTTAGGATTCAAAGACACTCCAAATCTCCTGCACCTTTGGAAGACTTGTCTCAAATGAGAGAGGTGGTCTGCTGCATTCTTTGAAAAAAAGTGATATCATCAAGGTATATCAGCACCATGTTGTTAATTAAACCTTTGAACGCTATGTCCATTGCTCTTTGGAAGGTAGCTCTAGCGTTGGACAGCCCAAATGGCATTTTCCTGTATGCATAAGTTCCCCATTTCGTTGTGAAGGCTGTCTTGAACTGGTCTTCTTCCTTCACCATAATCTGATTGTAGCCCGAGTAGCCATCAAGTAGTGAAAACCTCTCAGAGCCAGCCACAAATTGCAAAATTTTTTCCATAGAAGGGAGTGGGTAATGGTCCTTGAGAGATTCTCTATTCAAGTGTCTAAAGTCAACACACAATCTGATCTCTCCACTCTTCTTTCTGACTGGAACTAAGTTGGCAACCCAACTAGAATGCTTGATTGAGAATATGATTCTTGACTCAATCAACTTGTTCAATTCCTTCCTCATGAGAGGTTCCATGTGTGGATTGACTGGCCTTTGTTTTTTCCTGATGGGCTTAGTATTTGGGTCTAACTCAATGCTGTGCTGAGCTAACTTGGTATTGAAACCTTTCAAATCTTCGTAGCTCCAAGTAAACACATCAGGGAACTCTTGGCACATCTGTATGAACTCGTATATTTCTTGTTCAGTTGTCATCTTTCCAATTTGCAATGGTTTGTTCTCTTCCACCAAGATGGATACTAAATCTTCTCTCTTGACCTGAATGTTTGCTTTCTCTTTCCTAAACTGATCATTGGGATTGAAAATGGACTCTAAAGTGATAAGTCCCTTGGGTAGCTTGTTAGTTCTTAGCTATACCACTTGGTCACCATACTGCTGGTCATTTTCTGGTCATTCTCAAACACTTGCCAACTAACATTGTTATCCGGCACTAAAGGCCTCAAAATCACATGGATGTTTGGCTGTACCTTATCTTTTTGAATGCTCTCCACAACGTCAAAGGCTGCCCCAATTGCTGTAAGCCTGTTAGCAGCTTGGTTCTATTTCCTAGGAATTGATTTGATGCCAAAACCCTCAAAATCTTCAATGAGGTCCCACACCCTGTTCTTGTAGCACTTGAGTAGATCATTCTTGACAGCATGCTTCCCCTTGACCTGGTTGACAATCAACTCACTGTCACCGAAGACTTGCAAGTTCTTTATTCCTCTCTTTATTGCCCAATTCATCCCTTGTACGAAGGCTTCATATTCAGTAGTGTTATTGGAGTATGCAAACTGAAATCTAAAAGCTAAATAGTACTTTACTTCTTGAGGTGAAATAAGCATAGCTCCACCTCCTGTACCTTGTCTACTCCTTGATCCATCAAAAAATAGCTACCATACCTCATTTTCATCCTTGTGGTATGGCTTGGTGATGCTATGAATGGGATGATCTTCTTGATGTATGCAATAGACCCCTAGCTCAGATTCTTCTACTTCTTGATAAGGATCAAAAGCATGCACCTTGTTTGCCCATTCATCAAGAGTTAGATCCGAGATGCTTCCAACCTTGGTGTCAGCTTCATCAGTGCTTGGGTGATCTTCTTGATCAAATGCCAAATATTTGGCATTGATTTGACTTGGAGTGTAGGGCTCAATGTGGAAGTTTGCAATAGGTTCAGACCTGATTGTAGCTTTGGTTCCATACCTCGTTCTGAACAGCATGTGTGACCAATCAGCAGACAAATATCCTCCAATCTTGGCTGTGAAATCTCTTGACAAACATAGGGCAAAGAGTGGTGGAAGGTCTATAACTGACACATCTTGTAAAACAACAACATTTGGACATGCATGCAAGGTAAGACTCAAGTTTCTAATCACCCCAACTATTGTTACTATTGCCCATCCAACTGCACTACTCTTTTGGATATGGTTTCATATTGAAGTCCTAGCTGATCAGCTATTTGCTTGGGCATCACTGAGCTACTTGCCCCCAAATCAATCATGCAATTGTGCACCAATTGGTTTCCAATGATTAATGAGACATAAAAAGGAGGGGGCTTCAACATTTTACCTTGCTGTCCTCCATGATTCCCTTCAAGCTGGGCAGCATTTGTGAGCACTTTCTCTTGCATTTGGACTTGCTGATTTGAAGTTGGCCAGTCCTTCATGGTAGCTTGTAGCAAATCTCTATGGCCTAGGATAGATAGGGATTCCCACATTGATATATTTACATTTTTCTTCTTCATCTGATCAATGATACTAAATGGTGATGAAGGATCTCTTTTTTGTCCCTTGGTTTACATATTCATCCCTTACATGTGGGCAGTAACAACTAGTATTTAAGTTGGTCTAGGAGTTGTTCTTGGCTGCCCTTGTGCATTTACAACTGGATTTTGTTTGCCAACCATTTGTGGAGCCATAAAAGGTTGTGGATTGGTTGGAGCTAATGGCTGTTCTTCACCCAAATTCCTTCTTTTTGACCTTGTGTTGGCTACAACACCTTGAGAGACTGTTTGATTTATGCCACAAAAATCCTCTACCTTCCAGTTCACAAGTGTGGTGTCATTTGGAGCTGATTGCTACTGGAATGTTTCTTGTTGTTGGTTGTTTCCTTGACTACCCTCACCCTCCACACTAGTAGTTGTCACCATTAACGCTTGATTCAAGGCACCATTGGAACACATAGATTGGTTGTGAGGTTCATTGCATGGAAAACACCAATCATACTCCTGAGAAATGTTGTTTTGTGTTGGCACCAATGCCTTAGAGGCAGATATAGCATTTGGATTATAGGGCTGAAATGGTCTGTTGGCAGGAGGTCTTGCTTGATTTAGATTTGCAGCTGGATTGGGTGGTCTATGAGGTTGATATGGTTGCCTGTTAGGTTGAGTTTGAGGCTGGAAGGAAGATATAAAACTTTGGGCTTGTTGCCTCTTGAGAGTAACCATCTCATTACCTAAATTTTACAATTGCTTCATGACTTCTTGAAGTTCATTTGAGGCACTAGAAGATGAAGTGGAAGCTTCACTTGAATTCTGATTTCTAGGAGTGGGAGAAGGAGCCAAATTAGGTGCTTGATTAGTGTTTGGGCTCTCTAAACTTGGAAAAAATGGCATGAAAGGTTTAGGGGCTAGTTTTCCAACTTGGATCAAATAATTTTCAGCTCTAATGGCAATGCTATAAGCAATGGGGATAGTTGTGCCTCCCATGGACTGAATTAACATAGAAATATCAGAATTTAGAGCTTTGAGATAGTAAAGAAAAGCACCTTTTGATGTTGGACTGACTGCCACTGGAATTCTCTCCCAAGTCCTTTGAAATCTGAAGTTGAAATCAATCAGCTGCTCATTGGGAGCTCTCTTGATGGTTGCTAGCTGCTCCAAAAGAGGCAAGTTGTCTCCTATTGTTGCAAAATCAACAACTCCCCTGGATGCAAATCAGGTTTCTAAATTGATGTTTTAGGCATCTAGTGTGATTGCACAACATTGACACCTCTCTCTAAGTGTGGGACTTGCAAAATGAGAGAGGAATCTCTAGATTAGAGGCTGGTTCCTCAAACTCCTCTGATTAGATCTATTATTTACACAATTGTATAGGTTTGAGAACATAATCCTACTCCTAAATTCCAAGGAGATAGAGGATAGAAAGATACAAAAATTGAAACTAAACTAATAAGGGTGATACACCAAAGGAGTGTGTGAAAACTTCTTGTACTCATGCAAATTGACACAATTTCATAAAATGCAACATGAAACATCATACATAGGCTGATAAGATGTAATTAGAGGTCTGAAATGAAACAAGACAATACAAACAAAGGACTGAAAATTGCATTCACAGAGTCTGCACTGTCATTTTCAACTGTCAAAATCCTTGTATTTGCAACATCAAAGAGGCAGAAAACCTGTTATAATCCATGAAGAAGGTCTGATATTTGCAAAAAATCACTTGTTGAAGGTGAAAGACAGAAGCTTGTTATCCTAAAAAAATGTTCAACCAACAAAAAAATGAGCCAAATCTAGCTTCTACAACGCATGGGTCGAGCCCAGGAGAGAGAAAACGTGTAAAAAACATGGGAGACATTCCCCATTGAATGAAGATGCCTTAAAAACAACATGGGACGTCCTTACATACCCATGCCCTAACATTTTTGGCCATGCTGAAGAAGAATGCGACCCATTTTGCATTAAAACTGGTTGTTGAAACGTCATTTTTGGCCATTACCACGTGCCAGAGAGTGTTTCTTGTTTTTATCTCTCTAAATTGAAACCAAAATTCAAAATTGACCCCGGAATCATGTAGAGAATTTCACCAGCTTTCCATTGATATAAAGAACGCAAAAATTTGAGCTCTGGATCGAAAAATATGGCGATTTGAAAATTTAGGGAAAAAATAGGCCAAAATCGGATCAGCGGGCAAAAAGTTTGAATTTTTAACCGTTTGGTCTTTGGAACATTTTTCAAATTTTCCCCACACTCTGCCACTCCAGGTGCCACATGGCATGTTTTGATTGGGTGCAGGCCCTTCCTGACCTTTTTCCTTCGGGTCACTTGGTGTTTTTTCACCCTTGGACATGTGCCAGCTCCTGATTGGCTGCGGGCCTTCTAGGGAAAAATTTCCCACCAAAACTCTACTGAGCCATAACTTGAAAAATACATGGAGTTAGGAGAAAAATTTACCTTTCTAGAAAACTGAGAAAGAGCTCTATCCAATAGTGTCATTTGCAGAAGGTTTTGAGTGCCTAGAAAACATAATATTCTGATTGAGGCACAAGAGAAGGAAAGATGTAAAGGAGTTAGCCACAAAATGAGCAGGGGGCACATTTGGGATAACAATTTTGGTGACTCAGAGGGGTCATCTACCTGTTGGATGAAGTTACCAGTTTCCTGAAGCAATCCATTTGGCATGGAGTCACTTGATTCTCTGTTTAATACCCCAACTAACTAGAATGTTGCAAAGAGGAACATGGAAAATCACCTGATGTAGAAAGGCCTGCAAACACATTCCTAGGAACAGCAAGCTATGCCAAAGCACTTAGGGAAAGAAAAAAAACCTACAAAAAAATAATGTGCACAAGCACTTGAAGGAATGGAAACCTAAGCTAATATTTACAAGGTGGAGAATTTCCCTTTAGAAGCAATGCTTGAGATATATTCCATTGATTGGAATCTACAATTCTCCGCCATCCAATGAAGCCAATTGGAAAGCATTGTTGTTCTTGCACTTCGTGACCATGTATGGGCCACTCCAAATGGCATCAAATTTTGAATGCCTTCCCGGTTTTTCTTTATCTTCATCCCATTTTAACACTAGATCTCCAACTTGGAAAGATCTACTCTTGGCCTTCCTATCAAAGGTATTCTTGATCAAAGCTTGATCCTTCTCCATTGCTTGGGATGCCTGATCTCTGATCTCTTGGAGCTCCATCAACTCTGCATATCTCACCTCCATGAGCCCAAACTCTAGCAATTGTTATCCAAAATGTGCCCCATCTCATTTTTTGTGGCTAACTCCTTGTGTTCTTACCTCTCTTGTGCCTCAGTCCACATTTTTTAATTTGAAGGCACTCAAGGATTTCTAGAAATGGCACCATCAGATAGAGCTCTCTCTCAGCTTTCCAGAAAGGTAAAGTTTGCCTCCTAACTCTTTATATTTTTCAAGTTATGGCTCGGTGGAGTTTTTGTGGAAAATTTTCCCATTTGAGGTCCGCAGCCAATAGGAAGCTACCACATGGCATCCGACCAGCGGAGCACATGGAATTTTTGAAAAAAATTCCAAAGACAAAAAGAGGTAAAATTTGAAAAAATTTCCCACCGATCCGTTTTTGGGCTGTTTTTGCCCTAAATCTTCAAACGAACATATCTTTTAATCCAGAGATCAGATTTTCATGTTCTTTATATCATTGGAAAGATGTTAAAATTATCTACATGATTAAATGGTCAATTTCTAATTTTGGTTTAGTTTGGAGAGAGAAAATTCAAAAATAGTTTTAGTACATGTCCGTGGATAGAAATGACATTTCAACAACCAAATTTATTACAAAATGGGTCACATTCTTCTCCAGCATGGTCAAAAATGATAGGGTATGGGTTCGTAAGGTCCTCCATGCTGTTTTAATACATTTTCCATCAATGAGGAATGGGCTCCCACATTTTTTACATTTTCTCTCTCCTGGACTCGACCCATGCACTGTAAAAGCCAAATTTGTCTCATTTCTTCATGGTTGAACACTTTTTGGCATTGCAAACTTCTTCTTCCACCTTTAGAAAGTGATAGTTGTAAGAATCAGACCTTTTTCACAGTTTGTAACAAGTTTATACCTCTTTGATGGTGGAATGCAAGAGATTTTTACATGGAATTGACAGTGTAAACTCTGTGAATGCTTTATTTCCTTTGTTTGTATTGTTTTACTTCATTTTAAACCTCTAATTACATCTATCAGCTTGTGTATGTTTTCCCTTGTTGCATTTCATGAATTTGTGTCTATTTACATGGCAAAAAATGTCTCACCACTCCTTTTAGTGCTCACCATCTTTAGTTTAGTTTCAATTTTACATTTTTATCCCTGTCTCCTTGCAATCTAGGGTAGAATTATGATTAAAACCTCTATAGTTGTGCAAAATATAGATCTAAATCAGAGGAGTTTGAGGAACCAGCCTCTATTCTAGAGATTCCTCTCTTATTTTCACAAGTCCCACACTTGGAGAGAGGTTTCCATGTTGTGCAATCACACTGGATGCTCTAAACATCATTTAGAACCTTGATTTGCATCTAGGGGTGCTGCTGATTTGTCACAACAGTGTTGGCATGCCCGTTGGGACATTAGAGGTCTCATTTTTACTGCAGCAAAGTTGATGTGCATCTGCTACAATTTTCTTGCTTGAAAAGAGCTATAATTTGCACATCTGGTGACTCCAAGGGGAAGAATCAATTAGTTTCAGCAGTGTAGGCCTGAAAACTCATGAGAAGAATCACTACAAGGTCAAGAGTTGGAGACGAAGAAGTACTGTTTGAATACCTGTAGTTATCTCCAAGAGTAAGGCAAAGTGGGAGGAGAATCCAAAGGTCTCCATCTCCACCAAACAGAACTCTCTCAACTCCACCTGGTAGGCCTTTCATTCAATCAACAAGGGTTCTAAGGCCAATTAGAATGGCACAAAACAACCCCTATGTCAATTTCACTGGCAGCAGCCCACTTGCTCTTAATGCACAACATCCAATTCCAATTGCAGCCTTAAAGAACATTCCATACTTCACTGGAGAGAATCAGACTACTCCAGGTGATCATGTTAAAGACATTTCCAACCTTTGTGCAATTCATGAAATCAATGAGATGCAAGTGGCTGTCAAGTTGTTGGCATCTTCATTCAAGGGGAAAGCATTGCAATGGTTTAGAAGCCTTGGAGCTGGTTCAATCACAAATTGGAATCAATTGTGTATAGCACTTCATGAGAAATTTGGAGAGAAGGGAGACAACTTGTCTCTTTTGGAGCAGCTGACAACCATAAAGAGAGCTCCCAATGAGCATCTGACCGATTTCAACTTTAGATTTCAAAAGACTTGGGAGAGAATTCCAGTGGCAGTCAGGCCAACAGCAGAAGGTGCTTTTCTCTATTATCTCAAGGCTCTAAATTCTGATATTTCTATGTTGATTCAGTCCATGGGAGGCATAACTATCCCTATGGCTTATACCATTGCCATTAGGGCTGAAAATTGTTTGATCCAAGCTGGAAAACTTGCCCCTAGACCTCCCATGCCATTGTTTCCAAGTTTAGAGAGTCCAAACACCAATCAAACACCTAATTTGACTACTCCCACTCCCAGAAATCAGAGTTCAAATGAAGCTTCTACTTCATCTCCAAGGACACCAAATGAGCTTCAAGAAGTCATGAAGCAACTGTAAAACCTAGGCAATGAGTTGGTTACTCTCAAGAGGCAACAAGCCCAAGGTTTTAGACCTTCTTACCAGCCCCAAGCTTAGCCTAACAGGCAGCCATACCAACCACAAAGACCACCTAATCTAACTGCAAATATGAATCAAACAAGGCCTCCTACCAATAGACCATTTCAGCCCTACAATCCAAATGTCATATCTGCCTCTAAGGCATTGGTGGCAACACAAAACAACATTGCTCAGGAGTATGACTGGTGTTTTCCATGCAATGAACCTCATAACCAATCCATGTGCTTCAACGGTGCTTTGAATCAAGCATTAATGGTGACAACTATTGGTGTGGAGGGTGAGGGTAGTCAAGGAAACAGCCAACAAGAAGAAACATTCCAACATCAATCAGCCCCAAATGACACCACGTTGGTAAATTGACAAGCAGAGGATTTTTGTGGCATGAATCAGGTAGTTTCCCAAGGTGTTGAAGCCAACACAAAGTCAAAAAGGAGGAATTTGGGTGAAGAACAGCCATTGGCTCTAACCAATCCACGACCTTCTATGGTTCCACAAGTGGTTGGCAAACAAAATCCAATTGTAAATGCACAAGGGCAGCCAAGAACAGCTCCTAGGCCAACTCAAATACCAGTTGTTGCTGCTCACATGCAAGGAGTGAATATGCAAACAAAGGCACAACAAAGAGATCCTTCATCACCATTCAGTATCATCGATCAGATGAAGAAGAAAAATGTCAACATATCAATGTGGGAATCCCTATCTATCCCAGGCTAAAGAGATTTGCTACAAACTACCATGAAGGACTGGCCAACTTCGAATCAGCAAGTTCAGATGCAAGAGAAAGTTCTCACAAATGCTGCCCAGCCTGAGGGGAATCATGGAGGACAGCAAGGTAAAATGTTGAAGCCCCCTCCTTTCTATGTTTCATTAATCATTGGAAATCAGCTAGTGCACAATTGCATGATAGACTCCGGGGCAAGTAGCTCAGTGATGCCTAAAAAAATAGTTGATCAACTAGGGCTCTAGTATGAAACCATATCCAAAGGGGTAGTGCAGCTAGATGGGACAATAGTAACAACAGTTGGGGTGATTAGAAACTTGAGTCTTACCTTGCATGCATGTCCAAATGTTGTTGTTTTACAAGATGTATCAGTCATAGACCTTCCACCACTCTTTGCCCTATGCTTGTTAAGGGACTTCACAGCCAAGATTGGGGGATATTTTTCTGCTGATTGGTCACACATGCTGTTCAGAACGAGGTATGGAACTAAGGCTACAGTCAGGTCTAAACCTATTGCAAACTTCCACATTGAGCCTTACACTCCAAGTCAGATCAATGCCAATTGCTCAGCATTTGATCAAGAAGATCACCCAAACACTGATGAAGCTGACACCAAGGTTGGGAGCATCCCGGATCTAACTCTTGATGAATGGGAAAACAAGGTACATGATTTTGATCCTTATCAAGAAGTAGAAGAATCTGAGCTAGGGGTCTATTGTATACATGAAGAAAATAAGCCTATTCCTAGCATCACCAAGCAGAACCACAAGGATGACAATGAGGTATGGCAGCTCTTTTTTGATGGATCAAGGAGTAAACAAGGTGCAGGAGGTGGAGCTATGCTTGTTTCACCTCAAGGATTAAAGTACTATTCATCTTTTAGATTTCAGTTTGCATGCTCCAATAACACTGCTGAATATGAAGCCTTGTTGCAAGGGATGCATTGGGCAATCAAGAAGAAAATAAAGAACTTACAAGCCTTTGGTGACAGTGAATTGATTTTAAATCAGGTCAAGGGACAACATGCTACCAAGGATGATCTACTCAAGTGTTACAAGAACAGGGTGTGGGACCTCATGGAATATTTTGAGGGTTTTGGCATCAAATCCATTCCTAGGAAAGAGAATCAAGCTTCTGACAGGCTTGCAGCAGTAGGGGCAGCCTTTAACATTGTGGAAATCATTTAAAAAGACAAGGTACAACCAAACATCCATGTGATTGTGAGGCCTTCAGTGCCGGATAACAATGTCAGTTGGCAAGTATTTGAGAATGACCAGCAAATCATCCATTTCTTACAAGAAGAAGCTGAGTTCTCAACTAAGAATCAAGAAAAACTGGAACAACAGTATGGTGACCAAGTGGTACAGTTGAGAACTAACAAGCTACCCAAGGGAATTATCACTTTGGAGTCCATCTTTAATCCCAAAGATCAGTTTAGAAAGGAGTAAGCAAACATTCAGGTCAAGAGAGAGGATTCAGTATCCATCTTGGTAGAAGAGAACAAACCATTGCAAATTGGAAAGATGACAACTGAACAAGAAATGTATGAATTCATGCAGATGTGTTAAGAATTCCTAGATGTGTTTGCTTGGAGCTACAAAGATTTGAAAGGTTTCAATCCCAACTTAGCTCAGCATACCATTGAATTGGATCCAAATAATAAGCCTGTTAGGTAGAAACAAGTTGATTAAGTCAAGAATCATATTCTCAATCAAGCATTCTAGTTGGGTTTCCAACTTGGTTCCATTCAGAAAGAAGAGTGGGGAGATCAGATTGTGTGTTGATTTTAGAGACTTAAATAGAGCATCTCTCAAGGACCATTACCCACTCCCTTCCATGGAACAAATCTTGCAAGTTGTGGATGGCTCCGAGAGGTTTTCACTACTTGATGGCTACTCAGGCTACAATCAGATTATGGTGAAGGAAGAAGACCAGTTCAAGACAACCAAATGGGGGACTTTTGCATACAGGAAGATGTCATTTGCGTTGTCCAACGCTAGTGCTACCTTCCAAAGAGCAATGGACATGGCGTTTAAAGGTTTGATTAACAACATGGTGCTGATTTACGTTGATGATATCACTATTTTTTCCAAAAATGCAGCAGACCATGAAGGAAAGATAAGAAGTGTATCTTTGAGTGTCTTTGAATCCTAAGAAGTGTACCTTTCTTGCACATGAAGGAAAGCTCCTTGGCCATATTGTCTCCAAAGAAGGATTAACAATTGATGCAGAGAGAGTTGAAGCCATAAGAGCACTACCATTGCCAAGCCACAAGAAATCCCTTTAAGGTTTCTTGGGGAGGATAAACTTTGTTCGGAGGTTTGTCCCAGATTTTGTAGCCCTTGTCAAGCCCATCACCAAAATGTTAAAGAAGAGCATGGCTTTCAAGTGGACAGCAGATGGCAAGGAGAGTTTTGAAGCAATCAAAGAAGCCATTTCTCAAGCACCAACTCTCATCAACCCGGACTTCTCCAAGGATTTCATCCTCTATGCATTTGGAGGTAATGACACTATTTCTACCATTTTGGTACAGTAGAACAAGGATAATGAAGATAAACCAATTGCCTTCTTCATCCAGAGCCTAGATGACTATGAGGTGAAGTACTCTTTTATTAAGAAGCATGTGCTGGCAGTAATCAGAAGCTTGAAGAAATTCAAGCATTTAGTCTCGAACAACAAGGTCCAGTTGCTGGTCTCACATGTTGGGGTTAAGGACTTCCTCCTCAACAAAGATTTGAACGAGAAAAGGGCAGGTTAGATCACCCGTGTCATCGAGTATGACTTTGAGATCAAGATCACCAAGCTGGTAAGAGGGAAAGGATTGTGTGAGTAGCTGGTTTTGGGGAAGCAAAAAGAACTATGCAATGAAGAAGAGGCTGTTTTGACAGTCCAGGACAGCCATGAGCCAAGTGGGAATCAATAAGAAGACAATGCTGCCCCCACTCCTTGCTGAACCCAAGGTATTATACACTTCCTAAGCACAGGCCTATGCCCCCTGAAGAAGAACAAGACCTAAAGAAGACACTTCAGATTGCATGCTGTCCCATATGCCATTGTTGATGGAGTTTTGTTTAAGAAAGATGTGAATGGAGTGCTGCTGAGATGCATTAGCACAAATCAGATTCAGAGGGTGTTGGAAGAGTTCTATGGTGGAACAGCTGGTGGTCATTTTTCACCAAGAGTGACAACTCTAAAAGTCATGAAGGCTGTTTATTATTGGCTTAAAATTTTCAGTGATTGTTATGCATGGATTAAGAGGTGTAAGAATTGTGCATTCTTCACACGAAAAGAGAGACTTGCTGCCCTTCCATTGCATCCAATCTCAGTTGACCAGCCATTCATGCAATGGGGTTTGGACTTCATTGGAGTCATTAATCCCAATTCAAGTCAAGGGCACAAATGGATTTTGACAGCCACGGACTACTTCACCAACTGGACTGAAGCAGTATCACTCAAAGAAGCAAATGAGTCCAGCATCTTAGACTTTTATGAGGGGATAGCAACCAGATCTGGTATACCTGCTACAATAATCTCAGATAATGCATTGGCATTCATTGAATCCAAGGTGACTGAGTGGGCTGTCAAGAACGGGATCTACCTAAACACTTCATCAAACTATTACCCTCAAGTTAATGGCCAGGCCGAGTCTACAAACAAGAACTTATTGAGGATCATTAGGACTCTTGATGAGAATCAGATGTCTTGGCATACCAAACTGAAATCAGCCTTATGGGCTGATAGGAATAACTCCCAAGAGATCCACAGGTAACTCTCCATTCAAACTTGTCTATGGAAGAGAGGCAATCTTGCCCATGTCACTTGAGTTGCCAACATTGGAACTCATGAAGCAATTAGAGTTGCTAGAGTTTGAGCCCATGGAGATGAGATATGTAGAGTTGATGCAGCTGCAAGAGGTTAGAAATCAGGCATCCCAAGCAATGGAAAAGGATCAAGCTTTGATCAAACAGACCTTTGATAGGAAGGCCAAGGATAGATCTTTTCAGGTTGGAGATCTAGTGTTGAAATAGGATGTGGATAGTGTTATCCAAATGTGTCCCCTGCTCATTTTGTGGCTAACTCCCTTTCATTATTTCCTTCTATTGTGCCTCAGTCATAAATTTTTACTTTTTAGGCACTCAAAATCTTCTGGAAATGACACCATTGGATAGAACTCTTTCTCAGCTTTCTAGAAAGGTAAAGATTTCCTCCTAACTCCACGTATTTTTCAAGTTATGGCTCGGCAGAGTTCTGTGGGAAATTTTCCCTTGCAAGGTCCGCAGCCAATCAAAACTCGCCATGTGTCCAGGTCAAAAATATCAAAGTGATCTGATTTTGGCCTGTTTTTTCCCTAAAACGTCGAATCGCCATAACTTTCAATCCAGAGCTCAGATTTTCACATTCTTTATATCAATGGAAAGCTAGTGAAATGATCTACAAGATTCCATTGTCAATTTTGAATTTTTGGTTTAGTTTGGAGGGATAAAATA
Organism: Taxus chinensis; assembly: GCA_019776745.2. Lineage (NCBI taxonomy): Eukaryota > Viridiplantae > Streptophyta > Pinopsida > Cupressales > Taxaceae > Taxus > Taxus chinensis. Next base: position 725,043,610 of record CM034150.1, read on the forward strand.
AAAAAATGCTTCTGGTACGCGCCCATGGATAGAACTGACATTTCAACAACCAATTTTAATGCAAAATGGGTCGCATTCTTCTCCATCATGGTCAAAAATGTTAGGGCATGGGTTTGTAAGGACCTCCATGCTGTTTTTAATGCATTTTGGTCAATGGGGAATGGCTCCCACATTTTTTCACATTTTCTCTCTCCTGGGCTCAACCCATGCACTGTAAAAGCCGGATTTGGCTCATTTTTCAAAGGGGGGAACACTTTTTTTGCACAGCAAGCTTCTGTTTTCACTTTCAGCAAGTGATTTTGGCAAGTATAAGACCTTCCAGGGATTGTAATAGGTTTTTTTTCCTCTTTGGTGTTGGAATACAAGGATTTTGATGTTGAAAATCACAATGCAGGCTCTATGAATGCTTTCGGTCCTTTGTATGTGTTGTTTACTTCATTTCAAACCCTTGTTTACAACTTATCAACCTGTGCATGATGTTTTATGTTGTAATTTCTTATTTGTGTCAATTTTCATGAGCAAGAAGTGCTCACCACTCCTTTGGTGTATCACCCTTATCAGTTTAGTTTTAATTTTTGCATTTCTTATCCCTGTCTCCTTGCAAATTAAGATAAAATTAGGATCTGAACCTCTGCAGTTATGCAAATAATAGATCTGATCAGAGGATTTTGAGGAACCAGCCTCTAATCTAGAGATTCCTCTCTCATTTTACAAGTCCCACACTTGGAGAGAGGTTTCAATGTTGTGCAATCAAACTGGATGCCTGAAACATCAACTTAGAAACCTGATTTGCATCCAGGGGTGCTGCTGATTTGTAACAACAGTTTTGGCATGCCCGGTGGGACCTTAGATGTCTTCCCACCTCATCTTTTTCAGGTTGGTGTGTTCTTGTGAAGATTTCAACCTTTAGAGGCACTTGCAAACACATCTAGCAACTCCATCTGATCAGCAACCCATTTCTAAAGTTGCAGACCTATTTTTCATTCATTTCCATCCATTATTCTTTCCATATCTTTCATTCTTTTCCATTCCATGAAGTTGTGCAATGATGACTTCATTTCCATCATGGAACTCACATTTACAATAGCAGCAATGTTTCCCACCTCCAACATGTTTTTTAAATCCTCCAAATCAGCATTTTGAACAAATTCAAAATCAGCATACATAACCATATGAGCAGCAATGCCAAAATCAGTTTAGCTATGGAGCTTTCCAAGAGCAAGGGTGTGCATAAAATGAAGACAATCAGATGCAAGATGTTGGTCTATTGGAGAAAATAAAAAATATGAAGGTAAACATGCTGCAATCTAGGGCTCAAACAAAAATGAAAGCATTTGGAATCAGTTGTGGAGCACCCTGTCTATGGGTGGGACCTTTCCTAAGGCATTACAGCCCTCAAGAGAAGCTTGACTTCATGATTGCAACGCTGCCATTGCTTGCAAAGTGGATTAAAGGAATAGAGGTGTATGAGAGGAGTATTCAACAACCTTGTCAACGGGTAAGCACACCATCTCATGCCTTTTCTTTTCCTCTTTCCCAATCTGTTTTATCTCAGCAGTGTCAAGTTTTAAACTCTCCATCTGTTGTCCCAAGTGTTGAATCCATTTCTCCACCCCCTAGTAATTCCACCTCATCTCAATTCTTTTGTTCTTTTCCCTTCCAAACAGTCATCCCCCTCCACAAGAGCTAAATGAAACACCCTCTCCTTCAAAGAAACAAGAGGTTTTACCTCCTCCACCACCACAAAAAATTACAAAAATCAGTCATGAAGGACAAGCAAAAAGAGAATCCAAACAAGGATGAAGAAATTCAAATTTTGAAGAGTTGGGCTCTTAAATTTGGGATGAAGAAGAATCCCTTTGCTGATGAAACCTTCAGAAGAGGTTGGAGTTACCGAACAAATGGTGGTCAGGACTGATTTTGTTGTAGTAGAAGAAGAGCAAAAAGGAGTTGCAGATCAGCAATCAATTTGTTCAGAATATAGTGTCCATGTTGGCACCCTATTTGAAGGAAATGCTGATCCAATTCAAATTACAAAAATCAGTCATGAGGGACAGCAAGAGGAAGGAAAAGCTGCTCCAAATCCAAAAGAAGAGGAGCACATTCCAGCTATGGGGGAGAAAAGTGCAGATCCAAAGGATTTGAGCACAAAGCAGGTTATAAAAGAATCTTCAGTTCTTCTCTCTACTTCATCTCTCTCAAGTTCTAGTACTGAAGAAGAGTTTGATCCCTCAAACTCAATGCTGGAGGATGAAAGAAACCCTGGTGATCAAGTTGCAGATCAAGAGAACGCCATGGGAGAGGTTGAACATTTGCAGCAGGACAGCAATGAGGCAGTTTACCTGTCTGATTTGGAGGACTATTTTGATGAAGAAGAACCGGTTGAGTTTCCACCATTCTCTCTTTCATCATCCATCTTCCAAACACAAGAGCCTGCTGTCATGGAGGAGAGTATTCATTTGCAACAGCTTGCATCTTATAGAAGCTATTTGGAACCAAGATTGGAAGATTTTAATCTTTCATGTCCTTCATTGGAGGAAGAGAAAGGGCAGAAGGGTTCTACCATTGTTTCCACACCATCCATTCAAGGTCTACAAGAGAACTCCATTCTTGGAGTTGAAAATCAGAATTATGGGCATACTCAACGGATCAGACCTTGCCCAATCAGGTATTTGGCTTCATTGGAGCCAAAGGAGAAGCCACAATTAGTCATGCTTGCTTCTAAGCATGAAGATGAGCTGCAAAGTTCCAAGGATCAGCTGTCATACCTCTCCAATCCAAATGCAGAGCAACTAAAAGAGGTATTGGATTTGTTTTTAGTTGACACCTTGCTAATTTGGGTTTAAGACCAGCTTCTTGTTGATTTTCCACTCATCCAATCAGCCATACTCAGCTCCAAATCATTTGCATGGCTGTCAATTTTGAAGAAAGGAAGCTATTTTGCACAACCAGTTACAGGGTTCATTTAGCTCACCTTTGCTTCTAGTTAGAGTAGAGTAGGCAGGTTTGCTTTCAGTAGAAGAAGTGCTTGTGCACACTCTGCATGTTCCATTTGGAGCATGTATGATATTTAGTTTGTACATAGTTTTCATGTTGCTGGTTTCGCTCTTGGACAGTTCGTTTTGATGGCATTTTGGTGGGAACAACTCCATGTTCAGTGGGATTCAAGCAGTTCAGAGGGAAGTTTTCAAAGTTTGGATCAGTTTTCAGGGTACTACTCATGACTCCATGCCCAATGGATTGCTTTAGGCTACTGATCATTCATTTAGCAGGCAGATGACCCCTCTGAGTCACCAAAATTGTTATCCAAATGTTGCCCCTGCTCATTTTGTGGCTAACTCCCCTTTCATTATTTCCTTCTATTGTGCCTCAGTCATAAATTTTTACTTTTTAGGCACTCAAAACCTTCTGCAAATGACACCATTAGATAGAGCTCCTTCTCATTTTTCTAGAAAGGTAAAGATTTCCTCCTAACTCCACGTATTTTTCAAGTTATGGCTCGATGGAGTTTTTGTGGGAAATTTTCCCTTGCAAGGTTCGCAGCAAATCAGAACTCGCCACGTGTCCAGCTCAAAAATATCAAAGCGATCCGATTTTGGCCTGTTTTTGCCCTAAAACTTCAAATCGCCATAACTTTTGATCTAGAGCTCATATTTTCACGTTCTCTATATCAATGGAAATCTTGTGAAATGATCTACAAGATTCCATTGTCAATTTTTAATTTTTGTTCAGTTTGGAAGGAGAAAATCAAAAAAACGCTTCAGGTATGCGCCCATGGACAGAACTGACGTTTCAACAACCAATTTTAATGCAAAATGGGTCGCATTCTTCTCCATCATGGTCAAAAATGTCAGGGCATGGGTTTGTAAGGACCTCCATGCTATTTTTAATGCATTTTGGTCAATGGGGAATGGCTCCCATGTTTTTTCATGTTTTCTCTCATCCTGGGCTCGACCCATGCACTGTAAAAGCCAGATTTGGCTCATTTTTCAAAGGGGGAACACTTTTTTTGCACAGCAAGCTTCTGTTTTCACTTTCAACAAGTGATTTTGGCAATTATCAAGACCTTCCAGGGATTGTAACAGATGTTTCTACCTCTTTGGTGTTGGAATACAAGGATTTTGATGTTGAAAATCACAATGCAGGCTCTGTGAATTCTTTTAGTCCTTTGTAGGTGTTGTTTGCTTCATTTCAAACCCTTGTTTACAGCTTATCAACATGTGCATGATGTTTTATGTTGTAATTTCTTATTTGTGTCAATTTTCATGAGCAAGAAGTGCTCACCACTCCTTTGGTGTATCACCCTTATCAGTTTAGTTTTAATTTTTACATTTCTTATCCCTGTCTCCTTGCAAATTAAGATAAAATTAGGAACTGAACCTCTGCAGTTGTGCAAATAATAGATGTAATTAGAGGATTTTGAGGAACCAGCCTCTAATCTAGAGATTCCTCTCTCATTTTACAATTCCCCACACTTGGAGAGAGGTTTCAATGTTGTGCAATCGCACTAGATGCCTGAAACATCAACTTAGAAACCTGATTTGCATCCAGGGGTGCTGCTGATTTGCAACAATAGTTTTGGCATGCCCGGTGGGACCTTAGAGGTCTTCCACTTCATCTTTTTCAGGTTGGTGTGTTCTTGTGAAGATTTCAACCTTTGGAGGCACTTGCAAACACATCTAGCGACTCCATCTTATCAGCAACCCAATTCTGAAGTTGCAGACTTGTTTTTCATCCATTTCCATCCATTATTCTTTCCATCTCTTTCATTCTTTTCCATTCCATGAAGTTGTGCAATCATGACTTCATTTCCATCATGGAACTCACATTTACAATAGCAGCAATGTTTCCCACCTCCAACATGTTTTTCAAATCCTCCAAATCAGCATTTTGAACAAATTCAAAATCAGCATATATACCCATATGAGTAGCAATGCCAAAATCAGTTTGGCTATGGAGATTTCCAAGAGCAAGGGTGTGCATACAATGAAGACAATCAGATGCAAGATGATGGTCTGTTGGAGAAAATCCAAAAGATGGAGGTAAACATGCTACAATCCAGGGTTCAAACACAAATGAAAGCATTTGGAATCAGTTGTGGAGCACCCTGTCTATGGGTGGGACCTTTCCCAAGGCATTACAGCCCTCAAGAGAAGCTTGAATTCATGATTGCAATGCTGCCATTGCTTGTAAAGTGGATTAAAGGAATAGAGGTGTATGAGAGGAGTATTCAGCAACCTTGTCAACAGGTAAGCACACCATCTCATGCCTTTTCTTTTCTTCTTTCCCAATCTGTTTTATCTCAGCAGTGTCAAGTTTTAAACTCTCCATCTGTTGTCCCAAGTGTTGAATCCATTTCTCCACCCCCTAGTAATTCCACCTCATCTCAATTCTTCTGTCCATTTCCCTTCCAAACAGTCATCCCCTCCATAAGAACTAAATGAAACATCCTCTCCTCCAAAGAAACAAGAGGTTTTACCTCTTCCACCACCATAAAAAATTGCAAAAATCAGTCATGAAGGACAGCAAAAAGAGAAGCCAAACAAGGATGAAGAAATTCAAATTTTGAAGAGTTGGGCTCTTAAATTTGGGATGAAGAAGATCCCTTTGCTGATGAAACCTTCAGAAGAGATTGGAGTTACAGAACAAATGGTGGTCAGGACTGATTTTGTTGCAGCAGAAGAAGAGCAAAAAGGAGTTGCAGATCAGCAATCAATTTGTTCAGAATATAGTGTCCATGTTGGCACCCTATTTGAAGGAAATCCTGATCTAATTAAAAATTGTAAAAATCAGTCATGAGGGACAGCAAGAGGAAGGAAAAGCTGCTCCAAATCCAAAAGAAGAGGAGCACATTCCAGCTGTGGGGGAGAAAAGTGCAGATCCAAAGGCTTTGAGCATAAATTAGGTTATAGAAGAACCTTTAGTTCTTATTTCTACTTCATCTCTCTCAAGTTCTAGTACTGAAGAAGAGTTTGATCCCTCGAACTCAATGTTGGAGGATGAAAGAAACCGTGGTGATCAAGTTGCAGATCAATTGAATGCCATGGGAGAGGTTGAACATTTGTAGTAGGACAGCAATGAGGTAGTTTTACCTGTGTGATTTGGAGGACTGTTTTGATGAAGAAGAACCGGTTGAGTTTCCACCATTCTCTCTTTCATCATCCATCTTCCAAACACAAGAGCCTGCTGTCATGGAGGAGAGTATTCATTTGCAGTAGACTGCATCTTATAGAAGCTCTTTGGAACCAAGATTGGAAGATTTTAATCTTTCATGTCCTTCATTGGAGGAAGAGAAAGGGCAGAAGGGTTCTACGATTGCTTCCACACCATCCATTCAAGGTCTACAAGAGAACTCCATTATTGGAGTTGAAAATAAGAATTATGGGCATACTCAATGGATCAGACCTTGCCCAATCAGGTATTTGGCTTCATTGGAGCCAAAGGAGAAGCCACAACCAGTCATGCTTGCTTCTAAGCATGAGGATGAGCTGCAAAGTTCCAAGGATTAGCTGTCATACCTCTCCAATCCAAATGTAGAGCAACAAAAAGAGGTATTGGATTTGTTTTTAGTTGACACCTTGCTAATTTGGGTAGAAGACCAGCTTCTTGTTGATTTTCCACTCATCCAATCAGCCATACTCAGCTCCAAATCATTTACATGGCTGCCAATTTTGAAGAAAGGAAGCTATTTTACACTAGTTACAGGGTTCATTTAGCTCACCTTTGCTTCCAGTTACAGTAGAGTAGGTAGGTTTGCTTTCAGTAGAAGAAGTGCTTGTGCACACTCTACATGTTCCATTTAAAGCATGTATGATTTTCAGTTTGTACATAGTTTTCATGTTGCTGGTTTCACTCTTGCATAGTTCATTTTTATGGCATTTTGGTGGGAACAACTCCATGTCTAGTGGGATTCAAGCAGTTCAGAGGATGTTTTCAAAGTTCAAATTAGTTTTTAGGCTACTACTCATGACTCCATGCCCAATGGATTGCTTCAGGCTACTGATCATTCATCCAACAGGCAGATGACCCCTCTGAGTCACCAAAATTGTTATCCAAATGTGCCCCCCTGCTCATTTTGTGGCTAACTCGCTTTCATTATTTCCTTCTATTGTGCCTCAGTCATTAAGTTTTACTTTTAGGCACTCAAAACCTTCTAGAAATGACACCATTGGATAGAGCTATTTCTTAGATTTCTAGAAAGGTAAAGATTTCCTCCTAAATCCATGTATTTTTCAAGTTATGGCTTGGTAGAGTTTTTGTGGGAAATTTTCCCTTGCAAGGTTCACAGCCAATCAGAACTCGCCACGTGTCCCAGGTCAAAAATATCAAAGTGATCCGATTTTGGCCTGTTTTTTTCCCTAAAACTTCAAATCGCCATAACTTTCGATCCAGAGCTCGGATTTTCACGTTCTTTATATCAATGGAAAGCTGGTGAAATGATCTACAAGATTCCTTGATAAACTTTTAATTTTGGTTCACTGTGGAGGGAGAAAATCAAAAAATGTTTCAGGCCTTCAATGCGCCCATGGATAGAACTCACGTTTCAACAACCAGATCAGATTTGATGCAAAATTCATCGTATTCCTCTTCCTTTAAGGTCACCGAATGTAAGGGCATTGATGTAGTAAAGATAGATTCATGGGGAAGATTTTATCATAAGCATTAATAGTCAGTAGGTTGAGTGGCTGACCACGCTTTTCACTGCTTCTCTCTCTCTTTTTCTTCGACTCCAATTAAATCTATAAATACAAGGGTAGGGTTCATTTGTCAAAAGGTTGTTCATTCTTCTTCCTTGCACAACAAGCTCTCTCTTTTCACTTTCCCCAAGGTCGAAAATGGAAAGTTTGAGACCTCCTTTCATGGCTCTGTAACAGGCATTCTCTTATCTCTTTCCCACTGGAATACAATGTACTGTGTGAACTTTTGGAGCAATCACAATTCTAGGCTCTGTGAATGTATATATCCATTCCTTTGCTTATTTTATTGTCTGCTTCATTTCAAACCTCTCGTCATTGTAGGGTATGAACCTGTGCATGATGTCTAATGTTTATTGTAGGTCCTGGGAGCTGTGTCAATTTACATGGGTTTTGAAGTGGTCACCACTCCTTTGTGTGTATCACCCTTATGTCTAGTCTGTAGTTTGCATCTTGTCCACCCTCTCCTTTGCTCACCTCTCTCCTTACAAATTAGGTAGCTGAGATTAGTGATCTAACACCTCTGCCCTTGTTCAAATAATAGATGCTGATCACCTCGTTAGTGTGAGGATTTCAGCCTCTAATATGCAGATTTCTCTCTCCCTGTACAAGTCCTCAAAATTGTTAGATTAGGAGTCAATGTAGTGCACATTTCACTGGATGCCTTAGAAGTAGTTTAGTGCTAGGACTTAGGAAGAGGAACTAGCCTTGCATCTAGAGGATCATGTCCCATTTGCAAGTCCCATAGCTTGGGGAATGATCCAACCGGTTATGCAAATCATACCAATTTGACCCTACCATTAGAAAATCAGGTCCATAACTCATTTGGGGGTGCTATGATTTCAAGACTAACACTTCATTTCTAGATTTTGCCTCATTGGATGGAGAAGAACTTTTGATTTGATGTCAATGGAAGCTATCAACCACTGATACAACTCTACTTGAAAGAAACTGAAGACCTGTCTCATACAGGAAGTCGTATTAGATTATCATTCCACCCACTTTCTTTGCACATTAAAATAAGTTGTCCATTGTTACATCTTTATTTCAAATAGGTGCTTTGGCACATATTGCTATCCCTGGAGACCTTTAATACTCTCCAAATATATTTGATACACCATTTGATATACAACATCTTCCGGTCCTTGCACATTCTGAAAAGTCAGGTCCTGGGAAACAAAACCAAAATGTATTCTGATGTTTCACATGCCCAATGTACTGCTATGCAGGCTACTGGCACTTTCATGTCAGCATAAATATGAACGCTCCACCCAGTAGCCAACATTGTTAACCACAAGGTGCCCTCAGCTCATTTTTATGTTTACCAAGGTGTTAACATGCTTGTGTTCATTGCCTATCATGTACCTCAGTCTAAACCATTCATATACAGATAATCAATCTAACTCAAGGCTAACTTGGAAATGGCACCATATAGATAAAGAAGATGAATATGCAGCTTTCCAGAAACCTCAAAACCCTTACAACATAACTCCTTATCCATTTTACACAGTTTTGGCCTCGGTGGAGTCTCTCTCTCTGGAAAATCTCTCTCTCTCATCTGAGGCTCTCTAGCTCAATAAGAAGCTGCTCTCGTGCTCATCTCGATCAGTTATGAACTACGGGGAATTTTTGAATAACATTTATCAAATATATATAAGAGGTGGGGAAATTCCCTTCGCTTCCCATCGTACTCTCCTAATAATTGGGTCGTGCTCACAAAAATATCTTGCAAATGATCATATCATTCTGAGCTAATAGCTCGGATTATCACGTTATTTATATCAACTTACTTTAACCCTGTTAAAATTAGCTACATGATTCCATGGTCAATGTGCTATTCTTTAATCCTTAGTTTGGCCACCATAGTATTCAAAAATTGTTTTTCTACGTAGTTATGGCCAGAAATTACATTGGGCGACACTCCAAGTCTAATACAAAATGGGTCGCATTCTTCTAGCCAACATGTTGTATAAAATCGGATAGGTCCCTAACTCTATTTGCTCATGCGTGAACCTCCATGCTGTTTTATTGCATATTCCATGCAATGAGGCATGGGCTCCCACATTTCTTACGTTTGCACTCCCTTGGGCTCGACCCATGCAGCTCTAAAAGCCAGATTTGTGCTCATGGCTTCATGGTTGAACACTTTTTGCAATTGCAAACATCTTCTTCCTACCTCCAACAAGTGATAGTTGTAAAAATTAGAAGGTTTCTTTATAGTTTCTTAACAAGGAATTTATGGAATCTACATGCAACTTATCTCTAGGAATGCTTACCATCATTTTTACATGGAGCTTTACAGAGCAAACTCTGGTGAATGCTCCCGAAGTCCTCTATCCTAATACTTGACATACTTCATGATAGGCACATTCTATAAGCTTGAACAACCCATCAGCCTATAAATATTATTTTCCCTTCATGCATCCTTGCTTCAACTCTGTGACTATTTACCCCCCCAAAAATTGTTGGACTCTTACTCCTTAAATAGTGCATCACCATCTTTAGTTTAGTTTCATTTTTACCACTTCTTTCTCCCTGTGTCCTTGTAATTTACCTTAGAATTGGGATTAGTTCCTTCTAGATAGCTTCTGTAACCTATCCCATCTAAATTACAGGAGTTTGAGGAACCAGCCTCTATTCTGGAGATTCCTCTCTACATGTACCATGTCAATGTCCCACACTTGGAGAGAGGTTTCCATGTTGTGAATATCTATCACTGGATGCTCGAAACATCCATGTTAGGCATCTTTATTTGCATCCAGGGGTGCTGGTGATCTTGTCTTCCAACTACCCATTCTTCCACACACCTTCATGATTTTCAGATGTTGGAAACTTCAAGCATGACCTTGGAAAAATTGCCTCTCTATGTTACACACTCACTTATTTTACCCTTACCTTCAAATGGATCTCTTTGCACATTATTTCTATCAGTTCATAAGGCTAATTCTCAATATAGTTTGCCATGACATCTTATCCTACCAATCTAGAGTCAAGCTCCATCTATGCTACTCAACAAGTTCTTGTTTGTACACCCATCTTGGCACACCTTACTCTTCAGGGTATTAGTTCCATGAAGTATCTTAGGTACATCTAGTCCTCTCCACATGTATCCACACTTATGTGCACCTTGTATCTTCAATGTTAATGCCAATGCACTATCTTAGATCATTGTAGTAGGTATTCCAAATCTGATTAATATTCCCTTCATAGAAGTCTAAGATGCTATGACTCATTCCCCTTCACTCCTCAGTGCCTTAATTCTTGCATGTACCCATACCTAGTGAAGTAATCTATGGCTGTCAAGATTTCCATGGACCTTGGATGTTTCTGTATCATACACTTTTCACCATTTCCTTTATTTTCCCTCTATTTATCTACTTCCATTTTCTTGAGTAGAAGGTTTATCAATTTTTCTAACTCATCTATATTTACTCCTAAATTTATTGGGTTTTGTTGTTGCAAATCGGCAGCACCCCTGGATGCAAATTAGGTTTGTAAGTTGATGTTTCAGGCATCCAGTGTGATTGCACAACATTGAAACCTCTCTCCAAGTGTGGGACTTGCAAGATGAGAGAGGAATATCCAGATAAGAGGCTAGTTCCTCAAACTCCTCTAATTAGATCTATTATTTGCACAACTGCAGAGGTTCAGATCCTAATTTTATCCTAATTTGCAAGGAGACAGGGATAAGAAATGTAAAAATTGAAACTAATCTGATAAAGGTGATACACCAAAGGAGTGGTGAGCACTTATTTCTCATGCAAATTGACACAATTTAGAAATTGTAACATAAAACATCATACACAGGTTGATAAGCTATAATCAAGGGTTTGAAATGAAGCAAACAACACATACAAAGGACTGAAAGCATTCACAGAGCCTACATTGTGATTTTCAACATCAAAATCCTTATATTCCAACACCAAAGAGGCAGAAAAACCTATTACAATCCCTAGAAGGTATGATACTTCCAAAATCACTTGTTGAAGGTGAAAACAGAAGCTTGTTGTGCAAAAAGGTGTTCAACACTTGAAAAATGAACCAAATCTGGCTTTTACAGTGCATGGGTCGAGCCCAGGAGAGAAAAAACGTGAAAAAACATGGGAGTAATTCCCCATTGACCAAAATGCATTAAAAACAACATGGAGGTCCTTACAAACCCATGCCCTGACATTTTTGACCATGCTGGAGAAGAATGCAACCCATTTTGCATTAAAATTGGTTGTTGAAACGTCAGTTCTGTCCATGGGCACGTACCAGAAGTGTTTTTTGATTTTCTCCCTCCAAACTGAACTAAAATTCAAAATTGACAATGGAATCTTGTAGATAATTTCACCATATTTCCATTGATATAAAGAACGTGAAAATTTGAGCTCTGGATCGAAAGTTATGGTGATTTGAAGTTTTAGCGCAAAAATAGGGCAAAATCGGATCGGCGGGCAAAAAGTTTGAATTTTTACCCGTTTGGTCTTTGGAATTTTTTTCAAATTTTCCCCACACTCTGCCACTCCAGGTGCCACATGGCACATTTTGATTGGGTGTGGGCCCTTCCTCACCATTTTTTCCTTTGGGTCACTTGGTGTTTTTTTGCCTTTGGACACGTGGCAACTTCTGATTGGCTGCGGGCCTTCTAGGGAAAAATTTCCCACCAAAACTCCGCTGAGCCATAACTTGAAAAATACGTGGAGTTAGGAGGAAAAATTTACCTTTCTGGAAAGATGAGAAAGAGCTCTATCCAATGGTACCATTTCCATAAGGTTTTGAGTTCTTGGAAAATAAAAGGTTCTGACTGAGGCACAAGAGAAGGAAAGATGTAAAGGAGTTAGCCACAAAATGAGTAGGGGGCACATTTGGGATAACAATTTTGGCAACTCAGAGGGGTCATCTTCCTGCTAGATGAAGATACCAGTTACCTGAAGTAGCCCATTGGGCATGGAGTCATAAAATTTTCTGTTCGGAACCCCAACTAACTTAGAATGTTGCAAGGAGGAAGATGGAATATCACCTAATGGAAGTAAGGACTCTAAAACATCTCCAGGGACAGCAAGCCTGTGCCAAAGCACTTAGGGAAAGTAAAACAACCTACGGCAAAAAAATGTGCACAAGCACTTGGAGGAATGAAAACCTAAGCTAATATTTACAAGGTGGAGAATTTCCCTTTTGTAGCAATGCTTTAGATAGATTCCATTGACTAGAATCTGCAGTTCTTTTCCATCCATTGAAGACAATTGGAAGGCATTGCTGTCCTTACACTTTGTGACCATGTATGGGCCACTCCAAATGGCATCAAATTTTGAATTCCTTCCCGGTTTTGCTCTATCTGCATCCCATTTTTACACTAGATCTCCAACCTGGAAATATCTACTCTTGGCCTTCCTGTCAAAGGTCTTCTTGATCAAAGCTTGATCTTTCTCCATTATTTGGGATGCCTGATCTCTGATCTCTTGAAGCTCCATCAACTCTACATATCTCACCTCCATGGGCTCAAACTCTAGCAACTCTAACTGCTTCATGAGTTCCAATGTTGGCAACTCAAGAGACATGGGCAAAATTGCCTCTCTTCCATAAACAAGCCTGAATGGAGAGTTACCCGTGGATCTCTTGGGAGTTATCCTATCAGCCCATAAGGCTGATTTCAGTTTGGTATGCCAAGACCTCTGATTCTCATCAAGAGTCCTCCTAATGATCCTCAACAAGTTCTTATTTGTAGATTCACCCTGGCCATTACCCTGAGGGTAATAGTTTGATGAAGTTCTTAGGTAGATCCCATTCTTGACAACCCACTCAATCACCTTGGATCTAATGAATGCCAATGCATTATCTGAGATTATTGTAGCAGGTATGCCAAATCTGGTTACTATCCCCTCATAGAAGTCTAAGATGCTAGACTCATTTGCTTCCTTGAGTGCTACTGCTTCAGTCCACTTGGTGAAGTAGTCTGTGGCTGTCAAAATCCACTTATGCCCTTGGCTTGAATTGGGATTAATAACTCCAGTGAAGTCCAAACCCCATTGCATGAATGGCTGGTCAGCTAAAATTGGATGCAATGGAAGGGCAGCAAGCCTCTCTTTACCTGTGAAGAATGCACAATTCTTGCACCTTTTGATCCACGCAAAGTAATCACTGAAAATCTTGGGCCAATAATAACCAGCCTTCATAATTTTTAGAGCTGTCACTCTTGGTGCAAAATGACCACTAGCTGGTCCACCATGGAACTGTTATCCAAAATGGTGCCCCAGCTCGTTTTTGTGGCTAACTCCTTGTGTTCTTGCCTCTCTTGTGCCTCAGTCTACATTTTTTAATTTTCAGGCACTCAAGGCTTTCTGGAAATGGCACCATCAGATAGAGCTCTCTCTTAGATTTACAGAAAGGTAAAGTTTGCCTCCTAACTCCTTATATTTTTCAAGTTATGGCTCGGTGAAGTTTTTGTGAAAAATTTTCCCATTTAAGGCCCGCAGCCAATAGGAAGCTGCCACGTGGCAGAGGAGTTCGGGGGTTAGAGGTAAATTTGAAATTTTTCCAAAAGAGTATAAAAAGGTTGATTTTCAAAGGAAAACCCACAGAAAAGAGGAGAGAGAAATCCAGAGTGAATCAGAGCTTGCCACGTGGCATCCGACCAGCAGAGCGCAGGGAATTTTTGAAAATTTTTCCAAAGACAACAAAAAAGGTAAAATTTGAAAAATTTTCCTGCCGATCCGTTTTTGGGCCGTTTTTGCCCTAAATCTTCAAACGATCATATCTTTTGATCCAGAGCTCAGATTTTCACGTTCTTTATGACATTTTAACAACCAAATTTTATATAGAATGGGTCGCATTCTTCTCCAATATGGTCAAAAATGAAAGGGTATGGGTTTGTAAGGTCCTCCATGTTGTTTTAATGCATTTTCCATCAATGAGGGATGGCTCCCATGCATTTTTCACGTTTTCTCTCTCCTGGGCTCAACCCATGTACTGTAAAAGCCAGATTTAACTCATTTCTTCATGGTTGAAAACTTCTTATTTCACCTCCAGCAAGTGATAGTTGTAAGAATCAGACCTTTTTCAAGTATTGTAGCAAGTTTATACCTCTTTGAGGGTTGAATGCAAGAGATTTTTACATGGAATTGACAGTGCAAACTCTGTGAATGCTTTCAATCCTCTGTTTGTATTGTTTTACTTCATTTTAAGACCTCTAATTACATCTATCAGCTTGTGTATGTTTTCCCTTGTTGCATTTCATGAATTTGTGTTTATTTACATGGCAAAAAATGTTTCACCACTCCTTTTGGTGCATCACCATCTTTAGTTTAGTTTCATTTTTACATTTCTATCCCTGTCTCCTTGCAATTTAGAGTAGGATTAGGATCCTAACCTCTGTAGTTGTGTAAAATATAGATCTAAATCAGAGGAGTTTGAGGAACCAGCCTCTAATCTAGAGATTCCTCTCTCATTTTCACAAGTCCCACACTTGGAGAGAGGTTTCCATGTTGTACAATCACACTGGATGCCTAAAACATCAATTCAGAACCTTGATTTGCATCCAGGGGTGCTGCTGATTTGCAACAACAGTTTTGGCATGCTTGGTGGGACCTTAGAGGTCTCATTTTTATTGCAGAAAATTTGATCTGCATCTACTATAATTTTCTTGCTTCAAAAGAGCTATAAATTGCACATCTGGCGACTCCAAGGAGAAGAATCAACTGGTTTCAATAGTGCAGGCTTGAAAACTCATGAGAAGAATCACTACAAGGTCAAGAGCTGGAGAAAAAGAGGTGCTGTTTGAATATTTGCAGTTATCTCCAAGAGTAAGGCAAAGTGGGAGGAGAATCCAAAGGTCTCCATCTCCACCAAACAGAACTATCTCAACTCCTCCACCTGGTACGCCTTTCATTCAATCAACAAGGGTTCTAAGACCAATTAGAATGGTACAACCACCGAATCCGTATGTCAATTTCACAAGCAGCAGCCCACTTTTCCTCAATGCACAACATCCAATTCCAATTGCATCCTTGAAGAACATTCCCTACTTCACTAAAGAAAATCATACTACTCCAAGTGATCATGTTAAAGACATTGCCAATCTTTGTGCAATTCATGAAATCAATGAGATGCAAGTGGCTGTCAAATTGCTGGCATCTTCATTCAAGGGGAAAGCATTGCAACGTTTTAGAAGCCTTGGAGCTGGTTCTATCACAAATTGTAATAAGCTATGTATAGCACTTCATGAGTAATTTGGAGAGAAGGGAGACAACTTCTCTCTTTTGGAGCAGCTGACAACCATCAAGAGAGCTCCCAATGAGCAGCTGACTGATTTCAACTTCAGATTTCAAAAGACTTGGGAGAGAATTCCAGTGGCAATCAGACTAACAGCAGAAGGTGCTTTTCTCTACAAGAAACATTCCAACAGCAATCAGCCCCAAATGACACCACATTGGTAAACTGGCAAGCAAAAGATTTTTGTGGCATGAATCAAGCAATTTCTCAAGGTTTTGCAGCCAACACAAGGTCAAAAAGAAGGAATTTGGGTGAAGAACAGCCATTAGCTCCAACCAATCCACAACCTTCCATGGCTCCACAAATGGTTGGTGAGCAAAATCCAATTTCAAATGCACAAGGGCAGCCAAGAACAGCTCCTAGACCAACTCAAATACAAGTTATTACTGCCCATGTGCAAGGAGTGAATGTACAAGCAAAGGGACAACAAAGATATCCTTCATCACCATTCGGTATCATTGATCAGATGAAGAAGACAAATGTTAATATATCAATGTGGGAATCCCTATCTATCCCAGGCCAAAGAGACTTGTTACAATCTACCATGAAGGACTGGCCAACTTCGAATCAGCAAGTTAGTTAGTGCACAATTGCATGATAGATTCTGGGGCAAGTAGCTCAATGATGCCTAAACAAATAGCTGATCAGCCAGGGCTCCAGTATGAAACCATATCCAAAGGGGTAGTGCAGTTGGATGGGATAGCAGTAAAAATAGTTGGGGTGATTAGAAACTTGAGTCTTACCTTGCATGCATGTACAAATGTTGTTGTTTCACAAGATGTATCAGTCATAGACCTTCCACCACTCTTTTCCCTATGCTTGTCAAGGGAATTCATAGCCAAGATTAGGGGATATTTGTCTACTGATTGGTCACACATGCTATTCAGAACGAGGTATGAAACTAAGGCTACAATCAGGTCTGAACCTATTGCAAACTTCCACATTGAGCCTTACACTCCAAGCCAGATCAATGCCAATTGTTCAGCATTTGATCAAGAAGACAACACAAGCACCGATGAAGCTAACACCAAGGTTGGGAGCATCTCGGATCTAACTCTTGATGAATAGGAAAACAAGGTACATGCTTTTGATCCTTATCAAGAAGTAGAAGAATCTGAGCTAGGAGTCTATTGTATACATGAAGAAAATCAGCCTATTCCTAACATCACCAAGCCAAACCACAAGGATGACAATGAGGTATGGTAGCTGTTTTTTGATGGATCAAGAAGTAGACAAGGTGCAGGAGGTGGAGCCATACTTGTTTCACCTCAAGGAGTAAGGTACTATTCAACTTTTAGATTTTAGTTTGCATGCTCCAATAACACTACTGAATATGAAGCCTTAGTGCAAGGGATGCATTGGGAAATCAAGAAGAAAATAAAGAACTTGCAAGTCTTTAGTGATAGTGAATTTATTGTAAATCAGGTCAAGGGAAAACATGCTGCCAAGAATGATCTACTCAAGTGCTACAAGAACAGGGTGTGGGACCTCATGGAAGATTTTGAGTGTTTTGGCATCAAATCCCTTCCTAGGAAAGAGAATCAAGCTACTAACAGGCTTGCAGCAGTAGGGGCAGCCTTTGACATTGTGGAAAGCATTCAACAAGACAAGGTACATCCAAACATCCACGTTATTGTGAGGCCTTCAGTTGCAGATAACAATGTTAGTTGGAAAGTGTTTGAGAATGACCAGCAAATCATCCATTTCTTGCAAGAAGAAGCCGAGTTCTCAGCTAAGAATAAAGAAAAATTGGAACAGCACTATGGTGACCAAGTGGTACAGCTGAGAACTAACAAGTTGCCCAAGGGAATTATCACTTTGGAGTCCATTTTTAATCCCAATGATCAGTTTAGAAAGGAGAAAGCAAACATTCAGGTCAAGAGAGAGGATTCAGTATCCATCTTGGTAGAAGATAACAAACCATTGCAAATTGGAAAGATCACAACTGATCAAGAAAGGTATGAGTTCATACAACTTTGTCAAGAGTTCCCTGATGTGTTTGCATGGAGCTATGAATATTTGAAAGGTTTCTATCCCAACTTAGGTCAGCGTACCATTGAATTGGATCCAAATACTAAGCCTTTTAGGTAGAAACAAAGACTTGTCAATCCACACATGGAGCCTCTCATGAGGAATGAATTGGACAAGTTGATTGAGTCAAGAATCATATTCCCAATCAAGCATTCTAGTTGGGTTGCCAACTTGGTTCAAGTCAGAAAGAAGAGTGAAGAGATCAGATTGTGTGTTGATTTCAGAGACTTAAATAGAGCATCTCTCAAGGACCATTACCCACTCCCTTCCATGGAACAAATCTTGCAAGTTGTGGCTGGCTCTGAGAGGTTTTCACTACTTGATGGCCACTCCGGCTACAATTAGATTATGGTGAAGGAAGAAGACCAGTTCAAGACAGCCTTTACAACCAAATGGGGTACTTTTGCATATAGGAAGATGCCATTTGGGCTGTCCAACACTAGTGCTACCTTCCAAAGAGCAATGGACATGGTGTTTAAAGGTTTGATTAACAACGTGGTGCTGATTTACCTTGATGATATCTTTGTTTTTTCCAAAAATGCAGCAGAGCACCTCTTTCATTTGAGACAAGTTTTCACGAGGTGTAGGAAATTTGTAGTGTCTTTGAATCCTAAGAAGTGTATCTTTCTTGCACATGAAGGGAAGCTCCTTGGACATATTTTCTCCAAAAAAGGATTAGCAATTCATCCAGAGAGAGTCGAAGCCATAAGAGCACTACCATTGCCAAGCCATAAGAAAGCCCTTCAGAGTTTCTTGGGGAGGATAAACTTTGTTCACAGGTTTGTCCCAGATTTTGCAGCCCTTGTCAAGCCCATCACCAAAATGTTAAAGAAGAGCATGGCTTTCAAGTGGACAGAAGAAGGCAAGGAGATTTTTTAAGCAATCAAAGAAGCCATTTCTCAAGCACCAACTCTCATCAACCCGAACTTCTCCAAGGATTTCATCCTCTATGCATTTGGAGGTAATGACACTATTTGTGCCATTTTGGTACAGCAGAACAAGGATAATGATGAGTAGCCAATTGCCTTCTTCAGCCAGAGCCTTGATGACTATGAGGTGAACTACTCTTTTATTGAGAAGCATGTGTTGGCAGTAATTAGAAGCTTGAAGAAATTCAAGCATTTAGTCTCAAACAACAAGGTTCAGTTGCTGGTCTCACATGCTGGGGTTAAGGACTTCCTCCTCAACAAATATTTGAACGAGAAAAGGGCAGGTTGGATCACCTGTGTCATGGAGTATGACATTGAGATCAAGATCACCAAGCTGGTAAGAGGTAAAGGATTGTGTGAGCAGCTAGTTTTGGGGAAGCAAAAAGAAGTATGCAATGAAGAAGAGGCTGTTTTGACAGTCCAAGGTAGCCATGAGCCAAGTGGCAATCAAGAAGAAGACAATGTTACCCCCACTCCCTGCTGGACCCAAGGTATAATACACTTCCTAAGCACAAGACTATGCCCACCGAAGATGAACAAGACCCAAAGAAGACACTTCAGATTGCAGGCTATCCCATATGCCATTGTTGATGCAGTTTTGTTCAAGAAAGATGTGAATGGAGTGTTGCTGAGATGCATTAGCACAAATCAGATTCATAGGGTGTTGGAAGAGTTCCATGGTGGACCAGTTGGTGGTCATTTTGCACCAAGAGTGACAGCTCTAAAAATCATGAAGGCTGGTTATTATTGGCCTAAAATTTTCAGTGATTGCTATGCGTGGATTAAGAGGTGTAAGAATTGTGCATTATTCACAGGAAAAGAGAGACTTGCTACCCTTCCATTGCATCCAAACTCAGTTGACCAGCCATTCATGCAATGGGGTTTGGAATTCATTGGAGTCATTAATCCCAATTCAAATCAAGGGCACAAATGGATTTTGACAGCCACGGACTACTTCACCAAGTGGACTGAAGCAGTAGCACCCAAAGAAGTAAATGAGTCTAGCATCTTAGAATTTTATGAGGGGATAGCAACCAGATTTGGTATACCTGCTACAATAATATCAGATAATGCATTAGCATTCATTGGATCCAAGGTGACTGAGTGGGCTATCAAGAATGGGAACTACCTAAGCACTTCATCAAACTATAACCCTCAAGGTAATGGCAAGTCCGAATATACAAACAAGAACTTGTTGAGGATCATTAGGAGGACTCTTAATGAGAATCAGAGGTCTTGGCATACCAAACTGAAATCAACCTTATGGGCTGATAGGATAACTCCTAAGAGATCTACAGGTAACTCTCCATTTAAACTTGTCTATGGAAGAGAGGTAATCTAGCCCATGTCACTTGAGTTGCCAACATTGGAACTCATGAAGCAATTAGAGTTACTAGAGTTTGAGCCCATGGAGGTGAGATATGCAGAGTTGATGGAGCTGCAGGAGGTCAGAAATCAGGCATCCCAAGCAATGAAAAGGATCAAGCTTTGGTCAAAAATACCTTTGATAGGAAGGCCAAGGATATATCTTTTCAGGTTAGAAATCTAGTGTTGAAATGGGATGTGGATAGAGAAAAACTGGGAAGGCATTAAAAATTTGATGCCATTTGGAGTGGCCCATATATGGTTACGAAGTGCAAGAACAACAATGCTTTCTAATTGGCCTCATTGGATGGTGAAGAACTGCAGATTCCAGTCAATGGAATCTATCTCAAGCATTGCTTCTAGAGGGAAATTTACCACCTTTTAAATATTAGATTAGATTTTCATTCCTCCAAGTGCTTTGCACATTGTTTTGCTATAGGTTAGTTTTGCTTTCCCTAAGTGCTTTGGCACAGCTTGCTGTCCCTAGAGATGTTTTGCAGTCCTTGCTTCCATCATGTGATATTCCATCTTCCTCATTGCACATTCTAAGTCAGTTGGGGTTATAAACAGAATATTTGATGGCTCCATGCCCAATGGACTACTTCAAGATACTGGTACTTTCATCTAGTAGGCAGATGACCCCACTAAGTCACCAAAATTGTTATCCAAAATGTGCCCCAGCTCATTTTTGTGGCTAACTCCTTGTGTTCTTGCCTATCTTGTGCCTCAATCTAATTTTTTTATTTTAAATCACTCAAGACTTTCTAGAAATGGCATCATTAGATAGAGCTCTCTCTCAGCTTTCAAGTTATGGCTTGGCGGAGTTTTTGTGGAAAATTTTCTCATTTGAGGCCCGCAGCCAATAGGAAGCTGCCACGTGGCAGAGGAGTTCAGGGGTCGGAGGCAAATTTGAAAATTTTCCAAGTATTTTGGTCGAAGGTTCAAATGGAAATTTTTACCCGTGGGGCCCGCGGACCAATCACAGTGTGACACGTGTCACAATGGAAAGGCGCAATGAAAAATTGGCTAAGTGTAAGAAAAGTCAAAATTTTCAAAGGAAAGCCCGCAGAAAGGGAAAGAGATAGAATTACCTGGCCAATCAGTGCCTGACACATGGCATCCAACCAGTGGAGCGCGGAGAATTTTTGAAAAAATTTCCAAAGACAAAAAAGAGATAAAATTTGAAATTTTTTCCTGCCGATCCGTTTTTGGGCCGTTTTGCCCTAAACCTTCAAACGATCATATCTTTTGATCCAGAGCTCAGATTTTCACGTTCTTTATATCATTGGAAAGCTGTCAAAATTATCTACATGATTTTATGGTTAATTTCTAATTTTGGTTTAGTTTGGAGAGAGATAATTCAAAAATGGTTCTGGTACGTGTCCATGGCCAGAAATGACATTTCAACAACCAAATTTAATACAGAATGGGTCACATTCTTCTCCAATATGGTCAAAAATGACAGGGTATGGGTTTGTAAGGTCCTCCATGCTGTTTTAATGCATTTTCCATCAATGAGGAATGGGCTCCCACATTTTTTACATTTTCTCTCTCCTTGGCTCGACCCATGCATTGTAAAAGCCAGATTTGGCTCATTTCTTGGGGGTTGAACACTTTTTGGCATTGCAAACTTCTTGTTCCACATCCAACAAGTGATAGTTGTAAGAATCAGACCTTTTTCACAGTTTGTAACAGGTTTATACCTCTTTGATGGTGGAATGCAAGAGATTTTTACATGGAATTGACAGTGCAAACTCTGTGAATGTTTTCAGTCCTTTGTTTGTACTGTTTTACTTCATTTTAAGACCTCTAATTACATCTATCAGCTTGTGTATGTTTTCCCTTGTTGCATTTCATGAATTTGTGTCTATTTACATGGAAAAAAATGTTTCACCACTCCTTTTGGTGCATCACCATCTTTAGTTTAGTTTAATTTTTACATTTTTATCCCTGTCTCCTTGCAATCTAGGGTAGAATTAGGATTAGAACCTCTGTAGTTGTGCAAAATATAGATCTAAATTAGAGGAGTTTGAGGAACCAGCCTCTAATCTAGAGATTCCTCTCTCATTTTCACAAGTCCCACACTTGGAGAGAGTTTTCCATGTTGTGCAATGACACTGGATGCTCTAAACATCATTTAGAACCTTGATTTGCATCCAGGGGTGCTGCTGATTTGCAACAACAGTTTCCATGTTGTGCAATCACACTGGATGCTCTAGACATCATTTAGAACCTTGATTTGCATCCAGGGGTGCTGCTGATTTGCAACAATAGTTTTGGCACGCCCGACGGTACCTTAGAGGTCTCATTTTTATTGCAGCAAAGTTGATGTGCATCTGCTGCAATTTTCTTGCTTGAAAAGAGCTATAATTTACATATCTGGTGACTCCAAAGGGGAAGAATCAACTGGTTTTAGTAGTGTAGGCTTGAAAACTCATGAGAAGAATAACTACAAGGTCAAGAGCTAGAGAAGAAGAGGTGTTGTTTGAATATCTGCAGTTATCTCCAAGAGTAAGGCAAAGTGGAAGAAGGATTCAAAGGTCTCCATCTCCACCAAACAGAACTCTCTCAACTCCTCCACCTGGTAGGCCTTTCATTCAGTCAACAAGGGTTTTAAGACCAATTAGAATGGCACAAAACAACCCCTATGTCAACTTCATAGGCAACAACCCACTTTCCCTCAATGCACAACATCCAATTCCTATTGCATCCTTGAAGAACATTGCATACTTCACTGGAGAAAATCAAACTACTCCAGGTGATCATGTTAAGGATATTGCCAACCTTTGTGCAATTAATGAAATCAATGAGATGAAAGTGGCTATCAAGTTGCTAGCATCTTCATTCAAGGGGAAAGCATTGCAATGGTTTAGAAGCCTTGGAGCTGGTTCTATCACAAATTGGAATCAGCTGTGTATAGCACTTCATGAGAAATTTGGAGAGAAGGGAGACAACTTGTCTCTTTTAGAGCAGCTGACAACCATCAAGAGAGCTCCCAATGAATACCTGACCGATTTCAACTTCAGAATTCAAAAGACTTGGGAGAGAATTCTAGTGGCAGTTAGGCCAACAGCAAAAGGTGTTTTTCTCTATTATCTCAAAGCTCTAAATTATGATATTTCTATGTTGATTCAGTCCATAGGAGGCATAACTATCCCTATGGCTTATAGCATTGCCATTAGGGCTGAAAATTGTTTGATCCAAGCTGGAAAACTAGCCCCTAGACCTCCCATGCCATTGTTTCCAAGTTTAGAGAGACCAAATACCAATCAAGCACCTAATTTGGCTCCCTCTCCCACTCCCAGAAATCAGAGTTCAAATGAAGCTTCTACTTCATCTCCAAATGCCCTAATGAGCTTCAAGAAGTCATGAAGAAACTGAAAAACCTAGCAAATGAGATGGTTACTCTCAAAAGGCAACAACCCAAGGTTTTAGACCTTCTTACCAACCCCAAGCTCAGCCTAACAGGCATCCATACCAACCAAAAAGATCTCGTAATCCAGCTGCAAATGTAAATCAAACAAGGTCTCCTACCAGTAGACCATTTCAGCCCTATAATCCTAATGTCATGTCTACCTCTAAGGCATTGGTACCAACACAAAACAAAGTTGCTCAAGAGTATGATTGGTGTTTTCCATGCAATGAACCTCATAACCAATCTATGTGCTTCAATGGTGCTTTGAATCAAGCATTAATGTGACAACTACTGGTGTGGAGGGTGAAGGTAGTCAAGGAAACAACCAATAACAAGAAACATTCCAACAGCAATCAGCCCCAAATGACACCACATTGGTAAACTGGCAAGCAAAATATTTTTGTGGCATGAATCAAGCAATTTCTCAAGGTGTTGCAGCCAACACAAGGTCAAAAAGAAGGAATTTGGATGAAGAACAACCATTAGTGCCAACCAATCCACAACCTTCCATGGCTCCACAAATGGTTGGCAAGCAAAATCCAATTTCAAATGCACAAGGGCAGCCAAAAATAGCTCCCAGACCAACTCAAATACCAGTTATTGCTGCCCACATGTAAGGAGTGAATGTACAAGCAAAGGGATAGTAAAGAGATCCTTCATAACCATTCAGTATCATTGATCAGATGAAGAAGAAAAATGTTAATATATCAATGTGGAAATCCCTATCTATCCCAGGCCAAAGAGACTTGTTACAAGTTGTCATGAAGGACTGGCCAACTTCGAATCAGCAAGTTCAGATGCAAGAGAAAGTGCTCACAAATGCTACCTAGCCTGAGGGAAATCATGGAGGACAGCAAGGTAAAATGTTGAAGCCCCCTCCTTTCTATGTTTCATTAATCATTGGAAATCAGTTAGTGCACAATTGCATATAGATTCCAGGGCAAGTAGCTCAGTGATGCCTAAACAAATAGCTAATCAGCTAGGGCTATATTATGAAACCATATCCAAAGGGGTAGTGTAGCTAGATGGGACAGAAGTAACAACAGTTGGGGTGATTAGAAACTTGAGTCTTACCTTGCATGCATGTCCAAATGTTGTTGTTTTACAAGATGTATTAGTCATAGACCTTCCACCACTCTTTGCCCTATGCTTGTCAAGGGACTTTACAGCTAAGATTGGGGGATATTTGTCTACTGATTGGTCACACATGCTGTTCAGAACGAGGTATGGAACTAAGGCTACAATCAGGTCTGAACCTATTGCAAAATTCTACATTGAGCCTTACACTCCAAGTCAGATCAATGGCAATTGTTCAGCATTTGATTAAGAAGACCACCCAAGCACCGATGAAGCTGACACCAAGTTTGGAAGCATCCCAGATCTAACTCTTGATGAATGGGAAAACAAGGTACATGCTTTTGATCCTTATCAAGAAGTGGAAGAATATGAGCTAGGGGTCTATTTCATACACGAAGAAAATAAGCCTATTCCTAGCATCACCAACCCAAACCATGAAGATGACAATGAGGTATGGTAGATGTTTTTTCATGGATCAAGGAGTAGACAAGGTGCAGGAGGTGGAGCCATGCTTGTTTCACCTCAAGGAGTAAATTACTATTCAACTTTTAGATTTCAGTTTGCATGCTTCAATAACACTGTTGAATATGAAGCCTTGTTGCAAGGGATGCATTGGGTAATCAAGAAGAAAATAAAGAACTTGCAAGTCTTGGTGATAGTGAATTGATTGTAAATCAGGTCAAGGGACAGCATGCTACCAAGAATGATCTACTCAGGTGCTACAAGAACAGGGTGTGGGACCTCACGGAAGATTTTGAGGGTTTTGGCATCAAATCCATTCCTAGGAAAGAGAATCAAGCTGCTGATAGGCTTGCAGCAGTAGGGGAAGCCTCTGACATTGTGGAAATCATTCAAAAAGATAAGGTACAATAAAACATCCATGTGATTGTGAGGCCTTAGTGTCAGATAACAATGTCAGTTGGCAAGTGTTTGAGAATGACCAGCAAATCATCCATTTCTTGCAAAAAGAAGTTGATTTCTCAGCTAAGAATCAAGAAAAGTTGGAACAGCAGTATGGTGACCAAGTGGTACAGCTGAGAACTAACAAGCTGCCCAAGGGACTTATCACTTTGGAGTCCATTTTTAATCCCAATGATCAATTTAGAAAGGAGAAAGCAAACATTCAGGTCAAGAGAGAGGATTCAGTATCCATCTTGGTAGAATAGAACAAACCATTGAAAATTGGAAATATGGCAACTGATCAAGAAAGGTATGAGTTCATATAGCTGTGTCAAGAGTTCCTTGATGTGTTTGCATGGAGCTACAAAGATTTGAAAGGTTTCAATCCCAACTTAGCTCAGCATACCATTGAATTGGATCCAAATACTAAGCCTGTCAGGAAAAAACAAAGACCAGTCAATCCACACATGGAGCCTCTAATGAGGAAAGAATTGGACAAGCTGATTGAGTCAAGAATCATATTCCCAATCAAGCATTCTAGTTGGGTTGCCAACTTGGTTCCAGTCAGAAAGAAGAGTGGGGAGATCAGATTGTGTGTTGATTTTAGAGACTTAAATAGAGCATCTCTCAAGGACCATTACCCAATCCCTTCCATGGAGTAAATCTTGCAAGTTGTAGCTGGCTCCGAGAGGTTTTCACTACTAGATGGCTACTCAGGCTACAATCAGATTATGGTAAAGGAGGAAGACCAATTCAAGATAGCCTTCACAACCAAATGGGAAACTTTTACATACAGGAAAATTACATTTGGGCTGTCCATCGCTGGTGCTACCTTGCAAAGGGAAATGGACATGGCATTCAAAGGTTTTATTAACAACGTGGTGTTGATTTAACTTGATAATATCACTGTTTTTTCCAAAATGCAGCAGACCACCTCTCTCATTTGAGACAAGTTTTCACGAGGTGTAGGAGATTTGAAGTGTCTTTAAATCCTAGACAGTGTATCTTTCTTGCACATGAAGGAAAGCTCCTTGGCCATATTGTCTCCAAAGAAGGATTAGCAATTCATCTAGAGAGGGTTGAAGCCATAAGAGCACTACCATTGCCAAGCCACAAGAAAGCCCTTAGAGTTTCTTAGGGAGGATAAACTTTGTTTAAAGGTTTGTCCCAAATTTTGCAGCCCTTGTCAAGCCCATCACCAAAATGTTAAAGAAGAGCATGGCTTTCAAGTGGACAACAGAAGGCAAGGAGAGTTTTGAAGCAATCAAAGAAGCCATTTCTCAAGCACCAACTCTCATCAACCCAGACTTCTCCAAGGATTTCATCTTCTATGCATTTGGAGGTAATGACACTATTTCTACCATTTTTGTACAACAGAACAAGGATAATGATGAGCAAACAATTGCCTTCTTTAGCCAGAGCCTAGATGACTATGAGGTGAAGTACTCTTTTATTGAGAAGCATGTGCTGGCAGTAATCAGAAGCTTGAAGAAATTCAAGCATTTAGTCTCAAACAATAAGGGCCAGTTGTTGGTCTCACATGTTAGGGTTAAGGACTTCCTCCTCAACAAAGATTTGAACGAGAAAAGCGCAGGTTGGATAACCCGTGTCATGGAGTATGACATTGAGATCAAGATCACTAAGCTGGTAAGAGGGAAAGGATTATGTGAGTAGCTAGTTTTGGGGAAGCAAAAAGAAGTATGCAACGAAGAAGAGGTTGTTTTGATAGTCCAGGACAGCCATGAGCCAAGTGGCAATCAAGAAGAAGACAATGCTACCCCCACTCCTTACTAGACCCAAGGTATTATACAGTTCCTAAACACAGGCCTATGCCCCCCGGAGATGAACAAGACCCAAAGAAGACACTTCAGATTGCAGGCTGTCCCATATGCCATTGTTGATGGAGTTTTGTTCAAGAAAGATGTGAATGGAGTGCTGCTGAGATGCATTAGCAAAAATCAGATTCATAGGGTATTGGAAGAGTTCCATGGTGGACCAGCTGGTGGTCATTTTACACCAAGAGTGACAGCTCTAAAAATCATGAAGGCTGGTTATTATTGGCCTAAAATTTTCAGTGATTGTTGTGCATGGATTAAGAGGTGTAAGAATTGTGCATTCTTCATAGGAAAAGAGAGACTTGCTGCCCTTCAATTGCATCCAATCTCAGTTGACCAGCCATTCATGCAATGGAGTTTGGACTTCATTGGAGTCATTAATCCCAATTCAAGTCAAGGGCACAAATGGATTTTGACAGCCACGGACTACTTCAGCAAATGGACTGAAGTAGTAGCACTCAAAGAAGCAAATGAGTCCAGCATCTTAGACTTTTATGAGGGGATAACGACCAAATTTGGTATACCTACTACAATAATCTCAGATAATGCATTGGCATTCATTGGATCCAAGGTGACTGAGTGGGCTGTCAAGAATGGGAACTACCTAAGCACTTCATCAAACTATTACCCTCAAGGTAAAGGCCAGGCCGAGTCTACAAACAAGAACTTGTTGAGGATCATTAGGAGGAATCTTGATGAGAATCAGAGGTCTTGGCATACCAAACTGAAATCAACCTTATGGGTTGATAGGATAACTCCCAAGAGATCCATAGGTAACTCTCCATTCAAACTTGTCTATGGAAGAGAGGCAATCTTTCCCATGTCACTTGAGTTGCCAACATTGGAACTCATGAAGCAATTAGAGTTTCTAGAGTTTGAGTCCATGGAGGTGAGATATGCAGAGTTAATGGAGCTGCAGGAGGTCAGAAATCAGGCATCCCAAGCAATGGAAAAGGATAAAGCTTTGATAAAAAATACATTTGATAGGAAGGCCAAGGATAGATCTTTTCAGGTTGGAGATCTAGTGTTGAAATGGGATGGGGATAGAACAAAACCAGGAAGGCATTCAAAATTTGATGCCATTTGGAGTGGCCCATATATGGTCACGAAGTGGAAGAACAACAATGCTTTCCAATTGGCCTCATTGGATGGTGAAGAACTACAGGTTCCAGTCAATGGAACCTATCTCAAGCATTGCTTCTAGAGGGAAATTTACCACCTTGTAAATACTAGATTAGATTTTCATTCCTCCAAGTACTTTGCACATTTTTTGCTGTAGGTTAGTTTTGCTTTCCCTAAGTGCTTTGGCACAGCTTGCTGTCCCTAGAGATGTTTTGCAGTCCTTGCTTCCATCATGTGATATTCCATCTTCGTCCTTACACATTCTAATTCAGTTGGGGTTCTAAATAGAATATTTGATGGCTCCATGCCTAATGGACTACTTCAGGCTACTGGTACTTTCATCTAGCAGGTAGATGACCCCTCTGAGTCGCCAAAATTGTTATCCAAAATGTGCCCCAACTCATTTTTTGTGGCTAAATCCTTGTGTTCTTGCCTCTCTTGTGCCTCAGTCCACATTTTTTAATTTTAAGGCACTCAAGGCTTTCTGGAAATGGCACCATTAGATAGAGCTCTCTCTCAGCTTTCCAGAAAGGTAAAGTTTGCCTCCTAACTCCTTATATTTTTCAAGTTATGGCTCGGCGGAGTTTTTGTGGAAAATTTTCGCATTTGAGGCCTGCAGCCAATAGGAAGCTGCCACGTGGCATCCAACCAGCGGAGCGCGGGGAATTTTTAAAAAATTTCCAAAGACAAAAAAGATGTAAAATTTGAAAAAATTTCCCGCCGATCCATTTTTGGGTCGTTTTTGCCCTAAATCTTCAAACAATCATATCTTTTGATCCAGAGCTCAGATTTTCATGTTCTTTATATCATTATAAAGTTGTTAAAATTCTCTACATGATTCCATGGTCAATTTCTAATTTTGGTTCAGTTTAGAGAGAGAAAATTCAAAAACAGTTCTGGTACGTGTCCATGGCCTGATATGACATTTCAACTACCAAATTTAATACAGAATGGGTCTCATTCTTCTCCAATATGGTCAAAAATGATAGGGTATGGGTTTGTAAGGTCCTCCATGCTGTTTTAATGCATTTTCTATCAATGAGGAATGAGCTCCCACATTTTTTACGTTTTCTCTCTCCTGGGCTTGACCCATGCACTGTAAAACCTAGATTTGGCTCATTTCTTTAGGGTTGAACACTTTTTGGCATTGCAAACTTCTTCTTTCACCTCCAGCAAGTGATAGTTGTAAGAATTAGACATTTTTCATAGTTTGTAACAGGTTTATACCTCTTTGATGGTGGAATGCAAGAGATTTTTACATGGAATTGATAGTGCAAACAAATAACAATCATTGACGCGCGTCAACAGACCTCTTTGATGGGCATCACTAAGGTTGTTGATGCGTGTCAATGAGGTCTATTGACGCACGTCAATACATTTTTTGACGCACGATAGAAAAATCTCCTGTCGCACGTCTGCAGCCTCCGACCTTTGCTTTCTCATCAAAAAATCTTCATGTCATGCGTCAACAAACTCTTTGTCGTGCGTCTACTATGCGTCAATATCTATTATACCTCCTTGTCACACGTCAACTATCCGTTAGTGTCGCACATCAATAAATAACCCTCATTAATGTGCGTCAACAAACCTCTTTCACGCGCGTCACTAAGGTTGTTGACGCACGTCAATGAGGTCTGTTGATGCACGTCAATACATTTTTTGACGCGTGACAAAAAATCTCCTATCGCGCGTCTGCAGCCTCCGACCTTTGCTTTCTCATAAAAAGTATCCGTGTCACGCATCAACAAACTTTTTGTCATGCATCTACTATGCGTCAATATCTATTGTAGCAGTTGTCACACGTCAACTACCCATCAGTGTCACGCATCGACAAAAACCCTCATTGACATGCGTCAACAGACCTCTTTGATGCGCGTCAATGAGGTCTGTTAACGCATGTCAATGAGGTCTGTTGAAGCGAGTCAATACATTTTTTTGACGCGTGAAAGAAAAATCTCCTATCGCGCATCTGCAGCCTTCGACGTCTTCTTTCTCAAAAAAATCTCCGTGTCACGCGTCAACAAACTCTTTGTCGTGTGTCTGCTATGCATCAATATCTATTGTACCTCCTTTTCACGTGTCAACTATCCGTTAGTGTCACATGTCAACAAAAAACCCTCATTGACGTGCATAAACAGACCTCTATAACACGCGCCACTAAGGTTTTAGACGCGCGTCAACGAGGTCTGTTGACGTGGGTCAATACATTTTTTTGACATGCGAAAGAAAAATCTACTGTTGTGTATCTGCAGCCTCCGACCTCTTCTTTCTCATCAAAAAATCTTCGTGTCATGCATCAATAAACTCTTTGTCATGTGTCTACTATGCGTAAATATCTATTGTACCTCCTTGTCGCGCGTCAACTATTCGTCAATGTCGTGCGTCAACAAATAACCCTCATTGACGCGCATCAACAGACCTCTTTAACGTGCGTCACTAAGGTTGTTGACGCGCGTCAATGAGGTCTGTTGACATGCGTCAATACATTTTTTTGACGTGCGACAGAAAAATCTCCTGTTGCGCGTCTGCAGCCTCTGACCTCTGCTTTCTCATCAAAAATCTCTGTGTCATGCGTCAAAAAAATCTTTGTCATGCGTCTGCTATGCGTCGATAACTATTGCACCTCCTTGTCATGCGTCAACTATCCATCAGTGTAGCGCATCAACAAATAACCCTCATTGACGCGCGTCAACAGACCTCTTTGACGCACGCAACTAATGTTGTTGACACACGTCAATGATGTCTGTTGACGTGCGTCAATACATTTTTTGACGAGCGATAGAAAAATCTCCTGTTGCGTATCTGCAGCCTCTGACCTCTTCTTTCTCATCAAAAAATGTCCATGTCACTGTCAACAAACTCTTTGTGGTGCGTCTTCTATGCGTCAATATCTATTGTACCTCCTTGTCATGTGTCAACTATCTGTTAGTATCACGCATCAACAAATAACCCTCATTGACATGCATCAATAGACCTCTTTGATGCACGCCGCTAAGGTTGTTGGCGCACGTCAATGAGGTCTGTTGACGCGCATCAATACATTTTTTTGACATGCGACAGAAAAATCTACTATCGCGCGTCTACAGCCTCCGACCTCTACTTTCTCATAAAAAAATCTCTGTGTCACGCGTTAACAAACTCTTTGTCGTGCGTTTGCTATGCATTAATATCTATTGTACCTCTTGTCCCACGTCAACTATCCATCAGTGTCACGCATCAACAAATAACCCTCATTGACATGCGTCAACAGACCTCTTTGACGCGCATCACTAAGGTTGTTGATGTGCATCAATGAGGTTTGTTGACATGCATCAATACATTTTTTTTGACGCTCGACAAAAAAATCTCCTGTCGCACATCTGTAGCCTCCGACCTCTGCTTTCTCATCAAAAAAATCTCAGTGTCGCGCATCAACAAACTCTTTATCGTGTGTCTGCTATGCGTCAATATCTAATATACCTCCTTATCACGCGTCAACTATCTGTAGGTGTCACGCGTCAACAAATAACCCTCATAATGCACATAAATAGACCTCTTTGACGCGCGTCACTAAGGTTGCTGACCTGCATCAATGAGGTCTGTTGACGTGTGTCAATACATTTTTTTTACGTGTGACAGAAAAATCTCCTGTTGCGTGTCTGTAGCCTCTGACCTCTGCTTTCTCATCAAAAATCTCCATGTCGTGCATCAACAAACTCTTTTTCGTGCGTCTGCTATACATCAATATCTATTGTACCTCTTGTCGCACATCAACTATCCGTCAGTGTCATGCATCAACAAATAACCCTCATTGACGCGCGTCAAATGACCTGTTTGACACACGTTACTAAGGTTGTTGACGCACGTCAATCAGGTTTGTTACACGTGTCAATAAATTTTTTTGACGCGCGACAGAAAAATATATTGTCACGGGTCTGTAGCCTCTGACCTCTATTTTCTCATCAAAAAATCTCCGTGTCGCACATCAACAAACTCTTTGTCATGCTTTTGTTATGCGTCAATATCTATTGTACCTCCTTGTTGTACGTCAACTATCCGTCAGTGTCACGCGTCAACAAATAACCCTCATTGACACGTGTCAATAGGCCTCTTTGACGCGCGTCACTAAGGTTGTTGACGCACGTCATGAGGTCTGTTGACGCGCATCAATAATTTTTTGACACGCGACAGAAAAATCTCTTGTCACGAGTCTACAGCCTCTGACCTCTACTTTCTCATCAAAAAAATCTCCATGTTGTGCGTTAACAAACTCTTTGTAGTGCATTTGCTATGTATTAATATCTATTGTACCTTATTGTAGCACGTCAACTATCCGTCAGTGTTGCACTTCAACAAATAACCCTCATTAACGCGCGTAAATAGACCTCTTTGACGCACGTCGTTAAGGTTGTTGATGCGTGTCAATGAGGTCTATTGACGTGTGTCAATACATTTTTTTGACGCGCGATAGAAAAATCTTGTTTCACGTGTGTGCAGCCTCCGACCTCTGCTTTCTCATAAAAATCTCTGTGTTACAAATCAACAAACTCTTTGTCATGCGTCTGCTATACGTCAATATCTATTGTACCTCCTTGTCGCATGTCAACAAATAACCATCATTGACATGCGTCAATAGACGACTTTGATGCACGTCACTAAAGTTGTTGACACGCGTTAATGAGGTCTATTGACGCACATCAATACATTTTTTGACGCGCGATAGAAAAATCTCCTATCGTGCGTCTGCAGCCTCCGACATTTGCTTTCTCATCAAAAAACTATTCGTGTCGTGCTTCAAAAACTCTTTGTCGTGCATCTACTATGCGTTAATATCTATTGTACCTCCTTATTGCACGTCAACTATCCGTCAGTGTTGAAAGTCAACAAATAACCCCTCTTTGACGTGTGTCACTAAGGTTGTTGACGCGCGTCAATGAGGTCTGTTGATGCACGTCAATACATTTTTTGACGCGTGACAAAAAATCTCCTATCGCGCGTCTGCAGCCTCTGACCTCTACTTTCTCATCAAAAATATCCGTGTCACGCGTCAACAAACTTTTTGTCATGCGTCTACTATGCGTCAATATCTATTGTAGCCCTTGTTGAGCGTAACTACTCGTCAGTGTCACGCATCAACAAAAACCCTCATTGACACGCATCAATAGACCTCTTTGATGCACGTCACTAAGGTTGTTGACACATGTCAATGAGGTCTGTTGACGTGAGTCAATACATTTTTTTGACGCACGACAGAAAATCTCCTGTCGCGCATCTGCAGCCTCCGACGTCTTCTTTCTCATAAAAATTTCCATGTCACACGTCAACAAACTCTTTGTCGTGCATCTGCTATGTGTCAATATCTATTGTACCTCTTATCACACGTCAACTATCCGTCAGTGTCACGCGTCAAAAAAAAACCCTCATTGACGTGCATCAATAAACCTCTATAACGCACGCCACTAAGGTTTTAGACGCGCGTCAATACATTTTTTGACATGCGACAGAAAAATCTCCTGTCGTGCATCTTAGCCTCCGACCTCTGCTTTCTCATCAAAAATCTCCGTGTCACGCGTCAATAAACTCTTTGTCATGTGTCTACTATACGTAAATATCTATTGTACCTCCTTGTCACGCGTCAACTATCCATAAGTGTCGTGCGTCAACAAATAACCCTCATTGACGCGCGTCAATAGACCTCTTTGACATGTGTCACTAAGGTTGTTGACGCGCATCAATGAGGTCTATTGACACACGTCAACAAATGTTTTTGAGGTGCGACAGAAAAATCTCCTGTCGCGCGTCTGCAGCCTCCGACCTCTATTTTCTCATCAAAAAATCTCCATGTCGCACGTCATTAAACTTTTTGTCGTGTGTCTGCTATGCGTCAATATCTATTGTACCTCCTTCTCACGCGTCAACTATCTGTTAGTGTCGCGCGTCAACAAATAACCCTCATTGACGTGTGTCAATAGACCTCTTTGACACATGCCACTAAGGTTGTTGACCCGCGTCAATGATGTCTGTTGACGCGCGTCAATACATTTTTTACGCGTGAAAAAAAATCTCCTGTTGCGCATCTACAACCTCTGACCTCTGTTTTCTCATCAAAAAATCTCCATGTTGCCGTCAACAAACTCTTTGTCATGCATCTTCTATGTGTCAATATCTATTGTACCTCCTTGTCGTGCGTCAACTATCCGTCAGTGTCGCGCGTCAACAAATAACCCTCATTAACGTGCATCAACAGACCTCTTTGACGCGCGCCACTAAGGTTGTTGACGCACGTCAATGAGGTCTGTTGACGTGCGTCAATACATTTTTTGACGCGGATAGAAAAATCTACTATCACGCGTCTGCAGCCTCCGACCTCTGCTTTCTCATCAAAAAACTCCGTGTCACGTGTCAACAAACTCTTTGGCGTGTGTCTGCTATGCATCAATATCTATTGTACCTCCTTATCACGCATAAACTATCCATCAATGTCACGCGTCAACAAATAGCCCTCATTGACGCGCATCAATAGACCTCTTTGACGCGTGTCACTAAGATTGTTGACACACGTCAATGAGGTCTCTTGACACGCGTAATACATTTTTTGACGCACGAAAGAAAAATCTCCTGTCACACATCTGCAGCCTCAGACCTCTGCTTTCTCATCAAAAATCTCTGTGTTGCGTGTCAGCAAACTCTTTGTCGTGCGTCTACTATGCATTAATAGACCTCTTTGATGTGCGTCACTAAGGTTGTTGACGTGCATCAATGAGGTCTGTTGACACGCGTCAATACATTTTTTGACGTGTGACAAAGAAATCTCCTGTTGCACATCTGCAACCTCCAACCTCTACTTTCTCATCAAAAAATCTCAGTGTCGCACATCAACAAACTCTTTGTCATGCGTCTGCTATACGTCAATATCTATTCTACCTCCTTATCACGCGTCAACTATCTGTAGGTGTCGCGCGTCAACAAATAACCCTCATTGATACGCATAAATAGACCTCTTTGACGTGCATCACTAAGGTTGCTGACACGCGTCAATGAGGTCTGTTAACGTGCGTTAATACATTTTTTGACATGCGATAGAAAAATATCCTATCGTGCGTCTGTAGCCTCTGACCTCTGCTTTCTCATCAAAAAATCTCCGTGTCGCGCATCAACAAACACTTTTTCGTGCGTCTGCTATGCGTCAATATCTATTGTACCTTGTTATCACACGTTAACTATCTATCAGTGTCGCGCGTCATCAAATAACCCTCATTGATGCATGTTAATAGACCTCTTTGACGCACGTTACTAAGGTTTTTGACGCACGTCCAGAAGTTCTGTTCACGCGCGTCAATACAGTTTTTGACGCGTGATAGAAAAATCTCTTGTCGCGCGTCTGTAGCCTCCGACCTCTGTTTTCTCATCAAAAAAATCTCTGTGTCAAGCATCAACAAACTCTTTGTCACGCGTCTGCTATGCATAAATATCTATTGTACCTCCTTTTCGCACGTCAACTATCCGTTAGTTTCATGCGTCAACAAATAACCCTCATTGACACACGTCAATAGGCCTCTTTGACGCGCGTCACTAAGGTTGTTGACGCACATCAATGAGGTCTGTTGACGCGCGACAGAAAAATCTCCTGTCATGAGTCTGCAGCCTCTGACCTCTGCTTTCTCATCAAAAAACTTCATGTCATGCGTCAACAAACTCTTTGTAGTGCGTCTGCTATGTATTGATATCTATTATACCTTATTGTAGTGCGTCAACTATCCGTCAGTGTCGCATGTCAACAAATAACCCTCATTGACATGCGTCAACAGATCTCTTTGACACCCGTCACTAAGGTTGTTGATGCGCGTGAATGAAGTTTATTGATGTGCATCAAGACATTTTTTGACACGCAATAGAAAAATCTCCTTTCGTGTGTCTACAGCCTCTAACCTCTGCTTTCTCAAAAAAATCTACGTGTCACGCATCAACAAACTCTTTGTCATGCATCTGCTATGCATCAATATCTATTGTACCTCCTTGTCGCACGTCAACCATTCGTCAGTGTCACACGTCAACAAATAACCCTCATTGACGTGCGTCAGCAGACCTCTTTGATGCATGTCACTAAGGTTGTTTGCACGCGTCAATAAATTTTTAACACGCAACAGAAAAATCTCCAGTCACGCATCTGCAGCCTCTGACCTCTACTTTCTCATCAAAACTCCATGTCGCGCGTCAATAAACTCTTTGTCATTCATCTGCTATGCCTCAATATCTATTGTACCTCCTTATCGCACGTCAACTATCTGTCAGTGTCACTCATCAACAAATAACCCTCATTGACATGCGTCAACAGGCCTCTTTGACGTGCGTCACTGAGATTTTTGACACGCGTCAATGAGGTCTATTGACGCGCGTCAATACATTTTTTGACGCGTAACAAAAAAATCTCCTGTCGTGCATCTGCAGCCTCTGACCTCTACTTTCTCATCAAAATAATCTCTATGTCACGCGTCAACAAACACTTTGTCATGCGTCTGTTATGCATCAATATCTATTGTACCTCCTTGTCATGCGTCAAATATCCGTCAGTGTCACGTGTCAACAAATAACCCTCACTGACACGTGTCAACAGACCTCTTTGATGCGCATCACTAAGGTTTCTGACGTGCGTCAATGAGGTCTGTCCACGCGTGTCAATACATTTTTTGACATGCGATAGAAATATCTCCTGTCATGCGTCTACAGCCTCTGACTTGTGCTTTCTCATAAAAATATCCCTGTCGCGCATCAACAAACTCTTTGTCAGTGTCACGCGTAAAAAACCCTCATTGACGTGTGTCAATAGACCTCTTTGACGCGTGTCACTATGGTTGTTAATGCGCGTGAATGAGGTCTGTTGACGCGCATCACTACATTTTTTGACACGCGACAGAAAAATCTCCTGTCGCACATCTGCAGCCTCCGACCTCTACTTTCTCATCAAAAACTCTGTGTCGCACATCAACAAACTCTTTGTCATGCGTCTGCTATGCGTCAATATCTATTGTGCCTTTTGTCACACGTTAGCTATCCGTTAGTGTCACGCGTCAACAAATAACCCTCATTGACGTGTGTCAACAGACCTCTTTGACGCACGTCACTAAGGTTGTTGACGTGCATCAATGAGGTCTGTTGACACGCGTCAATATTTTTTTGACGCGCGACAAAAATCTCCTGTCGCACATCTGCGTCCTCCGACCTCTGCTTTCTCATAAAAAAACTCAATGTCGCGCATCAACAAACTCTTTGTCGTACGTCTGTTATGCGTCAATATCTATTGTACCTCCTTATCACGCGTCAACTATCTGTAGGTGTCACGCATCAACAAATAACCCTCATTGATGCGCATAAATAGACCTCTTTCACGTGCGTCAATGAGGTCTGTTGACGTGCGTCAATACATTTTTTTGACATGCGACAGAAAAATCTCCTGTCACGCGTCTGCAGCCTCCAACCTCTGCTTTCTCATAAAAATCTCTGTGTTGTGTATCAACAAAATCTTTTTCGTGCGTCTGCTATGCGTCAATATCTATTGTACCTCCTTATCACACGTCAACTATCCGTCAGTGTCGCGCGTCAGTAAATAACCCTCATTGACGCACGTCAATAGAACTCTTTCACGCATGTTACTAAGGTTGTTGACGCACGTCATGAGGTCTGTTGACGCGCATCAATACAATTTTTTGACACGCGACAGAAAAATCTCTTGTCACACGTCTCTAGCCTCCGACCTCTGTTTTCTCATCAAAAAATCTCCGTGTCACGCGTCAACAAACTCTTTGTCGTGCATCTACTATGCGTCAATATCTATTATACCTCTTGTCGCACATCAACTATCCATCAATGTCATGTGTCAACAATTAACACTCGTGACACATGTCAACAGGCCTCTTTGACGCGCGTCACTAGGGTTGATGCACGTCAATGAGGTCTGTTAACGTGCGTCAATAAATTTTTTTGACGCGTGACAGAAAAATCTCCTATCACGAGTCTGCAGCCTCTGACCTCTACTTTCTCAAATCAAATCTCCATGTCGCGCATCAACAAACTCTTTGTAGTGCGTCTGCTATGTTTTAATATCTATTGTACCTTATTCTAGTGTGCTAACTATCCATTAGTGTCGCGCGTCAAAAAATAACCCTCATTGACGCGCATCAATAGACCTCTTTGACGGACGTCACTAAGGTTGTTGTCGCGCGTCAATGAGGTCTATAAACGTGTGTCAATACATTTTTTTGACGCGCGATAGAAAAATCTCCTTTCGTGCATCTGCAGCCTTCGACCTCTGCTTTCTCATCAAAAAATCTCTGTGTCGCACATCAACAAACTCTTTGTCATGCGTCTGCTATGCGTCAATATCTATTGTACCTCCTTGTCGTACGTCAACTATCCGTCAGTGTCGCGCGTCAACAAATAACCCTCATTGACGCGCGTCACCAGACCTCTTTGATGCACGTCACTAAGGTTGTTTGCGCGTGTCAATGAGGTCTGTTAATGCGCATCAATACATTTTTAACGCGCGACACAAAAATCTCCAGTCACGCGTCTGCAACCTATGACCTCTACTTTCTCATAAAAACTCTGTGTCGCGAGTCAATAAACTCTTTGTCATGCGTCTACTATGCCTCAATATCTGTTGTACCTCCTTGTCGCACGTCAACTATCCGTCAGTGTCACTCATCAACAAATAACCCTCATTGACACGCGTCAACAGACTTCTTTGATGCGCATCACTAAGGTTATTGACGCACGTCAATGAGGTTTGTTGACGCGTGTCAATACATTTTTTGACGTGCGACAACAAAATCTCCTGTCGCGCGTCTGCAGCCTTCGACCTCTGCTTTCTCATCAAAAAAATATCCATGTCGTGCGTTAACAAACACTTTTTCATGTGTCTGCTATGCATCAATGTCTATTGTACCTCTTATCACGCGTTAACTATCCATTAGTGTCGCGTGTCAACAAATAACCCATATTGACGCGTGTCAACAGACCTCTTTGACGCGCATCACTAAGGTTGTCTACGTGCGTCAATGAGGTCTGTTGACGCGCGTCAATACATTTTTTTGACGCGCGACAGAAAAATCTCCTGTCACGCATCTGTAGCCTTCGACCTCTGCTTTCTCATCAAAAATATCCATGTTGCACATCAACAAACTCTTTGTCGTACATCTGCTATGCGTCAATATCTATTATACATCCTTGTCGTGCGTCAACTATCTGTCAGTGTCGCGCATAAAAAATAACCCTCATTGACGTGCGTCAATAGACCTCTTTGACGCGCGTCACTAAGGCTGTTGACGCACGTCAATGAGGTCTGTTGACCCGCGTCAATACATTTTTGACACGCGATAGAAAAATCTCCTGTTGCACATTTGCAGCCTCCGACCTCTACTTTCTCATCAAAAAATCTCCATGTTGTGCGTCAACAAAATCTTTGTCATGCATCTGCTATGCGTCAATATCTATTGTACCTTCTTGTCATGCATCAACTATCCATCAGTGTCACGTGTCAACAAATAACCCTCATTAACACGCGTCACGGGCCCCTTTGACGCGCATCACTAAGGTTGTTGACGCATGTCAATGAGGTCTGTTGACGCGCATAAATACATTTTTTATGCGCGACAGAAAAATCTGCTGTCGCGCGTCTGCAGCCTCCAACCTCTACTTTCTCATCAAAAAAATCTTTATGTCGCGCATCAACAATCTCTTTTTCATGCATCTGCTATGCGTCAATATCTATTTTACCTCCTTTTCGCACGTCAACTATCCATCAGTGTCACGCGTCAACTATCCGTTAGTGTCGCGCGTCAACAAATAACCCTCATTAACGCGTGTCAGTAAGGTTGTTGACGCATGTCAATGAGGTCTGTTGACGCACCTCAATACATTTTTGACGCGCGACAGAAAAATCTCCCGTCGCACGTCTGCAGCCTCCGTCCTCTACTTTCTCATCAAAAATCTTCGTGTCGCGCGTCAATAAACTCTTTGTCATGCGTCTGCTATGCATCAATATCTATTGTACCTCTTGTCACGCGTCCTATAGCAAAACAATGTGCAAAGCACTTGGAGGAATGAAAATCTAATCTATTTAAAAGGTGGTAAATTTCCCTCTAGAAGCAAATGCTTGAGATAGATTCCATTGACTGGAATCTGCAGTTCTTCACCATCCAATGAGGCCAATTAGGAAAGCATTGTTGTTCTTGCACTTCGTAACCATTATGGGCCACTCCAAATGGCATCAAATTTTTAATGCCTTCCAGTTTTTCTCTATCCACATCCCATTTCAACACTAGATTCCTAACCTGAAAAGATATATCCTTGGCCTTCCTATCAAAGGTA
The DNA here is from genome assembly GCA_019776745.2 of Taxus chinensis. Taxonomy (NCBI): domain Eukaryota; kingdom Viridiplantae; phylum Streptophyta; class Pinopsida; order Cupressales; family Taxaceae; genus Taxus; species Taxus chinensis. Next base: position 725,084,576 of record CM034150.1, read on the forward strand.
TTTTTGACCAAAGCTTGATCCTTTTCATTGCTTGGGATGCCTGATTTCTGACCTCCTGCAGCTCCATCAACTCTGCATATCTCACCTCCATGGGCTCAAACTCTAGTAACTCTAATTGCTTCATGAGTTCCAATGTTGGCAACTCAAGTGACATGGGCTAGATTACCTCTCTTCCATAGACAAGTTTTTAATGGAGAGTTACCTGTAGATCTCTTAGGAGTTATCCTATCAGCCCATAAGGTTGATTTCAGTTTGGTATGCCAAGACCTCTGATTCTCATTAAGAGTCCTCCTAATGATCCTCAACAAGTTCTTGTTTGTATATTCGGACTGCCATTACCTTGAGGGTTATAGTTTGATGAAGTGCTTAGGTAGTTCCCATTCTTGATAGCCCACTCAGTCACCTTGGATCCAATGAATGCCAATGCATTATCTGATATTATGTAGCAGGTATACCAAATCTGGTTGCTATCCCCTCATAAAATCTAAGATGCTAGACTCATTTACTTCTTTGGTGCTACTGCTTCAGTCCACTTGGTGAAGTAGTCCGTGGCTGTCAAAAATCCATTTGTGCCCTTGATTTGAAATTGGGATTAATGACTCCAATGAATTCCAAACCCCATTGCATGAATGGCTGGTCAACTGAGTTGGATGCAATGGAAGGGTAGCAAGTCTCTCTTTTCCTGTGAATAATGCACAATTCTTACACCTCTTAATCCACGCATAGCAATCACTGAAAATTTTAGGCCAATACTAACCAGCCTTCATGATTTTTTAGAGCTGTCACTCTTGGTGCAAAATGACCACCAACTGGGTCCACCATGGAACTCTTCCAACACCCTATGAATCTGATTTGTGCTAATGCATCTCAGCAACACTCCATTCACATCTTTCTTGAACAAAACTGCATCAACAATGGCATATGGGATAGCCTGCAATCTGAAGTGTCTTCTTTGGGTCTTGTTCATCTTCGGTGGGCATAGTCTTTGTGCTTAGGAAGTGATTATCCTTGGGTCCAGCAGGGAGTGGGGGTAAGGTAACATTGTCTTCTTCTTGATTGCCACTTGGCTCATGGCTACCTTGGACTGTCAAAACAGCCTCTTCTTCATTGCATACTTCTTTTTGCTCCCCAAAACTAGCTGCTCACACAATCCTTTACCTCTTACCAGCTTGGTGATCTTGATTCTCAATGTCATACTCCATGACACATGGTGATCCAACCTGCCCTTTTCTCGTTCAAATATTTGTTGAGGAGGAAGTCCTTAACCCCAGCATGTGAGACCAGCAACTGAACCTTGTTGTTTGAGACTAAATGCTTGAATTTCTTCAAGCTTCTAATTACTGCCAACACATGCTTCTCAATAAAAGAGTAGTTCACCTCATAGTCATCAAGGCTCTGGCTGAAGAAGGCAATTGGCTACTCATCATTATCCTGTTCGCTGTACCAAAATGGCACAAAAAAAATAGTGTCATTACCTCCAAATGCATAGAGGATGAAATCCTTGGAGAAGTTCGGGTTGATGAGAGTTGGTGCTTGAGAAATGGCTTCTTTGATTGCTTAAAAAAATCTCCTTGCCTTCTTCTGTCCACTTGAAAGCCATGCTCTTCTTTAACATTTTGGTGATGGGCTGACAAGGGCTGCAAAATCTGGGACAAACCTGTGAACAAAGTTTATCCTCCCCAAGAAACTCTGAAGGGCTTTCTTATGGCTTGGCAATGGTAGTGCTCTTATGGCTTCGACTCTCTCTGGATGAATTGCTAATCCTTTTTGGAGAAAATATGTCCAAGGAGCTTCCCTTCATGTGCAAGAAAGATACACTTCTTAGGATTCAAAGACACTACAAATTTCCTACACCTCGTGAAAAAACTTGTCTCAAATGAAAGAGGTGGCTCTGCTGCATTTTTGGAAAAAAACAAAGATATCATCAAGGTAAATCAGCACACCACGTTGTTAATCAACCTTTAAACACCATGTCCATTGCTCTTTGGAAGGTAGCACTAGTGTTGGACAGCCCAAATGGCATCTTCCTATATGCAAAAGTACCCCATTTGGTTGTAAAGGCTGTCTTGAACTGGTCTTCTTCCTTCACCATAATCTAAATTGTAGCCGGAGTGGCCATCAAGTAGTGAAAACCTCTCAGAGCCAGCCACAACTTGCAAGATTTGTTCCATGGAAGGGAGTGGGTAATGGTCCTTGAGAGATGCTCTATTTAAGTCTCTGAAATCAACACACAATCTGATCTCTTCACTCTTCTTTCTGACTTGAACCAAGTTGGCAACCCAACTAGAATGCTTGATTGGGAATATGATTCTTGACTCAATCAACTTGTCCAATTCATTCCTCATGAGAGGCTCCATGTGTGGATTGACAAGTCTTTGTTTCTGACCTAAAAAGGCTTAGTATTGGATCCAATTCAATGGTACGCTGACCTAAGTTGGGATAGAAACCTTTCAAATATTCATAGCTCCATGCAAACACATCAGGGAACTCTTGACAAAGTTGTATGAAACTCATACCTTTCTTGATCAGTTGTGATCTTTCCAATTTGCAATGGTTTGTTATCTTCTACCAAGATGGATACTGAATCCTCTCTCTTGACCTGAATGTTTGCTTTCTCCTTTCTAAACTGATCATTGGGATTAAAAATGGACTCCAAAGTGATAATTCCCTTGGGCAACTTGTTAGTTCTCAGCTGTACCACTTGGTCACCATAGTGCTGTTCCAATTTTTTCTTTATTCTTAGCTGAGAACTCGGCTTCTTCTTGCAAGAAATGGATGATTTGCTGGTCATTCTCAAACACTTTCCAACTAACATTGTTATCTGCAACTGAAGGCACTCACAATAACGTGGATGTTTGGATTGTACCTGTCTTGTGAATGCTTTCCACAATGTCAAAGGCTGCCCCTACTGCTGCAAGCCTGTTGTTGTAGTAGCTTGATTCTCTTTCCTAGGAAGGGATTTGATGCCAAACACTCAAAATCTTCCATGAGGGTCCCACACCCTGTTCTTGTAGCACTTGAGTAGATCATTCTTGGCAGCATGTTTTCCCTTGACCTGATTTACAATCAATTCACTATCACTAAAGACTTGCAAGTTCTTTATTTTCTTCTTGATTTCCCAATGCATCCCTTGCCACTAAGGCTTCATATTCAGTAGTGTTATTGGAGCATGCAAAACTAAAATCTAAAAGTTGAATAGTACCTTACTCCTTGAGGTGAAACAAGTATGGCTCCACCTCCTGCACCTTGTCTACTTCTTGATCCATCAAAAAACCAGCTTTTCCATACCTCATTGTCATCCTTGTGGTTTGGCTTGGTGATGTTAGGAATAGGCTGATTTTCTTCATGTATACAATAGACTCCTAGCTCAGATTCTTCTACTTCTTGATAAGGATCAAAAGCATGTACCTTGTGTGACCTATTCATCAAGAGTTAGATCCGAGATGCTCCCAACCTTGGTGTTAGCTTCATCGGTGCTTGTGTTGTCTTCTTGATCAAATGCTGAACAATGGCATTGATCTGGCTTGGAGTGTAAGGCTCAATGTGGAAGTTTGCAATAGGTTCAGACCTGATTGTAGCCTTAGTTTCATTACCTAAACATCGTTCTGGCAATAGCATCGTGTGGACCAAGCATTTTCAGTGACCAAATATCCCCTAATCTTGGCTATGAATTCCCTTGACAAGCATAGGGAAAAGAGTGGTGGAAGGTCTATGACTGATACATCTGTGAAACAACAACCACATTTGTACATGCATGCAAGGTAAGACTCAAGTTTCTTAATCACCCAACTATTTTTACTGCTATCCCATCCAAATGCACTACCCCTTTGGATAGGGTTTCATACTGGAGCCCCTGGCTGATCAGCTATTTGTTTAGGCATCATTGAGCTACTTGCCCCAGAATCTATCATGCAATTGTGCACTAACTAACTTGCTGATTCGAAGTTGGCCAGTCCTTCATGGTAGATTGTAACAAGTCTCTTGGCCTGGGATAGATAGGGATTCCCACATTGATATATTAAACATTTGTCTTCTTCATCTGATCAATGATACGAATTGGTGATGAAGGATATCTTTGTTGTCCCTTTTGCTTGTACATTCACTCCTGCACATGGGCAGTATAGTCAAGGAAGGAGGGAGGAAACAACAAACAACAAGTAACATTCCAACAACAGTCAGCCCCGAATGACACCACGTTGGTAAATTGGTAAGCAGAGGATTTTTTTGTGGCATGAATCAGGTAGTTCCTAAGGTGTTGCAGCCAAACAAGGTCAAAAAGGAGGAATATGGGTGAAGACCAGCCATGGCTTGACAACTAATCATGACCTTCTATGGTCTCCACAAGTGGTTGGCCAAACAAAATCTTAGTTGTAAATGCACAAGGGCAGCTAAGAGAAGCTCCTAGGCCAACTCAAATACCAGTTGTTGCTACTCACGTGGAAGGAGTGAATGTGCAAACAAAGGGACAACAAAGAGATCCTTCATCACCATTCAGTATCATCGATTAGATGAAGAAGACAAATGTCAACATATCAATGTGGGAATCCCTATCTATCCCAGGCCAAAGAGATTTGCTACAAGCTGCCATGAAGGATTGGCCAACTTTGAATCAGCAAGTTCAGATGCAAGAGAAAGTGCTCACAAATGCTGCCCAACCTGAGGGGAATCATGGAGGACAGCAAGGTAAAATGTTGAAGCCCCCTCCTTTCTATGTTTCATTAATCATTGGAAATCAGGTAGTGCACAATTGCATGATAGACTCCAGGGAAAGTAGCTCAGTGATGCCTAAACAAATATCTGATCAGCTAGGGCTCCAGTATGAAACAATATCCAAAGGGGTAGTGCAGTTAGATGGGACAGTAGTAGCAACAGTTGGAGTGGTTAAAAACATGAGTCTTACCTTGCATGCATGTCCAAATGTTGTCGTTTTACAAGATGTATCAGTCATAGACCTTCCACCACTCTTTGCCCTTTGCTTGTCAAGGGACTTCACAGCCTAGATTGGTGGATATTTGTCTGCTGATTGGTCACACATGCTATTCAGAATGACGTATGGAACCAAAGCTACAGTCAGGTTTGAACCTATTGCAAACTTCCACATTGAGCCTTACACTCTAAGTCAGATTAATGCCAATTGCTCAGCATTTGATCAAGAAGATCACCCAAGTACTGATGAAGCTGACACCAAGGTTGGGAGTATCCCAGATCTAACTCTTGATGAATGGACAAACAAGGTACATGCTTTTGATCCTTATCAAGAAGTAGAAGAATCTGAGCTAGGGGTCTATTGTATACATGAATAAAATTAGCCTATTCCTAGCATCACCAAGCCAAACCACAAGGATGATAATGAGGTATGGCAGCTGTTTCTTGATGGATCAAGGAGTAGACAAGGTGCAAGAGGTGGAGCTATGCTTCTTTCACCTCAAGGAATAAAGTACTATTCAGCTTTTAGATTTCAGTTTGCATGCTCCAATAACACTGCTGAATATGAAGCCTTGGTGCAAGGGATGCATTGGGAAATCAAGAAGAAAATAAAGAACTTGCAAGTCTTTGGTGACAGTGAATTGATTGTAAATTAGGTTAAGGGACAACATGCTGCTAAGAATGATCTTCTCAAGTGCTACAAGAATAGGGTATGGGACCTCATGGAAGATTTTGAGGGTTTTGGCATCAAATGCATTCCTAGGAAAGAGAATCAAGCTGCTAACAGGCTTGCAATAGAAGGGGTAGCCTTTGACATTGTGGAAAGCATTCAAAAAGACAAGGTACAGCCAAACATCCACCTGATTGTGAGGCCTTCAGTGCCGGATAACAATGTCAGTTGGCAAGTATGTGAGAATAACCAGCAAATCATCCATTTCTTGCAAGAAGAAGCTGAGTTCTCAGCTAAGAATCAAGAAAAACTAGAACAGCAGTATGGTGACCAAGTGGTACAGCTGAGAACTAACAAGCTACCCAAGGGACTTATCACTTTGGAGTCCATTTTTAATCCCAATGATCAGTCTAGGAAAGAGAAAGCAAACATTTAGGTGAAGAGAGAAGATTCAGTAGCCATCTTGGTGGAAGAGAACAAACCATTGCAAATTGGAAAGATGACAACTGAGCAAGAAAGGTATGAGTTCATACAGCTGTGTCAAGAGTTCCCTGATGTGTTTGCTTGGAGCTATGAATATTTAGAAGGTTTTAATCCCAACTCAGCTCAGCATAACATTGAATTAGATCCAAATACTAAGCCTGTCAGGTAGAAACAAAGACCAGTCAATCCACACATGGAGCCTCTCATGAGGAAAGAATTAGACAAGCTGATTGAGTCAAGAATCATATTCCCAATCAAGGATTCTAGTTGGGTTGCCAACTTGGTTCCAGTCAGAAAGAAGAGTGGAGAGATCAGATTGTGTGTTGATTTCAGAGACTTAAATATATCATCTCTCAAGGACCATTACCCACTCCCTTCCATGGAGAAAATCTTACAAGTAATTGCTGGCTCCGAGAGGTTTTCACTACTTGATGGCTACTCCAGCTACAATCAGATTATGGTGAAGGAAGAAGACCAGTTCAAGACAGCCTTTACAACCAAATGGGGGACTTTTGCATACAGGAAAATGCCATTTGTGCTGTCCAATGCTGGTGCTACTTTCCAAAGAGAAATGGACATGGCGTTCAAAGGTTTGATTAACTACGTGGTGCTAATATACCTTCATGATATCACTATTTTTTCAAAGAATCCAGTAGACCACCTCTCTCATTTGAGATAAGGCTTCCAAAGGTGCAGGAGATTTGGAGTGTCTTTGAATCCTAAGAAGTGTATCTTCCTAGCACATGAAGGAAAGCTCCTTGGCCATATTGTCTCCAAAGAAGGATTAGCAATTGATGCAGAGAGGGTTGAAGCCATAAGAGCACTACCATTTCCAAGCCACAAGAAGGCCCTTCAGAGTTTCTTGGGGAGAATAAACTTAGTTCAGAGGTTTGTCCCAGATTTTGCAGCCCTTGTCAAACCTATCACCAAAATAATAAAGAAAAGCATGGCTTTCAAGTGGAAAATAGAAGGCAAGGAGAGTTTTGAAGAAATCAAAGAAGCCATCTCTCAATCACCAACTCTCATCAACCCAGACTTCTCCAAGGATTTCATCCTCTATGCCTTTGGAGGTAATGATACTATTTCTTCCATTTTGGTACAGCAGAACAAGGAAAATGATGAGCAGCGAATTGCTTTCTTCAGCCAAAGCCTAGATGACTATTAAGAAGCATGTACTTGTAGTAATTAGAAACTTGAAGAAATTCAAGCATTTAGTCTCAAACAACAAGGTCTAGTTGCTGGTCTCTCATGCTGGGGTTAAAGACTTCCTCCTCAACAAGGATTTGAATGAGAAAAGGGAATGTTGGATCACTCGTGTCATGGAGTATGACATTGAGATCAAGGTCACCAAGCTGGTAAGAGAAAAAGGATTGTGTAAGCAGCTGATTTTGGGGAAGCAAAAAGAAGTATGCAATGAAGAAGAGGTTGTTTTGACAGTTCAAGACAGCCATGAGCCAAGTGGCACTCAAGAAGAAAATAGTGTTGTCCCCACTCCTTGCTGGACCCAAGGTATAATACACCTCCTAAGCATAGGTCACGAAGTGCAAGAACAACAATGCTTTCCAATTGGCTTCATTGGATGGTGAAGAATTACAGATTCCATTCAATGGAATCTATCTCAAGCATTGCTTCTAAAGGGAAATTCTCCACCTTGTAAATATTAGCTTAGGTTTCCATTCCTTCAAGTGCTTGTGCACATTGTTTTGTTGTAGGTTAGTTTTGCTTTCCCTAAGTGCTTTCGCATAGGTTGCTATCCCTGGATATGATTTGCAGTACTTGCTTCCATCAGGTGATATTCCATCTTCCTCCTTGCAACATTCTAAGTCAGTTGGGGGTTCCAAACAGAAAATTTGATGACTCCACGCCCAATGGACTGCTTCAGGCAACTGGTATTTTCATCTAGTAGGTAGATGACCCCTCTGAGTCGCCAAAATTATTATCCAAAATGTGCCCCTACTCATTTTTGTGGCTAACTCCTTGTGTTCTTACCTCTCTTGTGCCTTAGTCTCCATTTTTGATTTTTAGGCACTCAAACCTTCTAGAAATGGCATCATTGGTTAGAGCTCTTTCTCAACTTTCCAAAAAGGTAAAGTTTTCCTCCTAACTCCTCATATTTTTCAAGTTCGGCTCAGCGGAGTTTTTGTGGGAAATTTTCACTTAGAGGGCCCACAGCCAATCAAAACGTGCCACATGGCACCTAGAGTGCCGGAGCGCAGGAAAAATTTGAATTTTTTTTTGCAAAGACCAAAAGGGTAAAAAATCAAACTTTTTGCCCGTCGATCTGATTTTGGCCTGTTTTTGCCCTAAATCTTCAAACGGCCATAACTTTTGATCCAGAGCTCGGATTTTCACATTCTTTATATCAATGGAAAGCTGGTAAAATTCTCTACATGTTTGGATGGAGAAAAAAAAAATTCTTCTAGTATGCACCCATGGATAGAAATAACGTTTCAACAACCAATTTTAATGCAAAATGGGTCGCATTCTTCTCCAGTATGGTCAAAAATGTCAGAGCATGGGTTTGTAAGGACCTCCATGTTGTTTTTAATGCATTTTGGTCAATGGGGAATGGCTCCCATGTTTTTTCATGTTTTCTCTCTCCTGGGCTTGACCCATGCACTGTAAAAGCCAGATTTGGCTCATTTTTCAAAGGATGGAACACTTTTCTGCACAGAAAGCTTCTGTTTTCACCTTCAGAAAATGATTTTTGACCTTGTGTTGGCTACAACACCTTGAGAGACTGTTTGATTTATGCCACAAAAATCCTCTACCTGTCAGTTCACAATTGTGGTGTCATTTGGCGCTGATTACTGCTGGAATGTGTCTTGTTGTTGGTTGTTTCCTTGACTGTCCTCACCCTCCACACCAATAGTTGTCACCATTAATGTTTGATTCAAGGCACTGTTGAAACACATAGATTGGTTGTGAGGTTCATTGCATGGAAAACACCAATCATACTCCTGAGCAACGTTGTTTTGTGTTGGCACCAATGCCTTAGAGGCAGATATAGCATTTGGATTATAGGGCTGAAATGGTCTGTTGGGAGGAGGCCTTGCTTGATTTAGATTTGATTTAAATTTGCAGCTGGTTAGGTTGAGCTTGAGGCTGGAAGGAAGGTCTAAAACTTTGGGCTTGTTGCCTCTTGAGAGTAACCAGCTCATTACCTAAATTTTGCAATTGGTTCATGACTTATTGAAATTCATTTGAGGCACTAGAAGATGAACTGGAAGCTTCACTTGAATTCTGATTTCTAGGAGTGGGAGAAGGAGCCAAACTAGGTGCTTGATTAGTTTTTGGGCTCTCTAAAACTTGGAAACAATGGCATGGGAGGTCTAGGGGCTAGTTTGCCAACTTGGCTCAAACAATTTTCAGCTCTAATGGCAATGTTATAAGCAATGGGGATAGTTGTGCCTCCCATGGACTGAATTAACAAAGAAATATCAGAATTTAGAGCTTTGAGATAGTAAAGAAAAGAACCTTCTACTATTGGACTGATTGCCACTGGAATTCTCTCCCAATTCCTTTGAAATCTGAAGTTGAAATCAGTCAGCTGCTCATTGGGAGCTCTCTTGATAGTTGTCAGCTGCTCCAAAAGAGATAAGTTGTCTCCCTTCTCTCCAAATTGCTCATGAAGTGCTACACATAGCTGGTTCCAATTTTGAATAGAGCATGAGGCAAGGCTTATAAACCATTGCAAATCCTTCCCCTTGAAAGAAGATGCCAGCAATTTGACAGCAACTTGCATCTCATTGATTTCATAAATTACACAAAGGTTGGTAATGTCTTTAACATGATCGCCCGGAGTAGTTTGATTCTCTCCAGTGAAGAATGGAATGTTCTTCAAGGCTTAAATTGGAATTGTATTTTGTGCATTGAGAGCAAGTGGGATGCTGCCATTGAAATTGACATAGGGGTTGTTTTGTGCCATTCTAATTGGCCTTAGAACCCTTCTTGATTGAATGAAAGACCTACCAGGTGGAGGAGTTGAGAGAGTTCTGTTTGATGGAGATGGAGACATTTGGATTCTCCTCCCACTTTTCCTTAATCTTGGAGATAACTGCAGATATCCAAACATCACCTTTTCTTCTCTAGCTCTTGACCTTGTAGTGATTCTTCTCATGAGTTTTCAGGTTTGCACTACTAAAACCAGCTGATTCTTCTTCCTTGGAGTCACCAGATGTGCGACTTATAACTCTTTTAAGCAAGAAAATTGCAGCAAATGCACATCAACTTTGCTGCAATGAAAATGAGACCTCTAAGGTCCCACGGGGTGTGCTAAAACTGTTGTTGCAAATCAGCAGCACCCCTGGATGTAAATCAGGTTTCTAAGTTGATGTTTCAGGCATCCAGTGTGATTGCACAACATTGAAACCTCTCTCCAAGTGTGGGACTTACAAGATGAAAGAGGAATCTCCAGATTAGAGGCTAGTTCCTCAAACTCCTCTGATTAGATCTATTATTTGCACAACTGCAGAGGTTCAGATCCTAATTTTATCCTAATTTGCAAGGAGATAGGGATAAGAAATGCAAAAATTGAAAGTAAACTGATAAAGGTGATACACCAAAGGAGTGGTGAGCACTTCTTGCTCATGAAAATTAACAAAAATCAGAAATTGTAACATAAAACATCATGCACAGGTTGATAAGCTATAATCAAGTGTTTGAAATTAAGCAAAGAACACATACAAAGGACTGAAAGCATTCACAGAGCCTGCATTGTGATTTTCAACATCAAAATCCTTATATTCCAACACCAAAGAGGTAGAAAAACCTGTTACAATCCCTTGAAGGTCTGATACTTCCAAAATAACTTGTTGAAGGTGAAAACAGAATCTTGCTGTGTAAAAATGTGTTTAACACTTCAAAAATAAGCCAAATCTGGCTTTTACAGTGCATGGGTCGAACCCAGGAGAGAGAAAATGTGAAAAAACATAGGAGCCATTCCCCATTAACCAAAATGCATTAAAAACAACATGGAGGTCCTTATAAACCCATTCCATGACACTTTTGACCATTCTAGAGAAGAATTCGACCCATTTTGCATTAAAATTGGTTGTTAAAATGTCAGTTCTGTCCATTGGGTGCATACTAGAAGAGTTTTTTTATTTTCTCCCTCCAAACTAAACCAAAATTCAAAATTTACCATAGAATACTGTAGAGAATTTCACCAGATTTATATTGATACAAAGAACATGAAAATCCAAGCTCTGGATCGAAAGTTATGGTGATTTGAAGTTTTAGGGCAAAAATAGGCCAAAATCAGATCAGCGGGTAAAAAGTTTGAATTTTTACCCGTTTGGTCTTTAGAAATTCTTTCAAATTTTCCTCGCGCTCCGCCACTCCAGCGCCACATGGCACATTCTGATTAGGCGTGGGCCCTTCCTGACCATTTTTTCCATCAGGTCGCTTGGTGTTTTTTCGCCCTTGGACACGTGGTAGCTCCTGATTGGCTACGGGCCTTCTAGGGAAAAATTTCCCACTAAAACTCCGCTGAGCCATAACTTGAAAAATACATGGAGTTAGGAGGAAAAATTTACCTTTCTAGAAATCTGAGAAAGAGCTCTATCCAATGGTGTCATTTCCAAAAGGTTTTGAGTTCTTAGAAAACAAAATATTCTGACTGAGGCACAAGAGAAGGAAAGATGTAAAGGAGTTAGCCACAAAATGAGCAGGGGGCACATTTGGGATAACAGAATGCACAATTCTTACACCTCTTGATCCATGCAAAGCAATCACTAAAAATCTTGGGCCAATAATAACCAGCCTTCATAATTTTTAGATCTTTCACTCTCGGTGCAAAATGACCACCAGCTGGTCCACCATGGAACTCTTCCAACACCCTATGAATTTGATTTGTGCTAATGCATCTCAACAGCACTCCATTCACATCTTTCTTGAACAAAACTCCATCAACAATGGAATATGGGAAAACCTACAATCTGAAGTGTCTTCTTTGGGTCTTGTTCATCTCCAGAGGGCATAGGCATGTGCTTAGGAAGTGTATTATACCTTGGGTCTAGAAAGGAGTGGGGACAACATTATTTTATTCTTCAGTGCCACTTGGGTCATGGATGTCTTGAACTGTCAAAACAGCCTCTTCTTCATTGCATACTTCTTTTTGCTTCCCCAAAATTAGCTAATCACACAATCCTTTTCCTCTTACCAGCTTGGTGACCTTGATCTCAATATCATACTCCATGACACGAGTGATCCAACCTGCCCTTTTCTCATTCAAATCCTTGTCGAGGAGGAAGTATTTAACCCCAGCATGAGAGACCAGCAACTGGACCTTGTTGTTTGAGACTAAATGCTTGAATTTCTTAAAGCTTCTAATTACTGCAAGTACATGCTTCTCAATAAAATAATACCTCACCTCATAGTCATCTAGGCTCTAGCTGAAGAAAGCAATTGGCTACTCATCGTTGTCCTTGTTATGCTGTACCAAAATGGCAGAAATAGTATCATTACCTCAAAAGGCATAGAGGATCAAATCCTTGGAGAAGTCCAGGTTGATGAGAGTTGGTGCTTGAGAGATGGCTTCTTTGATTGCTTCAAAACTCTCCTTACCTTCTGCTGTCCACTTGAAAGCCATGCTTTTCTTTAACATTTTTGTGATAGGTTTGACAAGGGCTGTAAAATCTGGGACAAACCTTTGAAAAAAGTTTATTCTCCCCAAGAAACTCTGAAGGGCCTTCTTGTGGCTTGGCAATGGTAGTGCTCTTATGGCTTCAACCCTCTCTGCATCAATTGCTAATCATTATTTGGAGACAATATGGCCAAGGAGCTTTCCTTCATGTGCTAGGAAGATACATTTCTTAGGATTCAAAGACACTCCAAATCTCCTGCACCTTTGGAAGACTTGTCTCAAATGAGAGAGGTGGTCTACTGCATTCTTTGAAAAAATAGTGATATCATCAAGGTATATCATCACCACATTGTTAATCAAACCTTTGAACGCCATGTCCATTGCTCTTTGGAAGGTAGCACCAGCGTTGGACAACCCAAATGGCATTTTCCTATATGCATAAGTTCCCCCATTTGGTTGTGAAGGTTGTCTTGAACTGGTCTTCTTCCTTCACCATAATCTGATTGTATCCTGAGTAGCCATAAAGCAGTGAAAACCTCTTGGAGCCAGCCACAACTTGTAATATTTTCTTCACGGAAGGGAGTGGGTAATGGTATTTGAGAGATGCTCTATTCAAGTCTCTGAATTCAACACAAAATCTGATCTCTCCACTCTTCTTTCTGACTGGAACCAAGTTGGCAACCCAACTAGAATGCTTGATTGGGAATATGATCCTTGACTCAATCAACTTGTTCAATTCATTCCTCATGAGAGGCTCCTTGTGTGGATTGATTGGTCTTTGTTTCTGTCTGACATGCTTAGTATTTGGATCCAATTCAATGGTATGTTGAGCTAATTTGGGATTGAAACCTTTCAAGTCTTCATAGCTCCAAGAAAACACATCAGGAAACTCTTGACACAGCTGTATGAACTCGTACCTTTCTTGTTCAGTTGTCATCTTTCCAATTTCTAATGGTTTGTTCTCTTCCACCAAGATGGATACTGAATCTTCTCTCTTGACCTGAATGTTTTCTTTCTCTTTCCTAAACTGATCATTGGGATCTAAAATAGACTCCAAAGTGATAAGTCCCTTGGGCAGCTTGTTAGTTCTCAGCTATACCACTTGGTCACCATACTACTGTTCCAATTTTTTCCTGATTTTTAGCTAAGAACTCAACTTCTTCTTGTAAGAAATGGATGATTTGTTGTTCATTTTCAAACACTTGCCAACTGACATTGTTATCTGGCACTGAAGGCCTCACAATCATGTGGATGTTTGGCTATACCTTGTCTTGTTAAATGCTTTCCACAATGTCAAAGGCTACCCCTACTGCTGCAAGCCTGTCGGCAGATTGGTTCTCTTTCCTAGGAATGGATTTGATGCCAAAACCCTCAAAATCCTCAATGAGGTCCCACACCTTGTTCTTGTAGCACTTAAGTAGATCATTCTTGGAAGCATGTTGTCCCTTGACCTGATTTACAATCAATTCACTATCACCAAAGACTTGCAAGTTCTTTATTCCTCTCTTTATTTCCCAATGCATCTCTTGCACCAAGGCTTCATATTCTGTAGTGTTATTGGAGCATGAAAACTGAAATCTAAAAGATGAATAGTACTTTAATCCTTGAGGTGAAACAAGCATGGCTCCACCTCCTGCACCTTATCTACTCCTTGATCCATCAAAAAATAGCTGCCATACCTCATTGTCATCCTTATGGTTTGGCTTGGTGATGCTAGGAATGGGATGATCTTCTTCATGTATGCAATAGACCCCTATCTCAAATTCTTCTACTTCTTGATAAGGATCAAAAGCATGTACCTTTTTTTCCCATTCATCAAGAGTTAGATCCGGGATGCTTCCAACCTTGGTGTCAGCTTCATCAGTGCTTGGGTGATCTTCTTGATCAAATGCTGAACAATTGGCATTGATCTGACTTGGAGTGTAGGGCTCAATGTGGAAGTTTGCAATAGGTTCAGACCTGATTGTAGCTTTGGTTCCATACCTCATTCTGGACAGCATGTGTGACCAATCAGCAAACAAATATCCTCTAATCTTGGCTATGAAGTCCCTTGACAAGCATAGGGAAAAGATTGGTGGAAGGTCTATAACTGAAACATCTTGTAAAACAACAACATTTGGACATGTATGCAAGGTAAGACTCAAGTTTATAATCACTCCAACTATTGTTACTGCTGTCCCATCAAACTGCACTACTCCTTTGGATATGGTTTCATACTGGAGCCCTAGATGATCAGCTATTTGTTTAGGCATCACTGAGCTACTTGCCCTAGAATCTATCATGTAATTGTGCACTAAATGATTTCCAATGATTAATGAGACATAAAAAGGAGGGGGCTTCAACATTTTACCTTGCTGTCCTCCATGATTCCCTTCAAGCTGGGCAACATTTGTGAGCACTTTCTCTTGCATTTGGACTTGCTGGTTCGAGGTTGGCCAGTCCTTCACGGTAGCTTGTAGCAAATCTCTCTGGCCTGGGATAGATAGGGATTCCCACATTGATATATTTACATTTTTCTTCTTCATCTGATCAATGATACTAAATGGTGATGAAGGATCTCTTTGCTATCCCTTGGTTTGCATATTCATCCCTTGCATATGGGCAGTAGCAACTGTTATTTGAGTTGTTTTAGGAGCTGTTCTTGGCTGCCCTTGTGCATTTACAACTGGATTTTGTTTGCCAACCATTTGTGGAGCCATAAAAGGTTGTGGATTGGTTGGAGCTAATGGCTGTTCTTCACCCAAATTCCTTCTTTTTGACCTTGTGTTGGCTGCAACACCTTGAGAGACTGTTTGATTTATGCCACAAAAATCCTCTGCCTGTCAGTTCACAAGTGTGGTGTTATTTAGAGCTTATTGCTACTGGAATGTTTCTTGTTGTTGGTTGTTTCCTTGACTGCCGTCACCCTCCACACCAGTAGTTGTCACCATTAATGCTTGATTCAAGGCACCGTTGAAACACATAGATTGGTTGTGAGGTTCATTACATGGAAAACACCAATCATACTCCTGAGCAACGTTGTTTTGTGTTGGTACCAATGCCTTAGAGGCAGATATAGCATTTGGATTATAGGGCTGAAATGGTCTGTTGGGAGGAGGCCTTGCCTGATTTATATTTGTAGCTGGACTGGGTGGTCTATGAGGTTGATATGGTTGCCTATTGGGCTGAGCTTGAGGCTGGAAGGAAGGTCTAAAACTTTGGGCTCGTTGCCTCTTGAGAGTAACCAGCTCATTACCTAAATTTTGCAATTGCTTCATGACTTCTTGAAGTTCATTTGAGGCACTAGAAGATGAACTGGAAGCTTCACTTGAATTCTAATTTCTAGGAGTGGGAGAAGGAGCCAAATTAGGTGCTTGATTAGTGTTTGGGCTCTCTAAACTTGGAAACAACGGCATGGGAGGTCTAGGGGCTAGTTTTCCAGCTTGGATCAAACAATTTTCAGCTCTAATGGAAATGCTATAAGAAATGGGGATAGTTGTGCCTCCCATGGACTGAATTAACATAGAAATATCAGAATTTAGAGCTTTGAGATAGTAGAGAAAAGAACCTTCTAGTGTTGGCCTGACTGCCACTGGAATTCTCTCCCAAGTCCTTTGAAATCTGAAGTTGAAATCAGTCAGCTGCTCAATGGGAGCTCTCTTGATGGTTGTCAGCTGCTCCAAAAGAGACAAGTTGTCTCCCTTCTCTCCAAATTGCTCATGAATTGCTACACATAGATGGTTCCAATTTTGAACAGAACCTGAGGCAAGGCTTCTAAACCATTGCAAAGCCCTCCCCTTGAATGAAGATGCCAACAATTTGACAGCAACTTGCATCTCATTGATTTCATAAATTACAAAAAGGTTGGCAATGTCTTTAACATGATCGCTAGGAGTAGTCTGATTCTCTCCAGTGAAGAATGGAATGTTCTTCAAGGCTACAATTGGAATTGGATTTTGTGCATTGAGAGCAAGTGGGCTGCTGCCAGTGAAAATGACATTGGGGTTGGTTTGTGCCATTCTAATTGGCCTTAGAACCCTTCTTGATTGAATGAAAGGCCTACTAGGTGGAGGAGTTGAGAGAGTTATTTTTGGTGGAGATGGAGACCTTTGGATTCTCCTCCCACTTTGGCTTACTCTTGGAGATAACGGCAGATATTCAAACAATGCCTCTTCTTCTCCAGCTCTTGACCTTGTAGTGATTCTTCTTATGATTTTTCAAGTCTGCACTGCTAAAACCAGCTGATTCTTCTTCCTTCGCTGTAATGAAAATGAGACCTCTAAGGTCCCACTGGGCGTGCCAAAACTGTTGTTGCAATCAACAAGGGTTCTAAGACATCTCTCAACTCCTCCAACTGGTAGGCCTTTCATTCAATCAACAAGGGTTCTAAGACCAATTAGAATGGCACAAAACAACCCCTATTTCAACTTCACAGGCAGCAACCCACTTGCCCTCAATGCACAACATCCAATTCCAATTGTAGCTTTGAAGAACAATCCCTACTTCATTGGAGAAAATTAGACTACTCCAGGTGATCATGTTAAAGACATTGCCAATCTTTGTGCAATTCATGAAATCAATGAAATGCAAGTGGCTGTCAAATTTCTGGCATCTTCATTCAAGGGGAAAGCATTGCAATGGTTTAGAAGCCTTAAAGCTAGTTCTATCACAAATTGGAATCAACTATGTATAGCACTTCATGAGCAATTTGGAGAGAAGGGAGACAACTTGTCTCTTTTGGAGCAACTAACAACCATCAAGAGAGCTCCTAATGAGCAGCTGACTGATTTCAACTTCAGATTTCAAAAGACTTGGGAGAGAATTCCAGTGGCAGTCAGACCAACAGCAGAAGGTGATTTTCTCTACTATCTCAAAGCTCTAAATTCTGATATTTCTATGTTGATTCAGTCCATGGGAGGCATAACTATCGCTATGGCTTATATCATTACCATTAGGGCTGAAAATTGTTTGATCCAAGTTGGCAAACTAGCCCCTAGACCTCCCATGCCATTGTTTCCAAGTTTAGAGAGTCCAAATACCAATCAAGCACCTAATTTGGCTCCTTCTCCCACTCCTAGAAATTAGAGTTCAAATGAAGCTTCTACTTCATCTCCAAGTGCCTCAAATGAGCTTCAAGAAGTCATGAAGCAATTGCAAAACCTAGGCAATGAGCTAGTCACTCTTAAGAGGCAACAAGCCCAAGGTTTTATACCTTCTTACCAGCCCCAAGCTTAGCCCAACCGGCAGCCATACCTACCAAAAAGACCTCCTAATCAAGCTGCAAATATAAATCAAACAAGGCCTCCTGCCAATAGACCATTTCAACCCTATAATCCTAATGCCATATCTGCCTCTAAGGCATTGGTGCCAACACAAAACAACGTTGCTCAAGAGTATGATTGGTGTTTTCCATGCAATGAACCTCATAACCAATCTATGTGCTTCAATGGTGCTTTGAATCAAGCATTAATGGTGACAACTACTGGTGTGGAGGGTGAAGGCAGTCAAGGAAACAACCAACAATAAGAAACATTCCAACAGTAATCAGCCCCAAATGACACCACATTGGTAAACTAGCAAGCAAAAGATTTATGTGGCATGAATCAAGCAGTTTCTCAAGGTGTTACATCCAACACAAGGTCAAAAAGAATGTATTTGGGTGAAGAAAAACCATTAGCTCCAACCAATCCACAACCTTCCATGGCTCCACAAATGGTTGGCGAGAAAAATCCAATTTCAAATGCACAAGGGCAGCCAAGAACAGCTCCTAGACCAACTCAAATACCAGTTATTTTTGCACATGTGTAAGGAGTGAATGTACAAGCAAAGGGACAGCAAAGCGATCCTTCATCACCATTCAGTATCATTGATCAGATGAAGAAGAAAAATGTTAATATATCAATGTGGGAATCCATATCTATCCCAGGCCAAAGAGACTTGTTACAAGCTGCCATGAAGGACTGGCCAAATTCGAATCAGCAAGTTCAGATGCAAGAGAAAGTGCTCACAAATGCTGCCCAGCTTGAGGGAAATCATGGAGGAAAACAAGGTAAAATGTTGAAGCCCCCTCCTTTCTATGTTTCATTAATCATTGGAAATCATTTAGTGCACAATTGCATGATAGATTCTGGGGCAAGTATCTCAGTGATGCCTAAACAAATAGATGATCAGCTAGGGCTCCAGTATGAAACCATATCCAATGGGGTAGTGCAGCTAGATGGAACAGCAGTAACAACAGTTGGGGTGATTAGAAACTTGAGTCTTACCTTGCATGCATGTCCAAATGTTGTTGTTTCACAAGATGTATCAGTCATAGACCTTCCACCACTCTTTGCCCTATGCTTGTCAAGGGACTTCACATCTAATATTGGGGGATATTTGTCTACTGATTGGTCACACATGTTGTTCAAAACGAGTTATGGAACTAAGGCTACAATCAGGTCTGAACCTATTGCAAACTTCCACATTGAGCCTTACACTCCAAGTCAGATCAACGCCAATTGTTCATCATTTGATCAAGAAGACCACCCAAGCACCGATGAAGCTGACACCAAGGTTGGGAGCATTCCGGATCTAACTCTTGATGAATGGGCAAACAAGGTACATACTTTTGATCCTTATCAAGAAGTAGAAGAATATGAGCTAGGGGTCTATTGTATACATGAAGAAAATCAGCCTATTCCTAACATCACCAAGCCAAACCACAAGGATGAAAATGAGGTATGGTAGCTGTTTTTTGATGGATCAAGAAGTAGACAAGGTGCAGGAGGTGGAGCCATGCTTGTTTCACCTCAAGGAGTAAGGTACTATTCAACTTTTAGATTTCAGTTTGCATGCTCTAATAACACTGCTGAATATGAAGCCTTAGTGTAAGGGATGCATTGGGCAATCAAGAAGAAAATAAAGAACTTGCAAGTCTTTGGTGACAGTGAATTGATTGTAAATAAGGTAAAGGGACAACATGCTGCCAAGAATGATCTACTCAGGTGCTACAAGAACAGGGTGTGGGACCTCATGGAATATTTTGAGGGTTTTGGCATCAAATCCATTCCTAGGAAAGAGAATCAAGTTGTTGACAGGCTTGTAGTAGTAGGGGCAGCCTTTGACATTGTGGAAAGCATTCAACAAGACAATGTACAACCAAACATCCATGTGATTGTCAGGCATTCAGTGCTAGATAAAAATGTCAGTTGGCAAGTGTTTGAGAATGACCAGCAAATCATCCATTTCTTGCAAGAAGAAGCTGAGTTCTCAGCTAAGAATCAAGAAAAGTTGGAACAACAGTATGGTGACCAGGTGGTATAGCTGAGAACTAATAACCTGCCCAAGGGACTTATCACTTTGGAGTCCATTTTTAATCCCAATGATTAGTTTAGAAAGGAGAAAGTAAACATTCAGGTCAAGAGAGAGGATTCAGTATCCATCTTGGTAGAAGAGAACAAACCATTGCAAATTGGAAAGATGACAACTGAACAAGAAAGGTATGAATTCATGCAGCTATGTCAAGAATTCCCAGATGTGTTTGCTTGGAGCTACGAAGCTTTGAAATGTTTCAATCCCAACTTAGTTCATCATACCATTGAATTAGATCCAAATACTAAGCCTGTCAGGCAGAAACAAAGACCAGTCAATCCACACATGGAGCCTCTCATGAGGAAATAATTGGACAAGCTGATTGACTCAAGAATCATATTCCCAATCAAGCATTCTAGTTGGGTTGCCAACTTGGTTCCAGTCAGAAAGAAGAGTGGGGAGATCATATTGTGTGTTGATTTCAGAGACTTAAATAGAGCATCTCTCAAGGACCATTACCCACTCCCTTCCATGGAGAAAATCTTGCAAGTTGTGGCTGGCTCTGAGAGGTTTCCACTACTTCATGGATACTCAGGCTATAATCAGATTATGGTGAAAGAGGAATACCAGTTCAAGACAACCTTCACAACCAAATGGGGAACTTTTGCATACAGGAAAATGCCATTTGGGCTATCCAACACTGGTGTTACCTTCCAAAGGGTAAAGGACATGGCGTTCAAAGGTTTGATTAACAACGTGGTGCTGATTTACCTTGATAATATTACTATTTTTTTCAAAAATGTAGTAGACCACCTCTCTCATTTGAGACAAGTTTTCACGAGGTGTAGGAAATTTGGAGTGTCTTTGAATCCTAAGAAGTATATCTTTCTTTTACATGAAGGAAAGCTCTTTGGCCATATTGTCTCCAGTGAAGGATTAGTAATTGATGCAGAGAGATTTAAAGCCATAAGAGCACTACCATTGCCAAGCCACAAGAAAGCCCTTTAGATTTTCTTGGGGAGGATAAACTTTGTTCGGATGTTTGTCCCAGATATTACAGCCCTTTTCAAGCCCATCACCAAAATTTTAAAGAAGAGCATGGCTTTAAAATGGATAGCAGAAGGCAAGGAGAGTTTTGAAGCAATAAAAGAAGCCATTTCTCAACCACCAACTCTCATCAACCCGGACTTCTCCAAGGATTTCATCTTCTATGTATTTGGAGGTAATGACACTATTTCTGCCATTTTGGTACAGCAGAACAAGGATAATGATGAGCAGCCAATTGCCTTCTTCATCCAGAGCCTAGATGACTATGAGGTGAAGTACTCTTCTATTAAGAAGCATGTGCTGGCAGTAATCAGAAGCTTGAAGAAATTCAAGCATTTAGTCACAAGCAACAATGTCTAGTTGCTGGTCTCACATGCTAGGGTTAAGGACTTCCTCCTCAACAAAGATTTGAACGAGAAAAGGGCAGGTTGGATCACCCATACATCATGGAGTATGACATTGAGATTAAAAACACCAAGCTGGTAAGAGGAAAAGGATTGTGTGAGCATCTAGTTTTGGGGAAGAAAAAAGAAGCATGCAATGAAGGAGAGGCTGTTTTGACAGTTCAACACAGCCATGAGCCATGTGGCACTCAAGAAGAAAACAATACTGCCCCCACTCCTTGCTAGACCCAAGGTATAATGCACTTCCTAAGCACAGTCCTATGCCCTATAGAGATGAACAAGACCCAAAGAAGACACTTCAAATTGCAGGCTATCCCATATGCCATTGTTGATGGAGTTTTGTTCAAGAAAGATGTGAATGGAGTGCTGCTGAGATGCATTAGCACAAATCAGATTCATAGGGTGTTGGAAGAGTTCCATGGTGGATCAGCTGGTGGTCATTTTACACTGAGAGTGACAACTCTAAAAATCATGAAGGCTGGTTATTATTGGCCTAAAATTTTTAGTGATTGCTATGCATGGATCAAGAGGTGTAAGAATTGTGCATTCTTCACAGGAAAAGAGAGACTTGTTGCCCTTCCATTGCATCCAATCTCAGTTGACCAGCCATTCATGCAATGGGGTTTGGACTTCATTGGAGTCATTAATCCTAATTCAAGTCAAGGGCACAAATGGATTTTGAAAGCCACGGACTACTTCACCAAGTGGATTGAAGCAGTAGCACTCAAAGAAGCAAATGAGTCCAACATCTTAGACTTTTATGAGGGGATAGCAACCATATTTGGTATACCTGCTACAATAATCTCAAATAATGCATTGGCATTCATTGGATCCAAGGTGACTGAGTGGGCTGTCAAGAACGGGATCTACCTAAGCACGTCATCAAACTATTACCCTTAAGGTAATGGTCAGGCTGAGTCTACAAACAAGAACTTGTTGAGGATCATTAGTAGGACTCTTGATGAGAATCAGAGGTCTTGGCATACCAAACTGAAATCACCCTTATGGGCTGATAGGATAACTCCCAAGAGATCCACAGGTAACTCTCCATTCAAGCTTGTTTATGGAAGAGAGGCAATCTTGCCCATGTCACTTGAGTTGCCAACATTGGAACTCATGAAGCAATTAGAGTTGCTAGATTTTGAGCCCATGGAGGTGAGATATGCAAATTTGATGGAGCTGTAGGAGGTCAAAAATCAGGCATCCAAAGCAATGGAAAAGGATCAAGCTTTGATCAAAAAGACCTTTGATAGGAAGGCCAAGGATAGATATTTTCAGGTTGGAGATCTAGTGTTGAAATGGGATGTGGATAGAGCAAAACTGAGAAGGCATTAAAAATTTGATGCCATTTGGAGTGGCCCATACATGGTCACAAAGTGCAAGAACAACAATGCTTTCCAATTGGCCTCATTGGATGGTGAAGAACTACAGATTCCAGTCAATGGAATCTATCTCAAGCGTTGCTTCTAGAGGGAAATTTACCACCTTGTAAATATTAGATTAGATTTTCATTCCTCCAAGTGCTTTGCACATTGTTTTGCTATAGGTTAGTTTTGCTTTCCCTAAGTGCTTTGTCATAGCTTGCTGTCCCTGGAGATGTTTTGCAGTCCTTGCTTCCATCACGTGATATTCCATATAACTCCTTGCACATTCTAAGTCAGTTGAGGTTCTAAACAAAATATTTGATGACTTCACGCCCAATGGACTGCTTCAGGCAACTGGTATTTTCATCTAGCAGGCAGATGACCCCGACATGGTAGAGGAGTTCTGGGGTCAGAGGCAAATATGAATTTTTTTCCAAAAGAGTATAAAAAGGTCGATTTTCAAAGGAAAACCCGCAGAAAAGAGAAGGAGAGAGAATTCCACAGTTAATCAGAGCTTGCCACATGGCATCCGACTAGCGGAGCATGGGGAATTTTTGAAAAAATTTCAAAAGAGAAAAAAAAGGTAAAATTTGAAATGTTTTCCCTCCGATCCGTTTTTGGGTCGTTTTTGCCCTAAATCTTCAAACAATCATATCTTTTGATCCAAAGCTTAGATTTTCATGTTCTTTATATCATTGGAAAGATGTTAAAATTCTCTACATGATTCCATGGTAAATTTCTAATTTTGGTTCAGTTTGGAGAGAGAAAATTCAAAAATAGTTCTGGTACGTGTCCATGGCTAGAAATGACATTTCAACAACCAAATTTAATACAGAATGGGTCGTATTCTTCTCCAATATGGTCAAAAATGACAGGGTATGGCTTTGTAAGGTCCTCCATGTTGTTTTAATGCATTTTCCATCAATGAGGGATGGCTCCCATGCATTTTTCACATTTTCTCTCTCCTGAGCTCGACCCATGTACTGTAAAAGCCAGATTTGGCTCATTTCTTCATGGTTGAACACTTTTTAGCATAGAAAAACTTCTTTTTTCACCTCCAGCAAGTGATAATTGTAAGAATCAGACCTTTTTCAAGTATTGTAGCAGGTTTATACCTCTTTGAGGGTGGAATGCAAGAGATTTTTACATGGAATTGACAGTGCAAACTCTATGAATGCTTTCAGTCCTCTGTTTGTATTGTTTTACTTCATTTTAAGACCTCTAATTACATCTATCAGCTTGTGTATGTTTTCCCTTGTTGCATTTCATGAATTTGTGTTTATTTACTTTGCAAAAAATGTTTCACCACTCCTTTTAGTGCATCATCATCTTTAGTTTAGTTTCATTTTTGAATTTTTATCCCTGTCTCCTTGCAATTTAGAGTAGGATTAGGATCTGAACCTCTGTAGTTGTGCAAAATATAGATCTAAATCAAAGGTGTTTGAGGAACCAGCCTCTAATCTGGAGATTCATCTCTCATTTTCACAAGTCCCACACTTGGAGAGAGGTTTCCATGTTGTGGAATCACACTGGATGCCTAAAACATCAATTCAAAACCTTGATTTACATCCAGGGGTGCTGCTTATTTGCAACAATAGAAGTTTTAGGGCAAAAACAAGCCAAAATCGGATCGGCGGGCAAAAAGTTTGAATTTTTACCCGTTTGGTCTTTGGAACATTTTTCAAATTTTCCCCATGCTCCACCACTCAAGGTGCCACATGGCATGTTTTGATTAGGTGCGGGCCCTTCGTGACCATTTTTTCCTTTGGGTCGCTTGGTGTTTTTTTGCCCTTGGACACGTGGCAGCTCCTGATTGGCTGCGGGCCTTCTAGGGAAAAATTTCCCACCAAAATTCCGCTGAGCCATAACTTGAAAAATATGTGGAGTTAGGAGGAAAAATTTACCTTTCTGGAAAGCTAAGAAAGAGCTCTATCCAATGGTACCATTTCTAGAAGGTTTTGAGTTCCTGGAAAAAAAATATTTTGACTGAGGCACAAGAGAAGGAAAGATGTAAAGGAGTTAGCCACAAAATGAGCAAGGGGCACATTTGGGATAATAGGAGCTACCTCATCCAGTTCCATATATGAATCCTCAGGAGAAACCATTTATCCCTCCACATCAATATGTTTATGGAGAGCATCCTTTGACCAAGAACTTCTCTTTACCAATTTACGTTTCAAAGTCAGGAATCTAGAAGCCAAATGCCCATGATCAAAACATCTACGACATCTGATAGGAAGGCCTTCATAATCGATCGATTGTGTCCAATATTTGTTATGTAATTTAAGCATTATGCTTTCTGGAAGGCTATGCAAGAGTTCCAATTCCACCAATATTCGAGCATAGGTAGGATGGGTCATGAATTTGGTAGCCTTGTCAATAATGAAGATCCTACCTAGGGCAGATGTAATTACTATGAGACTTGATTCAAACCAAAATTGAAGAGGGATATGTGGGAGCATATACCACACCAAAATTGTAAAAAAATCTTAATTACTGGGATTGAAATCTAGAAACCATGGTTTCTTGTCCATGTAATGGCCATGTTATAACACCAAACCTTGTTTAGAATCGATTCTCTATATTTATACTAAACTAAAAAATCACCACAAAAAATAAGGTTACACAAGGAATATAGACCTTACCACCAATAATGACTCACCAAAACTTAGAGATCCATGTATGGAAGGAAGGCATGCTTGGTTAGTGTTGTTGCAAATCAGCAGCACCCCTGGATGTAAATCAAGGTTATGAATTGATTGTTTAGGCATCCAGTGTGATTGCACAACATGGAAACCTCTCTCCAAGTGTGGGACTTGTGAAAATGAGAGAGGAATCTCTAGATTAGAGGCTGGTTTCCTCTAACTCCTCTGATTTAGATCTATATTTTGCATAACTACAAAGGTTCAAATCCTAATCCTACTCTAAATTGCAAGGAGATAGGGATAAAAATGCAAAAATGAAACTAAACTAAAGATGGTGATGCACCAAAAGAAGTGGTGAAACATTTTTTGCCATGTAAATAGACACAAATTCATGAAATGCAACAAGGGAAAACATACACAAGCTGATAGATGTAGTTAGAGGTCTTAAAATGAAGTAAAACAATACAAACAGAGGACTGAAAGCATTCACAGAGTTTGCAACTGTCAATTCCATGTAAAAATCTCTTGCATTCCACCCTCAAAGAGGTATAAACCTGCTACAATACTTGAAAAAGGTCTAATTCTTACAACTATCACTTGCTGGAGGTGAAAGAAGAAGTTTTCTATGCCAAAAAGTGTTCAACCATGAAGAAATGAGCCAAATCTGGCTTTTGCAGTACAGGGGTCGAGCCCAGGAGAGAGAAAATGTGAAAAACGCATGGGAGCCATCCCTCATTGATGGAAAATGCATTAAAATAGCATGTAAGACCTTACAAACCTATACCCTATCATTTTTGACCATATTGGAGAAGAATGCAACCCATTATGTATTAAATTTGGTTGTTGAAATGTTCATTTCTGGCCATGGACACGTACCAGAACCGTTTTTGAATTTTCTCTCTCCAAACTGAACCAAAATTAGAAATTGACCATGGAATCATCTAGAAAATTTTAACATCTTCCAATGATATAAAGAACGAGAAAATCTGATCTCTGGATCAAAAGATATGATCATTTGAAGATTTAGGGCAAAAACGGCCCAAAAACGGATCGGTGGGAAAAAAATTTAAATTTTACCTTTTTTTGTCATTGGAAAATTTCAAAATTCCTCGCACTCCACTGGTCGGATGCCACGTGGCAAGCTCTGATTCACTCTGGAATTCTCTCTCCTTCTCTTTTCCGTGGGTTTTCCTTGAAAATCGACCTTAATACTTGGAAAAATTTCAAATTTGCCTCCGACCCCCAAACTCCTCTGCCACGTGGCAGCTTCCTATTGGGCTGCGGGCCTCAAATGGAAAAATTTTCCACAAAAACTCCACCGAGCCATAACTTGAAAAATATAAGGAGTTAGGAGGCAAACTTTACCTTTCTGGAAATCTGGAGAGAGAGCTCTATCTAATGGGGCCATTTCCAAAAAGAATTGAGTGCCTAAAAATCAAAAAATGTAGACTGAGGCACAAGAGAGGCAAGAACACAAGGAGTTAGCCACAAAAATTAGTTGGGGCAAACCATTTTGGATAATAATTTTGGTGACTCAGAGGGGTCATCTGCCTGCTAGATGAAAATACCAGTTGCCTAAAGTAGTCCTTGGGCATGGAGTCATCAAATATTCTGTTTAGAACCTCAACCTGACTTAGAATGTGCAAGGAGGAAGATGGAATATCACATTGTGGAAGCAAGGACTGCAAAACATCTCCAGGGACAGCAAGTTGTGCCAAAGCACTTAGGGAAAAGAAAAACTAACCTACAGCAAACAATGTGCAAAGAACTTGGAGGAATGAAAATCTAATCTAATATTTACAAGGTGGTAAATTTCCCTCTAGAAGCAACGCTTGAGATAGATTCCATTGACTGGAATCTGCAGTTCTTCACCATCCAATGAGGCCAATTGGAAAGCATTGTTTGTTCTTGCACTTTGTGACCATTTATGGGCCCTCCAAATTGCATCAATTTTTAATGCCTTTCCCAGTTTTGCTCTATCACATCCCTTTCAACACTAGACTCCAACCTGAAAATCTCTATTCCCTGACCTCCTACAAAGGATATTTTTGCTCAAAGCTGATCCTTTCCATATGCTTGGGATGCCTAATTTCTGACCTCCTATAGCTCCCTCAAATTTCCTGTCTGCCATTTTGGTTACAGCAGAAACAAGGATAATGATGAGCAGCCAATTGCCTTCTTCATCCAGAGCCGTAGATGACTATGAGGTGAAAGTACTCTCTATTAAGAAGCATGTGCTGGCAGTAATCAGAAGCTGAAGAAATTCAAGCATTTAGTCACAAGCAACAATGTCTAGTTGCTGGTCTCACATGCTAGGGTTAAGGACTTTCCTCCTCAACAAGATTTAACGAGAAAAGGGCAGGTTGGATCACCCATACATCATGGAGTATGACATTGAGATTAAAAACACCAAGCTGGTAAGAGGAAAGGATTGTGTGAGCATCTAGTTTTGGGGAAGAAAAAAGAAGCATGCAATGAAGGAGAGGCTGTTTTGACAGTTCAACACAGCCATGAGCCATGTGGCACTCAAGAAGAAAACAATACTGCCCCCACTCCTTGCTAGACCCAAGGTATAATGCACTTCCTAAGCACAGTCCTATGCCCTATAGAGATGAACAAGACCCAAAGAAGACACTTCAAATTGCAGGCTATCCCATATGCCATTGTTGATGGAGTTTTGTTCAAGAAAGATGTGAATGGAGTGCTGCTGAGATGCATTAGCACAAATCAGATTCATAGGGTGTTGGAAGAGTTCCATGGTGGATCAGCTGGTGGTCATTTTACACTGAGAGTGACAACTCTAAAAATCATGAAGGCTGGTTATTATTGGCCTAAAATTTTTAGTGATTGCTATGCATGGATCAAGAGGTGTAAGAATTGTGCATTCTTCACAGGAAAAGAGAGACTTGTTGCCCTTCCATTGCATCCAATCTCAGTTGACCAGCCATTCATGCAATGGGGTTTGGACTTCATTGGAGTCATTAATCCTAATTCAAGTCAAGGGCACAAATGGATTTTGAAAGCCACGGGACTACTTCACCAAGTGGATTGAAGCAGTAGCACTCAAGAAGCAAATGAGTCCAACATCTTAGACTTTTATGAGGGGATAGCAACCATATTTGGTATACCTGCTACAATAATCTCAAATAATGCATTGGCATTCATTGGATCCAAGGTGACTGAGTGGGCTGTCAAGAACGGGATCTACCTAAGCACGTCATCAAACTATTACCCTTAAGGTAATGGTCAGGCTGAGTCTACAAACAAGAACTTGTTGAGGATCATTAGTAGGACTCTTGATGAGAATCAGAGGTCTTGGCATACCAAACTGAAATCACCCTTATGGGCTGATAGGATAACTCCCAAGAGATCCACAGGTAACTCTCCATTCAAGCTTGTTTATGGAAGAGAGGCAATCTTGCCCATGTCACTTGAGTTGCCAACATTGGAACTCATGAAGCAATTAGAGTTGCTAGATTTTGAGCCCATGGAGGTGAGATATGCAAATTTGATGGAGCTGTAGGAGGTCAAAAATCAGGCATCCAAAGCAATGGAAAAGGATCAAGCTTTGATCAAAAAGACCTTTGATAGGAAGGCCAAGGATAGATATTTTCAGGTTGGAGATCTAGTGTTGAAATGGGATGTGGATAGAGCAAAACTGAGAAGGCATTAAAATTTGATGCCATTTGGAGTGGCCCATACATGGTCACAAAGTGCAAGAACAACAATGCTTTCCAATTGGCCTCATTGGATGGTGAAGAACTACAGATTCCAGTCAATGGAATCTATCTCAAGCGTTGCTTCTAGAGGGAAATTTACCACCTTGTAAATATTAGATTAGATTTTCATTCCTCCAAGTGCTTTGCACATTGTTTTGCTATAGGTTAGTTTTGCTTTCCCTAAGTGCTTTGTCATAGCTTGCTGTCCCTGGAGATGTTTTGCAGTCCTTGCTTCCATCACGTGATATTCCATATAACTCCTTGCACATTCTAAGTCAGTTGAGGTTCTAAACAAAATATTTGATGACTTCACGCCCAATGGACTGCCTTCAGGCAACTGGTATTTTCATCTAGCAGGCAGATGACCCCGACATGGTAGAGGAGTTCTGGGGTCAGAGGCAAATATGAATTTTTTTCCAAAAGAGTATAAAAGGTCGATTTTCAAAGGAAAACCCGCAGAAAAGAGAAGGAGAGAGAATTCCACAGTTAATCAGAGCTTGCCACATGGCATCCGACTAGCGGAGCATGGGGAATTTTTGAAAAAATTTCAAAAGAGAAAAAAAGGTAAAATTTGAAATGTTTTCCCTCCGATCCGTTTTTGGGTCGTTTTTGCCCTAAATCTTCAAACAATCATATCTTTTGATCCAAAGCTTAGATTTTCATGTTCTTTATATCATTGGAAAGATGTTAAAATTCTCTACATGATTCCATGGTAAATTTCTAATTTTGGTTCAGTTTGGAGAGAGAAAATTCAAAAATAGTTCTGGTACGTGTCCATGGCTAGAAATGACATTTCAACAACCAAATTTAATACAGAATGGGTCGTATTCTTCTCCAATATGGTCAAAAATGACAGGGTATGGCTTTGTAAGGTCCTCCATGTTGTTTTAATGCATTTTCCATCAATGAGGGATGGCTCCCATGCATTTTTCACATTTTCTCTCTCCTGAGCTCGACCCATGTACTGTAAAAGCCAGATTTGGCTCATTTCTTCATGGTTGAACACTTTTTAGCATAGAAAAACTTCTTTTTTCACCTCCAGCAAGTGATAATTGTAAGAATCAGACCTTTTTCAAGTATTGTAGCAGGTTTATACCTCTTTGAGGGTGGAATGCAAGAGATTTTTACATGGAATTGACAGTGCAAACTCTATGAATGCTTTCAGTCCTCTGTTTGTATTGTTTTACTTCATTTTAAGACCTCTAATTACATCTATCAGCTTGTGTATGTTTTCCCTTGTTGCATTTCATGAATTTGTGTTTATTTACTTTGCAAAAAATGTTTCACCACTCCTTTTAGTGCCATCATCATCTTTAGTTAGTTTCATTTTTGAATTTTTATCCCTGTCTCCTTGCAATTTAGAGTAGGATTAGGATCTGAACCTCTGTAGTTGTGCAAAATATAGATCTAAATCAAAGGTGTTTGAGGAACCAGCCTCTAATCTGGAGATTCATCTCTCATTTTCACAAGTCCCACACTTGGAGAGAGGTTTCCATGTGTGGAATCACACTGGATGCCTAAAACATCAATTCAAACCTTGATTTACATCCAGGGGTGCTGCTTATTTGCAACAATAGAAGTTTTAGGGCAAAAACAAGCCAACAATCGGATCGGCGGGCAAAAAGTTTGAATTTTTACCCGTTTGGTCTTTGGAACATTTTTCAAATTTTCCCCATGCTCCACCACTCAAGGTGCCACATGGCATGTTTTGATTAGGTGCGGGCCCTTCGTGACCATTTTTTCCTTTGGGTCGCTTGGTGTTTTTTTTGCCCTTGGACACGTGGCAGCTCCTGATTGGCTGCGGGCCTTCTAGGGAAAAATTTCCCACCAAAATTCCGCTGAGCCATAACTTGAAAATATGTGGAGTTAGGAGGAAAAATTTACCTTTCTGGAAAGCTAAGAAAGAGCTCTATCCAATGGTACCATTTCTAGAAGGTTTTGAGTTCCTGGAAAAAAAATATTTTGACTGAGGCACAAGAGAAGGAAAGATGTAAAGGAGTTAGCCACAAAATGAGCAAGGGGCACATTTGGGATAATAGGAGCTACCTCATCCAGTTCCATATATGAATCCTCAGGAGAAACCATTTATCCCTCCACATCAATATGTTTATGGAGAGCATCCTTTGACCAAGAACTTCTCTTTACCAATTTACGTTTCAAAGTCAGGAATCTAGAAGGCCAAATGCCCATGATCAAAACATCTACGACATCTGATAGGAAGGCCTTCATAATCGATCGATTGTGTCCAATATTTGTTATGTAATTTAAGCATTATGCTTTCTGGAAGGCTATGCAAGAGTTCCAATTCCACCAATATTCGAGCATAGGTAGGATGGGTCATGAATTTGGTAGCCTTGTCAATAATGAAGATCCTACCTAGGGCAGATGTAATTACTATGAGACTTGATTCAAACCAAAATTGAAGAGGGATATGTGGGAGCATATACCACACCAAAATTGTAAAAAAATCTTAATTACTGGGATTGAAATCTAGAAACCATGGTTTCTTGTCCATGTAATGGCCATGTTATAACACCAAACCTTGTTTAGAATCGATTCTCTATATTTATACTAAACTAAAAAATCACCACAAAAAATAAGGTTACACAAGGAATATAGACCTTACCACCAATAATGACTCACCAAAACTTAGAGATCCATGTATGGAAGGAAGGCATGCTTGGTTAGTGTTGTTGCAAATCAGCAGCACCCCTGGATGTAAATCAAGGTTATGAATTGATGTTTTAGGCATCCAGTGTGATTGCACAACATGGAAACCTCTCTCCAAGTGTGGGACTTGTGAAAATGAGAGAGGAATCTCTAGATTAGAGGCTGGTTCCTCTAACTCCTCTGATTTAGATCTATATTTTGCATAACTACAAAGGTTCAAATCCTAATCCTACTCTAAATTGCAAGGAGATAGGGATAAAATGCAAAATGAAACTAAACTAAAGATGGTGATGCACCAAAAGAAGTGGTGAAACATTTTTTGCCATGTAAATAGACACAATTCATGAAATGCAACAAGGGAAAACATACACAAGCTGATAGATGTAGTTAGAGGTCTTAAAATGAAGTAAAACAATACAAACAGAGGACTGAAAGCATTCACAGAGTTTGCACTGTCAATTCCATGTAAAAATCTCTTGCATTCCACCCTCAAAGAGGTATAAACCTGCTACAATACTTGAAAAAGGTCTAATTCTTACAACTATCACTTGCTGGAGGTGAAAGAAGAAGTTTTC
The DNA here is from genome assembly GCA_019776745.2 of Taxus chinensis. Classification (NCBI taxonomy): domain Eukaryota; kingdom Viridiplantae; phylum Streptophyta; class Pinopsida; order Cupressales; family Taxaceae; genus Taxus; species Taxus chinensis. The sequence goes on from CM034150.1 coordinate 725,116,937, forward strand.
TATGCCAAAAAGTGTTCAACCATGAAGAAATGAGCCAAATCTGGCTTTTGCAGTACATGGGTCGAGCCCAGGAGAGAGAAAAATGTGAAAAAACGCATGGGAGCCATCCCTCATTGATGGAAAATGCATTAAATAGCATGTAAGACCTTACAAACCTATACCCTATCATTTTTGACCATATTGGAGAAGAATGCAACCCATTATGTATTAAATTTGGTTGTTGAAATGTCATTTCTGGCCATGGACACGTACCAGAACCGTTTTTGAATTTTCTCTCTCCAAACTGAACCAAAATTAGAAATTGACCATGGAATCATCTAGAAAATTTTAACATCTTTCCAATGATATAAAGAACGAGAAAATCTGATCTCTGGATCAAAAGATATGATCATTTGAAGATTTAGGGCAAAAACGGCCCAAAAACGGATCGGTGGGAAAAAAATTTAAATTTTACCTTTTTTTGTCATTGGAAAAATTTTCAAAAATTCCTCGCACTCCACTGGTCGGATGCCACGTGGCAAGCTCTGATTCACTCTGGAATTCTCTCTCCTTCTCTTTTCCGTGGGTTTTCCTTTGAAAATCGACCTTAATACTTGGAAAAATTTCAAATTTGCCTCCGACCCCCAAACTCCTCTGCCACGTGGCAGCTTCCTATTGGCTGCGGGCCTCAAATGGAAAAATTTTCCACAAAAACTCCACCGAGCCATAACTTGAAAAATATAAGGAGTTAGGAGGCAAACTTTACCTTTCTGGAAATCTGAGAGAGAGCTCTATCTAATGGTGCCATTTCCAAAAAGAATTGAGTGCCTAAAAATCAAAAAATGTAGACTGAGGCACAAGAGAGGCAAGAACACAAGGAGTTAGCCACAAAAATGAGTTGGGGCACCATTTTGGATAATAATTTTGGTGACTCAGAGGGGTCATCTGCCTGCTAGATGAAAATACCAGTTGCCTAAAGTAGTCCATTGGGCATGGAGTCATCAAATATTCTGTTTAGAACCTCAACTGACTTAGAATGTGCAAGGAGGAAGATGGAATATCACATTGTGGAAGCAAGGACTGCAAAACATCTCCAGGGACAGCAAGTTGTGCCAAAGCACTTAGGGAAAGAAAAACTAACCTACAGCAAAACAATGTGCAAAGAACTTGGAGGAATGAAAATCTAATCTAATATTTACAAGGTGGTAAATTTCCCTCTAGAAGCAACGCTTGAGATAGATTCCATTGACTGGAATCTGCAGTTCTTCACCATCCAATGAGGCCAATTGGAAAGCATTGTTGTTCTTGCACTTTGTGACCATGTATGGGCCACTCCAAATGGCATCAAATTTTTAATGCCTTCCCAGTTTTGCTCTATCCACATCCCATTTCAACACTAGATCTCCAACCTGAAAATATCTATCCTTGGCCTTCCTATCAAAGATATTTTTGATCAAAGCTTGATCCTTTTCCATTGCTTGGGATGCCTAATTTCTGACCTCCTATAGCTCCATCAAATTTGCATATCTCACCTCCATGGGCTCAAACTCTAGCTACACTAATTTCTTCATGAGTTCCAATGTTGGTAACTCAAGTGACATTGGCAAGATTGCCTCTCTTCCATAAACAAGCTTGAATGGAGAGTTACCTGTGGATCTCTTAGGAGTTATCCTATCAGCCCATAAGGCTGATTTCAGTTTGGTATGCCAAGACCTCTGATTCTCATCAAGAGTCCTACTAATGATCCTCAACAAGTTCTTGTTTGTAGACTCGGCCTGGACATTACCTTGAGGGTAATAGTTTGATGAAGTGCTTAGGTAGATCCCGTTCTTGACAGCCCACTCAGTCACCTTAGATCCAATGAATGCCAATGCATTATCTGAGATTATTGTAGCAGGTATACCAAATATGGTTGTTATCCCCTCATAAAAGTCTAAGATGCTGGACTCATTTGCTTCTTTGAGTGCTACTGCTTCAATCCACTTGGTGAAGTAGTCCGTGGCTTTCAAAATCCATTTGTGACCTTGACTTGAATTAGGATTAATGACTCCAATGAAGTCCAAACCCCATTGCATGAATGGCTGGTCAACTGAGATTGGATGCAATGGAAGGGCAGCAAGTCTTTCTTTTCCTATGAAGAATGCACAATTCTTACACCTCTTGATCCATGCATAGCAATCACTAAAAATTTTAGGCCAATAATAACCAGCCTTCATGATTTTTAGAGCTGTCACTCTCAGTGCAAAATGACCACCAACTGATCCACCATGGAACTCTTCCAACACCCTATGAATCTGATTTGTGCTAATGCATCTCAGCAACACTCCATTCACATCTTTCTTGAACAAAACTCCATCAACAATGGCATATGGGATAGCCTACAATCTGAAGTGTCTTCTTTGGGTCTTGTTCATCTCCGGAGAGCATAAGCTTGTGCTTAAGAAGTGCATTATACTCTGGGTCTAGCAAGGAGTGGGGGCAGCATTGTTTTCTTCTTGACTGCCACATGGCTCATGGCTATCTTGAACTGTCAAAACAACCTCTCCTTCATTGCATGCTTCTTTTTGCTTCCCAAAAACCAACTGCTCACACAATCCTTTTCCTCTTACCAGCTTGGTGATTTTTATCTCAATGTCATACTCCAAGACACGGGTGATCCAGCCTACTCTTTTCTCATTCAAATATTTGTTGAGGAGGAAGTCCTTAACCCCAACATGTGAGACCAGCAACTTGAGCTTGTTGTTTGAGACCAAATGCTTGAATTTCTTCAAGCTTCTGATTACTGCCAGCACATGCTTCTCAATAAAAGAGTACTTCACCTCATAGTCATCTAGGCTCTGGCTGAAGAAGGTAAGTGGTTGCTCATCATTATCCTTGTTATGCTGTACCAAAATGGTAGAAATAGTATCATTACCTCAAAAGGCATAGAGGATGAAATCCTTGGAGAAGTCTGGGTTGATGAGAGTTGGTGCTTGAGAGATGGCTTCTTTGATTGCTTCAAAACTCTCTTTGCCTTCTGCTGTCCACTTGAAAGCCATGCTTTTCTTTAACATTTTGGTGATAGGTTTGACAAGGGCTATAAAACCTGGGACAAACCTCTGAAAAAAGTTTATTCTCCCCAAGAAACTCTGAAGGGCCTTCTTGTGGCTTGGCAATGGTAGTGCTCTTATGGATTCAACCCTCTCTGCATCAATTGCTAATCCTTCTTTGGAGACAATATGGCCAAGGAGCTTTCCTTCATGTGCTAGGAAGATACACTTCTTAGGATTCAAAGACACTCCAAATCTCCTGCACCTTTGGAAGACTTGTCTCAAATAAGAGAGGTGGTCTACTGCATTCTTTGAAAAAACAGTGATATCATCAAGGTATATCATCACCACATTGTTAATCAAACCTTTGAACACCATGTCCATTGCTCTTTGGAATGTAGCACCAGCGTTGGACAACCCAAATGGCATTTTCCTGTATGCATAAGTTCCCCATTTGGTTGTGAAGGCTATCTTGAACTGGTCTTCTTCCTTCACCATAATCTGAATGTAGCCGGAGTAGCCATCAAGTAGTGAGAACCTCTCGGAGCCAGCCACAACTTGCAAGATTTTGTCCATGGAAGGGAGTTGGTAATGGTCCTTGAGAGATGCTCTATTTAATTCTCTGAAATCAACACACAATCTGTTCTCTCCACTCTTCTTTCTGACTAGAACCAAGTTGGTAACCCATCTAGAATGCTTGATTGGGAAATTGATTCTTGACTCAATCAGCTTGTCCAATTATTTCCTCATGAGAGGCTCCATGTGTGGATTGACTGGTCTTTGTTTCTTCCTGAAAGGCCTAGTATTTGGATCCAATTCAATGGTATGCTGAGCTAAGTTGGGATTAAAACCTTTCAAATCTTCATAGCTCCATGCAAACACATCAGGGAACTCTTGACACAACTGTATGAACTCATAAGTTTCTTGGTCAGTTGTGATCTTTCCAATTTGCAATGGTTTGTTCTCTTCTACCAAGATGAATACTGAATCCTCTCTCTTGACTTGAATGTTTGCTTTCTCCTTTCTAAATTGATCATTGGGATTAAAAATGGACTCCAAAGTGATAAGTCCCTTGTGCAGCTTGTTAGTTCTCAGCTATACCACTTGGTCACCATACTGCTGTTCCAATTTTTCTTGATTCTTAGCTGAGAACTCGGATTCTTCTTACAAGAAATGGATGATTTGCAGGTCATTCTCAAACACTTGCCAACTGACATTGTTATCTAGCACTGAAGGCCTCACAATCACATGGATGTTTGGCTGTACCTTGTATTGTTGAATGCTTTCCACAATGTCAAAGGCTGCCCCTACTGCTGCAAGCCTGTCAGCAGCTCTATTCTCTTTCCTAGGAATGGATTTGATGCCAAAACCATCAAAATATTTCATGGGGTCCCACACCCTGTTCTTGTAGCACCCGAGTAGATCATTCTTAGCAGCATGTTGTCCCTTGACCTGATTTACAATCAATTCACTGTCACCAAATACTTGCAAGTTCTTTATTTTCTTCTTGATTGCCCAATGCATCCCTTGCACTAAGGATTCATATTCAGCAGTGTTATTAGAGAATGCAAACTGAAATCTAAAAGCTGAATAGTACCTTACTCCTTAAGGTGAAACAAGCATGGCTCCACCTCCTGCACCTTGTCTACTACTTGATCCATCAAAAAATAGCTGCCATACCTCATTGTCATCCTTGTGGTTTGGCTTGGTGATGTTAGGAATAGGCTGATTTTCTTCATATATACAATAGACCCCTAGCTCAGATTCTTCTACTTCTTGATAAGGATCAAAAGCATGTACCTTGTTTTCCCATTCATCAAGAGTTAGATCCGGGATGCTCCCAACCTTGGTGTCAGCTTCATTGGTCCTTAGGTGGTCTTCTTGATCAAATGCTGCACAATTGACATTGATCTGACTATGAGTGTAAGGCTCAATGTGGAAGTTTGCAATAGGTTAAGACCTGATTGTATCCTTAGTTCCATACCTCATTCTGAACAACATTTGTGACCAATCAGCAGACAAATATCCCCCAATCTTGGCTGTGAAGCCCTTTGAAAAGCATAGGGCAAAGAGTGGTGGAAGGTCTATGACTGATACATCTTGTGAAACAACAACATTTGGACATACATTCAAGGTAAGAATCAAGTTTCTAATCACCCCAACTGTTGTTACTGTTGTCCCATCCAGCTGCACCACCCCTTTGGATATGGTTTCATACTGGAGCCCTAGCTGATCAGCTATTTGTTTAGGCATCACTGAGCTACTTGCACCGGAATCTAACATGCAATTGTGCACTAACTGATTTCCAATGATTAATGAAACATAGAAAGGAGGGGGCTTCAACATTTTACCTTACTGTCCTCCATGATTTCCCTCAGGCTGGGCAGCATTTATGAGCACTTTCTCTTGCATCTAAACTTTCTGATTCGAAGTTGGCCAATCCTTCATGGCAGCTTGTAACAAGTCTCTTTGGCCTGAGATAGATAGGGATTCCCACATTGATATATTAACATTTGTCTTCTTCATCTGATCAATGATAATGAATGGTGATGAAGGATCTCTTTACTGTCCCTTTGCTTGTACATTCACTCCTTGCACATGGCAACAATAAATTGTATTTGAGTTGGTCTAGGAGCTATTCTTGGCTGCCCTTGTGCATTTGAAATTGGATTTTTCTTGCCAACCATTTATGGAGCCATGGAAGGTTGTGGATTGGTTGGAGCTAATGGCTGTTCTTCACCCAAATTCCTTCTTTTTGACCTTGTGTTGGCTACAACACCTTGAGAGACCATTTGATTCATGCCATAAAAATCCTCTGCTTGCCAATTTACCAACGTGGTGTCATTTGGAGATGATTGTTGTTGGAATGTTTCTTGTTGTTGGTTGTTTCCTTGACTGCCCTCACCCTCCACACCAGTAGTTGTCACCATTAATGCTTGGTTCAAAGCACCATTGAAGCACATGGATTGGTTATGAGGTTCATTGCATGGAAAACACTAGTCATACTCCTAAGCAATGTTGTTTTGTGTTGGCACCAATGCCTTAGAGGCAGATATGGCATTTGGATTGTAGGGCTGAAATGGTCTATTGGCAGGAGGCCTTTTTTAATTCATATTTACAGCTGGATTAGGAGGTCTTTGTGGTTGGTATGGCTGTCTGTTGGGCTGAGCTTGGGGCTGGTAAGAAGGTCTAAAACCTTGGGCTTGCTGCCTCTTCAGAGTGACTAGCTCATTGCCTAGGTTTTTCAATTGCTTCATGACTTCTTGAAGCTCATTTGGGGCACTTGGAGATGAAGTAGAAGCTTCATTTGAACTCTGATTTCTAGGAGTGGGAGAAGGAGCCAAATTAGGTGCTTGATTGGTATTTGGACTCTCTAAACTTGGAAACAATGGCATGGGAGGTCTAGGGGCTAGTTTGCCAGCTTGGATCAGACAATTTTCAGCCCTAATGGAAATGCTATAAGCCATAAGGATAGTTATGCCTCCCATGGACTGAATCAACATAGAAATATTAGAATTTAGAGCTTTGAGATAGTAGAGAAAAGCACCTTCTGTTGTTGGTCTGACTACCACTAGAATTCTCTCCCAAGTCTTTTGAAATCTGAAGTCGAAATCAGTCAGCTACTCATTGGGAGCTCTCTTGATGGTTGTCAGCTACTCCAAAAGAGAAAATTTGTCTCCCTTCTCTCCAAATTGCTCATGAAGTGCTATACATAGTTGATTCTAATTTTTGATAGAACCAACTCCAAGGCTTCTAAACCATTGCAATGCTTTCCCCTTGAATGAAGATGCCAGCAATTTGACAGCCACTTGCATCTCATTGATTTCATGAATTACACAAAGATTGGCAATGTCTTTAACATGATCACCTGGAGTAGTCTGATTTTCTCCAGTGAAGTAGGGAATGTTCTTCAAGGATACAATTGGAATTGGATGTTTTACATTGAGGGCAAGTGGGCTACTGCCTGTGAAGTTGACATAGGGGTTTTTTGTGTCATTCTAATTGGTCTTAGAACCCTTGTTGATTGAATGAAAGGCCTACTAGGTGGAGGAGTTGAGAGAGTTCTGTTTGGTGGAGGTGGAGACCTTTGGATCCTCCTCCCACTTTGCCTTACTCTTGGAGATAACTACAGATATTCAAACAACACATCTTCATCTCCAACTCTTGACCTTGTGGTGATTCTTCTCATGATTTTTTCAAGCCTGCACTACTGAAACCAGTTGATTCTTCCCCTTGGAGTTGCCAGATATGCAAATTATAGCTCTTTTCAAGCAAGAAAATTGCAGCAGATACACATCAACTTTTCTGCAATAAAAATGAGACCTCTAAGGTCCCACCGGGCATGCCAAAACTATTGTTGCAAATCAGCAGCACCCCTGGATGCAAATCAAGGTTCTGAATTGATGTTTTAGGCATCCAGTGTGATTGCAGAACATGTAAACCTCTCTCCAAGTGTGGGACTTGTGAAAATGAGAGAGGAATCTCCATATTAGAGGTTGGTTTTCTCAAACTCCTCTAATTTAGATCTATATTTTGCACAACTACAGAGGTTTAGATCCTAATCCTACTCTAAATTGCAAGGAGACAAGGATAAAAATGTAAAAATGAAACTAAAGTAAAGATGGTGATGCACGAAAAGGAGTGGTGAAACATTTTTTTCCATGTAAATAGACACAAATTCATGAAATGCAAAAAAGGAGTACATACACAAGCTGATAGATGTAATTAGAGGTCTTAAAATGAAGTAAAACAATACAAACAGAGGACTGAAAGCATTCACAGAGTTTGCACTGTCAATTCCATGTAAAAATCTCTTGCATTCCACCATCAAAGAGGTAAAAACCTATTACAAACTGTGAAAAGGTCTGATTCTTACAACTATCACTTGCTGGAGGTGAAAGAAGAAGTTTTTTCTATGCCAAAAAGTGTTCAACCATGAAGAAATGAGCCAAATCTGGCTTTTACAGTACATGGGGTCGAGCCCAGAAGAGAGAAAATGTGAAAAATGCATGGGAGCCATCCCTCATTGATGGAAAATGCTATAAAACAGCATGAGGACCTTACAAATCCATACCATGTCATTTTTGACCATATTGGAGAAGAATGCGACCCATTCTATATTAAATTTGGTTGTTGAAATGTCATTTCTGGCCATGGACACATACCAAAACCATTTTTGAATTTTCTCTCTCCAAACTGAACCAAAATTAGAAATTGACCATGGAATCATGTATAAAATTTTAACAACTTTCCAATGATATAAAGAACATGAAAATATGAGCTCTGGATCAAAAGATATGATCGTTTGAAGATTTAGGGAAAAAAACGGCCCAAAAAACGGATCGGCAGGAAAAGTTTTCAAATTTTACCTTTTTTTTTGTCATTGGAAAAATTTTCAAAAATTCCCCCCGCTCCGCTGGTTGGATGCCACATGGCAAGCTCTGATTTGCTCTGGAATTCTCTCTCCTTCTCTTTTCCGCGGGTTTTCCTTTGAAAATCGACCCTTAATACTTTGAAAATTTTCAAATTTGCCTCCGACCCCCCGAACTCCTCTGCCATGTGGCAGCTTCCTATTGGTTGCGGGCCTCAAATGGAAAAATTTTCCACAAAAACTCCACTGAGCCATAACTTGAAAAATATAAGGAGTTAGGAGGTAAAATTTACCTTTCTGGAAAGCTGAGAGAGAGCTCTATTTGATGGTGCCATTTCCAGAAAGCCTTGAGTTCCTGAAAATCAAAAAATGTAGACTGAGGCACAAGAGAGGCAAGAACACAAGGAGTTAGCCACAAAAACGAGCTGGGGCACCATTTTGGATAACAATTAGAATCCACTGAATCTATAAATTACATCAGGGTATGCATATTCCATTTCATTTTTCAACACTTTTCCAGTGCCTAATCCTGAAAGATAATAGAGGGAATATTCATTGAAGAAAGGAGAGGTAAAGTAGTATCTCACGATATTTTTCAATAAACTGCAATGACCTCTACAAAGGAAGGGGATCTAACACCTATAACATGGGACTCAAGATGAGGTAGGCAAGATCCCCCAAAACCTTACTCCCCTCGTGACCCTGATATTTCAATCAAATGAGTAGAGTTCCTCACTACCACACCCCCCTCATCCTAAAATAGACCCATGTCACTAAAATTTAGAGATATTTTGGCATTAGGAGATCCCACCATGCCTAAAATATCTTACTTAATAGGAAATTGGGGCACCTTTGCCACAACTCATAAGCCCAATCTAACCAGTATCAGAAGATCTAAGAGGAGCTTCACTCAAGACGAACTTCAGCCCACATTCCACACACCTGATTAGACTAATACTTGATGCATATCCTCCCCCATCACGACCAACATAGAAAAAAATGGCCCTGATAGTGAAGAGCCCGTTGTCCTTTGAAATGTGACCAAGTTAATTATTTTTAGTTAGGATTTTGTGTACACATATTAGTTCATATAATTTACTGGAATCCCCAACACTAACCTTATAAGGTGTAATAGAAAACTATATTTACATAATATTAATTGCATACATATATTCCATTATAATGTAGAAATAATCTTCAAGGTGGCTGAAAATTTATCTTATCCTAATCACATTGTAGTTTGTTTTGCTTACTCAAACCCTATACGCGCTGACACATCACTCAGATAAATATGATCACTCACATGAAGCATGCAAATGTACCCGATCACTTTTTTATTATTGTCATACCATAGAGTTAGCATGCATGTTCATAATAACTAAATCCCAAGGTGCATAATCCATTTTATAAATAAGATTCATAAACTCAAATTGGAATCAATCATAATAAAGTAAATATTCAAATTACAGAATAATTAGGATCATATTCACCATACAACAACGAATAACAGAGACATAAACAATAAATATCCATTCACAATGATCCATTATATTATTCCATTAAAACACAGTAGATGAATACATCATAGTTACCATCACAAAGTCATGTGCACAAAATCATACCAACAACATAACTCTGTAACAATCCAGTGTACACTGACCCTCTAAACCATGTGAATCAATACACACACACACACACAAGGGTGGTGAATTTCCCTTCACCACCCATGCACTTATCAAAATAATTTGCATGCTAAGAATAGACATACACCACTACAAAATAGGCTAGGAAGCATACAAGCTTCACATAATAATAGATTATCTATATTTAACTCTACCTCTAATATTATAATTAGCTCCATGCATATGCTCAAACTGCAAGTTCTTTCCTTAAAAATAGACCCTTCTTGACTTCTCAATCCTCCTTGCATGTCACACAATCCAAGTCTATATTTAGCCCGATGTACAAAACTTCACTAGGTATTCTTATTTCTTCCGTGGTCCTTACACACATCTCCTTCCATGTTCCACAAGAAAATATTTTCCTTTAGTGCACTCATATCCCACATGTTTCTTTTTTATCCTATCTGTGCGTTTGCTTATCACTGCATACTTAATTCTCAGAAATTTTTCCATGCCCAATATTAAGCCACACTAGGTATGTTGTTTGTCCTCAGCAACACTCTATTTGATTATGCAAATGATGACAAAGAATTATCAAATAACCAAATAATGAAAGAATATTTGTATGGATTGCACCAAATAATAAAAGAATCCAGTGCTACTGTGCAAAAAAGGAGGGGGGGGGCATTCCTTATTTACTAATGCTTCCACATATTTCCAACCATGTATAATTTCACTTCTTTTTCTTTAGGTAAGGCCTCACTATCATGGAGCAGGAAAACCCTCTTCAAAAGTCAGATACTCACCTTAGACTTATTACACATTTTAAACCAAAAGTCTCAACTATTTATTGCATCCGTACGCATGTCCCCCTTACGTGTAACTTATGGGAGAGTTACCTAAACTTCTTTTTAAGTGAGGACCTCAAATTGATCAATTGCCTCCCAGTGCTAAACAACTGGTGCCAGTATATTTCTCGTTCCTCCCTATTTCTTGTTATTGGCATAGAAATCTTTTCAATTTTCCTCATCTTTTTATAGCTAGCAATCCCAATACATGATTCCCTATCTTCACAATTTCAATAGAAAACTTATACCATGCTATTTTTACCTTTACTGATTCAGTTAATCTTATTTTGTAACGAAGGTTTCATTTTTTCCTTTTCATTTGTTTATTTCTTTCCAATAAATCTTCTATAGATTCCAATGCAAGAGTGTCTATTGAGTGTTTGATTATGTGTGTTAAATACTCTAAACCAATGGAAAATGATTTCATAGTTGGTTGTACTAAGGAGGGGAAAGATCTGAGCATTCTAGTAAATTTGCATCACTATACGTTCTAACTTTGTTTAATCTAGGCACATCCTCCTTTTCCCTCCTTAACTTCTTGTTTTAACTACACAATAATCTTATCATTTTCCTTATCTTCTCTTTCCTTCTCTATCTCTTATTCTTCACATCTAGATCCTCTAATTACCATTATCTGATTTTTTCTGTAAAAATTTGCTACCCCATCTGTCCCAATAATTTTTTTAGCGTTCCATGCTGCTCATAGTCATTGTTGGGAATCAACTCTCTGATACATATCTCAGAGATTTTTTTAACTCAACACGGGTAGCTAACAAGCACTGTTCCTTTAACCTAGAATTCTAGCTCCTCGATATTGACTGCGAGTCCAAATTAACCTATTTCTTACGCATGGAAGAACTTTTCCTTACGGAAATTGACCAACAAAATATTTGATCCAAAGGTATCATGCTGTGATTACCTAGCATGCAGCAACTGTTTGATATTCAAATGTATTACATTATAGGTCCCCCGCGGATGTACCTTGGTCTCTTATTCTTTCTTCCGCGCACCCTTGGGAACTACACAAGGTTTTTATTCTTTTAACCCATAGTCCCCCCCCCTCACCCTCCCCCCCTCCCCCACCCTCCCCCCCCTTCATTTCCTTCACTCATTCTTCCCTCTCCCCTAACCCCTACCCTACCACCACTAAAACCCGCTCCTCTGATGATCTACTAGGTGTTCTGTATAATCGGCGACCCTATTTTTCCACTCTTCTCTCTAGCCCAAGTTCGGAGTGCACCTCCTCATCATTGATTTTTGTTTCGGTTCTCCTCTTTGTCTGTGTACCCACCTGTCTATACTTAATAAAATAAACATCCCCATCAATGTGCATCCTCATAGTGTTCCCCTAGCCTCTTTCATCTGAATCCTCGACAAATGTACACATGTGGGCTCAACTTCCTCACATAATTCTTCCTCACCTTCATCTTCTCCTCTTATTCTCACTAAATCTCCATCTCCTCAACATGACCTAGGTAACTCTTTGTTTCTGATTCACTGGAGAATCATCCTCTTGCAGGCTTTTTTCTCAGATTAGTGTTTGTACCCATTACTCCTTCCGCTCTGATGTCTTCCCTCTATTGGAACACTGAACAAGTTTTTATCCTTACCTGCCCCTTGGCTTCTTATTCTTTCGAAGGAGTCTTTCACACCCTTATTCTTTAGTTGAAACTTTTTTTTACATATAGGGTTCTTTAGGAATTCTTAACATCATCCTCCAAAAACTCTCAAAAAATTGGGGCCTTAGATAATTATGCTCCTATTGATGTTACTGAAGCACTGATATGTAAATGGTTTAAATACAATGTATGCTTTCTGATACATACTTATCGTCCTAAGCACACTTCTTGGGTAAAAAATAATTATAGCATTCTCTTGGTGCTCCTTATCAACTTGCTTATCTCAAATCTTAATTTATATGGTGCCTCCTTACATGCTATTCATAACACTATGAACGTATGCATTGGTAAATGCAAACAATAATTTTTGCACCATGGACGTTTAGTAACCATCAATTAATTAACCTCACAAACAAAACCGTTATAAGAACCACCTCAGAAATTATATATACAAGACAGTCGACTCAACTGGAATTACCCTTATGTACCAATGCATCACGCATCTATTTATACCATTTAGCCACATCCACCTTGTATTAGGAGTCACCGCAAATTAATGTATACTTTAACACCACATTTTCAAAATGAGGGTCCTCTACATGATATTCCCCTATCTTGCCCTTAGAACCCATCATGCACCCTAGTCTTAGAGAACACATCACTAATAATTATT